>OY821765.1:2307348-3507348 GCA_963682095.1 Potentilla sterilis
AAAAATGATAATCACCCAAATTGGTCGCACGAACTCAGACTTCTAGCGATGAAGCCGGTCTATTCAAAAGTTTATGCGATGTGCAAGGTGAATGGTGTGTTATTTCGATGTGAAGAGAGAGACATCAGACTGAAAACACAAAATTCAGGGGTTATGGCACATGGTGGGATGATGGAGTTGACTATTACGGTGTTCTCCATTCAGTTGGGGAACTGCATTATGGGGAAGGCATGAAAGTGCACCTTTTCAAGTGTAGATGGTTTGACACACGGCCGCAGAGCATGAAAACCGATCAATACGGCATAACTTCTGTGAACACTAGTACATCATGGTATGAGGATGGCCCGTTCGTTTTAGCCACATGGGTGAAACAAGTGTTTTATCTTGATGATCTCGCCAAGGGTGACCCGTGGAAAGTAGTCAACACTATCCACCATCGCAACATTTACCGGGCGTCTACACTTGGAGTGGCTAAAGAGAACGAGGAAGGTGGCACCGCGTATCAAGAGCCCAACTCAAACGGTATTCCTGACTCCTCTTTTATTCGCCTAGACATGCCGGTGCGAATTCGACGTGAAGAGTCACTGCTTGTTGATGTTGATCCAAATGAAGAAACTAACGAGGACTCTAGTGGTGAGGAATGACATAGATTACCCCTATCGAGCAATTCAGAAACCGAAGAAGACTCATCCGATGATTCCGATTACAATCTGACGGATTAAGTAATTTAGATGATGTAATCATTTCATTTGTAATCCACTAATTTCTAATGAACGGGCGTGGGGATGAGCCTCCCAGCTAGGCTGGGTTCCAAACCCCTTAAAAAAAAATTTGAAATATGTTGACTGCTGGGTTTCTGTTTTCTTGATGTTCGATTTTGGTTATATATGAACAGGAAATAGGAATACGAGAGGTGTAAACCTACTGATTTTTTTTTTACCTTTTTCATATAATAGCTGACGAAAAACACGTTATTTCGTCGGCTATACTCATAATAGCCGACGAAAAATGTAATATTTCGTCGGCCATAACTATATTGAAAAATACATATTTTATTTTAGACAGAAAACGACAAAAGAATAGCCGACGAGTACGAGGTTGTCTCTCGTCGGCTATGATTTAAAAAAAAAAAAAAAAAATGACCAGATTCCATTTTCTATCACTAACGATAAACCATTGCTTCATCCTTCAAACAGAAAAAAGTCGTGAAACAAGATATGACCAAAATGATAAAATACGTTTACGGTTGAAAAATGACAACATTCCGATAAAATCTGAGTGTCGAAAGATGCGGTCAAAGGTTTTATTCCTTCGTTTCCCTAATGGTAGCGTTACCTTCGGTAAATATTTTGAGGAAAATTTTTATATGATTAGTTGCATCTCATCGATTTGAAACTATTATCTGTTGAAGGTCAGGCCAAAAAACGTCATTTAGATAGTCCAATTACCATTTCTAAGCGTTTAGAGGTTTGACTTACCCGGTTGACCGTTCGGATCGAGCCTTTAACGTTGTCAGCTGAAGTTGGATTTTTTTCCATACATGTATTTAATCTTAACGGTGATATCTGACGGTTGGAATAGATTTTCTAAACTTTTAGATTCAAAATCAGAACATATGCACTAATGTTCCTTAACTTGTTTACTAAGTGTTTAAGTGAATGTATAGTTTCAAATAGTTACTATACGTAGACTCTTCAAATGCAAAAATATTGTGAAATAAGATATGACCGATATAATGAAATACGTCTACGGTTGAAAAATGGCAAGGTTCTGATAAAATCTGTGTGCCGAATGTTGCGGTTAACTGTTTTTTACTTTCGTTTTCCTATGGGTAGCCTGAAATTCGTTAAATCAATTTTGTAAAATATTTATATGATTAGTTGCGTCTCATTGATTTGAAACTATTATCTGTTGAAGGTGAGGCCAGAAACCGTCGTTTAACTAGACTAATTTCCGTTTTTAAGCGTTTAGAGGTTTGACTTGGTGGTTTGACCTATAGTTTAGCCGACCAAAATTATATTTCGTCGGCTAAACTCTTGCGATCCGCGCCTTTTTATTGTCCGCCGTTGGATGGCTCAGATCCGACGGCTGTTGATCTTCCAAAGTATAGCCGACGACATTCAAAGAATAGCCGACGACATCTTTTAAATCGTCGGTTATTCTCTTGCGATCCGCGCCTTTTTATTGTCCGTCGTTGGATGGCTCAGATCCGACGGCTGTTAATATTTCAAAGTATAGCCGACGACATTCAAAGAATAGCCGACGAAATCTTTTAAATCGTCGGCTATTCTCTCTGCTATAAAATCTGAAAGTCGCAGACAGCCCGACTTTTCTCTTCTAAACACTAAAACATCTCCTCCTCCTCCTCCTTCCCCTCCTCTTCCGGCCTCCTCCTCCTCCTTCCCCTCCTCCTCCCCCTCCTCCTTCCCCTCCTCTTCCGGCCTCCTCCTCCTCCGGCCTCCTCCTCCTCCTCCTCCTTCTCCTCCTCGATCCGTAGGTAATTTTTTTTTTTTTTTGCAATTTATTTTAATTGTATAATTTAGGTATATAATTTAGATATTTAAGTGTGTGTTAAATTGTTATATATATTGGTTATATATATAAATTGTTAGATTAATTATATATATAAATTTGTAGATTAATTATATAAATTGTTATATATTCGTTAATATATACACATATTTGTATATATATATATATATATATATATATATATATATGTTGAAGGAAAATACCATAAATGTGCCTTCGTCAAAGTAACTGACGATAGCGAATTAGGAAATTAGTATTAATCTGATGTAACGTTTCAATCAGTGTTTATTACCATAAATGTAATTATGTTTCCATTGTAATCGTCACCCTATATAAAGGGGTTCTCTAATGAAATGAGCAGACAGATTGCGTTTTACTTTTACACGTTATCAGCACTTTGCCTAACCATGAGTTTTTAGAGAAAAAAAGAGAGAAAAAAACAACACGAAAAAAACCCTAATTTTTTTTTTTCTTTTCTGTTTTTCTGCCTCCGCCGCCCTAGCCCTCCAGCAGGCCGTCGCTGCCCCTCCTGTTCCTAGCCGCAGCCCCGCCCGAAGTCAACCGGATCCACCGATCGGCGTTGGCCACTCCAAACCGGATCCACCGGCCTTCCACTGCCTCGATCCGATGCCTCGATCCCGATCCGAAGCCACTGCCTCGATCGGCGTCTCCCCCTCCAAACCAGATCCCCGACGACGCTCCCGATCGGACCTCTCCGATCTCGGCCTCGCCACCACCTCACGCTCCGTTTCCGACCCAGAACCGGCCTCCGATCGGCTCGATACTCCGGTCCCGGCCCTCCGCTCGACCCCGATCCGATCCCCTTCGATCGGCGCCCCGATCTGGCACCCCCCCCTCGATCAGCGCCCTCGATCTGTCGCCGATCCGGTCTCCTCGACGCTAGCCCAGCCTCGATCCATCGCCGATTCGGTCCCCTTCGAACCTGTGACGCCACCCGAGCCACGCCGCAGCAGCAGCCCAGCCGGAGTCCCGATCCCGTTTCTACCGACGATAACTCGTCGGGAAAGGACTGCTCCAGAAGATTCCGCCGACAACAAATTCGTCGGCAGAGATTGTGCGACCCGACCCGGTTATATCCCTCGACCCGACCCGACTCGCGAACAGAAAACAAATATTTACCATTTCTGGTAAATTAAGGTTAGTTTTCTGAAAACTTACTGAAGTATAAAATAAATAATTACTGTTTACTACTACTGTTTAATGCAATTAATTGTAAATGTGAAATTTGATTGTATATTTGGTATTTTTACTGCCTACATAAATGTTTATATATATATATATATATATATGTGTGTGGTAAATTAAGCATTAAAATTTATAAGTGGTAGACTTTATGCAATATTTTTCATTTATATGTTATCTCGAAATTAATATGACATCGTTTTTATATGCGAATATTGTATGCTATCTTTTGTTAATTAATTATCAGGCATGCTATATGTATTTTGTTAAATGTTGAATTATTCCGCATATATTATGTTTAGTATAATGCCATGATAAAGAAATTTCATGTGCGTTACAAAATAAGCACAAATTTACCATGTGACAAAGCATCGAAAATGTGTGACCACTATGAATTCTGGTATCAAAATTCAATTCACATTATTGGCAATTAATTATTGTGGATGTCTTACGACTACATAATTAATATATTCTTCACTCTTGTAAATTAAGATGGCTGATCCAACTCGACCCGAATTTGAAATACTGGACTCAGAAGGAATTGAGTACCACCGATGGGTTTCGGATGTGGAAACTGCATTTATTGCAAAAGACTATACTTTCACTATCCACCCCTCCACCGACCCTAAAGACGAAGAACCGTCTGCAAAAGTCAAAGCAAATGCCTTAATGTTTCTGAGGCGACATATTGACTCCAGCTTACGCTGGGAGTACCTTCAGTTAAAATCACCCAAAGAACTGTGGGATGCCCTGAAGGGACGTTTTGGGAATATTCATGACACTTTACTCCCAGAACTGACTGCTCAATGGAATGAAATCAGTTTGCTTGACTACAAAAGGGTTAATGAATTTAACAAAGAAATGTTGCGCCTTCAAGCACGCCTTAATTTCTGTGGCAAGGAACTCACAGAAGATGATATGATCCAGAAGACTCTTTCCACTTTTCCTACTTCAGCTCTTATACTAGCGAACCAGTATAGGTTGGAGTATGACAAGAAAAATATCACAACTTTCAACAAACTGATCAATATGTTGCAAGTGGCAGAGCGACATGATCAAGTTCTTCTGAATAATAATGCCAGACCTGTTGGGACAAAGAAAATTCCTGAGGTCAACTATGGCAAAATAAAAGGTGGAAAGAACCCCAGAGAAAAGGGGGTTGGACGTGCTGAGCCCTACCCACGTGGGCACAATACACCACGTGGCAAGGCACCCATGGGCCGTGGTATGGGCCATAGGATGGGCCGTGGAGGCCCTCCTAACGTATGGCGCAGAGAGGGTGGTGCTGGTCCTAGTGGCCATGGTGGTCCTAGGGCAAAGGTGCAAAAGGCACCCAAGAACCCTGCACTCAAAAGGGATAGAGTTGGAAATGAACCTTGCTATAGGTGTGGAGCTACTGAGCATTGGTACAAGAACTGCCAGACAAGCAACAAAGTAGCAGCCAATTACAAGAGGTATAGGGAGTCTAGAGAACAAGAGGCTCACTATATGGAAGATGGAGGCGATGACGCTGATGTCAACCTCACAATTGCAGACTTCAATGGCAACATGAACCCTGCTCAGTCTATGGATGTTCCAGACTTTGATTGATCTGCTTAATTTTAATTAGACTATGGTTTTTTGGTCTTAAAGTTTATTTGAATAATGGCCTGTTGAATTGGTTTTTGATGTCCAAGACTTTGATTTGATTATTGTTGGCTTATTAATAAATTTCGGATTTTATTCTAAAGTATTGAATTTTATTCGATTTTGTTTCCTATATATATACATGGTTCGAAAAAAGCACTATTATGATGTGAAGCAATACATCTAGCAAATAAAAGAAAATATTATGAGAATGAAAAGAATATCATAATCTAAAGAATATGAGATATACTTTTCGACTTTATATAATAATCCCATCCCATTTAATTGTAGGAATGTATCGAGGAGAAATAGAGTGCTTAGCTGATAGTGGGACTACTCACACTATCTTAAGGAATCGACAATTATTTGTTGAATTAATTCCTTATAACACATCTGTGACAATGTTAGAGGGATCATCCCAAGTAATACAGGGGTGAGGAAATGCCTCCTTTTTGATGCCTAATGGCACAATGATAAAAGTCACAAACGCCCTATATGCACCTAGAGGCAATCGAACCTTATTAAGTTTCAAAGATATTCGTGCCAACAATTATCATTTGCAAACTTACTGTGAGAATGGAATTGAATATTTGAATATTACTTCTTATGAATGCGGAAGGAAACGCATTTTAGAGAAACTAATGCGTCAAGATAATGGATTATATTTAACTACCATCCGGATTATCGAATCTTATGCTGTCACCAACAAAGAAATTTGGGACACTGACGCATACAGGCTTTGGCATGACCGACTAGGACACCCTGGTCGGGACATGATGGTTCGTGTTTTAAAGAACTCACACGGACATCCATTCTTCCGAGGAAGAAATAAAATGGGACACAGATCCGACACAATGCAAAGTGCCGGTCGTAGTACTACTTCAACACACCCATTATCTTCTAAAGCACCAGAAGCGCTGTGTCCCTCTGCCTCATTGACTATTTCAACGGCACATCACTCATTTTGCAAAGCCTGCTCTTTAGCAAAAACAGGATCGAGACCTTCCTATGCTAAAGACATGAAACAAAACATTCCATTCTTACAAAGGATACAAGGTGATATATGTGGACCTATCCATCCAGAATGCGGGCCATTCAAGTACTTTATGGTTTTGGTAGATGCTTCGACACGCTGGTCACATGTCGCATTATTGTCCACAAGAAATGCTGCATTTGCAAAACTCTTAGCACAAATTATACGTTTAAGGGCTCACCACCCTGATCACCCTATTAAGTCTATAAGGCTTGATAACGCTGGAGAGTTCACATCAAAAGTATTTGATGATTATTGCATGTCAATTGGGATCGATGTAGAGCATCCTGTACTTCATGTGCATACACAAAATGGTCTCGCAGAGGCTACCATCAAAAGGCTACAGATGGTGGCTAGGGCACTAGTTATGCGCACCAACATGCCTATATCTGCTTGGGGTTATGCAATATTACATGCAGCTTTACTTATTCGTTTCAGACCCACTGCTAGCCAACCATTTTCTGCGTACCAGTTGGTCACTGGATATGAGCCTGATATTTCACACTTACGCATATTTGGTTGCGCAGTATATGTGCCTATTGCGCCCCCACAGCGCACTAAAATGGGTCCTCAGAGACGATTAGGTATTTATGTTGGATATGAATCCCCAACTATTATCCGCTATTTGGAACCTTTGACAGGCGA
This sequence comes from Potentilla sterilis, assembly GCA_963682095.1. Taxonomy (NCBI): domain Eukaryota; kingdom Viridiplantae; phylum Streptophyta; class Magnoliopsida; order Rosales; family Rosaceae; genus Potentilla; species Potentilla sterilis. Next base: position 2,314,388 of record OY821765.1, read on the forward strand.
TCTCTTTACCGCTAGATTTGCGGACTGTCACTTTGATGAGACTGTCTTCCCGTCGTTAGGGGGAGATAAGAAAAAGGATTTTCTAAGGGAACGACAGGAATTGTCGTGGTCTGTCCCCACTCAGTCTCATTTTGATCCCCGCACTTCACAATGTGAAAGTGAAGTGAAAAGAATAATCAATCTTCAGAACGTAGCTGATTCGATGCCTGATGCGTTTTCTGAGATTGCTAAAGTGACAAGATCACATATACCAGCTGCAAATGTGCCTGCAAGGTTAGAAGTCCCCAAGCAGGGGCACAATGCCGCAGATAGAGGCATTGGAACCACACTTAGTGGAGGTGTGGTTGAGGCCGTGGCTTCCCAAAGGAAGAGGGGAAGGCCACTTGGTTCGACTGACACTCACCCAAGGAAAAAGAGGGCGAGTAAGGCACAACCCGATCCATTAATCATCAATGTAGAGAATCCCTCACATGAGATTGTCTCTGACTATAGTTATGTCCATGAATCAATACTGGAGGACGCTCCGATGTTTGAAATGATTCCAGAGAACAAAGAAATCTCAATGGATTATGAGGAGGCATACTTGATGGAAAGATCTTCCATGTACATTGATGATGTATTTGCATACACTGTTGCTCAAGGAATCATAGAGCACGATGATATCGAACCACGCTCTGTTGCAGAATGTCAACAAAGAGCAGATTGGCCTCAATGGAAAGTAGCAATCCAGGCAGAACTAGATTCTCTGACAAAGAGACAGGTATTTGGTCCGGTAGTGCTAACCCCACCAAGTGTAAAGCCTGTAGGACATAAATGGGTCTTTGTCAGAAAGCGTAATGAGAAGAATGAAGTCCTAAGGTACAAGGCTCGCCTTGTGGCGCAAGGTTTCTCACAACGCCCTGGAATTGACTATGAGGAGACGTACTCTCCCGTAATGGACGTTATAACGTTCCGCTACTTAGTTAGTTTGGTAGTTTCCGAAGGATTGGAAATGCAGCTCATGGATGTGGTTACAGCATATCTCTATGGGGATCTTGATTCAGAGATATATATGAAAGTGCCTGATGGCCTTCCATTGCCCAAATCAAGTGACTCTAAACCACGGAGTGCGTTTGCAATCAGATTGAAACGCTCACTTTACGGATTGAAACAATCCGGGCGGATGTGGTATACCCGTCTAAGTGACTACTTGATTGGGAAGGGATATAAGAATGATGAACTATGCCCCTGCGTATTCATAAAGAAAACAAGTTTCGGATTTGCAATTGTAGCTGTGTATGTCGATGATATGAACATAATAGGTACTCTTAATGAAATAAGAGAAACCGCGAGCTATTTGAAATCCGAGTTTGAGATGAAAGATCTTGGGAAAACTCGGTTTTGTCTAGGTCTTGAACTAGAACACCGAGCTTGTGGAATACTTATGTCCAAAAGATACTCAGGCAATTTAACATGGACAAAGCGCATCCTGTTAGCACTCCCATGATCGGTCGGAGTTTGGATATAAAGAAAGATCCATTTCGCCCAAAGGAAGATGACGAAGAGCTATTGGGAGCCGAAATTCCCTACTTGAGTGCAATAGGCGCATTATTGTACCTAGCTCAATGTACCCGACCTGATATTGCATTCTCAGTGAATTTGTTAGCTAGATTTAGCTCAGCGCCAACGCAGCGTCATTGGAATGGTATTAAGAACATATTTCGATACCTAAAAGGAACCATTGACTTGGGCCTATTCTATCCCTACACAAAGGCAAAAGGGAACACAAATGAAAATGTAATCCCTAAAGGAAATGTCGATAGAGAAGGTACCACCCCCCACACTGAAACCTCAAATAATGTATTAATTGGGTTTGCTGATGCTGGGTACCTCTCTGACCCACATAAAGGTCGTTCTCAAACTGGTTATGTATTCACCATTGGGAATACGGCGATATCTTGGAGATCAACCAAGCAAACCCTTGTGGCTACCTCCTCGAACCACTCAGAGATCATAGCTCTACATGAGGCGGTTCGTGAGTGTATATGGCTGAGATCCATCATTACACATATTCGAGGGACTAGTGGTTTAAGTACAACCACTGAAGAGCCTACCTGCATTTATGAAGACAATGCAGCTTGCATCGAACAGATGAAGCTAGGTTATATCAAGGGTGATAATACAAAACACATATCGCCAAAGTTTTTCTATAATCAGCAACAACAAGCTCTCCTCAAGATTCAAGTGAATCAAGTAAGGTCTGAGGAGAATGTAGCAGATTTGTTTACCAAATCATTACCCAAAGCAATATTCGAGGAACATGTGAAAAACATAAGAATGCGAAAGCTTTCAAAGCTTCCTTGATTAATGTAAGGATCAGGGGGAGATGTAGACTTCAAGGGGAGTCTAATCCACACATGTCATCCTCAAAGGTTAAAGGTGCGTTGTGCTCTTTTTCCCTTCGTCCAAGTTTTATTTTGTCCCACTGGGTTTTGTTACTTGGCAAGGTTTTTAATGAGGCAACGATCTATGCACCATTTCGTCTTTGACTTGGCACAAGGGGGAGTGTTGAAGGAAAATACCATAAATGTGCCTTCGTCAAAGTAACTGACGATAGCGAATTAGGAAATTAGTATTAATCTGATGTAACGTTTCAATCAGTGTTTATTACCATAAATGTAATTATGTTTTCATTGTAATCGTCACCCTATATAAAGGGGTTCTCTAATGAAATGAGCAGACAGATTGCGTTTTACTTTTACAATATATATGTTATTGTATATTTTAGTTGTTATATATAAATTGTTAAATTTATTATATATATAAATTGGTAGCCTAATTATATAAATGGTTATATTTATGTTAATATATAAATGGTTATTTGTATGTATATATATGTTAATGATGAAATATAGTTATATTTGTATATAAATGGTTATATTTATGTTAATGGTCAGTATTATTTAAAATTAGTTAAATTATAAATATTGTTCAAGGAAGGTTAATTCCGTAACTTCCGTGGTGTGTCTTGTCCTAATAAGACTAGTAGTCTAGATACTTTATTAGATAGGGAATCCCTGATTACTAGGGATACTTGATGTAATGCCTATATAAAGGTCTCCTTATCAATCAATAAAGACACAGTTTACTATCATTTATTTCTCCTAGAACACGTTATCAGCACGTTGCTCTAGCCTTCCGTCTAATAGCCCTAAAACCCTAATTCCGAAATTCTTTTTCGAAACCCTAACCTACCGTCGGCCGCCGATTCTTCCCTTCGGCACCGTCGGCCTCTTCTCAGCAGCATCTGCGCTGCCCGCCTGCCGCGCCGTACCTTCACGAGCTGCTCCTCCTCTGCCTCTCGGCAGACAGGCTCGCCTGCAGCCCAACCCGCTCGCCAGCAGCCCTCCCTTGCGTGCTATTCTTTGCACTCATCCCTCGAAGACCAAAATTGCTCGCAAGACAAGCAAGCGGTCCGCGAAGCCTTATTCGTTGCTCAGAAGAAATCAAGAAGAATCGAAGAAAACAAGCTTCCCCAAGAGTCAAGTTTCGTTTGATCAAGCTTCTCTTGAAGAGGTAAATATTTTATAAACGTTCCCGCTTCTGAATTTTCAATAGTTGGGTTTTGTTTTTCTTCCGGGACCTTTTCGTGTCCCTGCTACCTCATCCCGATTCTATCGCTTCTCGGGACGGCATACGGGGATTTAGTCACCCCGGTGCCAACGTTTATTGGGGTAACTGTGATGTTACCGGCCACCGTTATGCTTGTGACTGTGATGTCACTGTGAACCATAACGTATTCTTTTTGAAAAGAAAACAAAGGGAAGATATCGATTGTGACTTGAAGTCACGTTAAGCATCGATTTATGTGACCATGATATATCTTGGCATTGTTCTAAAAGAACAATCAAACTTGATTAGTATTCAAATATACTAACGTCTCCCTGTTTGTGTTCTGTAGATGGCTGACACTCAGCGTCCAGAATTTGACATCTTGGATGTCCAAGGCAAGGAATACAAGAGGTGGATCTCAGATGTAGAGAACACCTTCATTGGTAAAAGATTTACCGCCACCATCAACCCTCCTGAGGATGCAAGCTTACAAGCTTCTCCTGAACAGAAAGCACAAGCCCTGATGTTTCTCAGGCGCCATATCCATCCAACGCTCAAGAAGCAATACCTGAGGAAAACCGATCCCAAAGAGCTATGGGATATCCTCAAGGACCGCTTCAACAATGTGCATGACGCACAACTCCCAGACCTCATGTCCGATTGGGAGCAAATCCGCTTATTGGATTTTGATTCGGTCTAGGAATATCATCAGACTATGCTAAACTTGCAATCTGATTTGAGCTTTTGTGGGGTCGAAAAGACCGATGACGATATGATGGAGAAGACTTTCACGACGTTCCCAGAATCTGCGTCCATGTTGTCGCATCAGTACCGCGATCTCCGTGAGAAAGGCACTATCAAAACCTTCAGTGATTTGATGAATGTGCTTCAAAGAAAGGAGAGGTACCATGAGTTGATTCTTACCACCAATAAGAGGCCTCGAGGACCGAAATTCATTGCGGAATCTCATCAAGCCCGTGGTAAAGCTTCTAAGCAAAAGCATCAATCTCATGAACGTCAAGCACCACCACCACGTACGCCAAGAGCAACACGTGGCGGACGAGGAGGGAGAAGAGGCGCCGGCCGTGGCCGACAGCTTTCTTGGACAAGGGATGGTGGCGGCGCCGCCGCTCCCAGAGGGAGGAACAGTTTTGGTTCCGGTCCTAGGCGTGGTGGCCATACGCCGAACAATACTTCGGCCCCTTGCTTCAAATGTGGCTCTAAGAATCATCTTCAACGCAATTGCACAGCAAGTAGAGAGATTCAAGCCGTTTACAAGAAACACAAACAATACATAGAACAAGAAACAAACTATGTAGGAGACTTTGAGGAAGAAGAATACGATGAGGAAGATACGAACTTCGCCATCGATGACTTCCAACCTACCAAGAAACGTAGGACTCAGGAGTATGATACTCCGGATTATGAATAAGTATTTGACTTAGGTCATGAGATACATGTTCAAGTTTGATTTTGCTTGTTATTTTGACATAATATAGTCAATAAATCACGACTTTGTTCGATAAGTCGCTCTATTTAGAACAACCTTGATGTATTTTTGAGTTGTCATCAATAAAATTCTCTTATTCAATGAATGATTTGAGATTTTTACATCCCTATGAAAGCAAAATTGGTTCAATCCGTCCAATTCTCAATGGCATAATTACTTTGAGTTCACCACAGTTTTGGTGATGTTAACTCATATCCGAAATAAGATCACAAAGACAAAACGAGAGACTCGCGATACGCCAACTTGGCTGCGATCCGCCAACTTGGCCACGATCCGCCAGGCCTCGCTCGCCATGGCTACTCGCCAACTTGGCCGCGATCCGCCAGGCCTCACTCGCCATGGCTACTCGCCAACTTGGCTGTGATCCGCCAGGCCTCGCTCGCCATAGCCACTCGCCAGCTTGGCTCAACACCGAATCCGGTTTTTGAAACCAACAATCGATAGCCTATCGAATAAATGCAACTTTTGCATCAATGGCTCGGCAACGACGTGTCTTCGGACTCGCCATGCTTCGGATTTAGCTCAACCGTCGCATCGTATTGCCTCAATGCCAGACCGGCACTCACCACTCGCCTTGCTTCGGCTCGGCGTTAGGGTAGCTTCGGCCTTACCACAGCTTCGGCTTTGGCTTGGCCCCGACCTTTGCCTTGGCTCGGCCACGCCACCTACGATGGTGCCCGGTCTCAATCTCTGACCTAGGCTATGTTAACTCTCAATGTTGGTATTCGGTGATTAAAATAAGGCTTATCTCTTTCTCTCAAGTTATGTCGTTGCCATGGCTATGTTATTGGCCTTAATACACTTCATTTTGTGATGCTATATTGCTTCAGTACACTTACTTTCAAGTGTTCGCCAAAGTCTAAAGTAGACTATTGATTCAATTTACATTGTTTTTGTAGATGTATCAAGGCGAGATTGAGTGTTTGTTGGATTGTGCAACAACTCACACGATTCTGAGGAATCGGCAATTGTTTTCGGATTTTTCGCCAAGAGAATCGTCGTTATCTACGATGACAGGAACCGGATCCGTCATTAAGGGTCGTGGCACTGCTCAATTCTTATTGCCAAATGGCACTGAAATTCGGGTAGAGGACGCCCTATATGTGCCTAAGGCGCCAAGAACCTTGCTAGCTTTCAAGGATGTGCGTGACAACGACTATCACCTCAACACTTATGTTGAAGATGGAACTGAATATCTGTTGATCACCTACACTCAATCTATGCGCACTCGCATTGTGGAGAAGTGTAAGCGAGTTCGAAATGGCATGTATTTCACAACCATTCGAGCCAATGAATCCCATGTTGTTGTCCTATGCGATTCAGATGCTTACAAGCTTTGGCATGAGAGACTCGGTCATCCGGGTCGTGATCTGATGATCCGTATTTTGAAATGCTCCCACAGTCATCCATTTTTCAGATCACAAAAGCACAGAGGGCGCCTCGGCCTCGGTTCGGCCGCCATGCCGTCGATAGCCGCCTCTCGGTTCCAAGGAGAGGTTCGGCCTCCTCCTGCTTCTCATGCTTCTGTAGCGATGTCTAATGCTCATCGTTCGTTTTCCAAAGCTTGTTCACTAGCAAAACTTCAAGCATGACCATCTTTTGCTATTGATAATAAACAGAATATTCCGTTCCTACAACGAATACAAGGTGATATTTGTGGACCTATAACACCAGATTGCGGACCATTTAGATATTTCATGGTTCTGGTTGATGCGTCAACGCGTTGGTCACACGTAGCGTTGTTGTCCACGAGGAATGCTGCATTTGCTAAACTCCTAGCTCAGATCATTAAGCTTCGGGCTCACCACCCGGACAATCCGATTAAGTCAATCAGACTGGATAATGCTGGAGAGTTTACCTCAAAGTGTTTTGATGACTATTGCATGTCAGTTGGGATTGAAGTAGAACATCCCGTGCCCCACGTTCATTCTCAGAACGGTCTTGCAGAAGCCGCTATCAAGAGACTACAGCTTGTAGCTAGGTCCCTTGTCATGGCCACTAACTTGCCGGTTTCGGCATGGGGATATGCAATCTTACATGCAGCTATGCTTATTCGTCTACGACCCACAGATAGCCAACCATTTAGTGCGTACCAGTTGGTAACTGGTTATGAGCCTGATATTTCGCATCTGCGTACTTTTGGTTGTGCCGTATATGTGCCTATCACGCCTCCACTGCGTACCAAGATGGGTCCACAACGACGATTAGCTATTTATGTTGGATATGAAGCACCAACAATTGTCCGCTACATAGAGCCTATGACAGGTGATCTGTTTACTGCAAGATTTGCAGATTGTCACTTTGATGAGACATCATTCCCGCCGTTAGGGGGAGATGGGGCCGCATCCGTCCCTAATGAACGTTAGGAATTGACGTGGTTCTCTCCCACTATGTCTCATTATGATCTCCGTACGTCTCAGTGTGAGACCGAAATACAACGCATATTGGAACTACAAAAGGTGGCGGATTCGATGCCCGACTCCTTTACTGATATTACGAAAGTGACAAGATCAACCATACCTGCTGCGAATGTACCTGCAAGGCTTAACATTCATCGCCATGTGCGAGCACGCGCCGCCGGTCTCGGACCCGCAGCCCTAGGTGCCGTCGGCAGCCTAGGCTCAGCACCTCCAAGTGGAGGGCCGGCGTCGACTTCGGATCCTCCTAGAAAGAGGGGGAGACCAATCGGTTCCATGGACAATGTACCTAGAAAGAGGGCATGTGTCCAGGCACAAAGCGATCCGTTCATCATCGATACTGTGACGCCGTCACACGAGATTGTCTCCGACTATACCTATGTCCAAGAATCAACTCTGAATCATCTAGGGGACGCCTCAGACTCACCGTTGATGTTGGAGAACAAGGAAATCTCCCTAAACTACTTATGCATGCACAATCTTATGGAAAGGAATTCCATGTATATCGATGATGCATTCGCCTACGCCGTTGCTCAAGAAGTCATTGACGACGACGATATGGAACCCCGCACTGTTGATGAGTGTCAACGTAGGGCGGATTGGCCGAAGTAGGAAGAAGCAATCCAGGCTGAACTAGACTCTCTAAAGAAAAGGCAAGTATTCAGACCGGTTGTGCCTACACCGCCGAACGTGAAGCCTGTTGGACATAAATGGGTTTTTGTTAGAAAGCGCAATGAGAATGGTGAAGTCCAGCGATATAAAGCTCGACTCGTGGCGCAAGGTTTTTCTCAACGTCCTGGAATTGATTATGAGGAGACGTATTCTCCTGTCATGGATACTATTACCTTCCGATACTTAATCAGTTTGGTAGTCTCAGAGAGACTCAATATGCAGCTTATGGATGTTGTAACAGTGTATCTTTATGGGGATCTAGATACGGAGATGTACATGAAAGTGCCAGAAGGACTTTCGTTACCCAAGTCAAGTGAGCAAAAACCACGAAGTTCATTTGCTATCAGGTTGAGACGATCTCTATATGGACTCCGACAATCTGGTAGGATGTGGTACACACGGTTAAGTGATTACTTGATTGGGAAAGGATACAAGAATGATGAGTTGTGCCCTTGTGTGTTCATAAAGAGAACAAGTTCAGGATTTGCCATTATAGCCGTCTATGTTGACGATATGAACATCATTGGAACTCTAAATGAGATCAATGAGACCGCAAGCTACTTGAAATCCGAATTCGAGATGAAAGATCTGGGAAGGACTCGGTTTTGCCTAGGCTTAGAACTAGAGCACCGAAGTGGTGGAATCTTTATACACCAATCTGCATATGTCCGAAAGATGCTCAGGCGATTTAACATGGACAAAGTTATGCATCCTACAGGCACTCCCATGGTCGTTAGAAGTCTGGATATCAACAAAGATCCCTTTCGTCCGAAAGAAGATGACGAAGAGATCTTGGGAGCTGAATATCCATATCTTAGTGCAATTGGAGCTTTGTTATACCTAGCTCAGTGTACTAGACCAGACATTGCTTTCTCAGTGAACTTGTTAGCTAGATTTAGCTCTGCGCCAACACAACGTCATTGGGTTGGAATCAAGAACATCTTTCGATACCTTAAAGGAACCCTTGACATGGGCTTGTACTATCGATACACTCATCAGGATTCGACACCGAGTCGATCTCTTGCATCCAACAGCACAAACCGTGGCTCGGATCGCCATCCGCCAGTCATATCCGCCAAGACTGGCTTTGGCTCATCCATCCGCCATCCTGCAGCCATATCCGCCAACATATCCGGACCCGAGGATGCTAAGTCGTGGTCCCGATACGGCTTTGGCGATACCCCCTCCTACTCAGATACACCAAATGATGTGATGGTAGGATTTACTGATGCTGGATATTTGTCAGATCCACACAAAGGACGTTCCCAAACCGGTTATGTTTTTACCATTGGGAATACGGCGATATCTTGGAGATCAACCAAGCAAACCCTTGTTGCTACCTCCTCGAACCATGCTGAGATTATTGCACTACATGAAGCAGTCAAAGAATGTGTTTGGCTTCACTCAGTTATATCTCACATTCAAGAGTCTAGTGGACTTGAGTCTACTATGATGGGACCAACTTGCATATTTGAAGATTATGCAGCATGCATTGAGCAGATGAAGTTGGGATACATCAAGGGTGACAATACTAAACACATTTCGCCTAAGTTCTTCTACAATCAGCAACAGCAAGAGACTTTGAATATCCAAGTGAAGCAAGTCAGCTCAAAAGAAAATGCAGCTGATCTGTTCACCAAGTCTCTACCCAAATCTACATTTGTGAAGCATGTAAAGCGCATTGGTATGTGTCGCTTATCCGAACTCAAAGACTGATTGACTATCAGGGGGAGTCCTCGTCTAGACTTCAGGGGGAGTCTAGCTATGCATGTCTCACATACTTGTAGTTGATGCGTTGTACTCTTTTCCCTTAGACCATGCTTTTATTTTTACCCAAGAGGTTTTTATTTGCTGGCAAAGGTTTTAACGAGGCAACAGTTCATGCACCATTGAGGACGCGACACAAGGGGGAGTGTTCAAGGAAGGTTAATTCCGTAACTTCCGTGGTGTGTCTTATCCTAATAAGACTAGTAGTCTAGATACTTTATTAGATAGGGAATCCCTGATTACTTTATTAGATAGGGATACTTGATGTAATGCCTATATAAAGGTCTCCTTATCAATCAATAAAGACACAGTTTACTATCATCTATTTCTCCTAGAACAAATATTAATTTGTTAGTATGTTTTAAAATATGTTAGTATTATTGGTTATTATATCAATTAGAATTTGTTATTTAATGTAATATAATTTAATATTAATTAATGTATTAATTTATTTGTTTTCAGATGGCCGATGCATTTAGACAGCTATTCGGAGGCCGTCGTTCCAGATCTAGGGGTTCTGGAAGTTCTGGTGGATCCAGAGATTCCGAGAGGATCCCTAGCCAGCCTGAGAGGACCACCAGCCAACCTCAGAGGATCGATTCATCCCAACCGCGGAGGAGTGTGAGCAACCGGCACCAGACCCTTTTATCGGCGGGGAGGCCGTCGAGCAGTTCATGTCCCCCTCTCCGGCCAAATCCTCCGAGATGTAGTACGCAGCTATTTCAGAACGACATAGCTCCAGACGTTCATCAGGTCCGTATGCCTGAGGTTCATTGGGAGCCGATGACGAGTCCTGCGCCGTCTGCTGCTAACTATACTGAGGGGCCTACTCTCCCTAATCAGCTATACCTGTCATACAACATTCCTGCCATACCCGAGGTCGACGAGCGTGGTGTGCCCATATGGCCTGCTAGGCCTCAGTACGTGAGTGTTGCGGAGGCATACCATTATGAGCCATTTGAGAGACCTGAGCTCCTGATTTCAGCGAGATTAAAAGAAAAGTCGACAGACGGGTCATCGAGTTCAGGTAACATTTGATTTTATTAATTAAATGTTTTATTAAAATTAACGCACTAATATTTAATTTTATTAACCAATCGTCATTTATGTGATAGGGACCGCCGCTAGCAGTTTAAGCAGGAATACGAGATGTGTCATATGTTTTGATACGCTCAGGAAAAGTGTTGAGACCAGCGGGAGGATCCAGATCAACGAACCCCCTAATCAGGATGTTCAGGGGAAAAAACGCCGCGATTACGCGGATTGCGTGGGAGCACTAATTAAGGATAAAGTCTCTATGTTGTGGACACGGTGGACTGATGTGCCGGAAGAGATCAAGAGGGAGGTCAACAACGCGGCGTCGGTGAGTAATTTAAAAAACTTAATTTCTTTATCGTAATATTTAATAATTTTCGGTATTGTTATAATTTTAAAACTAATAAAATATTATCTTTCAGGCATACTTCGAGATTGCCGAACACAAGCAGGCTTGAGCGTACGCGATGCAGAACTCGAGGTACGTTGGGAATTCCTCATCTTATAATTTGAAATATTTTATGATATTAATAATATTTCTAATGCACTTTTGTTTTTTCCGTAGGTTCAAAGAGTGGAAGAACGAGCTCCGTACCCACTTTACCGAATACGACAAATATGGTCGTATGGGTACTCCAAGAGAGTTCATGTTCAGGGAGTACGAGTGGCGTTGGTTGAAGACAGTAGACTTCAACAACCCAGTTATGCAGGTAAATACTAAACTTTACTATAAATGTTTATTTTGTTAATATTTTAATTATTAGTTTAATTATTTTATAATTATTACACTAATATTTTTTTATGCATTTTTCTAATATTTTATTATTTGTTTGAAGGAACGGTCTCGGATAAACTCTGCGAACCGCCCCCGTAACACAACCCCCCATCATGGTGGTTCTAGGCCATTTTCACAATATCAGGAGGAGGCGCTTAGAGATCATCCTTTAAGCAACCCGTACGTAGAGACGTTCAAGAAGGCTTATCCATTAGCGACAGAAGAGCTTATAAGTTGTTGATTACGATTTTAAAATTTTAATTATTAATTTTACTTAATTATATATTTGTTAGAATATTAATTTTTTTTTTTTCCCGTTCAATTAGGAGAGGGTGAACCGGGCCGAAGAAGAAGTGTTGCAGGAAGTAGTTCAGGAGACATAACCGAACATTTCAGAGGAAGATCTACAAGAAGCCCTGAGCCAGGTCGACCGATCGAATGTCCAAACTGCAGCGAGGATATTCGACGCAGCCTTCCCAAAACGGTCAAACGACTACTACTGCCGGGGTTTGGGAAGTTCTGGAATAGGGGTCCTGAAGACCACTAAGGGAGCTCAAAAGAGGGGAGGCGGGGACACCCAACAGATGAAGGGGGAAATGCAGAGATTAGCAGAAGAAAATGCAAGATTGGCGGCCCAGTTCCAGAGAACACAGCAGTATCATATGGAAATGGAGCGTTGGCATGCTGAATGCGAGAGAATTCGGCGACAGAACTACGCCGGCCAACAAAACTGGTGGTATGCTATGTTCGCGGCACAACAACAAGGCCTTGAACCCCCGCCCCCGTTTGAGCCGTTAGATGAACCTCGAATGCCGAGAGCTCTCGAGTTCATTCAGCAGGATGACGAGCATGATGGACAGCAGTATGGTGGTCAGGATTAGGGTTTAAGGTTTAGGGATGGAACAAATTAAATAATTAATGAAAAACGTGTTTCTTGTTGGATTGTCATTGTGAATTGCAGGTTGCTTGGAATGGTAATTTAGAAATTAATTTAATTTTTTTTCCCCAAAATGTAAGAACAGCCGACGATATTGACATTATTTCGTCGGCTATCACTGCTATAGCCGACGATTTTTACCAAATTTCGTCGGCTATAACTATTATAACCGACGAAAATGACATTATTTCGTCGGTGGTCTATGTTAAATAGTGACGGTTTCGTCGGCTATAACTAATTAATGCCTCTTAAAATATTAATATATTTCGACGAAATCTTCATGTCGTCGGCTATATTTCAAAACAAATAACCGACGAAACAAAAGAGATCGTCGGCTATATTTTACGATATCGTCGGCCATATGTGAAAATATCCGACGAATTTCGTCGGGCATTATGCCAAGGTTTGGTCGACGAAATGTATTTTCGTCGGTGATAATGGCTGACGATTTCGTTATTTCGTCGGGCATATGTGAAAATGGCCGACGATTTCGTTATTATCGTCGGGTTTCGTTATTACCGACGCCGTTTTATCGACGAATAATAGCCGACGAAATTTTCGTCGATAGAAGGAATACCTGACGAAAATTTTGAATAGTAGACGAAATTTTTTTCGTCGGCTATTATGTCCGATCTGGTAGTGATGACAGCTCCAAGGAGAGCTCATATCTTCTCTCCTCTTCTCATTTTTTTTTTAATTTTTTTTTGTAGAAGTTGATGTTGTGTGATGATTGTTTCTTGTTGCTGCAAACTCAAGGGAAACTCTATGGAAATTGAAAGGTACTTATTTGGCTCTTTTCTTACGATTAAGATGAACTAAGCAATTATTTATTTATTTTTTTAACAAAAAGCAATTGGGTTTAAAGAGGAAAAAAGTTGATGATAAGCTCCAGGAGTACTGGGTCTATAGAGGAAAAAAGTTGGGACTTTTAAATTTGCAAGTTTATGAATTATGGTTTATTTACTGTCATTTATGTTTTTGGATTCTAGATGTGGATTTTCCGGTACGAGGAGCTTGACCTCTGTTCTTCGTCGGAGAATACAATTGTTATTATTTTGATCAATTGGAGGATTTGTGTGACTCGAATAGTGATGATTGATGTAAAGTTGGATACTATGACAGCGAAAGTGAGGAGGACGGGGCTCAACTTAACATGGATTTTCCGGGGTTGATTGAAAACCCGATCATAGTACTTGTAAAGGTTTGTAGTTAGGATTATAGAACGGCCATTTGTAGTTATATAATTGTTAGTTTTGTAGTTATGCTTTGTAATTTGTGTACAAGCTGCCATCTCAAGCAGAGGTAGGCACATTAATTGATTTCAGAACTTGGAAGTAATGGGTGCGTTTGGTGCAGCTGGGCTTTTAAGTAAAAGCTGACTTATACTTATACTTATTTCTGAGAATAAGTTACTGATAAGCAAAGTAGCTGAGTGTTTGGTAAACTGACTTTTTAAAAGTGCGGTAAGTGAGAAAAGTTGTGTCAGGGTGTATGGTAAACTAAAAACCGACTTGTGCTTATATTTGTAAAATGACCAATTTAGACATGAAAATATTAACTTCTTATACTATAGTTTATTACTTTATTTTTTATGATTTGTTTAATTTTTCATTATATATCCATTTAAAATTGACATTATTACGAAGTATTTCTATAACCCAAGAATTGATATCAAGTAGCAACAAAACATAGCTTAACACATAAAACCATTCCCGATACTAGCATTAATAACAAATTAACCACATCTTTATTAGCATGAAGTAGCAATAAAAAAATTGTCTAATACATACCATTCCAGGTAGGAACATCAATAACAAAATACATTTTTCATTTGCATCAAGTACCCACAAAAAATATCTCGAGACATTTAAAAATCCCTAGTACCACGCGCATTCAACAAACTTTGAGTAACTTCTCCTTATAACATCCATTTCTTGTATCTCATGACCATAATATTCTTCTTGCGCATCATTATCCATCTCCATCTCCATCCCATCATTTGATATGCTTATCAAATTTTCTTCAATTTAGACCAAATGTCTATCATGAATAGCATGTCTCCTTATATAATTATGGAGAATCATGGTTGCAATGACAATCTTCACTTTCTCTACTTAAAAGGCCATAATCTTATGGTTTATATCATCAAATGAAATCTAAGACCATTTCACATTCTCCAGGAACCATATGTAGTTCCAAGTATATAAATGCCACAAATGACTAACAGAATCCTTTATACATGCAATATCAGTATCTGACATTCACTAGTAAGCTGAATACCAAGGCAGTAAAGACTTTTTAGGACTTCCTCAGTAGCTATTTGTCCATACTCAGAACTTTTCTCACTCACAGAACCCATCTGTTCTTCCAGAGATTGTATTTTGGCTTTAAGTCTCATGATCATGGTTGCACTATCGTAATGGAGCTGCTGCGCTTGGTACAGTACAAGTGCCATATCTCGGATCGCAGGTTCTGATTCGCTAGCTGTCAAAGGTCTCTTTGTCGCAGCATTTGACAACAGAATCTGTGAGTTGTGAATCTGGGCACTTAACTCCCAGGCAAACTGAAGATTGTTGCTCTCTTTGGCAATCACAACGAACACCTTTGCCAGAGCTATTTGGTCACTGATCTGCCTGGCAACTGAGTTCGGGCTCAACATTTCTTCAGTAATGTTCAGGCCTTCCATAACTCTATCATGCCTGTATCTCTGCAAAAGAAAAACAAAGCACATATGTCTTAATCCACAAACAATGGGAGATAACGGTTATACAGAAAACATTAAACTAGAATTTCCTATACAACAGAACAGAGAAACAACAATTTGATCCATCTTTATAAAACTGATAACCCTGCGACAAACAACTTCCCAGCAATCTACAATCTACCTTACCAAACAATCCACAACACCAATATATATCTTTGTTTATTACCTTCTTCAATTCTATATCACGTAAACACTATACAAGAGCATCTGGAAGTGACAAAAATCATGTGTAACACAACTAGATCAAGCTAAATCCCAACCTAACAAACCCTCAAATATGTTGCAAAAATAGTAATCAAACTGCAGAAACCCAATATGCGCAAGCAGCTAAAAACACAAAGTAACACACAATTCTAAAGCTTACATCTTTGTATTGCTTCAGCCAAACCCAAATCCCATACTCATTCCCATCACTATCCACTTTTTCCAAACCCAATTTCATTAACTCAAACCAACACCAAAACTAAACACCAACACTGCAACCCCACACAGAACCCACCAAAACAGATTCGGGAAACTTCTGGCCCTCAATGGCCGCCGGAAGTCCGCCACCCTCCGCCTCATTCTCGGCCCAAATCTAAAATCTCCGGCCTTCGGTGATTGGAGATCCCGAGATGGGATCAGGCCTCATTGATTGGATCTCACTCCAAGATTGAGACTTTGAGATGAGAATTGGGATTTGGGGACCAGGGTTTTCTCGGATTCAGGGAATGCAGTAAGAGAGGAGAAACTCAACAACCCACATCCAAAAAAGGCTCTATACAAAGAACAAAGAACAAGACACTGTGAACCCAGAAAACGAACTGAAATAGAGCAGAAGAAAACCCACGAAAAAAATGGAAAAATAATTCATTCTAACCCATAAATATTATGCAAAAGAGCACCCATATTTTGCTCTGTTCTAATCTTACAAATGAACAAGAGGGAGAAATTCGTTGTTTACCTGTGAGCGTAGTGTGTCAAACTGAGCAGCTGCAGAAGGAGAGGGAGGTTTATCGTATTCTAGAGGGTGTATATATATATATATATATTGGTAATCTTGTAATTAGTGGACATTATCAAGGATACCCAATGTCATTTATAAAAATTCATTAAATTCGCGAAAATAGAAAACAGGTGACTTATAAGCATAAGTTAGGTGCTGCTAGTTTCTCATTTTCTATTAAAAATGACCCCAACTTTTTTAAAAAGCTACTGACTTGTTGTGTTACCAAACACCAAACTCTTCCGTGTTTATAAGCAGAGGAGCTTATAAGCTCCCCCAAACGCCCCCAATATCTCAGCTCTAATCTCTCATCTTCCTATATTCAATGTTCATGTATAAAAACTATCAGTAGTATGTAAGGCAATACAGAGTTCAGTTTTATGAATCATTCAACATAAAAGTTGCACGATCAATAGCATTAATTTGGACAAATACAGAGTTTGCAACGTAGTTTTGTAGACAATTTTTCCATACAACTTGAAATATACTTGAAAATGTTCCTCACAGAACTAAAGTCCAAACTGCATCAAGAAATTTCAAAACACGCTCTTCATTGCTGAAATCACCGTTAAGCTATTGCTTGCAAAAATTCAGAAACATGAAATTAATCTAGGAATTTACTTCTCCACAAAAAGCAACACCTTGATTGAGATTCAAGTGGAACAACTTACAAATTATAGTTCATCTTAATCTTTTTCCTCGACTACCTTGTCAGACATCATTTTCTACAACATTTGGCCTGGCAAACAAAAGATGGTTAGCTAAACAACCTAATAAAAAGAAAAAATAAACCATAGTGATTATAATAAATAGCATTTGAATACAAGTAGCACTCACCTATCAACTGTGCATGTTGTTTTAGTATGTTTAGTACTTCGGCAGATAGAGCAATGTCTAACTTTTCCTTTCCTGTCTCTCCACGATGTTATGCGTTTTCCACTACCTTTAGTCTTTGCTTGAGAATGATCTAAGAATCGGTTTTCTTCAGAAGTACCAATTGTGAAATTGTTGGTAGAAGCTTGTCCAGCTAATTTCTTAATTTGCTCCATAAGTTCTTCAAATGCCTTCTTTACAAGTTCAGTCCCCTCATATGAAATCGCAGTCTTATCAATCAAATTGGATGCAATTTTGAACAGACCGTTGTGTCTCATTATCAATGAATTATCTGCACCATCTTGGTCTTGACACCTTTTTCTGCGAACTCTTGAAAATCTAGTCCATCTTCGCAAAATATATTCTTTTGGCAACTCCATAGTCTGTTTCACTCTTAATAAAGCCAAAATATGTTTGCAGGGAATACCTTCAACTTCAAACATTATACAGCTGCACGTCACTATGTTTGATATCTTCTCATATAAAAGCATTCGCATTCTATGGTTTTGAGCAGACACTCTTTTAGTCTTGTAAACACAACGACTGTCATCTTCCACTATGAAATCTACATAGTAACTATTACCATCATGAAGTTGAACCTGAAAGTACTTCTTAGTATACAGATGAGCCATTTGAACCTCTATTGGCATCCCTAATTTTAAATTAGGTGTCTCATTCAAATCTTTATGGTCTTCAAGTAATTCTTTGTGTCTCTGATGTGCAAGTGCCCTATTGAAATGCGTGACAAAATCTATTAAAGTATTTTCCTTATCATAATAACGCTTAAAGAATGCATGTGCAGATTCTGCTCTTTGGCTGCTTGACATACCTACTGAAAAGTGCATATTTATATATGCTGGAATCCACGTATCACGCAGCTCAAACATCTTTCTCAGCCATGGGTTATTTATCTGTTGACTCTTTTCCAATGCTTCAAACCATCTCTTTTCAAATTCTTCTAGACACTCTAAATCCCATATGCATGTCTTGAAATTTTCATAATACTTTTGCATAAATACTAGACTAGTCTTATCTTGAAATTTCTTTAGAATATGCCACACACAATATCTGTGAAATGTGTTAGGCAAAACATGAGCAATTGCCCTAGTCATTGCTTGATCTTGATCGGTAATAATAACATTCGGAATACCTTTAGGCATTGCTGTAAGTCATATTTCTAACAACCAAACAAACGAATCAAAAATCTCATCACTCAAAAATGCACATCCAAAAACAATTGTTTGGCCATGGTGGTTCACGCCTACTATTGGAGCAAAAATCATCTTGTAACGATTAGTGTTGAATGTTGTATCAAATACAACAACATCACCCAAATGTGTATATGATTTTCTCACAATTGAATCAACCCAAAAACATCTGAGAAGCCTGTTTTCTTCATCTGTATGAAATTTAAAAAAGAAATCTGGATCCTTCTCTTACTCATCTTTGAAGTGCTCATATAAAATGTCCACGTCATGACCCTTGACAACTTCTCTTTTATCTCGTACCACATTTCTTAAATCTTTTTATGTGCAGCCAATATTTTGATGTCCACCAGCTTGTTTCTCGAATAACTCAAATTGTTGGTATATAGGAATGTCCACCTGCGTCAAGTCCTCTATCGATTTTTTTTTTTGCTGTAGACACATTGCGGTGTGATGTTAACAAGTGAACCATGCTTGGCGTTGTGGGCGAATGATTGTGTTCCTCCTTGAAAGTCTTGACCACATAATTATTTCCATCATGATATAAGGTTAATTTTGCATTGCACCCTGTTTGAGTATTTCCGCGGTCTCTTTCCTCAATTTCATTGTTTTTTCTCCATGTCTCATCGGTTTCCCCTTCTTTAATATATACATATTGTTTCCAATAGACTATACCATTCTTCTTTGTCTCCTTACTCTTTCAGACACTAAAACCAGTCTTACGTGCATAATCATTATAAAACTTGTACGCTGCATCTAATGAATTGAATTGCTGCCCAGCTTTTGGTTTTATATCACCTTCAACCACATGGACATATTCCATCTGCGTTTCTTGTTGGAATAACATCCATTCCTCTTGTATAACTTCCATGATGCCCACACCCAACTGGTCAAAGATTAGAAAATCAACAATTATAAATTATCAATCACTATCATCAACTTGTGATTCCATTCTAACTATTATTTTAAGTTGGAGTATTATAAGTAACAAACGACAATACTTAACAAAGTACCAACAATCATTAAAAAAAAAATTATTGGTCACTCCTTATACTTGTACTGTGTCGACAGTTTAATCCTTATGCTTTCAATTTCAACTGATCACTCCTTATAGTCTCAATTTTCTACTAATTGTTCTATTTCATCCAAAATAATTGTTTACCATTTTTCAACTTCCTCAAATGCCCTTAGGTTATTTTTCTTATCTTTTTACTTTCTCTTCTTCAAAACCAAAACCAATAGAAGCTCCAGAATATCTTGGTTTATGATTGTTGATCTTCAATCCAAGAATTTTATAATTGCAAACTGATTGCAATCAGGAAAAAAAATACAAATTGATTTGATACATATTGGCCAACAAAATCAAATAACATCACCATAATCACTATAAAATAAAATTCTATCAAATCTCCATCATATCAATTTAAACCAAAATGAGATTAAAAAAATTCTCATAATCATCTTTAGCATTAACAGCTCCCATGAATAAAACTATATAAATAACTATCATTTCATATAGTTAAGCTTACAAACACACTACTACACTATGCTTAATTAATTTTTTTTTTTTTTTTGTCAATAAGGCTCAAACTTAATTTGGCTACATATCATTTCCATGGTGGGTTGTGTATTCTTTGGTTTTAGTTTTGAAGAAAAATGAAAAGAAATCAAGAAGAAAAATAATAAAACAACACCTAAGGGCATTTGAGGAAATTAGAAAATAGTTAACAACCATTTTAGACAGATTGGACCAATTGGTCGAAAATTGAGACTACAACGAGTGACCAGTTGAAATTGAAAGCACAATGACTAAACTGTCGAAACTCTAAAAGTATAAGGAGTGACCAGTGTTTTGTCCCACTACCAGAAAAGGCGTCATAGCCGACGACGCCATCTCGTCGGCCGTTTCCATTAATTCGTCGGCTATAGTCATAGCCGACGAAGTATCGTCGGCTATTATCTCGTCGGGATTGCTCCGTCGGCTATAGTATAGCCGACGACACACGGGGTAAGTCGTCGGCTTATGAAACACCAGGTATAGCCGACGAAAAAAGCGTCGTCGGCTATACTTCGAACATTGCCGACGAGAAGATCGTCGGCTTTAACAATTACGTAACTGCCCCTAACCCGAAGTATAGCCGACGACACTGTCGTCGGCTATCCGTCCGTTATAGCCGACGACACTATCGTCGGCCATACCAATCGCCGGTACCAGGAACGGCTTTTTTTGCCGGAAGCCGGGAGGGTATAGCCGACGACATTTGGTAAAAATCGTCGGCTATAGCACTTATAGCCGACGAAATAATGCCAATATCGTCGGCTATAACCCCTAAATATTTAAAAAAATTAAAAAATTTAACTCGGGCCCAATTTCTCTTCGTCTTCGGGGGCTGCAGAAAATGCACAAACAAACATCCAAATATCCAACAAATATCCACATCAATCCATCCCTAATATCCTACATACTGTACAAATTAACCCACTATATCTACTCATCATCACCCCCTAAACGCGTAGCGTCGTCGACCGGATCGTTCGAGTTCCGGTGGCTATGGCTGTCCTGATCGGCTGGCGTACTCCGATGCGGGGGGGGGAGTGGGGACGACGAACTGGGGCATCTGTGGCGGAGGCGGGGGCTGGAGTCCAGCCTGCTGGGCCTCCCAAGACTGCTGCATCCATCGGTACATCTCCGCCACAGATGCGTCTCTGGCCTGCTGCGCCGAAGCCTCCGCGGCCCTCGCCAACTCCGCCTGCTGGAGCGCCTCCACCGCCCTCGCCAACTCCGCCTGAGTCCTCTGCAACTGCGTCTGCAAGTCTCCTCTCGTCGAAGCCGCACGCTGCGTGCTGGGATTGGCCGGCGTGAACTTGAGAACCCCATCTCCCGCCGCGCCTAGGCCTCTCTGGTAGAAGTAGTTGTTCCCCGTCCCTACCGCCGCGTGCATGATCTGAGAGGCCAAGCGCGGCTCAAGGGTGTCGATCGTGGAGGCAAACTCCGCGATCGCCTCGTCGGACGCCCCGTCTCCCAGAGTGTCTCGCGCGATCCCGAAGGTGATCGCGTCGGTCTCCGCATCTATTTCCGCCTAATTGACAAGAAAATATAATAAACGAATTAAAAAATATATATATAAATTAATTTCATGAAACACTTTTATTGAAGATGGACGAATACTTACCACTTGGTCGGGACGCCCCGGATACATCTGCGCATGAATCCACGACAACGGCCTCAGCGGTCGGTCCCTCCTCGCCATCTCTGCCCACTGCCTCCAGGAGCGGGCGCCGCCGTGGTGGGGGTGCTCGTTCCTCCTGCGGTTGTCGCTGTTCGTCCGCGAGATTTTCTGTATTATAACAACAAACATATAAACGCAAATATAAATTAGTAACTAAATTAAAATATTAGGAACTAACCAAAATAAAATTAATAACTAATTTAGTTACTAACTAATTTAATTTAATTAGTAACTACTTAACTAACTAATTTAATTAGTAACTACTTAACTAACTAATTTAATTTAGTAACTAACTAACTTACTAACTACCTAATTTAATTTAATTTAATTTAATTTAATTTAGTAACGAACTAACTAACTATGTAACTAACCAACTGACTTAATTTAATAACTAATAACTAACTAACTAACTAATTAATTGAATTAAGTAACTACATAATTTAATTATTAAATAACATTAAAAAGTTATATACTACCAGGCTAAATTTTCTTACCGAGACCCTGTCGCTCCCGAAGTAGGCTACCAGCCATAGCCACTCGTACTCCCTGTACCGGAACTCGTGGGGGGTTGCAGCTCGCCCCAAGCGCTGCTCCACATGGTACGTCCTGTAGTGCGTGGACAGCTCGTTCTTCCACTCGGAGTACCTATATTAACAGAACACAACTGTTAGATATATTCGTACACTGCCAATAAATATATTTATACAAAAAAAAGCAAAACACATAACCTGTTCTTCAGCTGCTCGTCTCTCCACCAGTCCAAGGTAGGATGGACTCTAAACCATTGCTGCAACATTATAAATTAATTAGAAAATATTTTTATATAGTTATAAGGACTGAATTCATAATTGTTTATTTTCTATAATAAAAATCATATTTAACTCACCGACAGTGCATTGTACACTCGCGCCTTGATCTCATCGGGCACAGAGCCCCAGTCGGGCCACAACAGTGGGACCCTGTCCCGCACGAGCATGCCCGTCGCGTTGATGTACTTGGTGGTGGTGTCTCTCCGCTCAATCGGGCGTCCATCCTCACCGGGACCGGGCAGGATCTCTCTGATCCCACCGGCCAGCTCCCTCTCCAGGGTCGACATGTTCGCTGGCCCTCTGGTCCGTCTCGTCCCCGCGGGTTTATTGACGAGGACGCCTGTTTCATAATTAAAATGAATACATAGTTAAATAATTATGTAAACTAACTAATTAAATAATTAATTAAACAATCTAAATAATTAATTAAACTAACCAATTACCTGCGTCGTTGTACTGCTTGTCCTTCTCACGAACGGCCCACAGGCCGCGGCAGTCCTCTGAGTCGAAAGGACTGTAGAAGTAGGCCTCCTCCCAGGGAATCTCGTGGGGCCGGTCGTGCCTCCAAATCTGCCTCCCCCTAGCGTCGTACTCAGGGATGGCAGGGAGGAACTGGACCATGTACATCCCCGATGGCGGAGACATACGGGGCGTGGACCCTGAGGGGCCTGCTCCCCCTGACGGTGGGCCCCGTAGCTGTGGATGATGTCGCTGTGGGGGGACAGGGAGCATCTCTGGAGGGTCCAGATCGGCGCGCGGTGGGGTCGGCTGCCGATCCTGGAACAGTGCTGAAGTGCACTGGGGTCTGGTGGCTCTGCGTCCTCCTCCGACACTCGAGTCAGGGCCCGCTCCCGTCGACTCATACGAGGAGCCCCCACGTGGATCGCTCGGGGTCAATCCCATCAACGTCTCCTCTCGTCGACTCAAAGGCCGGCCTAGGCCCCGACGACCGCTGGATCCGCTCCCCCCACGGCTGGATCCTGCCTGAGCGTCGGGGTCGCTCTCGGTCCGTCTGCCAAGCCATCGGTCTACAAAGCGCCGGTTTCCTGCACAATTAGTATATAAATTCCATAAATTGCACAAAAATTCCACAAAACAAAATTAAAAACATCATTCAATGTATATATACCTAATTATATATATACGTACCTAAATATATTTATACCTAATTATATATATATATTCCGAAATATAACACAAAATTCCTTAAATTTCACAAAAAAATAAAAAACTTTTTTAAATATATATACACCTAATTATATATATACATAACTATATTTATACCTAATTATATATATATATATATTCCGAAAAATATATATATATATATCGTCATAAAAATGAAAAAAAATATTTATACCTAATTATATATAAATTAGTATATAAATTAGTATACTAGTATATAAATTCAACAAAATTCCACAATTAGTATATAAAAACCGTAAATTTAACAAAAAATCCACAAAATTAGTATATAAATTCCACAAAATTAACAAATTTAACAAAAAATCCACACAATTCCATAAATTTCACAAAAACCCTAAATTCCACAAAAAATTCACAAAAACCCTAAAATTCACAAAATTCGACAAAATTAATAAAAACCCTAAATGAGGCTCGATCGGGACTACCTGACATGGTGGTGCAGTCTGGACGAGGACCGGTGGTGCGGTGCGGCGGCGACGGCGACGGCGGCGACGGCGACGGCGGCGACGGCGGCAGGGGCGGCAGGGGCGGCTGCGGCAGGGGCAGCTGCGGCTACGGGCGGCTGCAGCAGGGGCGGGCAGGGGCGGCTGCGGCAGGGGCGGGCAGGGGCGGCTGCGGCAGGGGCAGCTGCGGCTACGGGCGGCTGCAGCAGGGGCGGCAGGGGCGGGCAGGGGCGGCTGCGGCAGGGGCGGGTAGGGGCGGCTACGGCAGGGGCGGGTAGGGCGGCTCGGGGCGGCTCCGGCAGCGGCTTTCGGGTCTGGGAGGGCTCGGGAAGGAGGGGGCCGGGGCGGGGAGGTATCGGGTGGGGCCGGGGAGGGTCGATCGGCGTCGGGGAGGCTCCGTCGTGGTCGGTCGGCGTCGGGGAGGGGTGGGGAACGATTGGGAAATTTGGGTTCTAAGCAGAAAATGAGGGAGAGGCGCCTAGGGCTCGGTTTAAATCGAAGGACTATAGCCGACGATTTAATTTTAATTCGTCGGCTATAGTCATAGCCGACGAAATTCGTCGGCTATACTCTTACGGGCCGGGCCAAAATCCGGGCCGGGCCGGAGTTGGGCTTTGCGGGCCGATTATAGCCGACGAAGTTAAGTGTCTCGTCGACTATAATATGAATGTCGTCGGCTATACTATGAATCTCGTCGGCTATAATATGAATCTCGTCGGCTATACTATAAGCTCTCACCAGCCGTCAGATCTCGCCCATCCAACGGCGGACAATGAAACGGCGCGGATCGCAAGAGTTTAGCCGACGAAGTTAAGTATTTCGTCGGCTATTCCCTGGTCAACTTTTGGTCAAACCTCTTAACGCTTTAAAACGGAAATTGGCCCGTCTAAATGACGTTTTTTGGCCTGACCTTCAACAGAGAATAGTTTCAAATCGATGCGACGCAACTAACCGTATAAAAATTTTCCTCCAAAAATTTACCGACCGTCAGGCTACCCATAGGAAAACGGAAGTAAAAAACACCTAATCGCAACATTCGGCACACAGATTTTGTCGGAATCTTCCCATTTTTCAACCGTAGTCGTATTTCAATATTTCGGTCGTATCTTATTTCACGACACTTTTGCATTTGAACGGTCTACGTATAGCAACTATTTGAAACTATACATTCACTTAAACACTTAGTAAATAAGTTAAGGAATATTAGTGCATATGTTCCGATTTCGAATCTAAAAGTTTGGAAAATCTATTCCAACCGTCAGATATCACCGTTAAGATTAAATACATGTAGGAAAAAAAATCCAACTACATCTGACAACGTTAAAGGCTCGATCGGGACGGTCAAACTGCATGGTCAAACCTCGAAACGCTTTAAAACGGCAATTGGCCCGTCTAAATGACGTTTTTTGGCCTGACCTTCAACAGAGAATAGTTTCAAATCGATGCGACGCAACTAACCGTATAAAAATTTTCCTCCAAAAATTTACCGACCGTCAGGCTACCCATAGGAAAACGGAAGTAAAAAACACCTAATCGCAACATTCGGCACACAGATTTTGTCGGAATCTTCCCATTTTTCAACCGTAGTCGTATTTCAATATTTCGGTCGTATCTTATTTCACGACACTTTTGCATTTGAACGGTCTACGTATGGTTTCGGTCAATATACTTTAGCCGACGACTTGCAAGTCGTCGGCTACAGTATGGGCATTATAGCCGACGAATTGCAAGTCGTCGGCTAAAGTATGGGCATTATAGCCGACGAATTCTGGTCCATTTCGTCGGCTATAATTCTGATCTTTCTGAAAATTTGCCATTTAGGGCCTGAAAATTGCCTATTTCACCTGATAAATTCCTAAACATAACACAAACAATTCAATACAATTTCCCATAAACTCGGAAAACGGTAATTAAGGACAAAAATGTATTCATGCATGCACCATCGTACACAAATACATACATAAATAGTATACTAAGGATGATAATCAGAATCATCCTCATCACTTGAGTCAGACGTAGTATAGTAGTTAATATCTGGCAACCGGTGCTCGTACTCGTCGTCTGAGTCATCGTCTGCCTGATATAGACGATTCGGATTAACATCATACATGGGCACCTGACCCCTAGGAAGTCGAACCACTCTGCCCGGCGTCACATTATTATCGCGGATGGTGGAGGATTCCGGAATGTCGCCGGCGTCCGGCTCTTGGTATGCGGTCGCTTCTTGACACTCTGTGCTCACACCAAGTGTGGTAGCACTGTATATGTCTCGCTGAGACACATGGTTAACTACCTTCCACGTGCCTTTGTTCAAAGGATCGTCAAGATAAAAGACCTTTTTGGCCGCTGTGGCGAAAACAAAGGGGTCGTCTTCATACACACTAGTGGCGGTATTCACCGAAAGTATGCCGTACTGATCGATCCGTAAGCGGTGCGGCCTAGTATCAAACCATCGACACTTGAACAAGTGGACTTTCATGCGGTTCCCATAAATGAGTTCAACAACTGACTGTAGGACACCGTAAAAATCCACGCCCCCCTCTGCACCATCGACCATCACCCCACAATTCTGTGTTTTGCGTTCCCCGTCTCTAGCTTCACATATATACTTAACGCCGTTGACATCACACATTGGGCGGACTGTGGAAGATATCGGCTTCATCGACAACAGTCTCAATTCCTCTGAGTAATTTGTATGACCACCCCTCGCAGCCACTTGCATCAGCTGAAAAATATAACTCAAATCACTCGGTGTGTTTATGATTAAAGAATAGGGAACTGTAAAAGAAAGCCATCTAATATATATATTTATACACTTACCCATTGTGGAAAATAGTCTGCAAACGTCGTGTTGTGGTACTCGACATCACCGCGAACTTCCTTGCTGTGAAGATGGTGACGTTTCCAATATTGTACCTCCGGACAGTTTATTAGAACCCACCAGTGGGCAATCCCTACCTCATGGTCAGGCAACTTGTCCACACCCTTTTTCTTGAAGCTTCCGTATGGTACAACAGAGTTGGCGACGATAGATAGGTTGAACTCGGGGTCATCTCGACTTGGATGTTGTGGGGGGTCCTCCATCGCTCCCAAGTACAACTTGGCGTACGTTACACACTCATGCGCAATGTAAGCTTCAGCAATACACCCCTCAGGCGCAGATTTATTGTGCACATATTTCTTGTAGTCTCCAAGTTGTCTGCAAGGTTAACAAGTGCATGTTAAGAGCATGCAACTTTTATTTAAAAACATGTATAAATCAAATTTATGAATAACATGTACCTTTCGATGGGATACATCCAAGTGTAGTGTACGGGACCGGTAAGCAACAATTGTTGGGGAAGATGGATCATCAGGTGAGGCATGATGTCAAAGAAGTTTGGGGGAAATATCCTCTCGAACTTGCACAAGATAAAAACGATTTCCTCATGCATTCTCATGAGGTCTGATTTTCTAACTTCTCTAGCGCATAACTTCTGGAAGAATCTTGACAACGCCACCAACGGCTCAACCACTTCATCCTCCAAGTACGCTCGAATGAAAATAGGGAAGAGGCGTTGAAGCAGTACATGGCAGTCGTGACTCTTCAATCCGTACATCTTGTTGTCTCGGTAGTTAACACACTTGCTTATGTTACCCGCATAGCCATAAGGATACCTGCATAGCCATTAACAACAATTAGATTTCATGCATATATAGTCGTCCAACAACAGATGGATTCTTTAGGGAATACATGCCTAATTAATAAAAAGTTACCTGACATTACTCAGCCATCCAAAGATTTCATGTTTCTGGTCCCTGGTGACGGTGTAAGGAGCTTGGGGCATTTTGCTCCTGCCCTCTCTCAACCACAAATGGTCCCGCAGTCCCATATTTCTCAGATCAACGCGTGCCTTGGGGGTGTCTTTTGTTTTCTTCTCCCAATTCAAAACTGTGCCAACCACGGCTTCACCCACGTTCTTCTCTATATGCATGACATCCAGGTAGTATCTGGTAGCCAACCTGGCCCAATAAGGAAGTTCCCATAAGATGCTCTTGTGTGACCAGAACCTATACCGATCCGGCCTCTCTGGAATCGTGCGCAACACATCGGGATGATTGCTAAGCGGACCAAAGTCATACTCATTCAACACTGCCAATATTTCCTCCCCTGTCCATTGCTCCGGTGCCCAGCCCCTTTCTTCAGTCCCATCAAAAGCCTGTGCATCGTCCCTAAATGGATGGTCATGCGGAAGCCAACGACGGTGACGCATCTGGACAATCTTGCTGCAATGAGGACTGGAGCAATCAACAGTCATGCACTCTGAACAAGCCCTGTAACCCCTGGTGACGCTGCCCGACAACATACCCCTCCCAGGAAAGTCACTGATCGTGCCAACAAGCATGGCATGCATCCGGAACATCTCATTTTTGAACCGGTCGTAGACCAGGTGGCCGTTCAGACTCAAGTACCGAAGCTCCTCAATTACGGGTCTCAAATACACATCGAGACACTTTCCCGGATAACCTGGGCCTGGAATCAACAATGTGAGCATGTTATATTCCTTCTTCATGCACATCCACGGTGGAAAGTTGTACGGAATCAAAATAACTGGCCACACACTGTACTGAAGCTCTTTCTTGCCAAAAGGGTTGAAACCGTCGGATGATAGCCCTAGCCAAACATTTCGAACCTCTGATGCAAATTCGGGAAACTCCAACACGTTCTTCTTCCAAGCCTCTCCGTCGGCGGGATGTCTAAGGGTGTCATCGTCAGGCACATTCCTCTCAGCCCACCATCTCATAGCTTCGGCCGTGAAAGCACACATGAACAACCGCTCAAGCCTATCAATCAGCGGGAAGTACCGAAGTATCTTCACAGCTTTCTTGTTCCCTTTAGGAGTGAACTTATACCGCTCTGTATTGCATAATGGGCAGTATTCAAGATCTGCAAGTCCTTCCCCGTAAAACAGAACGCAATCGTATCTGCATGCATGAATCTTGATGTAGGAAAGGCCGAGATCTTTAAGGATATGTCGCACCTTATGATGACTGGTAGGAAGCCGATGTCCGGGGGGCATCGCCCCACCCCATAGCCGAAGCCAATCATCAACCGATTTGACAGTGCCTTTGTTCTCCGTTTTGATCTTCATCACTCCCATGACAGATTCAAGGACAGTCTTACTGCATCCGGGGTACAACGGAGTCTGTTGCAATGCGATCAGGTTGTTGTACTTTTCCATACCACTTGTGTTGACCGGAGATCGGGGTAATGGCTCGAGTGGCTCAATATCAGGGAAACACTCCATCTCCGGAGGTGGGAGTTGCACATCTGGTGCTTCCTCAAAGACACCGCTCTCACGAGGAAACATATCGTTGATCCAGTTCGTTGTCGGAACATTGGAGGAACTCCCTCTCTCCGCAAATTGTCCATGATCATGACGACCCGCAAACTCTGGTTCACCGTGATAAATCCAATTAGTGTATAGGACCCAAAATCCATATCTAGCCAGGTGTTGCTCCACTGTCTCTATGGAAAACCGGTGTCGTGGGGTGGCACACTTGCACTTTTTACACGGACAATAATGAAGTGTAGTGTCTCCACAGTTAGCCATCACAAAATCCATGAAACTCCTAACTCCATCATGATACGCCTCATCCCATCTTCCAAGGGTAATCCAACTCTTGTCCATCCTGTAAATTCAAGAAATAAATATAGCTATATATAGATATGTATATATGCACGTACTACGTACGTACGCACGTACTAATTAATTAAAAAATTCATCATTACACACACACACATATATATATATATATACACATGCATCCCTAAATTAATTAAAACATCGTCAATCTCCCTAATTAATTAAACACAATGTATTTTTTATATATACCAACAATATATTTTTAATTACAATTAAATTAATTAATATATATATACATTTTTTCATCAAATTCATCTAAAATCACCTATAAATCAACAATCAATCACTAATCTTCAACAAAACTTCAATTCTATCTAACCAATACAACATATATATCAACCCATTAATAATCTCATCTCAACACATATATATATATATATATATATATATATATCAAATTAATCACACATTTATTCTAATTAAACTCTAAATTAACACACCTCTGCATATAACCAACTAAATCAACACACACAGCAATATACGTACCTTTCAAGCTTATGGCCGAGGTTTTGGACGATTTCAGAGCGTTTTGGACGATTTCATCGACGAATGAGCTCCCTGATGCAGAAGGTCGATCTGATATAAGAGTTATAGCCGACGAATACCCTCCTCGTCGGCTATAACCAAAAACTTTTCGTCGGCTATAACTATTATAGCCGACGAATACCATTCTCGTCGGCTATAACCAAAAACGTTTCGTCGGCTATAGTTATAGCCGACGAGTTGTCGGCAGTCGTCGGCTATAATATTATAGCCGACGATGTGGCCGACGAAATAGTAGTTCGTCGGCTATAAGGGGTTATAGCCGACGAGGTACTATTTCGTCGGCCGTTTTTTCCCATATCGTCGGCTATAACCCCTTTTCTGGTAGTGTCCTTAAAAAAATAAAAGTATCAGCAACAACTTTGAAAACCTCCCCCCAATCTTTTTAAGTGCCAACAACCCCTTCTTATGCAACTTCAATCGGTGGTGAGAGTTGCATACTTAAACACATAATGCAAATAAATAAGAACACAACCAATTGCCCCAAACCAATAGCTAAAATTTATAAAAACAAAAGAAAAAGTACCAAATTAAACCCACTGCAATACCTTTGGATCAACTATTTTTCTCTTAAATTCAATAAGAACACAACTGAGTTCGTCTTACTAGAAGTGGGTTTAAAAGGTAGAGAGCTAATCTCCGTTTTCGGCGAATCGTAAATGGGTTTCGCAAATAAATTATGAATTTTGGGAGAAGAAGAGAAGGAGAAGAGGAGAAGAGGATATTGGGAGGACCTTAATCGCCGGCTTCTGGAGTTGGGTCTCCGTCTCTGGTGAGTTTCTTCTCTGGGTTTCACTAAATTTGATGAATTTTGGGAGAAGAGGAGAATGAGAAGAGGAGAACACTGACTTTTAGGAGGATTGAGGTCGAGAGAGAAGGAAGAGAAAGAAGATTAAAGTAATTAAAAATGATTATAAAATATAAGATCATGTGTTTTATTTCAATTAAACCTCATTACCCCTCAACCATTGGATTTTAAGTGAGCTGATCGTGTGACAGTTGACCAAATTTCCCATGGTCATTGGCTGACCGGGTGAGCAGGACTCATTGATGGCATCATTGATCGATGGTAGTGAAGCTTCCACATACTTCCATCTTCCCTAACAACCACAGTATCCTTAAGAGGAGTGTCTAAACGAATATCTAGCGCTAGAGATGGAGAGGTTGTAACGGTCCGGCACGCGCAGTAGAGATATTGTCCGCTTTGGGAATCACCACGCACGGTTTTGCTTCAGGAGCTGCCTACCTGCTAGCTTCCCAGTAGGTTACCCATCCTGGGATTGCTACTGGGCGAGCAAGCTTAACTTCGGAGTTCTCATCCCCTCCGAAGCCACTATGCTCCCAAAACGCGTCTCTATATATTGTGTTAACCCTGCACATATAAGCATCGCATCCACTCTCCCTCGGGTGATGTGGGATTTGTGACCTATCTACCTACTAGCTTCCCTAGCCAGGTCAAGTCAGGTCCACACAATCCACCCTAAGGGTGGGTCATCTCAATCCACCCCCCTTAGGGTCCGACGTCCGCGTCGGCACACTTCCAGCCGAGGACAGGCTCTGATACCAAACTGACAGGACCCGAACCAGATTTCACCCTGAAATCCGGATAAGGTCCTGCGGGGACTATTTCAAGACTAACTCTATCGATAAATCGGTAAAGCAAATCTTAAAATGGACAACCCTAAAACCTGTAACAAACAAACTTCTAAAGCAATTTCCAACCTCAACGCCTGGAACTATCTGCTCCCCAAATCACAACAACTCCCAACATAAGAATAAGAAATTCAACTTCTATAATAAAAATTAAAATTTATAACAACACACGATTACCATATTTGGGTCATAACTCATAAGTAAACAAACTTTATTTTACTACAACTCGCAAACGTATCAGAGCGACTATACAAAAGAAATATACTACAAGTAGGTTAATCAAGTAACCTACGATTTTTGACAGCGGAAGAGGAACTATATGTTTTGCGTCCTTTTAGTACCGAACGACTCTGCAAACTGGGCAATTTAAAACAAACAGCCCAGGGAAAGTAATTTAAAACATTAGCGTGAGTGGACAAAAATCAATAAATATAACTATATATTACTTTCCTTATTTTCATGAATAAAAACCATGATGCATGCTTCAACGAAAACAATTTATATCATATATCGATAATATAAAAACCACAGCCCTGCTGGTTAAGAAACATATATATCAGTGAGCCAATCTCATTGGCTGTTTAAAGAAATCACATAAAATATAGGGGAATGTCAACCACTATATTATACTGAGCCTCTAAGGCTAAGGGTCAGTCTCTAAGACTTTCTATAGCGTCCAACGCTAAACCTGTACACGTCGACCACCGAGCGTGAATCTTACCACATTGATACGCCCCGAACCGTGTTTAACTTCTCAGTAATTTTATTTTATTTTTACGTTCCCGGGAGTTGTTTTACAGTTACGAAATTCCTAAAAATTGACTTTTTATAATTTGAGTCTATCGAGAATTTTCTTGCTACGTTGGGATAGCACACGTTAAAACGAGTTCGTGGACACGTAGAACACTAAATTCGGAGTTCGGATGAAAAAGTTACGATGTAAAGGTTTAGCGAGGGACGCTATAGAGTCTGGGAGACTCGACTCATGGTCAGTCTCTAAGACTTTCTATAGCGTCCAACGCTAAACCTGTACACATCGACCACCGAGCGTGAATCTGACCTATGTGGTCAAGTCGTCACCTCGCGTGGGCTCAGGTGACTAAGCTAGCTAGCATCAATAAACATATCTGGACTCTGGTATGGTGAAAATCCGAAAACAAAATCAAGGTACAATTCCCCTAATACATCGTAAATCAGTATGGTCTCTGACCGTACTTTTTAGGCTTATAAATATACTTAAACACAATCATAGCCTCGTAGAAAATAATGAAATCATATAATCATCGGAAATCTCATTTCCAGCTAAATATCCTTATACATATAGATTTTGATAATATCAAATTAATTGACTTAAAATGTAAACCGATTCAAATTCGATAAAAAGGAAATCAGCAATTAAAATAGATTATCCACCTTCGATAATCTATATCACTTCAAAATAAATCCATGAATATATAAATCTCAACGATATTAAAAGATTTATGCATGCATCAGTTTAAAACAAAAGTCCACTCACTGTACGATTAGGTCTGTCGCTGATCCGAGCTCTCCTCACGTCGAGTCTCCTCTCGATCTGTAAAAATATATATTTAGAATATTCCTAACTCGGAAATCGAATTATAAAAACTTAATTTACAAGACCTCACTCGTACGAAACTCTCGGTTAAACTTTACGCGTCCGCTTAAACCAGTTTACGACTGTTTAATCATTTACTGGTCATTTCGTCGTAATGCCCATTTACTCATATTTATTCTTCATTTATCGCGTGTTAAATAGTAACTCATAATTCTGACAGTAACTTTAAAATTTACAATTTACCTTTTTACTGTTACTGTCTCACTTTTACCATTTACTATGTACTGAGTTACCATTTACCAATTATCATTTACCATTTAACCTTTTTACCAAACAAATTACCCGTTTTACCCCTCCGCCACCACAGCAGTAGCTCCGCCACCGGCCAAATTCATCCCAATTTCAACTAAAACAACCACCAAAACCTCAAGAAGTCATCCCCCACCACCTCGGCCGCACGAAACCCATGCAGCCGCCACGAACGGCGGCCTAAAAATCCCCAAACTGAAATTTCTCCAAATTTCCACAATTCACACATCAAATTACACAATTTCAATCCCATACAACATCCTAAACCCAATTTCAACCTTCAATTACAACAATTTCATCATTAAAATAGCCCAAATCCGAAAACCCCAAAACCCTAGAAATTCCAATTCGAATTTCTCCTTACCTGTTCCAAATTGGATTCAATCCTTTGGAGGGTTTGATGTACGTCTCTCCAGCTTCAAGAAGACGTATGGATTGCACCCTTTCGTGGCCGGAAACTGGAGCTCTGATCGGTCTAAGGCCGGACTGAAAGTTGGCCGCTACGTCCTCCTCGGGCCACGACACGAGCTGCGGCTGGGATAGGGAGGTAGAGGAGGAAGAGGCGAGCTTGATGCGACGGGTCTCCTTCCCAAAAGTCACCGGACGACGAAGATGCGTGGAGGCGGTGGTGGTGTCGGTGGGTCGCGCGTCGGGGAGGAAGAGAGAAGGAAGAGAGAGAAAAAGAAGAAAAGGGAAAACAAAGAAAAGGAAAAATTTCCCGTTTTCGGAAATTCCTTTTCCGACTATTTATACTCGACCAAATTTGGAAAGTTACGGTTTTTACATTGTAACTTTTTCATCCGAACTCCGAATTTAGTGTGCTACGTGTCCACGAACTCGTTTTAACGTGTGCTATCCCAACGGAGCAAGAAAATTCTCGATAGCCTCAAATTATAAAAAGTCAACTTTTAGGAATTTCGTAACTATAAAACAACTCCCGGGAACGTAAAAATAAAATAAAATTACTGAGAAGTTAAACACGGTTCGGGGCGTATCAATTCTCCCCTTCTTATAAAAATTTCGACCCCGAAATTTACGTACCTGTCAAAAGAAGAGATAGGGGTATTGATGTCTCATTTGTTCCTCTAGTTCCCAAGTAGCTTCTTCAATGTCATGACTCCTCCAAAGCACTTTCACAAGTGGTATGGTTTTGTTCCTAAGCTCTTGCTCCTTTCGATCTAGAATTTTAACAGGTTGTTCTTCATAAGTCAAATCTTTCTTTAAACTAATAGGCTGCTCTTCCAAGATATGCGACGAATCGGCAATATATTTACGAAGCATAGAGACATGAAAGACATCATGTATCTTAGATAATTCAGGAGATAACTCTAACCGATAAGCAACTGGGCCAATACGCTCCGTAATCTCATATGGGCCAATATACCTTGGACTGAGCTTGCCACTCTTTCCAAAGCAAACCACACCTTTCCAAGGGGATAACTTTAAAAATACCCAATCACCCACTTGAAACTCAAGATCTCTTCGGCGGTTATCAGCATAACTTTTCTCCCTGCTTTGGGCAGTTTTGAGCTTATCTCTAATAACTTTGACATTCTCATTTCTGGTGTGGATGATATCTGGAGCAGCAAGTTCTTTCTCCCCCACTTCATTCCAGCAAAGAGGTGTGCGGCACTGCTTTCCATACAGGGCTTCAAATGGTGCCATATCAATACTGGAATGGTAACTGTTATTATAAGCAAACTACATCAAGGCTAGTTTCTCATCTCAATTACCTCTAAACTGCATTACACAAGACCTCAACATATCTTCTAAGGTCTGGATGGTCCTCTCTGATTGACCATCAGTTTGAGGATGAAAGGCAGTACTAAAATGCAATCGGGTTCCCAAAGCAGACTGCAACTCTTTCCAAAATCTAGAAATAAAACGAGGTTCCCGATCGGATATAATGGATTCAGGTACACCATGGAGTCTCACTATCTCGTTCACGTACAATTCGGCCAATTTCTCCAACTTGAAAGTTTTCTGAACTGGAAGAAAATGGGCTGACTTAGTCAACCGATCTACAACCACCCAAATACCATCATGCCCACTTTGGGTACGAGGTAGACCATAAACAAAATCCATGGTGATATGATCCCACTTCCATACAGGTATCTGCAAAGGTTGTTGTAAACCTGCGGGTCTCTGCCTCTCAGCTTTCACCTGTTGACAACTCAAACATCTATTCACAAAGGCCGCGATCTCCCTTTTCATATTTGGCCACCAATTCTCTCAAAGTTCGATACATCTTTGTACTACCAGGATGCATGGCATAAGCAGAGCTATGGGCTTCTTCCAGAATCTCTTGTTTAAGTATTTGATCACTTGGAACAATAAGCCTGTTCTTAAACAATAATGTCCCATCACTTTTATTGGAAAAACTTTCAGGTGAGCCACTCAGAGCTTTAACTCTTATTGGCTCTAGGGATGGGTCCTCAAACTGCGCTTCTCGCACTTTATCTATTAGGATTGGTCTCATATGGAAGCTGGCTACCAAAGCACCTACCTCATCCATGGATAATTCAACTCCTGTAGCTCGCAACTCACAAAGGAGTGGAACTTGAACTACCCGTAAATGTGATAAACTAGTGGAGGGTTTCCGACTAAGTGCATCTGCTACCACATTAGCCTTTCCTGAATGATATTCTATAGTGCAATCATAATCTTTAATCAACTCCATTCACCTCTGTTGTCTCAAGTTTAACTCTTTTTGAGTAAACACATACTGCAAGCTCTTATGGTCAGTAAAAATTTGACATTTGGCTCCGTACAGATAATACCTCAACAGCTTAAGTGCTAGAATTATAGCTGCCAGCTCCAAATCATGGGTGGGGTAATTCAACTCATGTGATTTTAGTTGTCTAGAAGCATAAGAAATTACTTTACCATTTTGCATTAACACACAACCCAAACCTTGTTTGGAAGCATCACTGAAAATCACATACTCCTCACTATCATCGGGTAAGGTCAAAACCGGGGCACTAGTTAATCGGATCTTGAGTTCTTGGAAACTCTGCTCACATTTATATGACCACTCAAATTTAACTCCTTTTCTGGTTAACCTTGTGAGAGGAACTGCAATTCTCGAGAAGTCCTGCACAAAACGTCGATAATAGCCTGCCCGGCCCACGAAACTACGAATTTCTGTTACAGTGGTGGGTCTACTCCATTGAGTTATAGCCGCTACCTTTTGCGGATCCACACTAACTCCTTCAGTTGAAATAAATGGCCTAAGAACCCCACGCTATTAAGGCAAAATTCACACTTACTAAATTTGGCATACAGCTGATTATTCCTCAAGGTCTGAAGGACATATCGCAAATGCCTAGCATGTAACTTCATATTTTTAGAGTAGACCAAAATATCATCAATAAACACAATCGCGAAACGGTCAAGATATGGACAAAACACCCTATTCATAAGATCCATAAAAGCTGCGGGTGCATTAGTCAATCCAAAAGGCATTACCAGAAACTCATAATGACCATATCGTGATCGGAAAGCAGTCTTAATTATATCAGGCTCCCTAATACGTAACTGATGATATCCTGACCTCAAGTCAATTTTAGAAAAGACTGAGGCACCTCGTAGTTGATCAAACAAATCGTCGATGCAAGATAAAGGATATTTGTTCTTCACAGTTACTTGATTTAGCTTCCTATAATTAATACAGAGCCTCAACGTACCATCCTTCTTCTTAACAAACAGCACTGGAGGGCCCCATGGAGACACACTAGGCCGAATAAATCCTTTATCCACCAACTCTTGCAACTGAGTTTTTAATTCTTTCAATTCAGCTGGGGCCATTCTATAGGGTGCTTGAAAAATAGGTGCTATACCAGAAAGTAGGTCAATAGCGAAATCAACCTCTCGAACGGGAGGTAAACCCAGTAATTCATCAGGAAAAACATCTGAAAACTCATTCACCACTGTGATGTTCTCAATTTCTGGAATTCCCACACTGGAATCTACAACATGAGCTAAAAATGTCTGGCAACCCTTACTCAATAATTTCTCAGCTCTCACTACTGAGATTAAACAAGATGGAAGAATATTTCGTTCACCTTGAAAATTAATCTCAGGAAGTCCTGGACTGTGAAATACTACAGTTTTGTGGAAACAATCCACCACAGCATAATGAGTTTCCAAGAAATCCATTATTGAGATAACCCACCCTTCGGGTGGATTGTGTGGACCTGACTTAACCTGGCTAGGGAAGCTAGCAGGTAGGTAGGTCACAAATCCCACATCGCCCGAGGGAGAGTGGATGCGATGCTTATATGTGTAGGGTTAGCACAATATATAGAGACGCGTTTTGGGAGCATAGTGGCTTCGGAGGGGATAGGAACTCTGAAGTTAAGCTTGCTCGTCCCGTAACAATCCCAGGATGGGTGACCTACGGGGAAGTTGCTTGTGAGCTCCCAGAAACAAAACCGTGAGGGGTGATTCTCAAAGCGGACAATATCTCAAAGTGTGCCAGGCTGTTACAAAATTGTGATGACTTGACCTGACCTTGCTAGGGAAGCTAGCAGGTAGGTAGGTCACCCATCCCACATCGCCCGAGAGAGAGTGGATGCTGTGCTTATATATGCAGAGTTAGCTCAATACATAAGGACGCGTTTTTGGGGCTCAATGGCTTTTGAGGAGATGGGAACTCCGAAGTTAAGCTTGCTGAGTTCAGAGCAATACCATGATGGGTGACCCACTGGGAAATTGCTCTAGAGCTCCCAAAGACAAAACCGTGAGGACGAGGCCCAAAGCGGACAATATCCTAAGTGTATGGGCTGGACCATTACAGAAGTAAGCAAAGAGATGATGGTAAGAAACAAAATCAACGAAAAGGGTACAAGGGGAAAGAGCTTTGAAGCCATTTGTGAAGGGATTGATGATCACTTGTAATTGATGAATGTGCTATGTGTACAAGTTAAATGTTCATATATAAGAGAGAATTAAGCTGAAGATAAACTTTGTTTCCTATGTAATGTGCGAGAGAAATAATATTTCGTTTACGTTCATGCATGATTAGAACTATACTAAACTTGAGGTTGTTCATTTCTTGAGTCATGAGATGATTTATATTTCAGGTAGATAAGATAATAAATTTCAAATTATGTATTTAGTTTGGGAAGTAATGAACGTAGAGGACTTGAACTATGTTGAAATTGAGGTTGTTCATTTCTTGAGGCATTAGATATTACTTAGCAGTATTACTTGTGTGAGCCTTCATATTTTAAGAAATTATTTTGTTCAAGTCACGTTTGAGTTCATCTTTGTCCGACTTGATCGAGTACTTTTTTGTTCTAAACTGAGTTTAATGCTAAAAAAAGGTGATCAGAAGGTTTTTAATTAGATAGTGTTTAACCGGATCGGATGAGTCATTTAATATATATTATTTTTGAGTTAGTTTTGACGTGTGAAGTTTCAGTTTTGTCCACATTTTTATGTAAATTGCAGTCTTACCATTTAGGATATATATAAATCCTTTTTTATTTCGATACGCGTCCTAATTTGTTACTTCGCTCACTCTCTGCCTGCTTCGTTCTTCATCCCAAGACTTCTATACTCGATAACAATCTGGGTTGCTTTCAGATAGTGGAAAGGGTTGCATGTATATAATACCATCAGTACTTGTGTACTGACTCAGCATAAGCTGCAACAAAACACGGACATACTGCCTAGGTACGTATATTCTACTTCAAATATTGAATACAATGTTTGGCGTTACTATTCAAAGAAAAATAAAAACAAAGTTCGACGTTCTTTATCTAGAAAAATAAATTGCTTAATGAGGTACATGATTCAAATTCGATAATTTACATTGCCACCCAGATGAAGGGTGTGAGATGGAGGTTGGGTAATGGGAATGATATTAAAGTTGTGCTTGATTTGAATGAGTTTAGGGTGACATATTGTGACGGTGCTCCACTGAATATGGTGGTGGCTGAACCATTGGTTTTTTCTTACTTTTTCTTGTTTGATCGAGTTGGAGACCGTGCTTTTTTTATTAGTTTTTTTTAGGCTTAACTTTTTGCAAGTCTTATAATTGGACTTGTCCCTTGATTAATGGATTTATTCATTTTCTTAAAAAAAAAACAAAAAACAAAAAAAAATGGTGGTGGCTGATCAAATTAGTAATCGTGTTGGAACAAAACTTTTTAGCAGATCGAATGGAAAGGGAAGCTATTCTGAAGATCCCGTTGGTGAAGACAAGTAGACCTGACTTGTTTCTTTGGAACTATTGCAAGAATATATGGGAAGTATCCTGTGAAGAGTGGACACTAGTGAGGTAGGAAAGAAGCAAGAGAGGGGTAAACAATATTGTTCAGGCTCCTTTACATTTCTGGAATTAATCATTTGTAGAAGCTCAAACAAAGTCCCCCCTAAAATGAAGCACTTTTTGTGGAGATGCATGTGTGCAATGGGTTATATTCCTACAATGGAGGCTTAACTTACATCGGAAGAGAATCACTCAGACGACAATATGTATTAAATAGATAGAATCGCCTGTACACGCAACCTGGAGTTGTGAAGTTTGGGTTGTGGTGTTTGAAAGGGCATCATTCTTCTCTAAATATGACTACGAGTGTGGGGAGAATGGATTTGCATGGGGGAGTTGGAAGTTGAACAACTCCTGTTCTCATAATGAACCAAAAGGGTGGGAAACATGATACTGTTTGTAATTTTTCTTCCAAAAAATAAGAACAAAATACTGGTCACTCCTCTAACTTTCACTAATTCGACAGTTTAGTCCTTAAGGTTTCAATTTCAACAGATCACTCCTTCAACTCTCTAATTTCGAACAATCTACTCTCTCTGTCAATTCTCCATCCAATTGCACCGTTAAATGAGTGATGTGGCAACAGACACACTGTGTAATGTCATCAAGACCCCTGAATTCTTCTGTTTTAACATTTCCCGACGACTGCTTCGTCGGTAAATGGATTCACTTTTCCTTGTTTAATCTTTGCCGACAACTTTTTCGTCGGTAGTATTAATTCTTATCTCTGCCGACGACAGATTTGTCAGCAGAGATGCTGCAGCATCAAGTGGTGTCGGACGAGAGAGGACGTTGATGCTGCAGCATCTCTGCCGACAAAGCTGTCGTCGGCAGAGATAAGAATTAATACTACCGACGAAAAAGTTGTCGGCAAAGATTAAATAAGGAAAAGTGAATCCATTTACCGACGAAGCAGTCGTCGGGAAAGGTTAAAACAACTCTCTCATTCCCTCTGCTCAAATTTCTCCACCATCGTCCTCTCTCGTCCGGCCACAACAGATCGTGTTCCACCTACCCAAGTGCTCGCCTCGCTCTCCTCTAGAACCCCGTGCCAGCGGCGAGTTCCGACGACCACCGTGCCGCCCGCAGCCGAGCCCGAACGCAACTGCAATAGTCGGCGCCAAGGCAGACGCACCACCGGCCGATCAAAAGCTCGAGGCTTCCATCGTCGTGTTCTCTTCCTTCCTCTGAGCAAGCTTCGGACAACCGTGGAGCGCGAGGGAGGCGACAGCGGCTGAGAAACAGCGCGAGGGAGGCTGCAGCATCTCTGCCGACAAAGCTGTCGTCGGCAGAGATAAGAATTAAGCCTACCGACGAAGAAGTTGTCGGCAAAGATTAAAACAGAGATATGAATTCATTTACCGACGAAGCAGTCGTCGGAAAAGGTTAAAACAGAAGAATACAAGGGTATTTATGACATTATACAGTGTGTCTGGTGCCACATCACTCATTTAAC
This sequence comes from Potentilla sterilis, assembly GCA_963682095.1. NCBI lineage: Eukaryota > Viridiplantae > Streptophyta > Magnoliopsida > Rosales > Rosaceae > Potentilla > Potentilla sterilis. The sequence continues at coordinate 2,356,108 of OY821765.1, forward strand.
GGTGCAATTGGATGGAGAATTGACGGAGAGAGTAGATTGTTCGAAATTAGAGAGTTGAAGGAGTGATCTGTTGAAATTGAAACCTTAAGGACTAAACTGTCGAATTAGTGAAAGCTAGAGGAGTGACTAGTATTTTGTCTAAAAAATAAATATATTGCTACAGATGCTCTCTTACACGTATGGGATGAAGTAAATAAACCCAAGACACTGAAAACAACAACAGGAAAGAAATAATTTACACTCCCTGAAATCAAGGATATCGATCAGACACAGATACTTTCATAATTTATTTCATTTCGTTTGACCTTCATCGATCACATTAGTCTCTGATCAAAAATTTGGACCTGCTGCAAGGATTTCCTCTGTGAGCTTATTATCTTTCCCAATCTTGTGATTCAAGAATACCTCAAAATTCTTCTTGAACAGGCCACCCAACTTCAGTAGCGAGTCTTTGTAAGCTTTCTTGTCTGCCCACTGTCATTGAAAGAATCCACACATAACATGTCAATACAAATACAAAGCATGCATGCAAAAGTATGTAGTCGTACTTAAACTAAGTAATAGAGAGACAACTGACAGTGTTTATTGGATCCAGAATTTCTGCCGGCACACCCTCAATCTCAGTAGGGATCTCAAGTCCAAATACTTCAGTCTTGATGTAGGTTGCATTCAAAAGGGTACCAGAGTGAATATCATCGATAATCTTCCTGGTATAAGCCAATTTGATGCGTTTACCTGTTCCATACCTGCAAAATAACTCCATGTAAGTGACATAGCTAGATCAAATGTATCTTTCGAACTTTGGTCATATAATTTGCATACCTTCCTGCTGACCAGCCTGTATTGACAAGCCAACCTGTAGCCCCGTGCTTTTGCATCTTTTCTGCCAACATTGCTGCATACCTTGTTGGATGCATCATTATAAATGCTGCACCAAAGCATGCTGAGAATGTAGCTTGTGGTTCCTTAATACCATCCTCAGTTCCAGCAACCTATTTTCCATTGGAATTTCTATCAATAAATTCAAAGCATGCAACTAGTAGAAATAGAAGTTTTAAGTGGAAAGCAATTTGAGTAAGTACCAGAGCAGTGTAGCCGCTGATAAAATGATACATTGTTTGGGCCAAACTCAACTTGCTAATAGGTGGGAGCACACCAAATGCATCACAGGCTAGTAGAATGACATTTTTCGGATGAGGACCAACACACGGTATTTTAGCATTTGGTATGTACTCTATGGGATATGCTGCCCGGGTGTTCTCTGCAACAATTGTCGTGTTAAGACTGAATTTTAGCAGAAAACTATAATGTTTCTGAATACTTCTTGCACAGAAAAGTTTCTGTACATGATTTATATTATCATTCTCTCATTTATCATCATCTGATTATTTTTCGTACAATAAGCTAGACTATAATACAGATTCAGGAACAATGATGTTATGGTTTTGGTTATCACAATCACTTGTTATTCCAAGACAAGTATGTCAAGTTCTCACAAGTTATAATATTGATCCGTATATACAGAAGCTGAATATATATTAAAAGAAAACAATTAACTAACTTTGAAGTTGCACTACAGGTATTTGCTCGAAAAATTCAAATAACTGATTCAAAAATATTAGAAAGGGAGAGTGGCAAAAACAATTCACGCGCGATAAATGAAACTTTATTTTAACATAGTGCAGCTTATAAAAGCTATCAATGATCTTTACCTGTAACAGACTTCTCTGAATAATCCACTTCTCGAGTATGTTCATCAAACACAACATTCTCCAATACTGCAAAACACATGTTTAAAAATAATGTCAATAGCAGTTAAATATTTTACTCAGATCAAACTAACATGTAATCTTTAAAGAACAATGGTATGTAGTATCATCCTTTTACCAGTCCCAAATTTGATAGCATTCCAAATATCCGGTTCCTTGTCTTTCGACAAATCAATGCACTTAGCATAGCAACCGCCTTCAATGTTCGATACACCATTGTCACTCCAGCAGTGCTCATCATCTCCGATTAAATACCTATTATGATCTGTAGACAAAGTTGTCTTTCCAGTTCCTATGACAGAAGACCGAAAAGATATATATTTCATCAGTTACAAAGCTGGTATAAGATTCTGAAACAAAAGGGATTACTTATCAGTTCGCGAGTGTACCTGATAAGCCAAAGAAAAGAGCAACATCGCCTTCTTTCCCCATATTGCAGCCAGAATGTAGGGAGAGGATTCGACGCTTAGGCATGAGATAGTGCATTACACTAAACAAGCCTTTCTTCATTTCACCAGCATACTGGGTACCAAGGATGACCATTTCCCTTCTGGCAAGATTGAGGTCTATGCTGGTAGAGGAGGTCATGTAGTGGGTGAAACGGTTACATGGGAACTGCCCAGCATTGTATATTGTGAAGTCTGGAGTACCAAAATCCTCCAGCTCTTCAGGAGTCGGTCGGATGCACCTATCACCAAGCCGGTTATTGTTTTAACTTTTAACACCAAGTAACAGCCTCTTAAGCTGTAATGTAAAGCTATGTGCATAATTCCAACTGCTTATTGAATTCTAAGTGAATTTGAAACTAGAAAACATAATGATACTGTAAATGTATCTGAATCCTAGTCTAGTAAGGCTTAGCATTTGCGAATTATGCATGCATAAAGAGTTGATATATAATCATATCGATCAGCTTCATTACTTACATGTTATGCATAAAGAGGGAGTGGTAAGCTCTTGCAGATACAATTCGAACTTTGATTCGATGTTCTGGGTCCCAGTTCAGAAATTGATCATTCACAAATACCTGAAATGCAGATTCATCATGACAGCAGTCATTAGTGAAGACTACAATTAATTACCAAACGGAAGAAGCAGAGAAATAAGAATAACTGTAAAATTTTAAGTCAATCAATGCTCACTTGTTGCTTAAGATAGGTTGGGAGGTCATATATGAATAAGAACAAAGCTCCTAAATCCTGATCGAGACCTGAGGCCTTTTGCAACTCATGATCTAGAAGTGGGGGTGTAAGACCTCTAAAATAATTTGTTTGACATTTAAATATTAAATATATAAATTTTTAGAAGATTCAGTTCACTTTCGGATCCAAAAGGAGAACTATGAGGGCATAAGTATAACAGATCATTTTCTCTACGCTTTGACACTTTGACACTTCACCTTCCAGATCATAATAGATAGAATCTCCACTTCTCCAGTACTAAATTCAAACTTTGAATAATTTTCTTTCCAAGCTTTATACTCATCAGTTATCTGAAATCTGTTAAATGTTGATAACATATATAACTACTATTTTCCTCGCTTTTGTTCAATCAAGAAAAGACAACCAATTTCAAAACATTTGGAGGATCCAACAAAAATCCAGCATATATTGAGTACAGCACCTATAACAGTCATCTTACACCTCTCTTATACCTCATCACTTTGATCCTAATTCTTGGATTTAACCTTCTTGTCCCATTTTTTAATCCTTTTACTACAGGCTAGGACTGTACTCATCATGAAAGATTGAAAGGAATGGAACACTTTCACAAAGACTAAAGAGTTACAGGTCAAACCAACCCACTAAGGAATCAATATGTTTTTGACAATTTTTTCTTTAAAGTATCATTTAGATACGTCAACCTCAAATTAAGAAAAAGAAAAGAAGGTGCAAAGGTTGATAGCATTTTCAGCTGCATAAATAAATAAAGAGCAATTGTTCAGGGACAGCGGATGATGGCTTATAAAATACATACGTCTATCTCTTAGATTTAGGAACTGGATAAGGATCCACTCAATCGAAGTTTGCAAACTCATTGCCAGCTGATGAACGCGACTTGCCCATGACCATTTCATAAGCAAAGTCATTCAAATACTAATAATAAATTGTTTAAATTTTAAACAGATCATGGAAGTAACTAAACAATCAAGTCTTGAATCAGTCAAAATGATAATACGGGAGAGATATGGCCATGAGGTGATTTGCATACCGGATACGTACCTTGTCCAAAGAATTCAAGTAATCAACAGCTCTTTCTCTGTTCACTAAGAAAGTGTGTTCATCCATTTCAATATTGGGTGACCCCCTAATATTATTGAAGTTAATGAATGAATTAGCATAATCTTATACGTGCAAAGTTGCAATAGTAAACCAATGTGATATATATATCAGATTCAAAGGTATAGCAAGTGGAAGCAACTAGCACTTACTTTCCCCACCAGAGCTCGTTTTCGGTCTCTTCATCTTTCACGACTCGTTTGTCTCTTGGCGAACGGCCTGTCTTTGCTCCAGACAGTGTGGCCAAGGCACCGGATGCTGTTATAAATGAACCTTTCTCGTACTTGACAGCTTGCTCATACAGTTCTGTAAGATAGAACACATATCAAATTTTAGATGGCAATATCATATATCCCAGTGTCATAGTAATTTGATTCCTAAAAACATTCCATCGTAATTCATCACTTGCAGGGTTTAGAGCTCATAAGAAATTATGTGACTGGTTAATTGGTCGTTTAATTTCAATGATAGCATTGACAAGATCAGATTATCTCGAATATCAAATGTGATCAGTTACCCCCATCAACTTTCTAGTAACAAAGTATAATTCGTCAAACAACCAAGAGAATCTTACTTTAGATTCTTAATCTATGAACATAATGGTAATTTGATACGATCATGCAAGTAAATTTACCAGCGGGAGAGAGGTTGTAGAGGATGTGGGTGAACTTGAGAGCGCTATCACTAAGCCCAAAGAGGGAGCTATCATACAGATGATGCTCAACATGCACCGCCTTCTGCCCTTCAGTTTTCGTCGCCGGATCACCTCTCACCACCTTCGGCCCCGTCTCCCTCGTCAGCGACGCCAAAGACGCACTTTCACAAAAACACCATCCATGCAACATTTCAGTGCCAAAAATCCAACCCCACATGCAAACACAAAACCGTATGTATTTTTGGTAACTAATAATGTGTATAGTAGCTAGGTATATATAGTACTGACCTGATGGACTGGAGCTGCTGTTTCTGGCGACCCTCCTCGGAAATGGCGTTGAAAGCCGACACCTGCTGGCCGGTAGCGGTGTGGGGGGTGCTGGGCTGCGATGTCTTCTTTTTCTGCAGAGAGTGGAGCTCGTCCATTGTCTTGGCCTTAACCGGAGTTGCGGTGTCATCATGGCAGACCTCCGCCGGTTCCTCCCGAGTTTGTATCTTCGGAAGACCTTGGCGGCCGAAACTTCCTGTCCGAGCATAGCTGAAGTCTCCGTTCTCAACTCCTTTGTTAGCCATGGCTGGTTTTTCAGTAACAAAGAATCTCAGAGACTAGTTCGTGTAGTCCCGTCTGTGTCGAGAGAGAAACGAAAGGGGGTCGTATAAATAGGTTTCAGTCGAGGGTTTTAACTAGGGTTAGGTTAATTTAAGTAACCATGGTTTGATCTCTATCCTTAAATGATCTGGAGCGCTTTTCGATATGGATTTTCAGGTGAAGGTGTCACGAAGATGGGGACAATGGTCACACGTTTTAGGGTGCAGTTGGACTTTTGGGAAGATAAGAACGTAAACGCTGTTACAACTGTATTTCATGCAGTGCAGCATAGATGTCGATGAGGATTAATGATCCTAAATTAAGTCAAGCTTTAATTTCCACAATTAAAAAAAATCATTAATTAAGTCAAGTTTAATTAAGTTCGACATACAGTATATATTTAGAGAAAACGTGCCTGACTGATCGCCAAATTCCAAACTTAGACTTAATTAGCTAATTACGGCTGACGAAATAGTGATAATCGGGAAATGATCGATCGGGATGATAATTAAGTAACTTGTTTGATTGTATGAAACCTTCAACCTAAGTTTGGGTTCTAACGTACATTCATAAGTTTCTATTTCTAACAATATTTACAAGTTTAGCTGATTAATAGGTTGCTTGAAATTGGGTTGATGCAGGGCTTAATTATTTGACGCGTTGATGAATGTGCTAGCTTCTTACAAAGTTTATGTCATCAAGAGACCAAACGTTTATATCAGTGCAACTTGTGAGTTGGAAAACATTGTGTCAACTGAATCTAACTGCTTTCACAACTGGGCAGACTAGAATTGGCCGTATTCTATGAAATAAATCCGATAGTGTTAATTTGTGTTGGATCCAAGTATTAGTTGAGATATTCTTCACGCCATGGGTAGACTGAGTAGTTCATAACATGTTAAGACTACTGGGCTAAATTCTTCATCCAAATACTTTTAATTTTATACGTTAATAAGATTTGAATCCATATCATCAACAATATCAGTTATTAGTAATAACAAAAAATTACAAACATTTTCCTTTCTATCTCAAGTTTCAAGTGGAATGTATGCACCGGCCTCCTTAATTGATCACATGATTGATGCAATCTCTTTTCTTCCTTCCACTTCACGGATACCTTGCTGATGATCCCTATATATGCCCTATTATTTTCTTCTTCTTTTTTCAACGGAACCCTTTTCTTTCTTTGCCTTGATTTCAGCCACTCAATGTCATATGCATATTGACATTTCAGAAATGTGTCCATTGACTTTGATATTTAATTTTTATTAATACTGTTGACAGTAGCCGCAGAGAGGCTACAGCAGGCCCACAGACCCGCAGCAAGTGCACCAGGGCCCCGCCCAAGGCCCGGGACCGGCTCACCAGCACCCGGCCTCGGGGTCCAGCACTCTATCCTGCCACCAGGGACCCTGGGACCAGGGGCGCCTGCCTGCCAAAGAGGGCACCAGAATGTACAAACAGAAGGGAACCAGTCCCACATCGAAGGGTGAGGCCAGCCCTCACCCCCAACCACCTATATAAGGGCCCCAACTACCCTCTTTAATAGGTAACTTATCTCTCTCCCCGCTTACATACGTGTCTTAGTTACATATATTCCAACTATACTAACTTAGGCATCGGAGAGGAGAAGACCGGCCCGCCCGGTATTCCCCTTAGTGAGCAAGATTGCAGGAGATCAAGTTGGATTCATCTGTATCTACCAGGCCCCCGGGTTTAGGCAGAAACAATTGGCGCCGTCTGTGGGAAGCTTGAACGAAAAGCCGTGTAAGCAACACCGTTGGAGGAGAATTCGGAAATGAGTCGAGAGGAAGGTACCGCCGAGGAGGGACGTGTTGCATTAGTGCAGACGCCCACCTCCACCCCAGCCGTCACGCGGGAGCCGCGCGGCGACCGGGGCAACGGTCAGGAAGGAGGGAGCTGTGGGGGACCATCCGGCGTGCCGGATCCCCACCACGACAGCTCGCGCGGGAAAGGCCCGGCAGAGGATGAAGACAGTCTAGAGCAACGGGGCTTCTCCTTGACGTTCTCAGATGATCCGAGCGATCGATCTGAGAGCCCGGACCAGGACCCTACGTACAGCCCCGGCCATAGCAGTATGGCGGGAGAGATACGGGCAATGGCCGCGGAGGTCAATCGTCTAAGAGAGGAGAGCGACAGGGACAGAGCTAAGTCCAACGCCCGGTACGAAGAGATGGAAGCGGTGAATGCTGCCCTAGTAGCCGCCTTGGAGAGGGGAGGGCAACGTAGTGACGCCATGGCCGAGGCGCAGGCGGCACTCCTACCGGTCCAACCACAACACACCGAGGCAGGGCAGTCTTCGGACGGTCGGCCCGGTGATCCCGTGCGAGAAAAGTCGCCGGCAGGCGCAGGTCCGCCGAAGAGCACGACAACCTCCCGCCAGCTCGGCGCTTCGTCTGTGGATAAAGTTGAGACTCCGACCGCACGGGCGCTGCAGATGTTAGCCAACACCGTGTCGGACTTAAAGGTCCAAATGGAGGCCAGCGAGAGAAGAGCCGCGCGGCCGATGGAGGGCGCCCGGTTTAATGAGCGCATGGGCCCTTTCTCACACCGGGTCATAGAGTCGGGGAGATCTGGCAACCAGAAGTCCCTCAAACTCACCTATTCAGGATCCGGTTGCCCGTATCAGCACCTGGACAGTTTCCGGTCCCAGACCTGCGCCAAGGGATACTCCGATGCAGTCTGTTGCAATATCTTTCAGGAGATTTTGTCTGGAGAAGCGCTCAGCTGGTTCTACGAGCTTCCTGCGAACTCAATCGAGGCATTCGAGCAGTTAGCCGACCGATTCGTGGGCCGCTTCATTCTCCGAGTCGAGAGAGCCCGGACATCGACCATCCTCTTCAATTGCATACAAGCCCCCGGAGAGGAGCTGAGAACCTTTGTCAACCGCTGGCAGACGGCTACGGCCGGGGTTCGGAACCTGGACAAAGGCATCGCCGAGATGGCGTTTAAGAAGGGGCTCCGAGCGGGTAAGTTTTCCTACGCCGTCCGGGTAGAACTCCCGCAGGGGTATGACGAGTTGATGGCTATGGTCATCCGACATGCTCAGGCTGATCATGAGACCTATGGGCACCACCTACTGAAGAGGAAGCGGGATGAGCAGCAGGAAGACCATCCCCGGGAAGAGAACCCTCCGCCCGGCCAGGAAGCCAAGCCCAGTCAGCGGACCGAGAACCGCACCGCTCGACCCAGCGGGAACGCCAACAACAGAAACTGGCCACAGCGGCAGCAGAGGCCCTATTCTGATAAACCCCAGAACGAGCACAAGCCGGCGCCATACCGCCAAGAGCGCCCCCTGGCAATCATGCCAGCACCACCGGCCGGTTAAGAAGTCTTCACCGCTCTCACCACTTCCTACGAGGATATTTTACTTGAGAACGGGAGCGTCATTCCCCCACCGCCCAAGAGAAAGTACGCAAAGGGGAAACTTACAACGACGCAGACGGGCAAGTACTGCTCTTATCATGATGAGGCTACTCATCGAACGAATCAGTGCTACGCTCTCAAGACAGCGGTACAGGGTTTGATCGATAACGGCCAGCTCCAGCGGTACGTAGGGGAAAGAAGAACAGACCTCGACCGGGAACGTGACCAGGCCTGGTAAACCCGCTAACTCCGAGCGGTTAGTTTGGCATAGTTCGCGGTTAAACCGTTGTAAAAACAAATATATGCAAACTACTTTTGAGAAAATTTCACCGGCTCCGCCAGTTCAAGTATATTCATAATCAAGCAAGTATACAAGCAGTAACCGTTCCGGAAAGATTACAAGGAGAAGAGCAAGGAAAATCCTAAGGAGCCACGACTCCGCCTTCAGCAGGCAATCCACCAGCCTCTCCTGCGGTACCCTCGTCGTTGACCTCAGTTCCGGCGTTGACTCTGGCACGGGGAGACTCGGCACCGTTGGTTGAAGAATCCAAGTCCGAGTGAATCGCTTCTTCCGGCTGCCCCTCCACCGCCTCCTGATGGATGTCCGACTGCTCATGGATATCTCCTTCAGCAGCAATCGGCATCAGGGAAGTGTCTAACCATCCCTTCCCCGCCCATTCCGTGTACGCATCTGAGATGCCCTCTTCCCTGGCCTTCACCAGAAACTCCAGGAACTGATCGCTCTCGCGGTATTTGAGAACGACCCGCTCGTAGAGTTCCGGGTCATCTTCCCCGGTCGCAGCAGCAGAGGCGGCATGCAGAGCGGCAGCTCCCACTTGGAGCTCGTCCACCTTGGCTTCCAGTTCGGCCCTCTCCTTCTCCAGGCTCCGGTTCTGCTCCTCCAGCTTCTTGGCCCTCTCCTCCGATCTGGCCTTCTCCCGGTCCGAGCGGGACTTCTCCACCTCCAGGCGCTGTCGGGCCTCCGATAGAGTAGCTATCTGTCTCTTCAGCTCCGACAGTTCCTCGCTCGCGTCCGGTTGGTATAGACTGTACAGCAGCTGCGCAACAACAAAGGCAGTTAGTCAAGCAGCAAAAGAAAACAAGCTACAGGCAGTGTAGTGGTACCATGCGGTTACCCGAAGGATGGATTCCTTGCATTTTGACTGGTTCCCGCCCGCCAGGGCTCCAGCAACCCCGGGTCTGTCCAGACCAAGACCGGCCAAGTCCGCCGCCACTTGCCGGACGAGTGCACTATCCGGGCTTCCCCTCGGTGCCTCCGCAGGCACGGGACTACTCTGCCGGGCAGTAGCAGCGGCCTTCTCCCCGGAAGCGTTAGTTTGCGCACCGCTGGTTATCCTAAACCGTTTGGCCAGGTTCTCCCGTGCCGACCCACCGGTAAGCGTCACCAGCGCGGAGGAAGGAATGTCCCCGCCTTTCCGTTTCTCTCCCCGGCCTTCCGAAGAAGAAGATCGTGCGCCTACCCGGGCGACACGAGCCACGTGCGGCACAGACACCGGCCGGTTGGGGATCCTGTTCACTCCACCGGGAATCCTCACTGGCCCCCCGGTACTCTTGCCCCTTCCAGGCACCGCAGGGCCCGCAGCATGATGGGTCTTCACCCGCCTCAGGAGGTAGGCGCCATCATCAACATCCATGGCCCTCGGCTCCGGATGAGTCGTGAGCCGGCCTGACTCCTCGTCCACCGACGTCCGCGAGACTGTCTCGCCTTTCTCCTTCAGCTTGTTAAGGAGGTCTTGATGACCGCCCGGGAAGATACACCTGCAAGGAAAGCGAACAGTTAGCATTTTCCAGAACTAGCACAAAGTGTCACCGCTAAAGGGCTTCCTACGCACCGGGACCCCGCCCGATTTGGCAGTATTCCAGCACTTCTCGCCGGATGAAGTTGAAAGAACTCCGTTCCAGATCATCCCAACATCCGAGTATGGTCGAGATCCTCTCATGCTCCAAATCGGATAACTCGAACGACTGGTCGCCAAGGGGCTGGAAGGCGCCAGGAACCCGGTACATTTTACTCCTCGCCTGCCACCTCCCGCCCACTATCACCACCTTTTTCCTCCAACTGTTGTCTACCCATGTAGGCATATTGGTGACGATCGGTGGAGGTTTCCGGGCGCTGAAGGACAGGCAACCCCGGGACCCTTGCTTCCTTGAGTAGGAAAACCTATACAAGGACCGGAATTCGTTTACCATTGGCATACTCATTCCGGACAAATCATATAGGCAACCGAGGCTCAATAATCGCCTCCACTAGAGCCCCGGAAGCTGCGCGGGCGACACTTGCAGCGCACTGAGCATATACTGCACGAAATTTGGCAGCGGGAGCGAGAGTCCATGCCAGAACTGGTCCTGATGCACGGCAACCCAGCCTGCCTCCAGGTTACAGGCTGACTCTCCAGGATTCAGGGGCCGCAGCAGAACTTCATCCGGGATACCCCACGTTTCCCGGAACGCTGCAATCTCTCCAGGGGTCATGCTACCCTCCGGTTCATCACACACCACATCATCCTTCCCTCCGCCAATGGTGTAGCTCACGGCCCGATCATCCTCAAGGCGCACCCCGTGCGGTATTTCAGTCTCCGAGGATTCAGCCCCGGAAGACGAAGACAAAGACGGAGACGAAGCCCTGCTCCCGGAGCAGTCAGCGACTTCGGTCTCCGGGGATTCCGAACCGAGCCAGTCCTCCAGCCTCTCCGCATCATCCACGAGGGGACCCCTGGCAGCCGATTCGGAAGCCCGGTCAAAACTTGAAGAAGACATCTTAACCTAGGGGAAGAAAACAAAACCCTAGCGCTCGTCAGCAACAGGCTACAACAGCGTCTTCTACGGTCTCTCCCCAAGTTTGCCGCAGAGCAGTTCAGTCAACAACAGAGATCCCTCCCCCCCCCCCCCCCCCCCCCCCCCCGCCGCAAAACAACAAAACCAAAACAAGAACAACACCGGGGCAAAGAAATCAACAAACTTACCGATTAATATGCTCAACCGAGGACAGTCCGCCCTGCGAAAGCTGCGAAAGCTGCGAGCAATGGTAGGAAGAGATTAGGGAGCGCTCGAGAAAACGGATCTCGTGGGGCAAGGGGCTCAGAGTTTTCGCCGGATTTCTCTCTTTCTCTTAGTTTCTCCAAAGCAAGAAGCAACAGTAGAAAGAAGAGCAGAAGAGGCCTTTTTATAGGGGGGACCGGTGCCCTAGGCAATTGAAATCCCTCCAAAACAAGTAATCAGAGCAACTCAAACGCCTGCGAATCCAGGCCCTTCATCTCAAGACCGCCCCCTACTGGCACGTGTTCCAGCATTGGTAAACTGCCCATGCCATCATAACTGACGGGACTGATGGACTTCCTCCTTAAATGCATGTCAGCCACTTGTCCCACACGCTGGTGACAGGAAGGTAGGAGCAGGAACCGAGGAGTCAGGCCCTCCCACACTTCTCCAGATTCCACGGTTGCACGCCATCTTTGCTGCAAGATAACCGGTCATGACTTCTCAAACGGCTTGAAGACCTCTCACCGGTAGTGATCATCCAACCGCCTCGAGAGCATCCATCCGGGTATGAGCAATATGGGACCCGTCTCGATATGGCAGGATGCCCGGTCGAGGTCTGCCCGGCACCATGGCAGTTCGCGGTTATGATCATTTAACCGGCTGCATGGCTTCTTCGCTGCATATCTCGAAGACCTCTCACCGGTGGTGATCATCCAACCGCTTCGAGAGCATCTATCCGGGTACGATGTCCGCCCGGCACCATGGCAGTTCGCGGTTATGATCATTCAACCGGCTGCCTGGCTTCTTCATTGTATATCTCGAAGACCTCTCACCGGTTATGATTTTCCAACCGCTTCGAGAGCATCTATCCGGGCACGATGTCCGCCCGGCACCATGGCAGTTCGCGGTTATGATCATTCAACCGGCTGCATGGCTTCTTCGTTGTATATCTCGAAGACCTCTCACCGGTGGTGATCATCCAACCGCTTCGAGATCAACCGCTTCGAGAGCATCTATCCGGGTATGAGCCATCTGCCCAGCACCATCTTCGATGCATATCACCGGAGGACTCGTCTCGATAGGGCATGTCACCCGGTCGAGATCCGCCCGGTCCGTAGCAGTTCACGGTTAGGTATCATTCAACCGGCTGCACGCCATCCTACTGGAGACCTCGTCTCGATATGGCATGTCGCCCGGTCAAGGTCCACCCAGCTACATCTCACTTGGGGGACTCGTCTCGATATGGCAGAACGCCCGGTCGAGATCCGCCCACCGGTTACGACGCATCCAACCGGCTCGAGAGCATATTCCGGGAACAGGATCCACCCGGCCCCATGGCATTTCACTGGGAGACTCGTCTCGATATGGCAGGACGCCCGGTCGAGTTCCGCCCAGTACCATGGCTTGACCCCGGTCATGAGAACATTCGACCGGCATAGGGCTTTATACACCCGGGTGAGTTTACATCTAACCCATGTACGCTTGTCCAGCAGGATAAAAACCCTGCATCGCACCAGCTGCGGCAAACGGGGGCTGCACGGCGAGCCTTGTCACCTCAACGCCACCCCCTTACCGGGAACAGGATCCACCCGGCCCCATGGCATTTCACTGGGTGACTCGTCTCGATATGGCAGGACGCCCGGTCGAGTTCCGCCCAGTACCATGGCTTGACCCTGGTCATGAGAACATTCGACCGGCATGGGCTTTATACACCCGGGTGAGTTTACATCTAACCCATGTACTCTTGTCCAGCAGGATAAAAACCCTGCATCGCATTGAACCGCGATCAACGTGGGGGCTGCACGGCGAGCCTTGTCATCTCAACGCCACCCCCCCCCCCCCTACCTCAACGCTTATTCAACACAAGCTGAGAAGAACTAGCAAGTGTTCACCGGTGCTTTAAATAGCCCGCAACACCGGGGTAATCTCCCCGCAGCCTAGCAATATGGGCCTCGTCTCGATATGGCAGAACGCCCGGTCGAGGTCCAGTACTTAAGTTCACTTGGGACTCGTCTCGATATGGCAGAACGCCCGGTCGAGGTCCCATGAACTCCGCTCCGTTCCTCTTTGGCAGATCGCCCGGTAGAGGCTCAGTGAACTCCGCTCCGTTTCGATTTGGCAGATCGCCCAGTTGTGACCCAGTGAAGCTCCGCTTCGTACCGATAGGGCAGAGTGCCCGGCCGGAATTCCATGCACATCTCTTGCATGGCGGATTTCAACGCCCCATTATCATCCCATGCACAAATCTCTTGCATGGCGGATTTCAACGCCCCATTATCATTCCACCATGCACACATCTATTGCATGGCATTATGGCATCATCTCATACACTCTCCGGGTTCCACCCCACTCCATGCTCATAGCACCACAACACCTGAGCACAGTACTACTTATATTACAAACGTACTTATAAACTATTGTTTCCCATCGGTAACAGGTACTCACATCGGTCACGCCCAATCTTTAACGCGGACTTGGGGGACTGGGCACCGGTAGGTTGGTAACCCTGCGGGTCTGCGGGACAAGAGCAAGACAGATTTAAGTCCCCATTCAAGATTGCACTTGACCGGGAACTTGGGGGACTTGTTGACAGTAGCCGCAGAGAGGCTACAGCAGGCCCACAGACCCGCAGCAAGTGCACCAACGGCCGGCCCAAGGCCCGGGACCGGCTCACCAGCACCCGGCCTCGGGGTCCAGCACTCTATCCTGCCACCAGGGACCTTGAGACCAGGGGCGCCTGCCTGCCAAAGAGGGCACCAGAATGTACAAACAGAAGGGGACCAGTCCCACATCGAAGGGTGAGGTCAGCCCTCACCCCCAACCACCTATATAAGGGCCCCAACTACCCTCTTTAATAGGTAACTTATCTCTCTCCCCGCTTACATACGTGCCTTGGTTACATATATTCCAACTATACTAACTTAGGCATCAGAGAGGAGAAGACCGGCCCGCCCGGTATTCCCCTTAGTGAGCAGGATTGCAGGAGATCAAGTTGGATTCATCTGTATCTACCAGGCCCCCGGGTTTAGGCAGAAACAAATGCCTTGCTTTTTCACATTTTTTTATATATTTATTTTCTGATAAATTGATCCATAAATTCAGTAGCTAGACGTCAAGTAGAGGAAATTAATTAAAATTATATACGGACTTGTCTTGCCCTTGAAATTTAATTTAATACTCAGACGAAAGAGTATTGGATAAGTTCTTCCTTACAATTATGGTTGACAACGAACATGTTATAGAAAAAGAGAGTGATTGATGCATGAGGGAGTAAGCAAGTGCTAGCTGATCATATGATTCATATCTGCTTTGAACAATTCATTGTTGCTGACGAGTATATGACAAATTCACAACTATATAATCGCAGACCTGACTTTACAAATTCACAATATTTGAAAAATAAAGGTGAACCAATCACAATAGCGCGATAGGTTAATGATCGAATGTGTCTCCGACTCTCTTGTAGCAGCCTAGGAGTTTGAAACCTAGGGTTTCAACAGGTGGCGGTCTTCATCACTTCGGCAGGGTGTCAATTGTGGTGCCTGCTATGGCGGCGGAGGAACACCAGGCCGGAGTTTGCCTCAAACGGATCAGTGGCTTGTAGGCTAGCTATGGATATGAGGTATCCTCTTCAATCGTGCTCTGTTTCTTGGTTGTGGTGAACCACGACTGCTGCAGTGAAGGCTATGGTGAGTCGAGTTCGACAACTATGGAGATATGCACAAATTCAGTTGGTCTTCACAGGGTCTGGGCTTGGGCTTTCGCAAGGACATGGGTTGTGCATGTCTTCTATTGCAGTTGTTGACAGTGAGATGGCTACCTAACCAGAGTATATGTGGTGACCTGACTGAACCGGTGCTGGAGGCATTTATAAGCTATAATATGCATGCATCCCACATCGTTTGAGGGAGATAATTTGTTGCGTTTATATGTTGCTGAATCAACTCCTTAAAGCGAGACGAGTTTCCAGATAAAATTTTATCAATAAAATTGTGCGCGTTGGTGAGCTGAACTTGACTATATATTACTTTTTACCAATGTACATTAAAATATACACTTTAATAAAATAATGTTTGTGACAAGCTATGAATTTGCACGTTACAATTAGTAAAATTTGCGCATCACTACATTGGTATGCTAACCAACTATACCTTTGTGGATGATTGTATATTTAATTACCTCCAACGTCTCAACACCAACGGATTCGATTCATTTGGTTGAGTTTACTAAAATTATCTAGTGTTGCATGTAGTGAACTCTGAAAATTAAAGTTGAGAACAAATATGTGAATGTCATGCAAGCTAGAAGGCAATAACGTACAATGAGAAATGCAATGAAGGTGATGGAAATTAGAAAGAAAACAGCATGTACGTGATCCAGCAACCAATTGTGGTCGATTTGGGGAATGGTAAACAGCAGGGACGGATCTTAGTGTAACACAATCTGGGCTAACTTTTTGAGTAATGTCTACTTAAGTCTATTTAAATCACTTAATTATCTAAAATCTCATAAATCAATAGACTTAATTAATCAATACATAATTAAATCTATTAATTAATTAGTCAAGTAGCTTTAACTTGATTATAAAATCACAATCTATATGGAATTAGCTTTGCTCGTAGTCAATGAAAAATTAAAATCACAATCCATAACTCTTAATTAAGATATTTCTTTTTTATCTTCTAGAGTTTAAGCTATTTAACTCAATTCTTGGTGTTCACCCAATCCTAAACCATTACTAAAATCTTCATATTTCGCTTCAGCTCTTTAATTTTTTTTGTTTTCTCTTTGATCATGATCGAACTTGTGTTTGTTCTAATGAGTTGAACTCTTTTAGATTGTATAGAACAAATTTATTAATATTCAATTCGAAATTATTATCAAATGAGAAATTTAGCCCAGTCTACTTTGAAATCCTGGCTCCGTCCCTGGTAAACAGAGTGTGCTGTGCCTATCCAAAGATCAGAATGGATAGAAGAATATTCATGCATATATATTTGCAAATATATATAAACAGTGGTGTTCACCATGGGATATTTCAAATTCTAGAATTAACTAAAAGCTTTATATGTGGTATTTGAAAAATTGGAAATCCATGCAATATAATTTCCAGAATTAAGGCTGTGACATCTGTTAAGTTGAACTGATTTCAACTTGCTAGCAGAATCTTCTTAACAAGTTCAACAGGATATATATGTACTGCATTAATCCTTGTTTAATTGGCACTCTGGTATTGTATAGCTAAGCTGGATACCGTAGTCTTTGAGGTCATGACTTTGAAGACAGTGCTGAGTTTATTCACCCCAAAACCAATTTCATTATTGGTGGGAAAGTAGCAGCAGTTTGCTCTAAAATCATCTTCTTTTTCTGAAGATTTGGTGCTCATAAAGAATGATCAAGTTGTTCAGATATATCTTGGAAGGCACTACCCAGTACCCAACTTGGTCTAAAATAGAATGGAGATGGATATTGTTGACAAACACTTGTGAACTATTTCAGCACGAGTCAGATTTTCTGATGGACATCTGTATTGGCTTAACTCTGATAACTCCTTTATCGTAAAACACAATGCAGTTGCTCTTGAAGCTAGTTTATGCATGTTGCTGAAATTCAAGTTTCAAGGTCAGCTAGATCGAGAGGTCATTTGATTTAAATCCTATGCTTAATCATGCTTACAAAAACATCACGGCAAGGTTGTCGGATTGGATATGTTAATGGCTGCTTTGGAAGAATATACAGTTCACATTATATTGCTCATAGTGTACTTCTAGCCAAAACAGTGTGCTTGGCTGAGTTTTGTAAAAGAACAAGTGTACTTGCAGATTGCCCATAAACAATTTAAAAAAAAAACGATTATTATCTACTATCTTCTTGCAAGTTGACCATTAATATTCTAGCTACAAAGTAATCGGATTTTTGATCAGTGTTACCAACAATATTAAGTAGCTTAATGTCAAAGAGAGATTTTGATACGTAATTTATATTTTCCTTTGTGAATTGTCAATCACGCAAATTAGAAGATAATCCCTGCGTATTTTTGTCTTAATATCTAGTTGCGGTGTATGAAATTAACCTGTTAGTGCACCATACTCCTCCGAAATTGAAAAGTGTCTTTTTTTTTTCTTTCTTTATTATTATTAGTATCCAATTACCCAATAAAAGAGTGCTTTAACACGAACAATTGAGATTTTTTGTTCCTTGTGTGGCATATACATCAAACAAACGCCGGGAGCGCGCAATTGAAACAAAGCAATATATATATATATATATAACCATGCATCTTAAAAACAAAGCAAGAAAATTTATAAAGAACATATATTCAAACAACAATGCATCTTTGAATTGGCATGATACTAAAGAGCAGAATGGTAGAAAGAGTCACACGTAGTGGTTAAATTATAGAAACCACAAAGTTGCATATCCAAGAGTGTGAGCATTATTGTTCTCCACGTACGAGCTGGAGTTTCTCATTCTGAAATTTGTGGCAAATAGAGGCCTGGAAATCTCATGGAGCAATCTCTTTCACATATCTTCACCTCCCACATCTTCCAATCTTATCACTTTCTCTATGTCATATTTTTCATAATAGTTTTGGAGTAGGGCATCAACCCCAGGTTGAAAGAATCCATGGGAACATTGTCATCTTGATACTCTCTATTTCGTCTTGAGCATAAGTTAAGTTGTCATTACTGACTTTGTCTATATGTAAGATTTAGATGGCTGATATTGCTCAAGATATTCAAAGACCAATCATAAAGTTTAATAAAGGGAGAGTGAAATAAATAACAGAATTCATACCGTGAAAAACCAGGAATATACAATAATTAATTTATGTCATCGAACCATTTAGGCATGAAACGAACACCATGAGAATTAGTTATATTACATTCAATAAAAAAAAAAAAAAAATAATGCTAGATAAACTATATTTTGGCATTCCACTTAGAACTCACCTTATGTGTCAGCTTATGTGACATGTACATGACGTGTCACCACCCAATCAGAGTGTTTCATTAAATGGCGTGGTTGTGCCATATAAACTAAGCTAACAAATAAAGTGGATTTTACGTGAGATGCCAAAAATTAATTCATCTAGCATTACTCATAAAAAAAAAAATCAATTGTGTTTAATTATACCATAATAACAGCGTCCTAAGTAATTTCAAAATTTATCATCGAAACATCTAACGACTATCTTTTCTTAAAAGTAATATCGATATAAGAAAATGTACCATATTATTTTCTGAGCCATTATCAAATTCAGTTATTATTATTCGTTTGGTACAAATAACTATTTTTCGTTAACATCACATTTTGTATGCTTTCTATATGATTTTTGTGAAGGAAAATTAGAAAATGATTTCTCAAGGCAATAGAGTAGTGTGTCCTACACAAGATGGGAAGGGAGTGTGGATAAAACGTGGTGTTCCGTTGGCCAATCAGAGCACAAAGAAATCAGAAACACACCCCCAAATCCCAACTCATCCCCATTGGCATCCCCCCCCCTCCCCCCACTCTTGACTTCGCCAAAACCAAACCACAAACTCAAACTCTGACCAAACCAAACAAAAAGGTCAAATCTTTTTGTGTTTAACCCACCAAACCCAAACGGCCAGCTCTCCCTTCTAACAGCTCCCACAATCCCTGGTCGTATTTCCAATCCCAAGCCTCACTCAATTCCAGGCCTTTCGATCACGCCCTGCCGTTTGGGTCAATGGCGGTCTCGACCAGCTTCGCCGGAGCCAAATTGGAGGCCCTTTTCTTGAAGGCATCTGCCTCTGCTTCTTCTTCCTCCAATGCTTCGTATTTGCCGAGGCTCATTGGGACCAGAAGGGTTCAGAGAGGCGTAAGGTGCGAAGTGGCTGCCTCTGATGCTGCTGTCCAGGCTGCTCAGAGTGGCTCTTCTTCTAATGTCTCTGCTCTTGAGCAGCTCAAGACTTCTGCTTCTGACAGTAAGTTGTTTCTGTTTTCACATTAAGGCATTTTGCTTTCTGTTTGTTTTTGGTGTATGGTGTAATGGGTTTGTTTTGGAATCTAATTTGGTGATGGTGAACGTGGGATGGTGTGTGTGTGTGTGTTTCTGGGTCAAAAGTATAGAATTGTGATTAACAACATTTTTCTTCTTTTTGAAACTTGTTACTGTTCACGGTAGTATTTTTGTTGAGTAATTTTGAAGGAGTAGTAAAAAGGCGGCCTATATTATGTTTCCTTAATCTGAAGTTGGTATATAAGTTCATATTATATAATTATAATTTGAGTACCTGTAGGAAAACATGACAGTGATATTGTTTCAGCATTATGACTTCATAATGAGTGAGACATTCATTATATGCCCCACTTGTTCTATTCCTAGAGTTTCACCTCTAGAATTGTAAAGCTTAAGGTTCCCATTTATTGATTTCATATATGATTGAAATCAGCAATGTTTTTTTTAAAAAAAATTCTAACCATGTATAAGGCTGTTGTGTGACTTCTTAGAACAAGCTTTATATATTTGGCTTATTGTAACTATTCATCTAATATTGTTTGAATGAAATTTCTACAATAAATCTCTCAGGATATACAAAGGAAAGAAGCAGCATTGTGGTCATTGGGCTTAGTATTCACACAACACCTGTTGAGATGCGTGAAAAACTAGCCATACCAGAAGCAGAATGGCCTCGAGCCATTGGGGAGCTGTGTAGCTTAAATCATATTGAAGAAGCTGCTGTTCTTAGCACATGCAACAGAATGGAGATATATGTTGTAGCTCTGTCTCAGCATCGTGGTGTCAAAGAAGTGACTGAATGGATGTCAAAGGTAATTTTTTTTTTATATGTGTCTATCTGATATTGATTGACTAGCCAATGATACTTTTAACGATTAGCGTACTTTCCTTGAGAAACACAATAACTCTCCATTCATTTGTGGCTTCGTCTTTTACTTGCACTCGCTAATATTCTGAACCTTGCTGTCCTAGATTGAAGATGAATTATTTCTAGGTCTAAAACATTTCATGACTATATTTGATTTTTTGTTGACAGACAAGTGGAGTCCCTGTTTCTGAGCTATGCCAGCACCGGTTTCTACTGTATAACCATGATGCTACACAACATCTCTTTGAGGTTTCAGCAGGTCTCGACTCTCTTGTCCTTGGAGAAGGTCAAATTCTTGCCCAGGTGAAACAGGTTGTTAAAGTTGGGCAAGGAGTTGTTGGCTTTGGCAGGAACATCAGTGGGCTGTTCAAGCATGCAATCACTGTTGGAAAGCGTGTTAGGACAGAGACTAACATCGCTGCAGGGGCAGTTTCTGTAAGCTCTGCTGCTGTTGAACTTGCCTTGATGAAGCTTCCTGAACCCTCTCACGCTACTGCTCGAATGTTGATCATTGGTGCGGGAAAAATGGGGAAGCTTGTGATCAAACACTTGGTATCCAAAGGTTGCACAAAGATGGTTGTTGTAAATAGGAGTGAGGCGAAGGTAGTAGCCATCCGTGAAGAAATGGAGGGTGTTGAGATAATCTACAAGCCCCTCACAGAAATGCTTGCCAGTGCAGCTGAGGCAGATGTAATTTTTACAAGCACCGCATCAGAAACCCCATTATTTTTCAAAGAGGATGTGAAGGACCTTCCTGCAGTTGGTCCAGAGACTGGGGGTTTGAGACTATTCGTCGATATCTCTGTCCCTAGGAATGTGGGATCATGTGTTGGAGATGTAGATGGTGTTAAAGTTTACAATGTTGATGACCTTAAGGAGGTTGTGGCTGCTAACAAGGAGGATCGCATCAGGAAAGCAATGGAAGCTCAATCAATTATTACTGAAGAATCAAAGCAATTTGAATCATGGAGAGACTCATTGGAGACAGTTCCTACCATCAAGAAATTAAGAGCTTATGCAGAAAGAATCAGAGTTGCTGAGCTTGACAAATGCTTATCAAAAATGGGTGATGACATAACAAAGAAAACAAGGAAAGCTGTAGATGATCTCAGCCGAGGTATTGTGAACAAGCTCCTTCATGGTCCAATGCAGCACTTGAGATGTGATGGGAGTGACAGCCGAACTTTGAGCGAGACCCTTGAGAATATGCATGCTCTTAATAGAATGTTCAGTCTTGAGACAGAAATATCTGTATTGGAGCAGAAGATTCGAGCTAAGGTGGAACAAACCCAGAAGTAAGCTCCTACTTCATTTTTCTTTCATGACACTTTTACTTCCTCACAGTCAAATAAGAGGAACATCCTCACATTGTGGTTTAGTTCACTTTGGTGTAATCTAAAATTGGATAGATAAGTGGTGTTGGTCCCAGCTAGGGATCTTCCAATTCATTCATTGGTGTAAGACACTTAACCTGGCTGTTATCTGGGAGCTCTTTATATCAAGTGGTTGTTCGGCTATGTACGAAGTAGCAAGTTGCAGAATTATGAGGTGAACATATGTAATCCGTAAAGTTGTGTCTTTATCTTGTATACTGTTAATTCTTGTAATTATGATAATTGGATTCGAAGTTTTGATTTGAATACATAAAATTTTCTGCACATTTCTTGATTTTTTTTCCCAATCATGAATCTCTATGTAATAACCTTTTCTTTTTCTCATCCACAAAGATGAATTTGGAAATTTAAGGTATTTGTCTCCAACTTTCAGTCATGACTCATGAATGCATTAAGCAATTACATCATCGAGTAGAAAGCCAGTGAGTAACTGAGGTTCATAATCTAAAGAAAAGAAAGTTAGGGTACTTGTTGGACAGTTCCAATCAAGACCCATTCCCATTCCTCTGCGTTGCTCCTACGCTCCTCACCCCATCATTTGCATCACAAATCCTCCGGTCATTCACGAAGAGCAGTAACTTGATTAACTCGTCCAAACCGAGCTTCAGGCATGGTGGGGATCCATCTTTGTGTACCGTTCAAGTTGCAGACATAGGTTTAATTGCCACGTTACAAACTCTACCCGCCAAACAGCAGCTAGCAAGGACTCCAGCTTCATATACGAGCATGGAGCTAAACAACTCAAGCATGTTACCTTCCTACTAGTTTACGAGCATGGGGGCATTCCCAAAATGGCAGGGATGACTACTTCTTCCTTTATACCCTATGTACAGCACTGAGGTATCAGCAATAATATCTCTCCAATACAAGCTAGACGTACATGAAAGAAATTTGTGAAATGCCATTGCCCTCCATAAGAAAAGCTTAATTCTTCTTCTGTTAGTAATTGTGATCCCAAATTGCTTCCCCAAGCTTATTGGCCAAATTGGCATTGCTACCATTCCCATTGCATAACCAATTCCACGAAAAGAACATCCTAAATAAGTATTACAGTCCTTGAAAGAACATCCTGAATAATGTCAGGGGCCTTATCTAACAATATATACTTCTTCCTCTAAATGGCTTCAATATCCTCATTAACAAACCCAGATATGAATTATCTATCCCTTTCTTGTTGATTGCCGCAAACAATGATGCAAATCACTCTCCACATGGATAGAAATCATAGAATGCTATTCATTCTGAAGTCTGAAGAGCTAGCAAAGGTCATCCCGTTGCAGAGGCCTAGAGCTTCAACATGCAACGCTGAGCTGATGACACCCCTATGAAATATGCTCAGGACACCCAAAAATCTTCCTTCTTCATTTCTGATCCAAATTTAGCAGCACCACCTGGGTAACACACACGATGCCATAGCTCATAGAGTCAACTTGTTCCTTGTTGGGGTCTGTATATTTGGCTCAACTTGATCAGAGTTTTTTTTGAAAATTTCTCCGTAGTAGTGGTAAGATGCATATATCTGAATACATATATATACTTTCTCTACTTTCTTCTAGCTTCTTCATATTGCACATCTTTGCTAATCTACTGCAGTATTGACACCCTAATTAGCGACAAGTATGTTTTAACTTCATTGTTCTAGTTATTCATCTATTTGGATTTCTGCTGCCTCAGTTGTCACACTATGACAACGTCAGGGTCGTATAAATAGTGGAATAGCTACAAATTATTTGAGTCCTCCAGTAACGAATCTCATATCAAATAGACGAATCAATTGAAGTTTTGAAAAGTTGGGGGACAAGGGAAAATCGATCATATATAGCAACTGATTCTAAACATACAAGAATCATTTATCAATATATTCATCAGCTCCTACTTAAAACTAATAAATTTAAAAACGTGCCTTCCCACACGCTGCATAATCTAAGGCTCTAAGCTATCCCTTCTTAGATCTTTAGACAATAAAAAACATGCTACGTGCAGAACTGCAGATTATAATAAGGATGCATTAGATTTTGTTTACCAAATAATCTGCAGAGTTATCTTTCTATCTAAATCCAGACTCACGAAGAACCTTATTAAGTTCGATCTAATACATATGCAGTCGCAAGATGGTGGTGGGTTCATAGCTACAAGACAACCTCTGTAACTTTCATCGTATCCCATAAATGTATTTACAAATCCAAGTTTGAAGGCCGTAATCTCTTAGCAGCCATATAGCTTTCCACCCCGCTAAGAGGTTTATTAGCACTCGCTCTTTCGTCTTTATTGTTAATTGCTATGAGGTCTTAATGAACCACATTGAGTTTTCGCTCGTTGGTGTCAATTAGGCAGTCTGTGGATTTCTGTTCCTCTACAAGGTGCTAGCTAATAGGTTTCAAGTTACGTGGATATGTACTCGCTCAATCTGTTAAATTGAGGCCTTGCAATCGAATGGCGTTCTCTGTGTCCAGTTGCTGTTAACAAAAAGGATTCCTAATCAATCCTCTAGGTCAGTCTGGATGGTTCTTTGAGATTGGTGTATCATAGCAGCTATATTACTTGGTTATAGGTTCCTTTAGATTCGTTATGATCTTCATAAACGTATCGTTAAGATCATGCGAACGTGGACATGTTCGCTACCTACATATTCCAATCGAACTTGGACTGTTGATTAAAGCACGACTAACGTAGTGCTAACAATCAGTGTATTCTGCATAACTGCGTTTTTGTTCTGTTGTCACCTCCGGTTAGATGAGACAGAGACACAGGACAGATATATACGTATCAGATGACAATGGATGACTGTATATATAACGTCTCTACCAGTAATATTCATAAACAGTGAAAGTCTGTTATGCAGTGATCACAAGAATCCTAGGTTGTGCGCGCATGTATGTTTCTTTCGACTAAACTTGTAGTTGTTACACTGCGAACGTGGGCATACGGCAATCGAACTCGTAGTAATAACAGTTACAAAACAAATGGCCACAGAAGACTAGTGTAAATCATCAGTACACTCATGGTCCCCAAGTTTGATTCATCATTTCTTTGATTTCTGCAGTAAATGCATGATTTGCATATTGTACTATGCATGCTGTGTTCTACGGTCACCTTTGGTTGATGCAGAAGTACTTATAAATGATACTGAGACACGGATGAGACATTTCCTTCACGTTCTAGCTGGGACTAGGACTAAAATGGGGAGAGGACAAAGAAGATGTACGTTTCAGAGGACAATGATGGCCATGGACTTGGACAAATGAACGCTACAGTAGGGTTCATGCTTACCAGCACCAAGATAGACGGTATAAGTGTTTTACTTATGTTCACAAGCCAAAGGCCAAAGCCATTCCCAACTACCGAACAACGATGAGACTAGATGTCTAGATCTAGAGCAAAAGTGCCAGAGCCAATTCCTTTTGATCCGTTGTTTAGTACATTTTTTAGGTGTTTGACGTTAAAGTTATCAATTTAAGGGTCATTTTTCAAAAGAAAAAGAATAATAAAGATAAATTACGACAAGATAACATTTTTTTGTCTTTATAGTAAAAGCCCTACGGGTGTTCCATTCATAACTGATGCCAGAATTGTTTCCGAGAGCGAAGGGATAACCCGAGCTCCTAGAATGCGAGAAGGGATAACCCGATCTCCTAGAATGCGAGGTTGGAGACGTTGATCTTCCGATACTGTCAAGACACCACGGGAGTAGAGGGAAGACTCGGCAGGCCAGTACACTCTGACGCCCAAATTAATTACATGATGACCTGGTTAGGAAGCAAAAAAGATTGTATGAAACTTACCTCGTTTGGAAAGTTCTTTACTTTATTCTTCCTTTTTGTTGGACGCTTTCTATATAAAGGCTAATCAAGGAGCCTAGCGGGCTTAATATAAACAAAAATGGCTCGGATACATGCCATCCCTTGTCACAAATTATGGACTTGGCATGTTAGTGTCATTCACAAGGTAGCCTTGGTCACACAGGCAGCGTGGATACATCCTTCTAAGGATCTTGTCCTCTTCAGATTAGGAATGTATTTTTCATTTTACCACATAAGGTGAGGTTATATTACAACCTAATTTATTTTTCGTATTAATCACTTACACTACTTGTTGCTGCTCTCTAGACCCTAAAGACCATTAGTTTTCCATCTCGCTCGTCCGGCGGCACACAACAGCTTGCAGACCCCTGGCAACAATAGACGAAGCGGCGCACCAGGTAGCAGTGTGTGGCGGAGATGAAGACTTGGGCTGAGTTTGGGTCATTTTTGTTCTTCTAGTGAATTTTTTTTAAATATTACCAAAAGAAAATGCAAGCTATTACTTACTTTAATAGTTTAATGTCTAATGTGTGGATTTATTTTTTAATCCTTATTTTTATATACCATTGTGCATGGGTATTATCAAGCGTTCTTATTTTGTTCACAGAAGGCATGGACAAGCTTATAATGACTATTCTTACTTGTGGTGAATGAAATTGATACTCGGATTTAGTTTGAATCACTAAAAATAACGTTTTTTGAATATGACAAAAAATTAATAACTTTACTTAAACTTCACATAATTAAATGAAGTTCAGGTGTAGTTTGAGTCATCAAAATAACGTTATTTGAATAAAACTAAAATTATAATCTTACTTAAAGTTTAGAGAATCAAATGAGGCATAAATGTAGTTTTGTTGTTCTTCACAAATATTGCTTTTCAGTTTTCATGAGGTTTTTTTTCAACTAAATTTTGTATGTGACTGTCTACTAGCGTGTTATCAACAAAATTGTTATTATGTCACCCCTCAAAAGATAGACATATCAGGAAATGAAACCATAACAAAAATGGAGCATTAGCCAGAAGACAAGGATGGACATTCAACTTCCCAAAAGGTTACGCTGTGACACTATAAGTAACCTATTTATGTTCATCATCATTTCCAATCCAAGCAAACTTAATCCATTCTTTCCTACTTTGTTTTCTGCTCCTCTCATGACAATGGTACTTTGGAAAAAAT
The DNA here is from genome assembly GCA_963682095.1 of Potentilla sterilis. NCBI lineage: Eukaryota > Viridiplantae > Streptophyta > Magnoliopsida > Rosales > Rosaceae > Potentilla > Potentilla sterilis. The sequence goes on from OY821765.1 coordinate 2,383,016, forward strand.
GAAAATGAAACTGCTGACCACCTCTTTGGCGGATGTGATTTTGCATCTGAGGTCTGGAGGTTATCCCGAATTGGGGTTGTTGCAGCTTCAGCTGCTTGTCATAACGGTTTGAACATCTAATTAAAAAGGGAAAATATTGCATGCAGTAGGGTGGGGCATGCAATGTCAAAATTAATTTTGATGGCTTAGTGATTGGAAACTCAGCTGTGTGGTTTTGTAATCAGAGAACAACTCAAGATCACTATTTGCTGCAGCAAGGAATTTCAGGATATCAAGACCATTACAAGTGGTTTCGAGAGAGTTGTGTTTATACACGTTTACGAGAAACAAATTTTGTTGCTAATGCTATTACTAGCATAGATTATAATTGTATTAATGGTGTAATTTAGAGAGTGAAGCGCGATTTGACATTATAAGCGTTACATGTCTGAAAAATTTTCGTTTAAATTAATGTAATGTCATTTTGTATAAAATAAAAATAAAACCTTTATTAAATTCTTTACACTAGCTAGCTAGCTAGCATTCAATTGCACTTTCACCTCTAATGTTGATCATGAATTCCCAGAATAGCATACATTGCACAGATGGAATTGTATCAAAAGATGTATGGGATCAAAACTGAAAAAAGCACAAAAACAAAAGGACAAGGCTAGCTTAAGCATCTATTTCTCCACCCAATCAATCACTTGAGTTCTATCTCTGTGGGGTTCTGGGGTGCTAACTACTCTCACAGTCTCACTGTGTTTTTAGTCCTCCTCAGACCAGAAAAAGGGTCGCGCCGTCTAGTACCAGCTTGTCCCTATTACATAATCATCAGATTCTTCACAGCAATAATATCATCCCCCATTTCCACAAAAGATAAAACAGCTCCAGTTTTTATTCTAAAATTACAACATTAAAACCTCGCATTTTCAAACCCGTGCAAGTCACTGACCCTATTTAATGACTTCTTCATCATAGCAACCTTAGCCAGCTTCTCCGCCGCTCTCCACGCCGAAGTGGGCGTCAGCGGCTCTCCATTCTCGTCGACAGCCACTGACGGCATTTCCCTCCGCCGCTGCATTATCATCTGCTGCTGGTGCTGCTCCTCCAGCTGATTTTGCCTCTTCCAATGCAGCTCCGCAAGCTGAGCCTCCAATGCCCGAATGTACTCGTCCGCCGAAGCCGAGCCGGTTTGCACGAGCAGAGCTCGAGTTGATGCTAGCAAGTGATGTGCACTTTGGAAGTCATTGTGCTCGACCAGCCTCCGTGACTCCGCCACGGCACGTGTGGTAAAGAAAAGGCTTCTCAGCCGTTCGATCTTCGGGTTTGAGGAAGCCGATCGGACGGCGGACGGCGTGAGGGGCGCAACCAGTCCCTGCTCCTTCCCGTAGACAACTTCTTGCGTAGCCGGGTCTTTGTACAAGCACCGCACTGTTATCACGTGGTGGGTCCCAGCTGCCGAGGTAGGGATGCGAACCTCAACCAGCAACTCCCTCTCTTCCTCGGCGTACATATCCCCGAGCCGAATAGAAGCCGAGCCGTGCACGGTGGGCCTACCATTGCAGGAATAGATGGCGGTTATCTCAGCCGGAGCCGAGCCGGATGAGAAGCCGAGCTGGATTCTCAGGTCCTGAACGACGACGCTTAACAAACCCCCAACGCATTTTGCAAAGGCGTCCTCCGCCGGCTCCTGGCAGTACCCGGCGTTCTGCCCGAACCCGAAAGCATGAACCGGAATCTCAATATGCGCAAACCTAGTAGACGACACGTCGTGTGATCCCTGACGCTGATTGGTCGAGCCGGAGTTGTTGTTGTTGTTGTTGTTCACCCTCTCATCCTGACCGTCCGATAAGAGCATGATACTCGCCACTGGGTTCCTCTCCCTCCGGTCTTCCAGAACCTTCGTGGCCTTTCTCAACGCCTCGCCAACGCTACTCCCTTGACCGCAGACCAGCCGGTCAACGACGCGACGTGCCGCACGTTGACCATTCGCCGTCATTCTCTTCAGTGGCATCAGTCTCTTCGGCGAAGCCGAGAAGGCCACGATGGAGAGCCGATCAGACGAGCCGAGCGAGGAGACAACCAAGCGCATGGCGCGCTTCAGCATCTGAAGCTTCCCGCCGGTCATGCTGCCGCTGACGTCGAGCACCGCCACCAAATCAATCGGAGCGCGGTGGGAAGGGTCCAGAATCGACGAGCTGGTAGTCTGACGCGCCGGCGCCGGCGGAGCCTTGACTCTTAAAGCGACAGCGTAGGTCTCGTAATCCCGGCCGGAAGAAAGCAGAGCAGCCTCCGGTAACAGCCTGACCTGCACATTGTTCCTGAATTCATTGTCATTATTTATTTTCGGATCGTCGGAATATTTAGCCGACGAGGAAGTGTTGGCATTGACAAAGAAGCCCTGGAACTCTTCGACGTCTTCCTCGACGGCGGCCTCCTCCGCCTCAGGGATGGGGATAATCCGGCCGCCGATTGTAGGAGAAAGAAGTGGCTCGTCATCGTTGTATGGCTTCAACGTGTATCTGGGGGAGGGAGATTCGGCTATCACCTTCTTCTCTTCGACTTTGAGCTTCGGAGTGACCGGTGCTGAAACGGCGTCGTTGGCTGGCTGAATGGAATCAGAGGTGGCGTTTTGATGCATAGCGAGCAAAGGAACGTCTTTCCATGTGGAGTTGCAAACAGGGCAGACGAGGCTTCCATGCTTCCGTACATAAGAAGCTATGCAGGGGAAATGAAAGGCGTGGCTACACTCTGCTGTGTAAATCGCTGTGCCCTGCCCAGTCTTCACACTATTCAAGCAAATTCCACAGCTATTCTGAAATTCAAAAGCCAAGAATAATGAATTAATATAAAAAGGTCATAATTTAATATATGAAAGATGGCTGTAGAGAAATGATGAGACGTACTCGAAATTTGAAGCTGTTCTTGAAGAGGGAGAGCTTGAGAGGGGATCGAGGAGAAGTCGGATTAGACGATTTGGGAGTACTGCTGGTTTTGATTTCGAGGACTCTGGGGCTCTCGGCAATGTTTTGCTTAGGCATGCTGTTCGATTTCTGAAGCAGAGCCTCCGACCCTGTTTTACAACGTAATCTCGGAGTTGACGGGTTGCTACCGCCGGAGGAGAAGAAGCTCAGTCGGGTTTTTGGGCTCGGGCTCGGACTCGGACTCCTCTGCTTTTGATCTGAAGCTTTTGTTTCAGATGGATCTCTAGGAATCGTGGTGCAAAAGGCTCGTCTCCAACCAGTACCCATTTCTCTCAGATTAAAAAAAACAACCAAAAATATCAAAAGGCGAAACAAAGAAGCACTAGAAGCTAGTCTGAAGAAGAAGAAGAAGCAGAAGAAGAACAAGAAGGAAAAGTGGGTTTGTTTTGGTCGATCTGAGGACAAAAGAGTAGGACTGAATTTTGTGAGAGAAGCATGGGATCAAAGCAATGAGGACAAAACTATTAAGATGAATGAGATAAACAGAGAGACACTCAGAGCTATATGAACCTCTTTTCTTTTCTCAGTTTCTCTTCCTTCTTCTTCTGCTCTCTGTTAGTCTGTTTTACTCTATGGCTTATGTTCCTCTTTTCTACAAAAAAGAACAAAAAGATCTCTGCGCCCAAAAAGACTAGAGATCTACTGCTACTCTATCTCTCTCTCTCTCTCTCTCTCTTCTTTCTGATCAGATTCAGAAGCTCACAGGATCGAAATATTAATTTATATTCGTTGGAAAAGGTGACTTAGGATTTTATTTACCCTCGGTAATCGCCACGTGTTGGTTAAATATTACCTTCCTTTTTATTTACGTTGCCGGTCAACGTTTTCAGACCACGTTAAGCCCACCGCATATCTGACCTGTATGATTCCTTTTTTGTATGCTCCATGCTCTTTTACGGACGTTACTTCCACGCGCCTGCCTCCGTCGTGGTAGCAATTTGGGTCACGTGATCCTCATCAGAATGACACCCCGTCGTTTTTCGTTCAACGATTTTTTATCCAATAGATTCGATAGTTACAGACTTACAGTGTAGAGGTAAAAAAAAAAAAATTAAAAAAAATTGACACATATGGTAGAGGATTGGGTGGAAATTAGGCCTGTCAATTCCGACACGATCCGATAACAGGACTCGAAACCCTCACAAAATAAAGCGGGTTGAACCCGCACGATTAAAAAGCGGGTCAGCGGCGGATCAGCGACGGGTCAACCCGCCATGACCCATTTATTAAATGGGTCAACCGCGGGTCAACCCGTCAACTCGAAATTAACCCGCTTAACACGTTTATTAAATGAGTCGGGTTATATTATATATAACATGCATACATGACCCATACATTACGTGTTTATAAGGGTCGATTAAGTCTTTTCTTACAATTAGGGTTACCGTTAACACAATAAATTCTCTTGTTTAAACCTTGTATCAACACAAAAACCCTAAGTTCCACCGCACATCAGCATCAAAACTTCACCTTTTCTCGAGAAGGTATTATCGTCAAGCCAATGGTACTTTTATATATGAGATATGTTTATTTGATACTTGATTTTGATCAACTCTTGTTCTAGATCTTCCAGTTCAAAACTAGGATGAGATATATGATTATTATATATATACTATCGTAAGGAACTTAGGGTTTATACATATGAACATATATATATATATATATATATATATATATATATTCTCGTTTCCATGATTATTAGATAGCATGTTCAAACCCTAATAAGATTATTGTATTCATGTTTGTTCTCGTTTCCATGATCTTGCTTTGTTATAGGTGGTGATTACTTGTTCCTTTTATGCTGAATAAAGTGAACCAGTGTTTGCAAGTTAGCATTTGATGCTTTACATTCAAACTTAAATTTCAAACTCAGTTTATGGATTATGTATATTTTTTTTTTAATACGATGGATGAATTTTTTAATTTTAAACTTATGAGAGTTTTTAATTTTATGAATGGATTTATATATGAATTACAGATAATTGTGGTCTTGTGTAGTTTGTTGTGAATTTAATCAAGTCATTAGTTAAATAGATCACAATGTTAATGGGTCATTTGTCCAACACGGCACGACCTATTTATTAAATGGGTTAAACGGGTAACCCGTTAATAAATAGGTTGGGTTTGAGTTTAAATTTTCGACACGATTATTAAATGGGTTGGGTTTGGGTTTGTGTTTTGTGACACGTGAAAAATCTTGACCCGACACGAACCCGACACGACACGACCCATTGACAGCCCTAGGTGGAATAAAATAATGTTGATTTCCTTCTTAATATCACCAAACTAAAGATGGTAGAATTCTTTTAAGGTGAATATTAAATTTTATGATCTGGTTAAATGTAACTAGTGATTACGGATGCATATTGTTGTTTTTGTATTGTCAGTAAATGGGGAGGAAAGTTTGATAAATGGAGACTGTAATACATGAAAGTGATGATTACTTTGGCATATTTAGAAAATAAGGTGGTAGGTGTGAAAGATTTTGATTTATAATAACAAAGTAAGAATGTAAATAAAATCGAATTCTCGATGATTCAAAAAAGAAAGACTTATTAATGAATGAGGTAGATATGAGTAGAAATGCAAATGACTCAGTAAACATAGTCTTAGCCGGTTTGTTTTACCAGAGTTTTATCCACAGTAAATCTGAACAGCTTGGTTAGTTTTATGGTGGGATGGTCCAGTATAACATACCAAATTAAGGGTAGCTTTCAGCATATTCAAGTTTTCTCATGCAAATTTATTACATTGGGGTAAAATGAATGCAGGACCAGGCAATGCACAATGGAGGCATGTCAGTGTTTTTGAGACCACAACTGCTGGTGGTAGACCAATTTAGGCTGAGGCCCTCCCATTAGGTACAACAGCATATCAAGGCTGAGCTTTTACAGTAACCCGATCCTAGTTTGTAGCAGATCGAAGTGTCCACGCTCTATGAATTTAGGTACAATAGTGACGAAATGATCCATAATAAGCTTATTTCGTGCCTGTCGTGTTATTTACTTGTTAGAAATGATAACATGGGAGTAGGCAAACATGAACAAGAAACCTACTTCAAAAGGAGGTGGAAAGCCCGTTCCACCATATTTTCTTATCGGATATGTCTTATCTTATTAGAATTATCACGATTCGGTGTGTATACATAATCAACTTGGATGTTTAATTATACACGTACATTATTATAATTAGTCGAGTCATGTCATAATGAATTTAAAAAAAAAAATACGGTTATGTGCAGATTTTAATATTACAAGTTAAACATGTGTAAAGATAAATTTTTCTTTGTTTATTTAATTCATACATAAATTTTACTTGTCGTTTAAGGCAACACAACTTTACGAATTCTCACTTAATTCACAAAAAAAACTTCTTACAATACGATCTGAACCCATTAATATGCTCTCTTTTTCTTTTATGAAGAAAAATTAAAACTTACAACACAAAACCTGGAAAAAACTTCCATCTGGCCTATCCAAACTCATCAACAACCTCGATATATATCCGTAAAAGAGCACCACCATCCTCAATAGAACCAGGAAGGCTAACCTTTACCTTCCATTATTGAAACCAACAAAAGCCTCCAAATCCCACCACTCACAGTAAATTACTTAGAGCATCTCCAACAGCTTCCCTATTTTTTTTGTAAAATAGGGAAGCAAAAGTCAGAATCTCTAAAAAAATTATGCTCCAACTCCAAGAGCTTCCCCATTTTAGAGATTTTCACATTTATTACAACTACATTCATATTTATTTCAACAATATAATATTCTTTTATTTATTTATTTTCAAACATGCAATAAATACTCTATATCTAATACATTTATTGTAAGTTGTAATTAATGATTACTTTTATGTTATTCTATAATAATAAATTTATTTATTTTAAATAAAAATCTATATAAAATTCTATAATTAATGATTACTTTTTAGTTTTCTGTGTCAAATTGATTTGATCATTAATTTTTCATTCTGCAAATTTTTCTTTCTCTCTCTCTACAAATATAGGGATGCATATATTCTTTCTCATCCAAATCCTCATTTTAGGGAATGAGATGGAGAATCTGTTGGAGCAGATTTAGAGCCCAAAATCCCCAAATTTAAGTAAAATCTCTATTATAGAGAATCTGTTGGAGATGCTCTTATATTTCTATGCAAATTTTCTTTAAACTATAATTACTTTTTCGAACAATAAAATTAGGAAAAATGTCAATTTAGTAAAATTTTTATCCCTTCATTACCCATTCCAATATACACCCTAATTTCTTGTTATATTAAACATAAGGTAACAACTCCTATTACCCATTTCAACAAATCTTTTCAACCCTAGTATAATTTTAATTTTTTTTTTCTTTTTGCCCTCACTCCTTATACACTCATATGAAGAGAAAGTGGAAGATAGAGAACCCTTTGCCGGAATGTAACCAAACTCCGCCTGCGTCCAATAGTCGGTCGCCGGATTCCAGTCACCGGATTCTGGTCACCCAATTTTTTCGCCGGAATATTTATTTAATATTTTCTGATCCCCGGATTCCAATCACCGGACTCAGGTTACTTACCTCCAGTAAGCAATTTACAGATTCCAAATTTCCAGTAATCAAGTTACTGACCCCAGTAATCATGTTACTGACTCTCAGTAAGCAACTTACAGAATCCAGATTTCCAGTATTCAAGTTACTAACCCCCAGTAATCAAGTTATTGACCCCTAGTAAGCAACTTACAAATTCTAGATTTTCAGTAATCAAGTTACTGACCTCCAGTAAGCAACTGACAGAATCCAGATTTCCAGTAATCAAGTTACTGACCCCCAGTAATCAGGTTACTGGATAATTTGGGACTTGTAAGTTTTAGTGAAAATTTGACACTAAAGCGGAGCCTCCTTACCCTCTATTTACGTACCAATCATCAAATAGAAAATCATATAATTATCCATATAAAAGGAAATACAAAAAAATTAGAGTTAAACTTTGCATTTCATGTAATTGTATGAAGATTTGAGAATTGGAAAACGCGATAAAGCATGTTGCGTTCATGCGTTGTTCTGTTGTTTTTCGCACTTGACCAGAGTGAGTCGGTGAAATGATACTCCATTTCAGTAAAAGCGTACTTTACTACCATTTCCTACGATTGCCTAAGGTAAAAAGCTGTTCGCCAGTACATTGCGCACACACCCACGAGCGGACACCCCTGACTTGTTTACCTAAGGTGATGTAGGAAGGATGACAGCAGACATTGAAGAGCAGATTGACCGTTGTAGGACTAAACCCGGTTTACTGCAGATTTGGCATCGGGTGTCCGATTGATACTGATGTAGGAAGGATGGTATCAGACATTGAAGAGCAGATTGACCGTTGTAGGACTAAACCCGGTTTACTACAAATTTGGCATCGGGTGTCCGATTGACGATTGTGATACATTTCTAAGAAGGGAACGATGCTACGAATCAAACACATAGCCTCGCTACGACGTGTGGGATTTTTCTGGATTGGCAGATCGAAGTCGACAGATTCTTTGATGTCATGGGGGTTCCTGAAAACAAACAGGTCAAGATGGTGGCGTTTCGTTTCAAGAGTACTGCTGCAGTATGGTGGGATAAGATGGCTCTTCAAAGGCAGAAACAAAGAAAAGGGCCAGTAAAATCTTGGCGAGGATGAAACAGTTGATGATGAAGCGGTTCCTCCCAGAAGATTATGAGCAGATTCTGTACAAGATGTATATTGAGTGTGCTCAAGGAACCAGAAGCGTGTCTGAATATACAACCGAATTTTTACGCTTTTCTGAGCGTAACGACTTGGGGGAATCTGAAAATCAAAAGGTGGCACGTTATATCAGTGGTATGAAATTTTCTATACAAGTGAAGATAAGATTGCAAACCGTGTGGACTGTAGCAGAAGCTTCAAACTTGGCTTTGAAGGCAGAGTTAATGGAGAAAGGAAGTCGAAATTCATCTACAATCGAAATTTCAATAAGAATAATAAACTAACTGTCTGGAATCCCAAAGGGATGCTTAAATACTGAAAAGAAACCCTAGGGCAACTAACAAGGAAACCTAAAAGCCCAAGGAATTAAAACAAAACAAATCCAAAACAAATTAGAAAACATAAATTCTGAAAACATATTAAACTGCCTTTTTGAGGCCCTAAACGAACTCGAAAGCCCGAAAAAGCCCACACGTCGTGGCGAGGCTATGAGTTTGATTCGTAGCATCGTTCCCTTCTCGGAAAGGTATCACAATCGTCAATCGGACACCCGACGCCAAATCTACAGTAAACGAGGTTTAGTCCTACAACTGTCAATCTGCTCTTCAATGTCTGCTGTCATCCTTCCTACATCATTCTCCTCCCCCTCTGAGGAACTCGACCCCGAGTTCTCTTCTGAATACAAAACTTCATCCTCTCGGTACTCATGTATATCATCCACATTAAAGGTATTGGAAATATTCATGGAATCTGGAACAGCAACAACATAAGCATTGTCATTAATCTTCCTCAATACCTTAAATGGTCCATATTTGCAAGGTTGGAGGTTGTTGTAAGTGCCAACTAGGAATCTCTCTTTTCGTAGAAACATCATCACATCATCACCTTCCTTTAACACTTTAACCCTTCGATGCTTGTTCACAGCAGCCTTATTCTTTGCTCCTGTAGCCTCTAGCTTAACTTTGACTTCCATCTTAACAGCTTGCACATCCTTAGCCATACTTGCAGCAACAACAGTATATCTATGACCCCTTGGTAATTTCAACAAATCAACCACATGCCTAGGTAAAGTAGGTATAGAGGTATATACCAAAGCAAAAGGTGATTTTCCAGTAGCACTATGCACCGCACTATTATAAGTAAACTCCACTTGAGGTAAAGCTAAGTCACAGCCTTTTGGTTTCTCTCCACAAACACTTCTGATCATATTCCCCAACGTCCTGTTTGTCACCTCTGTTTGCCCATCAGTTTGAGGATGAGCGGTGCTACTTCGATTCAGGCTGGTTCTGAATTTTCTCCACAAAGTAATCCAAAAATGGCTGAGGAACTTGGTGTCCCCATCTGAAGTAATGGACGTAGGCACACCATGCAGACGAACAACCTCCCTGAAGAACAGTTTGGCTACGTTACTTGCATCTGATGTTTTTTTGCAAGCAATAAAGTGTGCCATCTTAGAGAACCTGTTGTTTCTGCACAAACCCGTAGGCCTGGTAGAGACAGGTAAATCTTCGTACTAACTCCTGCAAACCTGCTTACTAAGGGGAATACCGGGCGGGCCGGTCTTCTCCTCTCCGATGCCTAAGTTAGTATAGTTGGAATAGATATAACTTAAGCACGTATATAAGGGGTAGGAAGGATCAGTTACATATTAATGAGGGTAGTTGGGGCCCTTATATAGGTGGCCAGGAGTGAGGTCTGGCCTTACCCTTCGATGTGGGACTGGTTCTCTTCTGTTTGCACACCAAAGGGCAGCTTTGGTGACCTCTTGGGCAGGCAGGAGCCCCCGGACCCCGGGCCCCTGGTAGCAGGATGGACTGCTGGATCCCGAGGCTGGGTTATGGTGATCCTGTCCCGGGCCCTGGGCCGGTCCCTGGTGCCCTAGCTGCGGGTCTGCGGGCCTGCTGTAGCCCCTCTGTGGCTACTGTCAACAAGTCCCCCAAGTTCCCGGTCAAGTGCAATCTTGAATGGGGACTTAATCTGTCTTGCCCTTGCCCTGCACACCCGCAGGGTTACCAACCCAACGGTGCCCAGTCCCCCAAGTCCGTGTTGAAGATTGGGCGTGATCGGGGTGAGTACCTGTTACCGATGGTGAGCAACAATTTATGAGTACGTTTGAAATATTAGTACTGTGCTCAAATGTTGTGGTGTTATGAGCATGGAGTGGGGTGAAACCCGGAAAGTATATGAGATGATGCCATGCAATGGATGTGTGCATGGAATGATAATGGGGCGTTGAAATCCGCCATGCAATAGATGGTGCATGGAATGATAATGGGGCGTTGAAATCTGCCATGCAATAGATGGTGCATGGAATGATAATGGGGCGTTGAAATCCGCCATGCAATAGATGTGTGCATGGAATTTCGACCGGGCGTTCTGCCAAATCGGTACGAGGCGGAGAGCATGGGACCTCGACCGGGCGTTCTGCCATATCGAGACGAGTCCATATTGCTAGGCTGCGACCTCGACCGGGCGTTCTGCCAAATCGGTACGAGTCGAAGTATGGAACCTCGACCGGGCGTTCTGGCATATCGAGACGAGTCCATATTGCTAGGCTGCGAGGCGGTGGCCCCGGTGTTGCGGTCTGTTGTGGCGCCGGTCAACACTTGCTAGTTCTTCTCAGCTTGTGTTGGAATAAGCGTTGAGGCAATGGGGTGGCGTTGAGGTGACAAGTCTCGCCGTAGAGCCCCAGATTGATCGCAGTTCAGTGCGATGCAGGGTTTTTATCCTGCTGGACAAGAGTACATGTGTTAGATGTAAACTCACCCGGGTGTATAAAGCCCATGCCGGTCGAATGTTCTCATGACCGGGGTCGTGCCATGGAGCCGGGTGGACCTCGTCCGGGCGTTCTGCCAAATCGAGACGAGTCCCCCAGTGAGATGCCATGGGGCCGGGTGGATCTCGTTCCCGAAAAAAAAACTCTCGAGCCGGTTGGATGATCATAACCGGTGAGATGGTCTCGCGTCGGTTGAATGTTACGTAACCGGTGAGATGCCATGCAACAGGTTGAATGATACCTAACCGTGAACTGCCATGGTACTGGATGGATAGCTCATACCCGGAACAAAGCTCTCGAAGCGGTTTAAAAAACTCGGTGGTGAGAGGTGCCATGCAGCCGGTTGAATGATACCTAACCGTGAACTGCCATGGTACCGGATGGATGGCTCATACCCGGAACAAAGCTCTCGAAGCGGTTGAAAGATCATAACCGGTGATGAGAAGTGCCATGCAGCCGGTTGAATGATACATAACCGTGAACTGCCATGGTACCGGATGGATGGCTCATACCCGGAACAAAGCTCTCGAAGCGGTTGAAAAACTCGGTGGTGAGAGGTGCCATGCAGCAGGTTGAATGATACCTAACCGTGAACTGCCATGGTACCGGATGGATGGCTCATACCTAGAACAAAGCTCTCGAAGCGGTTGAAAGATCATAACCGGTGAGAGGTCTTCAAGCCGGTTGAAAGATCAAAACCGGTGAGATGCCTTCAAGCCGGTTGAAAAATCATAACCGGTGATTTGCAGTGAAGATGCCATGCAGCCGTGGAGCCTAGGGAAGTGGGGGGGGCCTGACGCCTCGGTTCCCGCTCCTAACTCCCTTACCTGTCGCCAGAAGGCGGGACAAGTGGCTGACATGCATTTAAGGAGGAAGTCCATCAGTCCCATCAGTTATGATGGCGTGGGCAGTTTACTGATACTAGGACACGCGCTGATAGGGAGCGGTCTGAGATGGAAGGCCTGGATTCGCGAGCGTTTGAGTTGCTCTGATTGCGTGTTTGGGGGGGTTACAAGCGCCTAGGGCACCGAACCTCTCTATAAAAAGGGCATGCTCTGCCTTCTTCATTCTGTTTTGCTTCTTGCTCAGAGAGACTAAGAGAAAAAGAGAAATCCGGCGAAAGCTCTGTGGAGGTGCCCCGCAACATCCGTTGTTGCCTCAAGTGTTCTTTTACTCTTCTCCTACCATTGCTCGCTGCTTTCGCAGGGCGGACTTTCCTCGGTTGAGCATACTAATCGGTAAGTTCTTGTTTTCTTTGCCTGGTGTTGTTCTTGTTTTTCTTTTCGGTGTTTTTGCGGCGGGGGGAAGGGATCTCTGTCGCCGACTGAGTTGTTTTAAGCGGAGCGTCTGCGGTAGACTTGGGGAGGGGCGGCAGAGGGCGCTGTTCTGGCCTGTTGCTGACCAGCGCTTGGGTTTTTTTTTTTCTTCCCCTTAGGTTAAAAATGTCTTCTGCAAGTTCTGATGGGGCTTCCGAATCGACCGACAGGCGTCCTATTGTGGATGATGAGGAAAGACTGGAGGACTGGCTCGGTTTGGAATCCCCGGTGTCCGAAGCCGCTGACCGCTCCCGGAGCGGGGCTTCGACTTCCGGGTCCTCAGGGTCTGAGGAAATACCGCACGGGGTGCGCCTTGCTGGTGCTCCGCCCGTGAGCTACACTATCGGTAGAGGGAAGGGTGCCGTGGTGTGCGATGAGCCGGAGGGTAGCATGAGTCCCGGAGAGATTGCTGCGTTTCAGGAGACGTGGAGTATCCCGGATGAGGTGGCGCTACGACCACTGAATCCCGGAGAGTCAGCCTGTAACCCTGAGGCAGGTTGGGTTGCCGTGCATCTAGACCAGTTTCGGCACGGGTTCTCGCTCCCGCTGCCAAACTTCGTGCAGTACATGCTCAGTGCACTGCAAGTATCTCCGGCGCAACTTCCAGGGCTCCAGTGGAGGCGACTGCTGAGCCTCGGCTGCCTGTACGAGTTTTCCGGGATGAGTATGCCAACGGTAAACGAATTCCGGGCACTGTACAGGTTGTCCTACTCGAAGAAACGAGGGTCCCGGGGTTGTCTGTCCTTCAGCGCCCGGTGCTTTCAACCTATCATCACCAATATGCCTTCTTGGGTGGGTAACAACTGAAGGAAGAAGGTGGTGATGGCGGGCGGTAAGTGGTAGAAAAGGAGTAAGATGTACCGGGTTCCTGGTGCCTTCCAGCCCCTTGGGGATCAATCGTTCGAGCTGTCCGAGTTAGAGCAGGAGAGGATCACGACCATACTCGGATGTTGGGATGATCTCGAACGGAGCTCTTACAACTTCATCCGGCGAGAAGTGCTGGAGCATTGCTGTCTTGGGCGAGATCCCGGTGCGTAGCAAGTGCTAGCGGTGATACTTCTGCTAACTTTAAATACTAACATTTGCTCGTCCTGCAGGTGCATCTTCCTGGGCGGTCATCAAACCCGAAACCACTCTATCCATGGACGGTGAAGAGCTTCTCGCTATGCTGAAGGAGAAAGGCGAGGCCGTTTCACGGACCTCGGTGGACGAGGAGTCCGGTCGGCTAATGGTTCATCCCGAACCGCGGGCCATGGATGTGGAGGGCGAGGGCTACGTCCTGGCGCGTGTGAAGAGCCATCCTGCTGCGCCCAAGGCGGGACCCGGTAAGGGCAAGACTACCGGGGGGCCACTGAAGATTCCCGGTGGAGTGAGCCGGATTCCGTACCGGCCGGGGTCAGTCCCGCTCGTCACCCGGGTGACCCGATCAAGCGCGCAATCTTCTTCGCCTGACGGCCAAGGTGAGAAGAGGCGGAGGATCATGGACGTTCCTCCCTCCACGCTGGTGACGCTGACCGGTGGGTCGTCCGGTGAGAATCTGGCCAAACGGCTCAAGGTAACCAGCGGTGCATCGGGTTTCGCTGGGCAGAAGGCTGCCGCTGACCGACAGAGTAGCCCCGCACCTGCGGAGGCTCGGAGGGCAAGCCCGGAGAGTACACTCGCCCGGCAGCTGGCGGCAGACTTGGCCGACCTTGGTCTGGATAGGGCTGAGGTCACCGGAGCCTTGGCGGGCGGGAAGCGCCAAAAGTTCAAGGAATCGGTCCTGCAGGTAAGAATTTCCCGGTGCCATTGTACCGCTCGAAACTCATTTCCTCTGTTGCTTGCTTAACTGGCTCTGTTGTTATGCAGCTGCTGTACAATCTGTACCAGCCCGATCCGAGCGAGGAGCTGAAGAGGCAGGTGGCCGAGCTGACAGAAGCCTGAGAGCGGCTGGAAGCAGAGAGGTCTCAGCTGGAGCGGGAGAAGGCCAGATTGGAGGAGAGGGCCAAGAAGCAGGTGGCCAAGCTGGAGGAGCAGGTCCGGAGCCTGGAGAGGGAGAAGGAGCCGGCTGAGGAGGAGAAGGCCGAACTGGAGGCCAAGGTGGATGAGCTCCAGGTGGGAGCTGCCGCTGTGCGCGCCGCCTCTACCGCTGCGGCCGGGGAAGAGGACCCGGAACTGTACGAGCGGGTTGTTCTCAGATACCATGAGAGCGATCAGTTTCTTCAGATCCTGGAGAAGGCCAGGGAATCGGGCATCGCGGATGCGTACACGGAATGGGAGCAGAAGGGGTACCTGTATACTTCCCGGATGTCGAAGGCCGCTGATGAAGATATTCATGAGCAGTCGGATATCCATGAGCAGTCGGCGGAAGAGCAACCGGAAGGGGATGGTGGACCTCAGATTGCTAAAGGCGCGGCTGCTTCATCCGGAGAGGCTGGTGGATTGCCTGCTGAAGGTGGAGGCGTAGCTCCTTAGGATTTTGCTTTTGCTCTTTTTGTAAACTTGCCGGAACGGCCTCTGCTTGTATTATCCCTTAACTATGAATATACTTGAATTGGTGGGACCGGTGGAATTTTTCTTGAAAGTAGTTTGTATATACATCTTGATGTTACAACGGTCGAACCGGTGATATGCCAAACTAACCGCCTGGAGGCTCGGCGAGTCTACCAGCCTCGGTCTTGCTCCCGGTCGGGATCTGCTCTCATTTCCCCTATATACCGTTGGAGCTGGCCGTTACTAATCAAACCCTCCACCGCTGTTTTGAGAGCACAGCATTGGCTCGTTCGATGAGTAGCCTCATCATGATAGGACCAGTACTTGCCTGTTTACGCCGTGGTAAGTTTCCCCTTTGGGTACTTTCTCCTGGGCGGTGGTGGAATGATGTTCCCGTTCTCAAGTAAAATGTCCTCATACGAAGAGGTGAGAGCGGTGAAAACCTCTTGACTGGCAGGTTGTGCTGGCATGATTGCCAAGGGGCGTTCTTGCCGGTACTGCGCCGGCTTGTGCTCGTTCTGGGGTCGGTCATGATAGGGCCTTTGCTGTCGTTGCCCCCAATTTCTACTGGGCCGGCCCGGTCGGGCGGATCGGTTCTCGGTCCGCTGGCTGGTCTTGTCTTCTTGGCGGGGTGGGGGGTGCTCTTCTCGGGGGTGGTCTTCTTGCTGCTGCTCTTCCCGCTTCCTCTTCAGTAGGTGCTACCCGTATGTCTCGTGATCGGCCTGGGCGTGCCGGATGGCCATTGCCATCAACTCGTCATATCCCTGCGGGAGTTCCACCCGCACGGCGTAGGAAAATTTTTCCGGTCGGAGCCCTTGCTTGAACGCCATCTCGGCGATACCTTTGTCAAGGTTCCGAACCCCGGTCGTTGCCGTCTGCCAACGGTTGACGAAAGTCCTCAATTCCTCGCCGGGCGCTTGCATGCAGTTGAAGAGGATGGTCGATGTGCGGGCTCCCTCGACCCTGAGGATGAAGCGGCCTACAAACCGGTCGGCCAACTGCTCGAAGGCCTCGATTGAATTTGCCGGGAGTTCATAAAACCAGCTGAGCGCCTCCCCAGACAGAGTTTCCTGGAAAATGTTGCAGCATACTGCATCAGAGTAGCCTTTGGCGCATGTCTGGGACCGGAAACTATCCAGGTGCTGGTACGGGCAGCCGGACCCTGAATAGGTGAGTTTGAGGGACTTCTGGTTTCCAGTCCTCCCCGATTCCATAACCCTGTGCGAAAAGGGGCCCATGCGCTCGCTGAACCGTGCGCCTTCCATCGGCCGTGCCGCTCTTCTCTCGCTAGACTCCATTTGGGCCTTCAAATCTGACACAGTGTCGGCGAGCATCTGCAACGCCCGTGCAGTCGAGGTCACGGTTTCATCCTCGAACGAAGTGTGGGGCTGGCGAGGCGGTGGCGTGTTCTTTGGCGGGGCCCTGCCGGCCGGTGAATCTGCGCGCCCGGGACCACTGGGCCTACCGCCCGATGACTGCCCCGCTTCAAACTGCTGAGATCGAACTGGCGGGGGTGCCTGTGCCTTGACCAAAGCGTCGTTGCGCTGTTGTCCTCTCTCCAGGGCGGCTACCAGGGCAGCGTTCACCGCCTCCATTTCTTCATACCGGGCGTTGGACTTGGCTCTATCTCGGTCGCCCTCCTCACGCAGGCGACTGACCTCTGCGGCCATTGCCCGTATCTCTCCCGCTATACTGCTCTGGTCAGGGCTGTACGTGGTGTCTCGGTCACTGTTGCAACGCGGGCTCTCCTCTCGGTCACTCGGATCATCCGAGAACGTCAGAGAAAAGCCCCAGTGCATAGGCCTATCTTTAGTTGCCGGGCCTTTGCCGCGCGAGCTGTCGTGGTTTGGCCCCAGCGTGCCGGTCGGCCTCCCACAGCTTCCAATTTCCTGATCGCCCTGGTCGCCGCGCTGCTCTCGCATAACGACTGGGGTGGAGACAAGCGTTTGCACTGGTGCAACATGCTGCTCCTCGGTGGTATTTCTTTCCTGTCTTGCTTCCGAACTCTCTGCCATCGGTAGTGCCTACGTGGTTTCTTGTCCAAACTTCCCACAGACGGCGCCAATTGTTTCTGCACAAACCCGTAGGCCTGGTAGAGACAGGTAAATCTTCGTACTAACTCCTGCAAACCTGCTTACTAAGGGGAATACCGGGCGGGCCGGTCTTCTCCTCTCCGATGCCTAAGTTAGTATAGTTGGAATATATATAACTTAAGCACGTATATAAGCGGTAGGAAGGATCAGTTACCTATTAATGAGGGTAGTTGGGGCCCTTATATAGGTGGCCAGGAGTGAGGTCTGGCCTTACCCTTCGATGTGGGACTGGTTCCCTTCTGTTTGCACACCAAATGGCAGCTTTGGTGACCTCTTGGGCAGGCAGGAGCCCCCGGATCCCGGGCCCCTGGTAGCAGGATGGACTGCTGGATCCCGAGGCCGGGTTATGGTGATCTTGTCCCGGGCCCTGGGCCGGTCCCTGGTGCACTAGCTGCGGGTCTGCGGGCCTGCTGTAGCCCCTCTGTGGCTACTGTCAACACCTGTCAACCACCACAAAGACAGAATCCACTCCTCTTTGTGTACGAGGCAGACCTAATACAAAATCCATTGCAAGATCCTGTCATATATCATCAGGAATAGGTAAAGGCATATAAAGACTAGTATTCTAAGATTGACCCTTAGAAACCTGGCAAGTGTAGCACTTCCTGACAATGGCTCCAGCGCTTTTTTTCAAATGAGGCCAGAAATACCTCTCTTCGAGGCTAGCAATAGTTTTATCTCGGCCCAAGTGTCCACCCATGCCTCCACCATGCAGATCTCTGATTATCTTTTCTCTTAAAGAAGAGACTGGTATACAAAGCCGGTTACCTTTGAAAAGATAGCCCTATTTGACATAGAAATCTGCCATTGGTTGAGTCTCTTTGCATTTGGTCCAAAGTTACTTGAAATCTTCATCATCTGCATATAACTCCTTGAAAACTTCGAAACCTACAATCTCTTGTGCCAATGTAACCATCAAAGACGCTCTCCGGCTCAAAGCATCTGCTACTTTGTTAAGAGTACTAGATTTATGTTGAATCATGAATGAGAATTTATGTAAAAAACTCACCCAACGCGCATGCATCTTGTTTATGGTTTTTTGGCTGTTAAGAAACTTTAGGCCTGATGATCAGTGAACAAGACAAACTCCCTCTGAATCAGGTAATGTTCCCATTGCCTCAAGGCTCGAAAGACTGCATAAAACTCATGGTCATACGTGTTTCACCTTTGACGAGCTTCACTCAATTTCTTGCTGAAGAAAGCTACAGGTCTCTTCTCTTGGGATAAAACGGCACCAATTCCCACTCCACTATCATCACACTCAACCTGAAAGATCTTGTCAAACTCGGGTAGTGCTAGCACAAGTGTTGTACAAAGTTTCTCCTTAATTAGGGCAAAACTCTGCTCTTGCTCTTTCCCCCCACTGAAATTTCCCTTTCTTCAAGCACTCTGTGATAGGAGCAGTGATGGTACTGAAGTTACGCACAAAACGTTTATAGAGAGTGGCCAGGCCATGAAAACTGCGTACTTCAGATACATTCTTTGGGGCAGGCTAATCTATGATAGCACGAATCTTCTCATCATCAACTTGTATCCCTTTTCTGCCCACTACAAAACCCAGAAAGAGTAGTTTGCTAGTGCAAAATGTACACTTCTTGAGATTAAGGTACAATTTGTTTTCCTGCAACACTCTTAGAACTTGCAACAAGTGCTCGAGGTGCTCTTCTGATGTAGGATAAGATTTGAAGCCAAAAAGATATCGTCTTAATTATCTTATTTTAATTCTAATCTTTTTAAGTTAGTTTGATTTTCATTAGAATTCTTATTTTATTTATAGTTATTTATTTCCTTTTCAATTTAGATTCTTAAGATTTTGTGTTTGATTAGGATTGTGATTGTATTAGGTTATAAGCACCCTCATTCTATGTACTTGAGACAATCTTGTTATCAATAAAAACTTTATTATTAGAGAGATTTCTCTATAATTCTTATGGCCTTACTATAATGGTTAATAGATTCTAATTTTATTCTACATGGTTGCCGATGTTTGACGGAGCCCTACTATTGTGTTCACGCTTCCCGAGGTAAAACAGTTTCCCAATTCAGGTCTCTGAATACACCAAATCCAGAACCCATATTTCTGCTACCTCCCCCTCATGTCTAAACCAATGATAGCCATCCATATCGGGTAAAAATTTGAAATTCCCCCGCGGTAAAAGCAATTTACCGAAGGAATTTTAGTCATCATCTTCTTCTTCTACACGTAAGTGATCCACAACGAAGAAAAAATTAGCCCTAATCGAGAATAGTAAACAAAGTTAAAGAAAAGCCGCCTTTTAAACTCCGGCCTAACTTGGTTTGAAAAGAGAGGTTAAGTCGGTAATTAAAAAATGATTAGCTTGAGATTAACTTTCTAATTCCCAAGGTCGAGTTGACACTTGACGTTTGACAAAGCCAAGCTTTCAGTAATCGATTTTGACGAAGATGACGTCGGCAACTGGAAACTATAATAAAGTTGAGGGGATAGAGTGGCAGAGTGGTAACGGCGTTGGACTGCGAGACCTACGGAGGAAAGGGAGCTAGAGGGGCAGTGAGTAGTAGTGTCGTGATTATTGACCAATTAATTTACTGTGGCAGTGATTCTCTCTTTTTTGGGAAGGTACTAAATGGTAATAAAGTATTGGAGGTGTACTTGTGAAGGTGCATTGGGTTGATAAGTGTAATAGGCAACTAAGTACTTTGTTTTAACTAATTAACTAGCTGAGCCAAAGTGTGAGCCAAGGTATGCCTTAACAAACAAATGAATTTAATACCAGAAGCAATAACTAGCTAGCTAAGGAAAATTGAAGATGCAATTGATAGGAGTATAATAATAGAGATGAGCAGTTGGTAGTGGAATATATAGTTAGTTAAAACTGATTGTAATTGGTTGGTAAGGCTGCTTCCAAAGCACATGGGTGACAGAATTAATTAAGAAGGGTATCTATCTTAGTGAAATAAAGTTTTAGAGACCAAGCAATTAAGAGGAATAGACTTGTATATATATAGCCTAAACTCAATATAAATAATTAATACCTTGCACGATCACCAAGGGCTTTGCTATTGGGATCATAGGATAATTTTTAGAATCTCACTTAGAGTTCACTTTATGTGTCAGTGTATGTGGCACAACCACGTCATTTAATGAAATATTATGATTGAATTGTGACACATCATAGAATGTTCAGTCATGAGATGATGTATGTTGGGAATTTAGATCATAAGGTTGCTCAATTATGTTTTAGCAGAACTTGTAGCTCGAAAAAATGAGCGTGTTTCTTGGTTAGTGAATGAGTCTTCTTGGCTTATGTCAACTTCGTATGTAATAGCACTTTAACTAGGTGGATTAGGAGGGATATGAGCGCCCCTAACTCGATCTAAAATGAGCGTATATTTTGGTTCGATGGGTCTTCGATCTTGTCTTATGGCAACTATCTCGTATGTAATAGTCCCTTAACTAGGTCGATTCGAAGGGATGTGAGCGCCCCTAACTCGATTTAAATTGATCAGTGAGGGTGTCCGTTCCCGGCTAGGCTTGTAATGGCATGACCTTCCGATCCTCGAGTATTAAGAACAACCATGTACGTTCAAATAAACTATGCATATTCAACTCTTAATTAGACAAATTATAACCACCGATACCATGTCCATCACGATTATTCAGTCAATGCGAGAGTACGTGATCGATGGTACCTTGATATAACTAACTGGTAGATGATATTTCTTTGTCGGAAGGTCAAGTGTTTCCAGGCGTAGGAGTAGCGATGGTGATAAGTACGTGCTTTGTGAGTATGTTAATTGCTTGTGTAATCACATTTGCATCGAGGATATATAAGAAAATAGATTGAACAGTATATAACATCATTTACAATTTTTAAGTTTATTTTGGTGCAATATATATAGGGCTTCCTCGTACACCAATTGACAAAGATTTCCTCTCAACATGCACTAGTTAATGTATAGATTATTGTGATGAGCTAGCTATAGGGATCGTCTTAAGTTCCCCCGCGGTTTGAAAATAATGCACATATTGACATTTATATACAACAAAAATATTGATTTTGATCTATACGTCATGATGTGCCGTAAACAGTTCAGGATTTTAAGGATTATGCTGTAAGCATACTTATCCATATTTGGGATGCAAAAGCTTCCAAAATAACTAAACCTTTATTCTCTATAGACAAATCTTAAGAAATTTGAAGATCGGGAGAATTTTTAACGTATTTTATTCATTAAAACAAACGGCGTAATTTTTAATTAAGTTAGACGACACATGTAATAGAATTTAAACGACGATACAAACTAATATATGAATACCTTTCCAATATTCCTAACCAATATAAAATTTATACACAAACACATGCATTTTCCTTTCAGTTAATGTAGCCGAAACGTAGAATTAATAAGGGAAGAACTACGTACATCTTGGGAGGCTTCTACGCGTACATACATAAACAAATTAGTTCAGTTAGACCGAAAATCTAAACACGGTCAATTTGGGTTTGATCACACTTATACAAAAGAATATTCTACCAAGTTGAAATATATTGAAGCCTCCAAATCCTTATGGATACAGTACCACTCATGCAACGTGCTTTATATTAAGGCTAGCTGTTCATTTTAAACTCATACAATTAACTTAAATAATGTATCAATTATATTAATCATGCATCAAATGACAACAATCATGCATGAGAGTCAAAGCTCCAATTGAGAAAGCCGATCAGCAGATGGTGGGAATTAAGAACAATTAAGAGTACAATTAATTAATTAAGACATCAAACTTGCATAATTCATATTATATGAGTCTCTCTTACTTTGAATTGAATTCCAACTAACATTTTCAATTAAGTTCCTAACCACTCCAACTTCCTCAAATCAGATATTATATTTGTAGCAAAGGAACATGCAGGAAGGCAGAGAATATATAGTTGCTTATTATTAGGCTAATTACGTACCTCTGTGTTATAATTTCATATCCTTCGAACCATCTCCGAAGCACTGCGATACTTTACATATATATTAGCTCTTTTCCTTAATTATAGCTAGTAATACTTGAGATTTGAAAACTGGTAAAAGTTTTTCTACGATCACCTTTCTAAAAGAATGCAAATTTTCCAAGCTCCTGAATATGATAATGAGTTGGGAGCGAGGAAGTCTTTTCCATTTTCAAAAAGTTTATAAAATATATTATCGGGTTTTGAAATTTCAATAATTCGAAGAAGTTGTTCTGAAGTCATCAGTCATGCATGTATGTAGTACATAGAAAATGAAGCAAAATATAAATTAAGGGATGTTTATAGTGGTGAATATAGCTAGGTTGGTGCTCGCGGCCAGTCCCTGTGAGGTGACTGGTAAGATAGGTAGTGATGTTCAAGTAGTCTTTCTTTGATGCATGCATAAATGCTCCTCTTTCTTCTGTTTGTCATGATCGATCTGCTCCAAGTTTGAATTCTGATGGAATCTTATCCATTTTGATTGTTTTGTAGCACAAGAATTCGCTTTGGCACCATTAGAATAGAGCTGCTCGTAGCTTTTTTTGCCGACTTTGCATAGGACCGAGTCATCGTCTAGTTAGTCCATGCAACCATTTGCATGCCACCATTTGCATGCCTTATGGTGATAACTAGCTTCAAACAGTTAGGGCATCTCATGAATGCAGATTGAAGCTAGCTAGACATTGTCTTTTGAAGAAACATGCAGTACGTACCGGAAATTAATCACCATCGAAACCGGAATTGTGAACCTTACCGCGCCGGTGACTGAACTAAATGAAACCTGGTGAATACTTGAATGAAAGAGTTGAGTGTGCTATGCATTTGAAATACATAATATAAAAATATCGAAATGTAATGAATGCAGATTGCAGACAGTGTGTTTGTTGAAAAGAGTTTTCCTAGTCTTAATGCTGACTTCTCAGCCAACACGAAATGGGCGATTTCTATCCTCGCCATCCTCCCTTGCTGCAACCTCTGCATGTTGCAATTATAAGCTCTCCTACTGTACTGCTGCAGCTGAAGGTGCAGGAATCTGGTGTTTTTTTTTTTTTTTTCCTTCTTCGTTTTCGTTTTCGCAATTAGTAATTTAATTGAAGGAATGGGCAAGTTTGCCAAGTTAGATCAGATTGGAGGCAGGTAATGGGTTAAAATTTGATCCCTGCTGAATGAATAAGAACAATCATGTGCCATCAGTTTTAATTTTCTCTTGACAGTTTATGTACAGATCAAATGAATGTCAGATGTTCTGATAATATGGTTTCTTCTTATGGAACCAGTATCTTAGCAATTCATGCATTTATGCATTGAAGACACAAATATAAACAGATTATTACATACTGTTTATGTAAAAAATAAGAACATAGAAAACCCTACAGGTATATCCCTTCCATTAACAGTTTCGAATAATTTCAACTTGTCACCAAGTCATTATATCCATCTATACCGTGATGCAGAGTATTTATGCACATTGTTCAAGGCAGTGGTTTTTAATTCAAGTTTTAATAATTTTATTGTTGAACATAAATTATCATACCGAATTTCATCAGGTATACGATAGAAAGCTGGAAGCATTACTAAAATTTTATTTTCATATAAAGATTAAAATGAGATAGTCCATCAAATTACTCGCGATAGTTTGTGACCGAAAAAAATTACTTGCAATAGTCGACTTGAGAAAAGAAATGTTGAGATCGTTTCATTCAAATCTAACCTCGCAATCCCATTAAAATCTGCCACAGGATCAAAGGGGAAAATTATTTAACGAATCAATGTGCAAGTGAACCGACACAAATATACAATTTCAATTATTCGTTTAATCACCAACTATTCACATAACCCTAATATTGAGGACTGAGTAAAGATAAAATTTTAAAATACTATAACTAAAGTAAATTGGAGAGGAGCCATAGTGTCAGCATGATTAGCAACAATAGAAATCACAAGAGAAAATGCAATAAAAAGCAGTGTTCACAATACCCAGTCATTGAGGCGTTAAATGACACTAACGGAGTTGAAGAAATAACAGCGTAAACAACTTACACACTATTAATGCTAGTGCTTGAGGAGCTGAATCTGCTCCCGATCCCGATCAAGGGTCATTCTAATGTTTCAGGACGATGTGTGTGAGTAACAAAAGAGTCGGATTCAATCAAAATAAAAGATCTACTTTCAGTCCAACTTGTTGGCATTATTGATGGGTAAGGCATTATAAAAGAATTAGATTCTAGATAAATCATTTTGGTCATGATAGAAGTAGGGACTAGCTAACCAATTCATATAGGAGATATATAGAGCACCAACTGTTTTAGAAGATAACAAGAAAAAGATCTACTCAGCTGAAGCGAAATTCAAGGAAGCAAAGATTATGTCTGGAAAGCAATAATATTGCCTAAGTTATTACAACTGACCCAAGAAGAAAATCTATAGATAATACAAGAAATGGGATAAGGGACCCCGGTTTACATCAGTGGGTGCATTATTTGGTAATTGGATGCATTGCCCTTGGCTTTGAGAACTTCTGCAAGAGGTTAAGGGCCTTCTGAATCAATTCAATTGGTTATTTGGTCCCTTGCGTGCCCAGAAATTGAGACAAAAACAATTAAAACCTACGGTCAACCAGATTAAGATATATAACTTGCACACATACATACATAACAAGTTTCACAAACAATAGCACTTTACAAACATCAGGTCTTCGGATCCTGTATGGAAACAGGAACCTGCCCACGTAGAACGAGTGAATAGGTAGTATTTCAGGATACAGAAGTTTTAAGAGTTTCGACAGTATCAATAGCGTTAATCAGTTAGAAAGGTAGCTAACAGAAAGTTGAATCCATGGCAAACAAAAAAATCACAGATGTAGTAATAACATGGTAGATGTCCCGTCCACTCCAATTTGCATATGTTGGTTTTAGGCCTTGCCTTCATTCCAATTTCATAGACGGCTGGATGGAAGAGGTCACAGTAAATATTACAGGCTAGTTCCTGTTCCTGCACTTCTCCATGGCTCTTGGAGCTGCATATCAAACCAAAATGAATAAAAAGAGAAACAAATGCATAAGTGCACATAGTTATGTCTCTATAAAATCTAAGTACCAGCCCTTGGTTACAATTAGATTTAGCAAGAAACATGCATGTGCTCAATTCAAAATCAACATCGCAAATTGCAAAACCTGAAACTTCATAGTTTTATACAGAAGCCAGAATAAGGTTTATCGGTGGCGATATGTCAGAATAGATCCCATCTTCTAGAACTAGATATCAACAACAATACATTACATTATGCACCTAATTTTTTACTGTCCTATGGTGTTGGTTGAGTTTATAGCCAAAATCCTTAACAGCTTATTCAAAGCAGGAGGGAATTTTAATCTCATAAATCTTGTATTCAACTAGAGTAACCCTATCATGTATTGAAAAGAGACTCTTGCAAAGTGTCCACATATTAAGGAGTAAGGACAGTTACTTCTAAGATTATCCCCGCCCAATGTGACCCATTATAGGAGGCATGAGCAAAGCTTCTGGAGTTATAATGCATGAGAAAAATAATAAAGAAAACACGAGAACACTGATGGAATTACAAGTACAATCCAAGCCTTTGAAACTTCTATCTTAAAGGTGAATCAATTATAACGATGCGGAAAATGGAAATTACTTTCAATAATTTCTTCTGGAACTAATGTCATACTGGCAGGCTCTCGCGCATGCATAGATATAATAAAATTACCATTCACTGGTTGGAACAATAAACTAAATGTAAAAAACTAGCAATTCTGCAAAATCTGAATGCAACCCAGATCCAAACATTCACCATCTCAATCAGGAATGGAGCATTTAGTATATACTGTAAAAGGCATCACTGCACTACTGCAGAAACTGATTAGATCTACTATTCTATTATTGCCATCATGACCAAAAGAAAAGGAAAAATATCAATCCTGGGTGAAGGAAAGGCTATCCTTGGACTACTGCAGAAACTGATCAGATATACTTGGAGCTGACGCTGAGCAATGCAGGCTGTGCGTGTGAGTCCTCACAGCAAGTGGACTCCATTTTTTAACCACTTCGCCTATCTGGATCTCAGTTCCCCAATTTTGATTTAGCTGATAAGTTTTGGTAATGTGATTTAGCTGATTAGTGTGTAGGTGGATAGCCTAAGTGAAGCTCATTCTAGTGCACAGGATGGTGGATGTGTGGGCAAAGCATAAAGTGCGACTTTATTATTGTTTATTTAATACAACCAATGTTGAATTACTCCCTCTTTCAAACTTCTCTCAAACTTTCACCTTACCCTCAAAGTTATATTTCCGGTTTGTTGCAGAGGTCCTCTTACCGCCCCTGCCAATTCTGTTGTCGCTTATAAAAATAAATGAAATCTATAGTACGTACCAAGGCCAATGGCATCTGAGCTTTTCATTATCCTCATCCTTTTGCAGGTATCAATAAACATCCTGTCAAAAGTCCAAACTTCCAATCAGATTTCTTTTTCTAACAGATTAAACAAAAAAAAAAAAAAAAAACCTTAAGTAAACTACAACACCAGTCCAATAAAAATAGAAATGGATACAGCATGATATCTCCAAATGGCAGGAAGCTACCAGAAAATACACAACCCAGATGCTCTCATTTTGAAGTATTGCAACTACACAGTCATGGGCATGCGAAGTTGGTGCTGATGATTAAAAATTTAAAACAGATGAAACCCTGGATCAAATAACAACCTTTCTAATTCAAGCTTCCAGGTTCTATGTTTTCTTTTGTACCTTAATGCAGAAGCTGTTTCTCAGTAGGTTCAGATAATATAGTGCCTACTTCTCTATCCAATTATGATAAAATGCAAAGGAAATGGCAGTACAGGCAGAAATGCATTGCCTACGTTGGTGAGGATGCCTTTATGATAATTATGCATTTATACATAGGCATTGCATTTCTAAGAAAAACAATGACACCTCAATGGTTTATAGATACAACAAGCTTATCCTATCTTGGTGAGGATGCCTTGATGCTAACGTTTATGGCTGACAACTGGAGTAAACCGGCACCTACAGCTACATGCTCATCCGACGTATATTATTCTCATTGCTGCACAAGAGTCGCCTTCCTGATCTCAATGGTTGTGGGTTCTAAATTCCACGTGCTTCAAGTTAAAAGGTACACAAATTTAATACCTAAATTATGGCTTAATCACAAGAGTCTAACATAATCAACATTTGTGCATTCTCTGATACACCTAAGGTCCTTGCCTTGTTTGCTGTGCACAGAAGCTAACTTCAACTATTTCCAGAATGTCGAATTCACTTCAATTTGTATCTAATAGACAAAAGGCAGTATATACTCGTGCTACATAATTGCAATAGATCTCAGGCTATGCAAAAGCTAATTACTTTTGTAGAATGGCGACAGTAATTTAGCTTTGGCATCATTAGCAAACCAACCACAAAAAAGGATTGAAAGAGGCACAAATGTGCAAGTGAATGACAACTTACTCCCAAGGGACATCACCCACAAGCATCCAGTCACCATCTTTGTCCTCGTAGGTTAGGACATATTCTGAGCCATGGAGGAGGTCCTTCAGCTTGCTTTCACTAATCTCTCTACCCAGAGCTCCATGAGATTCATATTGACCTGAAAGCATACCAACACAGCAGTAACTGGATCCATGCAACATCCATACGAAACGTAGCAAACTTAAATGTTAAACACTGAATTAAATGCAAAGTACATGCTCACAGGTAACTGACTAAGACCTATGTATAAAAATTGAAACTTGGCAATAGCTCACCTATAGTAAAACAGCTAAACATCTTCTCCAGAGCAGAAGAAAGTTCCTGGTATGCGGAGTAATGTTTCAAATCTACTTTCCTCAAATACGGAGCACCATCCATGCTGACTTTGACATATAGTGCACCAGGCCCTGCTTTTCCATCTACTTCCTCCGCATTCTTTGACACAGAGGCCAATGAGTTCTTCCTAAATGATCTTATAGGTGGCCAACCCACAACCTGCGCCCTGATGTACAATAAAGTTAAGACTCCATTTTCTGTTAAGGCCAAATTTATTACCAACAAAATTTTCCTTGCTACACCAAAATTCTCTAACACTTACTTGGTCGCAGGTGCACTGTTAGTAATAATATGATTTGGCCAGGTTTCTTTGGCAGTATGAGGGCCCTCTTGTACTATCTTTTGTAGTGCTATCTCTTTCATTTTGGGTTCCTGAGTCCCAAGGTTCTCAAGTACGGAACCAGTTTTCAATCCCAAGTTTGGAGAAGGCCTGGGCGACAGCAACAAGTTTACCTCTGCATTAGCATATTTGCCCTGCATCACAAATAGGGAGGTTAAAACAGATGTAATACTAAACTTAAATAAATACAACTAATTCTTTCCAAGTTTGCACAAAGCATTTGTGTTCACCTCTGAGAACCCATCCATTGCATCAGAGAACCCTCTCTTGTTGCCTGAAACAACTGTTTTCTGCAATGAGTCCTTTACAGGATGTAATGGGAAAAGAGGCTTCTCATCAAATTGAGAGGAGACTAGTCTTAGTTCTGAGTCTCTCTCAGGAGACTGGGATCCAGGAAGCCCAAGCCTAAGTTCTGTAGCCTTCAAATTCAGTCTACTCTTACTTCCATCTACAATGGGGACTGTAGAACTGTCTACCGAAGAGCAATCAGATAATCCCATGTAATTTCGCTCCTTCAAATCTGAGCTTTTGGGACATACACTCTCCATGGAAAGTGAGGAAGATAATGCAGTAACATCACTTCTACCTTCCTCCTCCCCAGCACCTAGAAGCGGTTGTGACATGAGAATTCAGACAATATAATTCCTCCAATCTGGTTTGCAACCTGTTATACTTGGTGAAAAATCTTCAGAAAAAAACACCACTAATACAGAAGTTACACAACCCAGAATTTTAAAACGGACACAAAAGAAAAAACAATATCAAAAACAGCTGTCCACCCTTGACTCGATGAGAAAGCAAATCCGGCAGGCAATCGAAAGATTAAGCTTGAAAATTCCCTTATGTAAGCATGCATTCCTTGAGACACAAATGATCCTATTTTGTTTCAAAAACCATTTTATAAGCAACAACACCTAAGAAAAGAGAGAAACAAATAACACACAATGAAAAGTTCAGCATATTCTCATCACAATTTTCAGTGGATACACTATAAAATTAAACCGTATGACATGTGAAGCTTAAGAATCTACCAATCTTCACATTCCTGTCAAAAGGGTTACATATCTAATAAATAAAGAGATGTATATGACTTTCAATTATCATTTTGGCATACAATATGTATCATGGCTTCAAATTTATACGTCATTCACTATCTAAGGGAACATTGAAGAAAACCCCAATGCTAAGGAAATGATCCACTACTAATTTAATACTAAATGCATGTACACAAATACACAATAGAATTAATAATACAAATTCCTTATATAAAAGAAAAGAATCAAAAGTGAGAAACCGAGAAACAAATATTGACCCATAACTAGAATCAGAGCACACCCAAGAAAAAAATAAAACCAAATATTGATGCTTTTCCAAAAAGAAATAACCAAGAAACCAAGGAATAATGGAAAATAAAAAAATCCAAACCTTAAATTCATGCATTTTATGAAAGTAGAGAGTAAAATCCCAGAAACCCAGTAACGTAAAATTACGTATTCCAAAGAAAAGAATGCAAATTCAGAGCTGTATATTACCTGCACTTCCTTCCTTTGAAAGCCAAACCAGAAAGAAAGATGGAAACTTTGACTGAAAAACAAGACAAGTGTCACTGAAAGTGAAAGATTACCGGAAAAAGATTAGCAAATCCGGGTCAAATTGAAGCCTGAGTAGACAAAAAGGAAACACATTTACCTGAAAGATGATGCAGATCAGGAAACCCAGAAGTTGAATTGAAGAGGGTCTTTTGGTTTGAGCTTTGAGGTGACAAGAAGAAGGTGAGAGAGAGAGAGAGAGAGAGAGAGAAGGGAGCTAAGGACCCTCCATTCTGCACAAAGCAACACAAGTGAGAGAAGCTAGTTTTGCTGTCCGATGTGAACCTCTATGCAGTAGAATAAGCACTTTATTAAAACCAAGTGTCTCCCCAAAACAGTTGAAAAAGCTCTCCTCTTTTTTCTTGCTCCCTCCCTTTCTGTTTGTTTTTATATTTTTATTCCTCTTTTTACTCGCACAAATCCTATTTTATGTTGTAATGTTTTTTGTTCTCTTAATTTTATTTTTAATTTGAT
This sequence comes from Potentilla sterilis, assembly GCA_963682095.1. NCBI lineage: Eukaryota > Viridiplantae > Streptophyta > Magnoliopsida > Rosales > Rosaceae > Potentilla > Potentilla sterilis. The sequence goes on from OY821765.1 coordinate 2,413,564, forward strand.
AAAAAAAATTGTATATGATTTATTCAAGCGATTATGAGGATGATGGAGATATTGATATATAGTTCGAAAGAAATATGTGATTTAATTATAATATCGTTGGAAAAAACAAGTTTTATCATTTTATTAATTTTCGATCTAGATAAGTTTAGATTCTATTAGCTCAACAAGCTACACAAAAACGATCTCTTCGTGAGATTTTTGAGATTTTGTAGTTTCTATGTAACGCTTCTCATTTACACGCCAACAGGGTAGAGAAGTGTTGTTGAGCCAATAAAGTTTCACCTCTAGCGTTAAAAAAAAAAACAAAAAAAAAAAACTAGTGCTTGATGCACTTCATCAATAGATGTTAGATTTTGAACCAATTACTTGAAAATATGTATGCAAGAGAAACAATCAAATAGTTCTTACGTATTCATGCTAGAAGGGTTTAGAAGATGGTGAAAGCTATGTTTCGTGAAGAAGTCGAACCTCCTTAGTAATTTCACAAAATTTTCGATCTAAGTAAATGGTGCTATCACTAAAGTTCATTTTCAATAATAATAATAATTAAAAAAAATATTTGAATAATACTTGCATTACTAAGTAGACTTTGACTAGTTTTGAGTAAGAGTATCTCCAACAGTTCTTGTATAAATTTTCTATTATAGAGGAAAAATGCGAAAAAATGCGCTCTCTCTCTCTCTCTCTCTCTCGCGCTGCCAGGGCTTCTCTTTCTAGGGTTTCTTTATGGTTGCTATTCAGAGATTGCGAAGGCTTGTAAAGATGGTGGAGGCCTTCCTCTACTACTCCCTTTGGGGAGGATTGGGTCGACGGTGATGGATGGAGGTTTCTCCATCCCTCATGTCAGGCCTGCAAATGCGTCAGGCGAGCGGATTCTTCCCTCTCTGGCGTGCAAATAGTGGTCGGGGGTTTCGGATCTCGGATCTCATTTTTCGATAGTGCGTGGTTGGATCTAGCTTGTCGATGTCAGATTCAGGATCTAGTTATTTGGGTTCGGGAGAGACCGAATTCTCGACGACCAATCTTTGGTCGATGGCGATGTTGCTGCAAGATCCGACGGTGTGTTGGTGATTGAAGGTTGGAAGTCGAGGCTACCGTCGGTGAGAGCTTGTGTCGGTGACTGGTGTCGTAGGGATGCTAGAGAAACTGTCAATCAGCCATGGTTTGTCTGGAAGCCGGGACTGCCGCGCATTAGTGGTCGGCGAATAGTGGCTGGCGTTTGGAACAGCTTATGATGTTGCTTGTTGTCGGCCTCTGAGATTGGAGATAGAACCAATGAGGAGTGATCCCGAGCAGCAATTACAACAAGATCCCATCATGAGGGTTGGGAGGGTTGCTCTACCTTTATCTGAAAGGTATACCGTGTGGTCTCTAGGCCTGAGGGTTTTGGTGGAGTCCTCTCTACTATCATGCTGGTTATTTGCTTTCGTAGTTTGTTGTCCGTTTTTTTGGACGTTTCATGTATTCGGATTTTAGTCTCGTTTATTTCGTTTCGTTGTTTAGTTTTAGAACCTTTAGTTTGTAGTGGAGTTTCGATTCCTGCTTGACCAGACATAATTCAGTCGTATGGCTTAATGGCTTATGTCAATGAAGTTATTCATTTCCCTCAAAACTTTCTATTATAGAGGAGGAAATCACAAAATCTCTAAAATAAAAAAGGGCTAAACTCCAACAGCTCTTCTACTTTATCATACAAAATTAAATATTTTCCTGTATAATTTAAATAAATTCATTAAATTATACAGGAAAATATTTAATTTAATTTATTTAAATTATACATGAAAACATTTAATTTTGTATGATAAAATAGAAGAGTTGTTGGAGAGAAGTTATTAATTTTTACTCTCGAGGTTATTAATTTATAGAGGATTAACTGCAATGTGACTTTGATTAGAGCCATGCATGAAACCTAATAATTAGTTTTTTTTTTAGCTTTATAACTCCTTAGCTACTTTGAAGAGCATATTTAGATTTTTGTGAAAATTAACAACTTTTTCAGACTATGTTATTTTTTAGTTATTTCGCTAGCCAAATTTGGAGAGCGTGATAGCTAAAACCTAAAACATTTAAATTTAATACATTCCATATATGTAATTATATATAATTTATATATATTAAAATTATTTTTTATTTATTTAATTAATATTTTAATTTTTAATAAAGTTAAAACAGAGAGAATTGATACATACGTATTTCTAAAAGATGCTCTAAGCTATATTATGCCTTTTTAAGTTATTGATTATTTGGATACCAATCAAAATTTCTTCTTCTTCTTCTTCTTTTTTTTTAATTTTTTTTTTTAAGTGAAACCTTAAAATTTGGTCATTGGATAACCTAAATCTTCAAGATTGCCTCTTTCATAGCGTGCTTCGTTATGTTTCTTACTCAGAAGCATTACATCAAGCAATGTTTGTCATGCGTGTCAGTGTGTACCTTGTCACCTAAGCAATGGCATCATTAAGATTGAATACTAGCACTGACTACTTCAAATGGAATCATAACCGAAAAGAAAAGGACCGGAAAAACTAAACTGAAATGGAATCCATCTAATATTGCAAATTAAAAGCTGAGGCTGAATCCCAATATCCATCTGATTGTGATGAGATTCCTGTCGGCATCAGATAGAATCAGACTAGGCATGTTACTGCTATCCCTTAGCAGAAACGAGACCAAAGCAAAGCAAATGAAACCAACTAACTACTTGCATGGATTCGGAAACCATGGGATTATTCACTACCTCAAGGAATCTGGATTTTCATAGTGCAGTAGGGGCACATGCACCTGTGTGTTCATATATTGGAATCCCACCAAACCTGTCCAATTCCTAACACTGGGTGACGATTCCTGATTCATTCATTATTTCATTGTTTGTGATTCACACTTAGGTCGTGTCCATATTTTTCTGCCCCTATGCGGGAAATCTTTAACTCCTAGTTTTCATTTTTATGCCCTAAATTAACCAGAGAGGAATCATTGGGATGGTGTCCTACAAGTTCTGGGCACTGAAGCAAGAAGACATTAAACTACGCTTTGACTTTCATTTGAGAGATGGGCATGTCTATATGATAATCTTGCCCTTTAATTTCCAAAGCCCAAATGGTTCATGTGACTTTTTTCTTCTCCCAGAAAACAGCCTTAAAAAATTAACATAAATAAAAACAAGATTTGCGTGTTTCATATCGAAACATCTCTTACTCCTTAGATTCGATGGTTGTTGATTTATGTAGTGGGAAGCATTAGGTTTTTAGTGAATTTTTTTTTTTGGTTTGTTGCTTAGTTAAGAAAGTTCTGAACTTATTGCAAACTAATCATGTTCTCTTTTGTTTTGAGTGTCTCTTTCTTACATAATCTTTCTGCTTGGATTTTGATCGATTACCATTTTTTTTAGAAAGGGATGTATTAATAGCAAAAAAACAATAGTTTATAGCACCGCCCTTTATTTTTTGTCTGCAACTATGTCCTCTTGGCCTTATTATTATTATTATTATATTTTTTCACACGATGTCTAAACCCTAACCCACCTAAACCATCACGGAGAAACTTTCAATTTCCTCCCTACTATTGTCACACTGCGGGAGATTTTTCCTCAATCTCCCTGGAAAATATCTCTTCTCATTTGAATCACCCTCAAATAGTTCTCTGCTCACTAAGATCCTCTTTTCAAGAGAATTCACCTCACTTGAACAATGCTTGAACAAATCTCTCTTGTCTTGAATCTCCCTTGAGGAGATCTCTTCTTGAATCTCTATCGAGGATATCCCTCCTCATTTTCGGGAATTGAGCAGTAAAATAGATATGTCGACTTTATTTATTGTAGTAATTAAATAGGTACACGAACAAGAGTAAAAATAGGTGAACCACCTTTTAGCATCCCACTTAGAGACCACTTTATGTGTTAGTTTATGTGACACAACCACGTCATTTATTGAAACACTCTAATTGGGTTGTGACACGTCATGTATGTGCCACATAGGTTAACACATAAGGTGGATTCTAGGTGGAATGCCAAAAGATAGTTTATCTAGTATTATTCACACGAACAACTCAAAAAACACTAATTAACAAAGAGATAAAAGTGAGGAAGAAAATTTATGTTGATAACTCAATCACTGCTACGGTTCTATCTCAACAACAAAACAAGCGACTCTAACGGGTATGACTTCCGAAAAAGAAATGACTTATGCTAGGCAACGAGTACTAGTCGCCTACTGCCCCGACCATTGTCCATTCCATTCTCGAATATAAAGATGGTGGTATGCTTCTGATCAGAAAAGTGATAATGCATAACAATTATGGAGGAGATATATGCTTAGTACGTGGCTAACATCCCCACTGGATTTCTAATAAAAAAAACCCCACTTGGTTGGGAATCTCATGATATGAGGAATTGTACTGCAGAAGCTAGCTACAACATCATCATGAGTTTGTTTGTACACATATAATCTCGATCTTGAAAAGCATCCAGATTGAATGTGCTGTTTTGTTTAAATTCCGTAACTACATGCATATCAGAACAAACAAAACTTGATAAAAACCTAGAAATGTCTCAAAACTTGGTCGAATGTCTTGGCACATCAAGTTTGTACTTTGGCTCAAATCTAATTAGGAGGCCAGGAAATCATTCCTTTCCCTAGTTATGAGAAAGCTTTCCCATGCCACCTGTTCGCGTTGGATTTCGCACTTGACGAACAGTCAACACGTGGGGGTGACGGACGTAGATCTCAGTCCTTCAATGATGTGCGCGAGCGTGTCAGTATCTTTGGGTTAGATACAACCTCGGTGCGGACGACCTCTGGCGAGCGTATTCGTCTGCTCCCTACTACCTGACTTCTCGATCAAGCGACTGTTACGCGGGCGTTGACTAGGCCGGCGTAAATGGCTCGAACAAGACCTAATAAACTTTACTAGGATTTTCCTTCCAACCTATTGCAGATTGAGAAATCTTACTTCGATCCTGGGATGTAAAGCAGAGGTTTAATCAAGACCGCGGAAAGGGTTACTTCCAACCTATTGCAGATTGGGTTATGGTTTTGTTACCGGAGTAACGACTCGATTTGCCACAAGGTGTGACGACTAGAGACGATAAGTCTTAGCGATGCTTCGACACGAATGCAAGACACTTTCGACAACCGCGGCAAGCGTACAGCGATCGATGTGGGTGTAAGGTTGCGGGCGAGGTTAGAACGGTGGTTGTTTGCAGTTTGTGAAAGGCAGTTCGCATAAGATTGCTCCGGAGAGACTTGCAAGATTTGCGATGCGCAAAAACTTGTGTTTGTAAGATGGTTGTGAACCCTTATTACGTTGTCCAAGAGTTCCTTATATAGAGAATCCAAAACCACAATATTTACATATCAAGCATAATGGATTTTGAGATCGAGTAAATAACCCCTTTGGGCCTCGATCCATGATCTCGGGTAAATGCTAATTTCGGCCCAAACACCACCAATAGAAGTATAGAACTATAGGATTTTTTTTTGGTCTGAAGCAGAACTATAGAGATCCAACTTTTTTGTACTCGATGTATATGCATGAAAACGCTTGAGACGATTATGTCTTTTTTTTTGTTGTTGTTGAAATTTGATGAAGTTTGTGTTAAGGCACGTAGTTGTAGAGATCCAAATTTGTTTATGCTTGAGACTTAGATATATAATTAAGCAAAGGGCCATATGTAACATCCTAACAGTTATTTTACAAAAGTCGATCTTACTACTCAATTGAGTTGCTGCTAATTAACTGTAATTAATTAAGCTGAAGAGGTTGATCCTGCTGCAGTCACTTTAATCAATTGATGCGTTTTCTATGTGATTCTCTTGTCGCCAAATGTGGTTTGATGTATACGTAAGTATTTGTAGAACACAGCAAATGGGGAAATGCATGAAGCAAATTGCATAAGAGAGGTAATATGGTGTCAGTTTCTTCATGCAAATCCCCATTTTGCTGCATATGATGAAGAAATTCTCAATCCATGTAAGTATGTAACTGCTAACTAGTTTTGCAATAATAAAAAATTATAAAAAAAAAAAAAAACAGAGAAAAAGAAACTAGTAATTAATTTTCCATCGATCGACCTAAACTAATGTCCAATCCAACCCTTTTTCTTCAAAATTTCTACAAATAAGACTTAATTGGTGAGTGGATCTCGACTGTTTGGCCTTTCACTACCAGAAAAAAGACTATTACCGACGAAAAAAAAAAAACGGCCGACGATATACTTTTTTCGTCAGCTATTCCCCAGAATGGCTGACGATTTTTTATTTCGTCGCTAAAAATAAAAGATCGTCGGCTATTCCCCAAGAATGGCAGACGATTTTTTCTTTCGTCACTAAAAAATATTTTTCGTCGGCTATAAGTCTTTATATTTTCAGATCTGGACAGAAGCTGCTCATTTTGAAAAAAACGAAAAAAAACGGGAGAAATAGTGAAAAATCTGTGGGTATTGTTGAAATCCGTCCTCTCTTACATTGTGGAGCTATATATAGGTACGTATATGTGTATATATGTTGATTTTGAGTTTTAGTTGAGTTGATTTTGAGTTTTAGTGATTTTGATATAGTAAGTGATTTTTTGTTTTGTTGTTGTTTTAGTGTTAGAATGTATGTATATATGTTGATTTTGAGTTGTAGTTGAGTTGATTTTCAGTTAGAGTTTAATTATGTGTTTTAATTTGATGTTATTTTAATTAGTGTTAAAATATATATAAATATGTTAATTAATGGTTGTTGATAGTGTAATGAACTTAAATAATAGTTGTTAATTAATGGTATATATATATATATGAGTTGATGTTGATAATAATATATATTGTAATATATATGTGTTAATTAATTTCTTATTAATTAAAGTTATACATATATATTATTATCAGGCTATATATGGATCGAGATAAGGGTTGGATTTCGCTTCCAAGGCATGACCGACGATACACTACAGGAGTTGTGGATTTTTTGCAGTTCGTCGAGGAAAATGCAAACGGGAGTGAATACCATTATTGCCCGTGCAAGAAATGTAAGTGTCGCAGTGATATGTGTCGATTTCCGATTAGGACAGTATGGGAGCACCTAAAGAGTAATGGGTTTTGACCGAAGTACAAACGTTGGATATATCACGGTGAGCCATCATTAGATGGATCGCATGATCATGGGCAGTTTTTTTAGGCGGGCAGTAGTAGTACATCCAACGATCCAACAATGACATTCGTCAACGACGTGTTTCCTTTTGAAAGCGGTGTACGTGGGGAACAATATATGCATGACCCGGTGCAACCGTTCCCACAAGTTGTCAACACTGCTGCCTTTGACAAGTACAACAAACTGATTGCATTGCAACAGACCCCTGTGTCTTCAAGTTCTGAGAAGACAGTTCTTCAAAGTATGATGGAGGTAATGAGGATTAAAGTCGAGACAAAATCGAGCATCAGGCAAGTGGATGAATATCTACAGTACACTTCTTCGTTGTTGAAGGAGGGTCATCGTAATCCTACCAATCACCGTAAGGTCCGAAGTATCCTCAAAGATCTAGGGCTTTCCTACATTAAGATCCATGCATGTGCATTTGACTGCGTTCTCTTCTGGGGTAAAGATGCAGAAGGGAATGACCTTGCTAGCCTTGACGCATGTCCGATATGTCAGTCTGACCGATATAAATTGACGGGAGCAGGCAATAGGAAACCTGTGAAAGTGCTTCGGTATTTTCCGTTGAGAGATAGGCTTGAGCGGTTGTACATGTCAGAAACCACCACAAAAGCTATGAGATTGCACGGTGAGCGGGACGCGGGAGACGCAGATATCATGACACACATCTCTGACGGAGCGGCTTGGAAGCATATAAACAATGAGTTTCCTCATTTTGTGTCAGATGTCAGAAACGTCAGGCTCGGGCTCTCAACCGACGGGTTCAACCCTTTCGGCACCATGAGTCTTTCATACAGTATATGGCCGGTGGTTTTGGTACCTTACAACCTTCCTCCGTGGATGTGCATGAAGAAGGAATATAATATGTTGACGTTGTTGATTCCGGGGCCTGGTTACCTAGGGAAATGTCTCGATGTGTATATGAGACCATTGATTGAAGAGCTTAAGGTCTTGTGGGACGTTGGTCATCCCACTTTTGACAAGTACAAGAAGGAGACGTTCCAGATGCATGCCATGGTTATTGGTACCATCAGTGATTTTTCTGCTTATGGGATGTTGTCGGGCAGCGTTGTTAGGGGATACAAGGCTTGTCCAGAGTGCCTCAGCGATTATGGGAGCACCCCTCATTGCAACAAGATATGCAGAATGGGTCATCGTATGTTCCTTCCGGCGGATCACCACTGGCGTTACGAGTCCGCCGCATTTGATGTAACCGAAGAACACGGTGGTCCTCCCAGAAGATGGACGGGAAGAGAAATTTTAGCAGTGCTTAATGAGTACGATTTTGGGCCCCTCAGCAATCATCCCGATATTGTAGCGGAAATACCTGAAAGACCTGAGGAGTACAAATTCTGGACACATAAGAGCATATTGTGGGAACTCCCGTACTGGTGTGAGTTGCTGATCCGTCACTTCCTAGACGTTATGCACATAGAAAAAAATGTTTCTGAAAGTGTGGTGGGCACAACGCTGAACTTGGAGGGGAAGACGAAAGACGGTCCTAAGGCTCGCACTGATATGCAAAACATGAATATCAGAAAACAACTATGGTTGAAACAAGGGAAGAGAAAAATGCCTCAAGCTCCACACACCGTCAAGCCTGAGCATAAATCAGAAATTTTCCATTGGATAAGTCGGGCCAAGTATCCTTCAGGCTTTGCTGGAAATATAGCCAAGTGTGTGAACAGACAATTCAACAATCTTTACGGGTTGAAAAGTCATGACAATCATATCCTGCTACAACGTCTCTTCCCTGTTTTCATTCGACCGTTCCTTCCCCGTCACATTGTGGAGCCGTTAGTAGCGTTGGCAAGATTTTTCCAGAAGGTATGCACACGGGAAGTGAGAAAATCTGACCTCCGGAAAATGCAACAAGACATCGTTCATATCATGTGTAAATTTGAGATGATATTTCCTCCAAATTTTTACGACATCATGCCTCACCTCATGATCCATCTTCCTCGACAGTTGTTGCTTACCGGTCCTGTGCACTTCACTTGGATGTATCCGATGGAAAGGTGCGTATTTTACACCTTATGTTAATGTCCTCATCAATATATGTGATATAGTATTAATGTATTATCATAACACTTTAAAAACTTTATTTATAGGCAACTTGGACAATACGGTGATTTTGTCCAAAACAGATCCGCACCTGAAGGATGTATAGCTGAAGCATATATTGCGCACGAGTGCGTCACCTACATGAAGCTGTATTTAGGAGCGTTACAGGAAAGCATACCGGAAGATGTACCTTCACAGTTCAATCTTTCCATACTCTCCGACGATGTTGTACTCGGTGGAAACATGCTAGTTTCCTACAAGTTGAAAGATTATGAGGTAGCCATTGCACATTGGTGGGTACTAATCAACTGTCCAGAAGTTCAGTTTTGGAAGAACATGCATCTAAACTGTGACCAAGTAGGAGGTGATCTTGATTACCACAACCGGACATTCGCAGAGTATTTCGGCCGCTGGGTACGTAACTTTAACACTATTCTATACGTGTTTATATATTATTGTGTATAATTATTCATATTTATAGTTGATTCTGATGGTTGCAGATGGACCTTATTAAAAATGATAATCACCCAAATTGGTCGCACGAACTCAGACTTCTAGCGATGAGGCCGGTCTATTCAAAAGTTTATGCGACGTGCAAGGTGAATGGTGTGTTATTTCGATGTGAAGAGAGAGACCTCAGACTGAAAACACAAAATTCAGGGATTATGGCACATGGTGGGGATGATGGAGTTGACTATTACGGTGTTCTCCATTCAGTTGTGGAACTGCATTATGGGGAAGGCATGAAAGTGCACCTTTTCAAGTGTAGATGGTTTGACACACGGCCGCAGAGCATGAAAACCGATCAATACGGCACAACTTCTGTGAACACTAGTACATCATGGTATGAGGACGACCCGTTCGTTTTAGCCACATGGGTGAAACAAGTGTTTTTTCTTGATGATCTCGACAAGGGGGACCCGTGGAAAGTAGTCAACACTATCCACCATCGCAACATTTACCGGGCGTCTACACTTGGAGTGGCTGAAGAGAACGAGGAAGGTGGCACCGCGTATCAAGAGCCCAACTCAAACGGTATTCCTGACTCCTCTTTTATCCGCCTAGACACGCCGGTGCGAATTCGACGTGAAGAGCCACTGCTTGTTGATGTTGATCCAAATGAAGAAACTAACGAGGACTCTAGTGGTGAGGAAAGACATAGATTATCCCTATCGAGCAATTCAGAAACCGAAGAAGACTCATCCGATGATTCCGATTACAATCCGACGGATTAAGTAATTTAGATGATGTAATCCTTTCATTTGTAATTCACTCGATCATTTCTAATGAACGGGCGTGGGGATGAGCCTCCCAGCTAGGCTGGGTTCCAAACCCCTTAAAAAAAATTTGAAATATGTTGACTGCTGGGTTTCTGTTTTTTTTTATGTTCAATTTTGGTTATATATGAACATGACATATGGGTACGAGAGGTGTAACACAACTGATTTTTTTATTTTTTTCACAGAATAGCCGACGAAAAATGCATTATTTCGTCGGTTATACTAATTATAGCCGACGAAAAATGCGTGATTTCATCGGGCAAAACTATATTGAAAAATACATATTTTATTTAAGACACAAAACGACAAAAGAATAGCCGACGTGTACTAGGTTTGATTTCGTCGGCTATTCTTTAAAAAAAAAAAACAGACCACCTTCCATTTTCTATCACTATCGACAACCCATTGCTTCATCCTTCGGAAAATTTTTATACGATTAGTTGCGTCTCATCGATTTGAACCTATTATCTGTTGAAGGTCAGGCAAAAAAACGTCATTTACACAGGCCAATTTCCATTTCTAAGAGTTTAAAGGGTTGACTCACCCGGTTGACCGTCCCGATCGAGCCTTTAACGTTGTCAGATGTAGTTGGATTTTTTTTAATACATGTATTTAATCTTAACGGTGATATCTGACGGTTGGAATAGATTTTCCAAAGTTTTAGATTCAAAATGGGAACATATGCACTAATGTTCCTTAACTTGTTTACTAAGTGTTTAAGTGAATGTATAGTTTCAAATAGATACTATACGTACACTCTTCAAATGCAAATGTGTCGTGAAATAAGATATGACTGAAATAATGAAATACGTCTACGATTGATAAATGACAAGATTCCGACAAAATCTGCGTGCCGAATGTTGCGGTTAACTGTTTTTTACTTCCGTTTTCCTATGGGTAGCCTCACGGTCGGCGCATATTTTGAGGAAAATTTTTATACGATTAGTTGCGTCTCATCGATTTGAAACTATTATCTGTTGAAGGTCAGGCCAAAAAACGTCATTTACACAGGCCAATTTCCGTTTTAAAGCGTTTAGAGGTTTGACTTCGTTGTTTGACCAAAGATTTAGCCGACGAAATATTTGAATTCGTCGGCTAAACTCTTGCGATCCGCTTATTGTCCGCCGTTGGATGGCTCAGATCCAACGGCTGCTGATTGTCCAAAGTATAGCCGACGAAATCTTTTAAATCGTCGGCTAAACTCTTCCGATCCGCGCCTTTTCATTGTCCGCCGTTGGATGTGGGAGATCGGACGGCTGCTGAGCGCCTAAAGTATAGTCGACGACATTCAAAGAATAGCCGACAACATTCAAAGTATAGCCGACGATATTAAAGATTTCGTCGGCTATAGTAAAGAATAGCCGACGAAATCTTTTTTAATCGTCGGCTATTCTATCGGGTATAAGTCTGAAACTGCCGAACCCTAGCCTCCGTTTTCTCCTTTTTTCTGCTTTCTCCTCCGTTTTTCTGCTTTCTCCTCCGCAGCAATTCACACAGAGCTGCACCGCCGCTCTCCTCCTCCTCCTCCTCAAATCGACGACGAATTCTCCTCCTCCTCCTCCATCCGGCCGAATTCTCCTCCTCCTCCTCCTCCTCCTCCTCCGATCCGATCCGGTTATTTTTTTTTCAATTTAATTTAATTTAATAAATTGTTATATATATTTAATTTTAATAATATAAATTGTTTTATATTTGTTATATATTTAATTTTAATTATATAAATTGTTATATATTTGTTATATATTTGTTAATAAATTTAATTGTTATATATTTGTTATAATTTAGGTATATAAATTGTTATATATTTAATTTTAATTATTTAAATTGTTATATAAATTGTTATATATTTGTTATATATTTGTTATATATTTAATTTTAATTATATAAATTGTTATATATTTGTTATATATTTATTAATAAATTTAATTGTTATATATTTGTTATAATTTAGGTACATAAATTGTTATATATTTAATTTTAATTATATAAATTGTTATATAAATTGTTAAATTAATTATATATATAAATTGGTAGTCTAATTATATATATATATATGTTAATAAAGAAATATAGTTATATTTGTATATAAATAGTTATATTTAGGTTAATAGTTAGTATTATTTAAAATTAGTTAAAATTTAAATATTAATTTGTTAGTATGTTTTGAAATATGTTAGTATTATTTGTTATTATATTAATTAGAATTTGTTATTTAATGTAATATAATTTAATATTAATTAATGTATTAATGCCACGAGTGCTGCAGATGGCCGATGCATTCAGACAGTTCTTCGGAGGCCGTCGTTCCAGATCGAGAGGTTCTGGAAGTTCCGCCGGTTCCGCAGACTCTGACAGGACCCTTAGCCAGCCTGAGGGGACCACCAGCCAGCCGCGGAGGAGTGTGGATTCCTCCCAGCCGCGGAGGACTGTGGATTCATCTCAGCCGCGGAGGAGTATGAGTTCTCGGCACCAGACCCTTCTCCAGGCGGGGCGGCCGTCGAGCAGTTCACTTCCGCCTGTCGGGCCAGATGCTCCGAGGTTCAGTCGGCAGCTATTTCAGGACGAGATAGCTGCAGACGTTCCTCAGGTTCGTATGCCTGAGGTTCATCGGGAGCCGATGACGAGTCCGGCGACGTCTGCTGGTGACTCGACTGACGGTCCTACTCTCCCAAACCAGCTGTACCTCCCGTACAACATTCCTGCGATACCGGAGATCGACTATCGTGGTGTGCCCATATGGCCTGATATGCCTCAGTGCGTGAGTGCTGCGGAGGCATACCAACATCAGCCATTTGAGAACCCTGACCTCCTGATTTCGGCGAGGAGAAAAGGAAAGTCGACAGACGGGTCATCGAGTTCAGGTAGCATTCGATTTTATTAATTAAATGTTTTATTAAAATTAACGCACTAATATTTAATTTTATTAACCAATCGTCGTTTATGTGATAGGGACAGCCGCTAGCAGTTCAACAAGGAACACGAGAGGTGTCATATGTTTTGACACGCTCAGGAGAACTGTTGATCTGAGGGGGAGGATCCAGATCAACGAACCTCCTAATCAGGAGGTTCAGGGGAAGAAAAAACGCGACTACTCGGGTTGCGTGGGGGCACTGATTAGGACAGAGTCCCTATGTTGTGGACCCGGTGGGCTGATGTGCCCGAAGAGATAAAGAGGGAGGTGAACAACGCCGCGTCGGTGAGTAATTTAAAAAATTTAATTTATTTATCGTAATATTTAATAATTTTCGGTATTATTACAATTGTAAAACTAATAAAATATTATTTTTCAGACATTCTTCGAGATTGCCGAACACAAGCGGGATTGGGCAGACACCGTGCAGAACTCGAGGTACGTTGGGAATTCCTCATCTTATAATTATTAATATTTTATGATATTAATAATATTTCTAATGCACTTTTGTTTTTTTCGTAGGTTCAAAGAGTGGAAGAACGAACTCCGTTCCCACTATAACGAATACGACAACCTTGGTCATATGGGTACTCCCAGAGAGTTCATGTTCAGGGAGTACAAGTGGCGTTGGTTGAAGACAGTAGACTTCAACAACCCAGTTATGCAGGTAAATACTAAACTTCACTACAAATGTTTATTTTGTTAAAATTTTAATTATTAGTTTAATTATTTTATAATTATTACACTAATATTTTTTGATGCATTTTTCTAACATTTTATTATTTGTTTGAAGCAACGTTCTCGGATAAACTCTGAGAACCGCCGCCGGTACACAACCCCCCATCATGCTGGTTCTAGGCCGTTTGCACAATATCAGGAGGAGGCGCTTAGAGATCATCCTGATAGCAACCCGTACGTGGAGATGTTCAAGATCGCTTATCCACAAGCGACAGAACAGCTCGTAAATCGTTCATTACGATTTTAAAATTTTAATTATTAATTTTACTTAATTATATATTTGTTAGAATATTAATTTTTTTTTTCCCGTCCAATTAGGAGAGGGTTAACCGGGCCGAAGAAGAGGTGTTCCAGCAAGTAGTTCGGGAGACACAACCGAACATTTCAGAGGCAGATCTGGAAGAAGCCCTGCGCCAGGTCGACCGGTCCGATGTCCAAACGGCAGCGAGGATGTTCGACGCAGCCTTCCCAAACCGCTCAAACAACTACTACTGCCGGGGTTTAGGAAGTTCTGGACTAGGGCTCCTGAATACCACTAAGGGAGGTCAAAAGAAGGGAGGCGGGGAGAGCCAACAGGTGAGGGGGGAAGTGCGGAGATTGGCAGAAGAAAATGCCAGGTTGGCGGCCGAGTTCCAGAGATCACAGGAGCAACACCGCAGAACACAGCAGTATTATTTAGATCTGTCCAGTTGGCATGCTGAATGCGAGAGAATTCGGCAACACAACTACGCCGGCCAACAAAACTGGTGGTATGAGATGTTCGCCGCACAACAATAAAGCCTTGAACCCCCGCCCCCGTTTCAGCCGTTAGTTGAACCTCCAATGCCTCAACCTCCCGAGTTCGGTCAGCAGGATGACGAGCATGATGGAGAGCAGGATGCTGGGGATGACGTGGTAGACTTTAGTGGTTTAGGTGATGATTAGGGTTATATTTTATGTATATTGAAACGAATTAAATAATAAGTCATTTAGACGTGTTTCTTGTTGGTGCAAATGCATGGACTGTCTTTGTGATTTGCAGGTTGCTTGGAATGGTAATTTATAAAATAATTTAATTTTTTTTTTCACCAAATGTAAGAATAGCCGACGATTTTGGCATTATTTCGTCGGCTATAAGCACTATAGCCGACGATTTTTACCAATATTCGTCGGCTATAAGTCTTATAGCCGACGAAAATGACACTATTTCGTCGGCTATAACTAATTAATGCCTATTAAAATATTAATATATTTCGACGGAATAACCGACGAAATAGATGAAATCGTCGGCTATAGTTCAGAACAAATAGCCGACGAATTTCGTCGGCTATAGTTTACAATATCGTCGGCCATACTTGAAAATACCCGACGAATTTCGTCGGATATTTTGCCAAGGTTTGGTCGACGAAATGATGTTTCGTCGGTAAAGTCGTCGGCCATACTCGCATATAGCCGACGATTTCCTTTTTTTCGTCGGCCATTGGTATAGCTGATGGCGTTTTTCCGACGAATTATAGCCGACGAAAATTTCGTCGGCAGAAGGTATAGCCGACGAAATTTCGGCATAATCGACGAAATTTTTTTCGTCGGCTATGTCCTCGAATCTGGTAGTGTTTGCCTCCCGGTTAACTAATTCGGAGAATGTTTATGTAACCCTTGTTTGTAGCTTTTGAGATAATGGATGTCGAGGATGATAACATTTGCAATCCTTCATGATATTCTTCTAAAAGAAATCCTTCATGTTCATGATATCTATGCATCGATGTAGAACATAAGCAGGGGAAAAAATAAAGTAGACGTCCAATCATCTTTATCCCATAAACCCAATATGTGTCGCACTATATCTTGTCCATGGCTATCTGCAGCTTCTCTATTATTTAGCATGTCCATAGTTAGAAGGGACCCGATGTCATATTTCAGTCATTATTAGTTCAGAAACTACAAAGAAATTAAGCACAGAAACTACAAAGAAGAAGGAAGTCATAGTTAATTTTGAAATGAGCTTGTTTGAAAGAGAAATGATCGAGCTTGTAAGAACGTTCAAGTCCTGCACAGTTGACCTTGTTAGGGCAAAGGGACACATAATTTTGAATCACATTCTTGAACGTAGAGATAGGCTTCTATGTATCCATATTTGCTTGCTTCTATATTGTAGACCTTATAGCAAGCTATTGCTTTCAAATTGTATATGATTGAGGATGCTTTCGTTTTCGAACTACACATTTCAGGTACGTTCGAAGTTGCCTGAACCTTACGTAAGTTTGTATTGTGATGATCAATCCCTCTCACCAGCAAATTAGCAAACAGATGTATGGATTTCATTTCAATGCACTCTTCCACCTATGCTTTGGTAAATACGTACCTCCTACAAGATATTTAAACTTAGGGTTTACCTCTTCGATCGCCACTTAATGATCGAGCATAATATGCATGTAGCAATACTAATTACCCTAAGTAAACAAAAGTAATCCTTAATTAATCAATTCTTAATTAGTAATCCTGGAAAATCTAGTTCTCTGATCATAAAACTATGAACTAGATTTAACAGATTAGTTTGGAACAGATTGAATGGATATTACCAATAGATATTCATCGTAGCTCTTTTGCTGTCTCAAAAAACGTACTGATCCTAATCATCATGATACTAGATTACTATACTTAATTAATTCAACTCCATCGTGCATTCTCTGTTACAACTAATACTTTGTTAATTCCCCCAATTAGTGGCCATAAGAAAGAAGAAAGCTTTAAATCTATGATTAGATATGACATGCTTTTTCAAAACCGTGGGCCTTGACATTCTCCATCGATTGATTCTTCGATCTCCCACAATAAGCTCCAGAAAAACTGAGGTGGTGAATTCCGTACGTACCTGAATTACATAATAGAGTACTAGTAAAGCGTACGAGCACTTGCTACTCCACTCACACCAAACCCACCCACTATCTCTATCTCCATTTCCATCGATCAGCTTCTATATATCATCGTAAGCACCACTTACATTACAAGTACTAGCTAGCAGTGTTTCTCTTTCTCTTTCTATTTCTCTTGCCATATGTAAGCTTTTAGGTCAATCAACTAATCGGCAAGATCGATGATCAGACATGGAGAAGAGAATGGAGAACGATGAAATATCAACTCGGCCTTCTTTAGCTTTTCCTCTGGGTTTGGCTCTTGTTCTTCTCATGCTACTGAGCATCTGCGCCTTCTTCTTGTGCTGTATCCACTGGGACAGAGTTCGTTCTCTCTTCGGATCCTCTCTCGATCAAGATCAGGACCCAGAAGATGAGTCAGATAAAAAACCTGCACGTCCGAAAACGGTAACTTTTGTAGTTTAATTCTTGTTCTCTGTGCTGTTTTGAGTGTTCCAGTTTATAGAAAAACTGCTGGTGTCTGATTAATTGATTTTTTGGTGTTTTATGCCGAATAGATGGAAAATCAAGATCAATTTCAGAGTTTGCCGGTACTGATGCCTGGAGATCAAGTTCCAAAGTTCATAGCAATTGCATGTCCCTGTGAAGTTCCGGCGGTGGAGAAGAAGATCACGGTGATAGTAGACAAGCCTACTCGTTTGTGTGATGCTAGTACTGTATATAGCTAGTTATTTCTTCTAGCTAGTCCTTTTCTTTCTATTATATGATTTTGTATAATATTACTTGTAAAGAAATTGATTCATGCTAATTGTGAGAGGTGCTATCAGAAACTAAACATACAACTGATACAATTAAGGTGATGAAAATTATTTGATGCTAGTATGATTCCTATTCCCTGTAAGTAAACTTTGGTCGGCGATCGCGCTGGTCATACAAAATGAGATTATATTGAAGTTGGCCTTGGATAAAATTACATTCTCAGAATATCATGTAGGATAATGCTAGGATAAAAACAAGAACTTCTACTTAATTAATTTATCAAGTAGTGCACGGAAAAAGCTACTCATCAATCAAAACTAGTTAAAGAGAGTGGGTTTTGTTTGGGCTTTAGCCCTTAACTATCTGGGCTAAAGAGATTTTGAATGAGAAGTTAATAATGGATGAAAGATATTTTTCCACTATATCAAGCAAATCTTATAAACAAGTTTTTATATACAAGTGAGAGAGAGGAGCCAGCTAAATTTAGGTCTAAAACCTAAGAACTAATGGGCAAAAGACTAATTTAGTGCAGGGAAGAGAGATCAAGCTTAATAAGCAAGTTGTTAACTTTTAGAAAGAAACAACTAAATACAGACCAAATACAGCTGACATCAACACACATTACGTCAGCTGCTTAACTCACTTCAAACCAAAGTGAATCAAGGTGAATCACTTTGAATCAATGTGAATCACCTTGAATCAAGCTGAATCAAAGGCTTACTTCTTTACTCCCCCTCAAGCTGGATCAAAAGAATCTCTGGATCCAAGTTTGGACAGTAGTCTTTCAAATTGAGCTGAAGGCAATACTCTTGTGAACACATCAGCTAGTTAGTCAGATGATCGAAAATAGGCAGTAGCAAGAACTTTGGATCGCACTTGATGACGAATGAAATGACAGTCGACTTCTATATGTTTTGTCCTTTCATGAAAAACAGGATTAACTGCCATATGCATTGCTTCTTGATTGTTACAATGCAAGATGATGGGATAAACACATTTAACTCCAAGATCGGCCAGAAGAGTTTTGAGCCAAATTAGTTCACAAGCAGCTGATGCCATGGCTCTATATTCTGCCTCCGCACTAGAACGTGCAACGACTGACTGTTTCTTACTTTTCGAAGTCACTAGATTACCTCCAACAAATGTACAGAAGCCTGTGGTACACTTTCTATCGATTGCATTTCCAGCCCAATCTGAGTCTGTATAACCTTCTAAGGTGAAATGACCATGTTTCTTCATGAAAATGTCTCTAATCACCGACTCTTTTACATAACGAAGAATTCTTTTAACAAGCTGCCTATGATAAGATTTTGGAGCATGCATGTACTGACTGACCATGCTGACAACATATGTTATGTCTGGACGAGTAATGGTAAGATAAATTAACTTACCAACAAGTCTTTGATACACTCCAATATCAGACTAGGGTTCACCTTTTTCTGCAATGTTCAACGTGGTAGGCAGTGGTGATTTGGCAATGCTGCTCTGCTTCATTTTGGCTTGATCAAGAAGATCAGCAATGTACTTTCTCTGATTCAAGAATAGTGTAGAGGATTGGTCCATTTCAGTTCCTAGAAAATATCTAAACTCCCCTAGGTCTTTGATTGCAAATGTTGCATGAAGAGATTGTTTGAAAGCTTCAATTTCTTGAGCATTGTCTCCAGTAATGATCAAGTCATCGACAGAGACAAGAAATATGAGTCTTCCCAAGTTTCCAACTCTCACAAACATGGAGGAATCTCCAAAGCTGCTTCTAAATCCAGAAGCAATCAAAACAGAGCTGAGCTTAGAGTACCAAGCTCTTGGGGACTATTTGAGCCCATATATTTCTTTGTGGAGCTTGCAGACCATTCCAAGAGTCTTCTTTTGAGTGTGGCTAGGAGGGAGACGCATATAAACATCTTCTTTAAGTTCTCCATGCATAAAACATTCTTGACATCTATTTGATACAATTTCGAGCCATAGTTCACTACCACAGACAAAAGAACTCTCAATGTATTCATTTTGGCTACCGGAGCAAATGTTTCTTTGTAGTCTACTCCAAACGTTTGAGTGAAACCCCTGGCCACCAACCTTGCTTTGTACCTTTCAATAGTGCCATTTGAATGAAAATTTTATCTTTTATATCTATCTGACTCAAACCACTTTATGTCCTTTCGGTAGTTGAACAACACTTAAAGTATTATTATTGTGAAGAGCGCCTTAAGTTCTTCTTGCATTGCTTTCCTCCAAATAGGAGACTGGTTTACTTCCTCAAATGATCTAGGCTCAATGTTATCACATAAAAGAAAGATAAAATGAGATGGAGTTACATGATTGAGTGTAGCTAGATTACCAAGCGGATGTTTGAGAGTATATGCTTCAAAGCCATCAAGTCTGATTGACACTTTCTTAGCTCGAGTAGGATACCTTCTTTCTTGTGTCTGAGTTTGTGATGAAGGTTGAACTTGTTCTTCTTGATCCATTTGCTCTTCAGCTTCTTCTTGTTGCACTTCAGCTTCTTCTTGTTCTGCTCCAGGAGGGTCACTGGCACCATCATTTTGAGGTGCCAGAGCATTTTGGTCATGAATGTGAGCAGTGTGATCAATTGAGGTATCATTTGGAACTATAGGAGAAGAGGATATCTCAAACAAATCTTCCTGAAGCTCCCCCTGAAGATCATTTTCATGCATTTGGTAGAATGAATTAGCTTCATCAAATCTTACATCTCTGAATACGTATAATCTCCGATTCATATCCTTTTTGTGATGATGAGTACCCGAGAAAGACGCATTTTACTACTTTAGGATCCAGTTTATCTCTCTGATTTGCTTGAATATGGACATAGCAAGTGCAGCTAGAGACATGCAACTGATCAATGTTTATATCTCTCTTTTTCAGCACTTAAAACGGAGACTCAAACTGCAACACGCTGCTAGGAAGCCTGTTAATAAGATAAGATGCACACTGAATAACATAGGACCAACATCTTTTTAGTACATTTGCTTGCAGCATTAAGGCTCTCGTTTTCTCAAGAAGATCGCGATTTTTTCTCTCTAAAATGCCATTTTGTTGAGGAGTTGATACACAACTCGTTTGATGAAGAATTCCTTGCTCACTTAAATAGGTTTGCATAGCTTTACATGTGTACTATGTACCATTATCTGATCTCAATGTGCAAATATTTGAAGATAAATGATTTTTCACCGAGCTGTGAAAGTCTTTGAAGCACTTAAGAACTTCATGCTTAAATTTCAAAAGATATACAAAAGTGATTCTTGAGTAATCATCTATGAATGTTACATAGTATTTGTAACTATCAACATAGATTACCCTTGCAGGATCCTAGATTTCAGAGTGAACTAGTTCGAAAGAGCATGAGGATTTAGACACAGACTTAGGAAATGGGAGTCGAGTTGATTTAGACTTGATACATGTTTCACGTTCATGAGAAGTTTTACACATATTGGAAAACAAAACAGACAACACTTGTAAGAACCCGTCCTAAAAATTCCTTCGGAAAATCCGAAACAAACTCGAAATAATTCCTTAAACCAACTAAAAATTCTTTGCTCGCAAACCGCAACCACCCACCCACTGAGACCAAAATCCGACCAAATCTTTTGTCGCTAAATATTACGTAAAACCCCATTACAAACCCGTTTTTCCTCTCTCAGAAAGTCCACCGTAAAATTTAAAAGTCAACTGTAAACGTGAAAGTCAACGGTCAAAGTCAGATTTACTATTTAACCCTTTTTACTTTTTACTATAAACTATTTACTGAATTACCATTTTACTATTTACTGATTTATCTTTTTACCGTTTTACGTTTTTTACTTTTTACCCTTCTTCTTCCTCCGCCGCGGGCAGCCGCAACACCGCCGCCACGCCTCCGGCAGCGCCACCACAGTGGCCCAAAACACCTCAATTTCGTCCCAATTCCACTTAAAACGATCACCATCACCTTAGGATTACAACCCAGCATCTCTGCCGCCATACAAACTCCGCAGCCGCCACAAACGGCGGCTGATACGGAGGCAGCGCCTCTCCAAATTCTAATTTCTCCCAAAATCCACCAAATCAACCCCAAATCACATTTAATCAACTCCAAAACATGTAATGAACTCAAATACAGCCTCCAAAAACTACCAAAATATCATTTCCACCAAAAACAAATACATAACCCGAAAGCCTAGAATTTTGAACCCAAAATTCTCTTTACCTGGGATGAATTGGGTCGAATCCTTCAAGGAAGAGGCTGTGCTGGTCGAGACCTCCATTTCCCCCCTTGGAATCGGGCAGATTGGTGGACGGACGAGGGAGTTCCGGTTCAACACAGTCGAACCCTCCTCCACCAAAAACACCCGAACGGCGGCGATTGGGGCTGCACCGCCGCCATAGAAGAGGAAGGGAGGCCGAGCCGGTCCGAACGTGACCCGTGCAGCTGTCCAGTTCGGCCGGACGGCGGAAATCAGTGGAGGAAGAGGAGAACTCGGGGCGGCCCGATCGGGGAGAGAGAAAGGGAGGAGAGAGAAAGTGAGAAAAGAAAGAAAGAAAAAATAAAAGGGAGGAAGAATATTCTCCCGAAGTCTAGAATATTCCTTTTTCAGAAATTTCCGCTCGTTTCCAAAAAAATTTCCCCTCCGATTTTACGTCATAACTTTTTCTTACGAATTCCAAATTAAACTCGTTACGTGTCTATTAACTCATTTTACCACCCTCTGTCCCATCGAGAAATAAAATTCTCGACCGGGTCAATTTATAAAAAGTCGACCGTCGAAACTCTTCAAAATGTTAAAATAAAATAAATTAAAACTTTTAGGAGGTATTTTAAGGTTCAGATTGTTACAACACTCGATTACAAGGGTGTGCTAGGCGCATGTGCCATAAAGGTTGAGAGAGACTAGACACTTTTGCTTCTGTAAGAAGATTATTTGAGAAGTTTGAAGGAAACGAAATGGAGACATAATAAAGACCGTTTAGGAAGAATCCTTCACCAATCTTTCTCTGTGAAATCTGATCTTGCAAAACAACATTATATGTTGAAAAAATAACCAGGCAGTCAAGTAAGTGAATTAGTTTTCCAACAGACAAAAGTTTGAATAGAAATGATGACACATGCATAATCTCGGATTCTTTCTGGTTTGAAAAAAAATTTAGCTTCCCTTTTCCTAACATGCATGGGAACTCTCTTCCCATTTGCTATTGACACATGTGAGGTTTTGTTAAAGAGAGAAAAATCACTCAAGGTGGATGCATCATTGGACATATGGTTAGATGCACCTGAATCCACTATCCAAAAATCACTTTTCTTGGTAAGGTCCAAGGCAGTTGAGATAGCACACAAAATACATGGAATTTCATCATTGCTAGCAAGGTTAGAGTTTGCCAGAAATCATGCAAATTGTCCCAACATGGCAGTAGTATTTTTACCATTTCCATTATGCCTTTGTTGAAGAAAGGATGCAAACTCATTCAATAGAGAGATATGATTAGAGGAAAACTCTTCATGTGCACTTGAATTGATATGCATGTTGCCTGGTTTGCCTTAGGAGCATAGTATAGTTTGGTCTGGCCACGAGAATTCTTATGTTCATCATGAAACTTGTTTTTGAGCTATGGATAAAGAATCCAACAAGTATCTTTGAAATGACCAACTCTAGATCTCCCTATTTTCTCACAGTGAGTGCACTTGAGTTCTGGCCTCCTAGCTCAATAGGGTCTGCTATAGCTAGCAAAGGCCCGAGATTCTACCTTTTCCTTTTCCTGGTTTACGGCTATATCAACATTCATTACTCTCTTTCTCACTTCCTCTCTTTGTATTGTGTGATAAATAGTGGAGAGTGAAGGAAATTTAGAAGCCATGAGAATGTGACTCCTTAAGTCTTCATAATCTAAACTGAGGCTATTGAGTAGCTCAAAAATTGTCTTCTTCAGTCCTCTTCAATATAGTAGCAGTATCGGTAGTAAATGGCCGGTAGAGCTCCAACTCATTCCATTTTAACTTTAGATTCCCTAGATGTTCGGTGAAAGTGAGATTACCTTGTTGAAATTTAGCCAAGTCCTTCTTGAGTTGAAAAGTGTTGTTTAGATCACCATATAGATCTTTAATCGGCTTCCACATGCTCATAGTTGAATTTGAATACTAAAAAATAAGCTGCAGCTTTGGCTCCATGGAATTTATCATCGATGCTCGAATTAGTTGATCTTGAGCCAGCCATGCCTCAAAGTCAAGTGATGCAGGTGAAGGCCTTTTTGATTTTTCACTGATGAAGCTTAGTTTTTGTCTTCCACCGAGAGCTAGAGTCATGACATTAGACCATGAGATGTAGTTGAATTCATTTAGAAGAGTATAAGTGAGCCTGAGATAAGTATTAGGATTTACCATCTCTACGGGTTTGGATTAAGAAGATGCACCACTATTGTCTCCCTCAGTCATGAGTGAATGAAATGTAAGTAGAAATGAATCGAGTAGAAGCAGGTCTTATGAGGATCACTGCTCTGATACCATAAAGAGATTTTGAATGAGAAGATAATAATGGATGAAAGGTATTTTTATATACAACTGAGAGAGAGGAGCCAGCTAAGTTCAGGTCTAAAACTTAAGGACTAATGGGCAAAAGACTAATCTAGTGCATATGGAAAAGAGATCAAGCTTGATAAGCAAGCTGTTGAATTTTAGGAAGAAGCAACCAAATACAGCTGACATCAGCACACATTACTTCAGCTGCTTAGCTAGCTCACTTCAGACCAAGGTGAATCAAGGTGAATCAATGGCTTACTTCTTTATGGGCTTTCTATATGTTGAAAATATTCACCTCCAAGGTAGCGCTGATTACTTGATTAGTCCTCAGAAAGGTATCGGAGCAACAATATTGTGTCGTTTTTCAAGCGAGAAAATGTAAGAGATGACGAAGATTATGGTGGACGGAAATCCTACCAGATCGAGATTGCTCCAGTCGCGATTTTATAGTGACCTGTGTAGTTTGTACTAAGTTCTCTGCTTTCTCCCTATCACTACAAGAAAAAAGGGTTTTGCCGACGAAAAAAAAAAAAACGGCCGACGAAACACTTTTTTCGTTGGCTATTCCCAAGAATGGCTGACGAAAATTTTTGTCGTCGGCAAAAAAAAAATTTCGTCGGTAAAAATGAAAAATCGTCGGCTATACTCCTATAATGGCCGACGATTTAAAGTTTTCGTCGGCTATAAACTTTTGGAAGAATGGCCGACGAAAATTAATTATTTCGTCGGCCATAAGTTTTTTTTAAAATAATTATTTTACGAACAATGGCCGACGAAAATTAATTATTTCGTCGGCCATAAGTTTTTTTTTAAAATAATTATTTTACGAACAATGGCCGACGAAAATTAAGCATTTCGTCGGCCATAAGTTTTTTAAAAAATAATTATACGATTATTTTTGACAGAAAACGACAAAAGAATAGCCGACGAATACTAGGTTTGATTTCGTCGGCTATGATTAAAAAAAAAACAAAAAAAGAGCAGTTTCCATTTTCTATCACTATCGACAAACCATTGCTTCATCCTTCAAATGCAAATGTGTCGTGAAATAAGACATGACCAAAATATTGAAATACGGCTACGGTTGAAAAATGGGAAGATTCCGACAAAATCTGTGTGCCGAATGTTGCGGTTAACTGTTTTTTACTCCCGTTTTCCTATGGGTAGCCTTACGGTCGGTAAATATTTTGTGGAAAATTTTTATACGAGTAGTCGCGTCTCATCAATCTGAAACTATTCTCTATTGAAGATCAGGCCAAAAAACGTCATTTAGACGGGCCAATTTCCGTTTTAAAGCGTTTAGAGGTTTGACTCACCCGGTTGACCGTCCCGATCGAGCCTTTAACGTTGTCAGATGTAGTTGGATTTTTTTTCATACATGTATTTAATCTTAACGGTGATATCTGACGGTTGGAATAGATTTTCCAAACTTTTAGATTCAAAATCGGAACATATGTACTAATGTTCCTTAACTTGTTTACTAAGTGTTTAAGTGAATGTATAGTTTCAAATAGTTACTATACGTACACTCTTCAAATGCAAATATGTCGTCAAATAAGATATGACCGAAATAATGAAATACGTCTACGGTTGAAAAATGACAAGATTCCGATAAAATCCGTGTGCCGAAATAATGAAATCAGTCAAAACCCGGTTTACTGTAGATTTGGCGTCCGGCGTCCGAATGACGATT
This sequence comes from Potentilla sterilis, assembly GCA_963682095.1. Classification (NCBI taxonomy): domain Eukaryota; kingdom Viridiplantae; phylum Streptophyta; class Magnoliopsida; order Rosales; family Rosaceae; genus Potentilla; species Potentilla sterilis. Next base: position 2,439,493 of record OY821765.1, read on the forward strand.
GTGATACCATTCCGGAAAGGGAACGATGCCAGGAATCAAACTCGTAGCTTCGTCACGACGTGTGGGCTTTTTCGGGCTTTCGAGTTCGTTTAGGGCCTCAAAACCGCAGTTTAGTATGTTTTCATAGAATAGCCGACGAAACATTCAAATTTCGTCGGCTATTCTCTAAGTATAGCCGACGAAACATTGTATTTCGTCGGCTATTCTCTAAGTATAGCCGACGAAACATTGTATTTCGTCGGCTAAACTCTTGATCCGCGCCTTTTTATTGTCCGCCGTTGGATGGCTCAGATCCAACGGCTGTTGATTTTCCAAAGTATAGCCGACGAAATATATTAATTTCGTCGGCTATTCTCTAAGTATAGCCGACGAAACATTGTATTTCGTCGGCTATTCTCCTTCTAAATCTTTTAAATCTTCCTCCCGCCTTTTTCCTCTCATCCTTCCCCCCCCTCCTCCTCCTCCTCCGGCCTCCTCCTCCTTCCCCTCCTCCGGCCCCTCCTCCTCCTTCCCCTCCTCCGGCCCCTCCTCCTCCTTCCCCTCCTCCTTCTCCTCCTCCTCCTCCTTCCCCTCCTCCTTCTCCTCCTCCTCCTCCTTCCCCTCCTCCGGCCTCCTCCTCCTCCTTCTCCTCCTCCTCCTCCTTCCCCTCCTCCGGCCTCCTCCTCCTTCTCCTTCTCCTCCTCCTCCCCCCCCCCTTTCAAACCTTCCTTCCCCTCCTCCTCCTCCTCCTTCCCCTCCTCCGGCCTCCTCCTCCTCCTCCTCCTTCTCCTCCTCCTTCTCCTCCTCCTTCCCCTCCTTCTTCTCCTTGTCCTCCTCCTCCGGCCTCCTCCTCCTCCTCCTCCTTCCCCTCCTCCGGCCTCCTCCTCCTTCCCCTCCTCCTTCCAAAGCATAATTTAATTTTTTTTTTCCCTAAAATTTAAGAATAGCCGACGAATTTTACCAATTTTCGTCGGCTATAAGTTGTATAGCCGACGAAAATTCTAGTATTTCGTCGGCTATAACTAATTATGCCTATTAAAATATTAATATATTTCGAGGAAATAGCCGACGAAATTTTATTAAATCGTCGGCTATAGTTAAAACACAATAGCCGAAGAAATTCGTCGGCCATACTTAATGGATTTCGTCGGCCATACTCAAAAATACCCGACGAAATTCGTCGGCTATTTCTCCCACCTTTGCCCGACGAATTTTTGGACTCGTCGGCCATATTTAACTATAGCCGACGAAATTTTTTTTTTCATCGGCCATTGGTATTACCGACGGCGTATTACCGACGACTTATGGCCGACGAAATTTTCGTCGGCAGAGGGTATAGCCGACGAAAAAATGGAATGGCCGACGAAAATTTTTTCGTCGGCCATTCGGCCGTATCTGGTAGTGTATTTCTACTATCTAACTTATAATTTTTTTTTCTTCTCTTTTTTTCTTTTCAGGAAGACACGTTTCTTTGATTACATAACTTACAAGCATTTCGACGTAACGAACACCTATATGAATTCTTCAAAAAAAAAAAAAACAAACAAATACTTATATCACTAAGAGATCCCTTATTTTGTCCATTTTAAGGGATCGGTTATTAGACCGACTTTTTTTTTTATCACATTTCAACATCTCCAAGGTTAATTTATTAAGTTTGTATGCATAGATTATTCATGTAAATTTTTAACCAAAATGATGATCGTTAAGGCATCTAATTAGATGAAATCAATGGACGTATGAAATCTGTCAAAGCTGAACCGTTCATGTTTTTATTTGTAAATTTTAATTTTGACTGCACTAATGATTATCAAATTGAATGAAAATTTTCAGATATGATCTATTCATATAAATATGAAAGTTGAACGGTAGAGATGTTAATATGTGATCGAAAAGTATGTTAAATGATCAATCTCTTAAAATGGACAAAATAAGGGATCCCTTAGTATAAGGGGCTTGATATATATAGTTGGGTAAGGACCTCCGCACCAATCCTTATGGTGCAGAATTGATATTTTGACTAACTTTTCAATTGAATTTTTACATATCCACCGTTTAGTCTTAATGTAATCATGTATTGATCGTCTCTGCAAATTTTCATCAAATTTAATAACTATTAGCATATCAAACTACATTAAAACAAATGGACAGACTAGGTAGGTTAGGCTGGTGCTAGGCATCAGTTCTATGGTGCTAGGTAGGTTAGGCAGGCGCTAGACGGACTCTAGGAAAGCATAAGATGCTAGGCGCGCTAGACATATTATATAAGCGTGTGCTAGGTGTTCGTGGCGGATTTAGCACCCGGCGAACAGTCAGCACTTGGGGGTGGCGGAGGTGAAGTCCTTCGTGTGTCTTCTGTGTGCTTAGGCGTGCCAGCACCTTTGGTGTGGTGCAACTCGACTGCGGACGAGTCCTCTCGTCTGCTCCCAATAGACTCTGACTTCCTGACCAAGCAACTGTTACGCGGGCGCTGACTAAGCCGGCGTACAGGGCTCGAACAAGACCTGAATAGAACTGGCTAACAGGATTTTCTTCTCAACCCCTTATGGATTGAGGATCTTACTTTGATCCGGAGAAGCAAAGCAGAGCTAAACCAAGATCACGGGTGTTTATTACCGGGGTAACGACTCGATTGCTACCGGAGTAGCGGACTGACTCGATAGGCTCAGCAACCGCTCGACACGAGTGCGAGATGTGATCGATCGCAGGTGGAGGAAAATTGCGTGAGACGCTCAGCAACCGCTCGACACGAATTGGAGATATGATCGATCGCAGGTGGAGGCAAATTGCGTGAGTTGCTCCGGAGAGGCTTTGCAAGTTAGCGTTGCGCTAGAACTTGTGTTTGTTTGTAGATGGTTGAGAACCCTTTTCCTAGTCACAAAAGAGATATGATCGATCGCAGGCTTGAAGATCCAGCCTGGCGGATTCCGAGATTGACTAGGACTGTCCTTCCTTAAACGACCTCTAATTAGATCGGTTAAGAATAAATTGAGATCAGAATTCCCCTTAACTTAGGGAACTCACTCAACCCCGTAAATGGTCCAGATTAACTTTCAGCCAAACCTAAGATAAGCCAACCCGGCTCCAAAGAAGATCATTTCCTGATTTGGCTAAGATATCTTTACAAATGGATTGCTACACACAACAACCCCTAAATTACCTCAATCAGCATTTATGCATTACTATCCTTCAAGGTAATTCATATATCGTGTAATTGGGTTACCACAAAATGACCCCCATCAGATTGTTCGTGGCGGATTACCAGCTAACGAATTAATACTTTCTCTCCAAGTATTCTTTCCAAAGAAGGAATTAAGATGTGACAAATTGGATTTGGTTTAACCAAAACCCTTCTGGGCCTCGGAGTAAAGCCCAATTGAAGGAAGCTCCAATTGTGGCCCAAACATTGCCCCCCAGTCTCCGAGATTGAGATCCCCACGAAGTTGAAGAGAGACTGAGCCTAAAAGGTCGGCCCATCCGCAACATTTAAATATGTGGACTGTTGCGTCGTTCCCTCACCAATCACAATTCTCCCAAGTCGAAACGGTATCACTGTTCACATAAACCCTTGATTGCCGCAAAACCCACCGTTTCAAAATCTCCAGAACCCCTTTCGGATCCCCTATAAATCTAGTTGAGACCCTTCGGTTTCTCATTCAGACCGTTCGCTTTCCTTCCTCAAATCAATCCAGAAAAACCCAAACCCTAAACCAATGGCCTCAATAATGAACTTCGCGGTCCGCTGCTCTACCGCGAATGATGCCAAGAATCAACTCCTCCCTCTCATCACCTACTCCGGAGACGATGACTGGACATGCCTTGGGCTTCCCCAGGAGCAACAGGCCTCTTTGGGTCCCTACGTTGTGGGCTACAACGCTGACAACGACAGCGGAGCACACCAAATTCTCGACGGCCCGGCTCGCCCGCTGCCGGTAATTTTCCGCTCTGAAGACCCAGTGGAATGCCCCAACTTCCAATCCAATTACCACCAAGCCGCCGTCAATCACGCTCCCTGGCCTCTGGTTAAGCCTTGAATGAAGGAATGATACGCGGCCAGGCTCTCTCTTGACAAGGAAATCTGGAGAAAGGCTGGAGTTGCTGATGTGATCAAGCTCTGCTTCAGTCTCAGCCCAAAAGGGGGAAACCGATGTGCTCTCGTCCCGCTTATTAGCCTCTGGAACCCTCAGTCAATGCCTTCGAGTTTAGGTTTGGCCACGCCACCGTCACGTTGCTGGACCTCTATGCTGGAATCGGGTTCCCTCTCAGCACCAAACCCTATGATGAGAGCGACTATTCTGAGAAGGCGTTCCCCCGATACCCTATTGGTAGTGCTGAGGTTTCTGGGTTCGAGAGCTGGGTGAGAGCCTTCTCCAAGGCAGACAATGCAATTGGTGGAGTAGCCTTTTTAGCCTTCTGGCTCAATAAGTTCGTGTTCTGCTCCACCACCAACAAGATGACTAAGATCTATCACCGCATGGCGGAGGTGATCTATGCTGGCCAAGAGATTGGCCTTGGCCAAATTGTTCTGGCACACCTCTACCGCTGCCTTCACCAGATATCCTCCCAACCGATGCACTGCGCCCAATCTGGTCCGCTCTGGATATTGGATATCTGGTGCCAGATGCACTTTCCCCAGCTCATTCCAACCATGAAGGGGCAACCCAAGCCGGATCAGGTTGTAGGGCAGGAATACGTTGGATGCGCTCCCAATCCTGACCTCAGCTACGCCATTTGCCTCGACATCTTTTTTAATACCACCGCCAGAGAGTTCTTTGTAGAGCACAGCGGCTGATCCATCTAAGATATCCAAGAGGGCTATCTTGGGGCTTCCTCCCATCTAGGAAGCTAGGAGGAAGAGGTCGAAGGATCTTCGTGCATTGTACTTCCATGGCAGACCTGCCCCTCTTCTCCAGCGACAAGAGGCAGCGTAGCTATGAGGTCTATGCGCCTCACTTCTTTGCCCTGATTCAACTTCTGCCATATCCGCCGTTGAAGAGTGTGAACCTCTTTTCGGCGTGGCGGAACAGCAGAGAATTTCCTCCCATATCCAGTGTCAGCCAAACATCACGCCTGGAACCCCTTGACATTCCGGGCTGGGAGAAATATCCGAACCTGCAGGCCTCCATGGATGCTACTGGCCCCTACCAGTGCTGGTGGGCGCATCTAAGAGGCTCGCTCTTTGATCAGCCATCCGTCTACTACTTCCGGAGGCTTTTCAGAAACCAAAGCAGGCACCTTCCCCAACCTGACCAAAAGGTGCTGAGGGGCGATCCGCTGTATCTCAGCCTGCCCCCAGGAAAGGTAACAACTCCTGCTTTTAATCTGCTGTTTTTGGTTTGCCAGGATTCTCCGTATAACCCCTAACTGTTTGATGGAAACATGCATCTGGCCAAATCTCAATGGATAGAGGAAAACGGAAGGCTGATTATGAGCTTCATCCGCGCCCAAAGAGGGGCAAGACCGTCATCGAGGCGGATGAAGAGCCTGATGAAGTGGAGGATGACACACCCGTAAGTGATTTCAACCCTCCCTCGTCTTTTTGCGGTTTTTAATTACCAGCTTATAAATGCCTATGTGATGTAGATATCTAAACTCTATCCATCCCTGCAGACCCTTGTACTCCGGAGAAGGAGCTCCACATCCGCTGCAGCCGCCAACCGAGGCCCTGAAGTGATTGAACTTTCCTCTGGTGAGTCCTCTGACTTCTCTGAAGATTCCTCAAGCTCTTCTAGTCTTGAGCAAGATTATCTGGACCTCTTCCAAAATCTTCAAGAGATTTGTGGCGATTGTTTTCCTCAACCCGTTCCCCTGCGCTATCTTGATCCTCATGCAGGTACATCCTCCAGTCTTCCACTAGCAGTTGGTCAGAGTTCAATTATGCCGCCCTGACATCTTCTGCCGTTGCAGAAACTGGGCCGGAGATGAGGGAAGACCCTGAATCTAGTGTGGCCGAGGCCACGGCGGATGAGCCCCTACTACTGCCTAGTGGTGCGCATTCTTCATTACCCCATCCGCTGGCCTCCACCTCGTCTCCAGATTAGAGATAGAAGAAGAGCCGCCCATCATTGGCGCTGAGCCTTCCACTCCTCCACCTGATCTGGCACTAGCAGAAGCGGCAGAACCCACTGGTGAAGCGTCCTTGGCGGCTGCTGCCCCCCGAGTCGAACAAATTCCAACCCCAGCGGATGACCTGCCCGGACCTGATCAAAAAGAGCAGCAAAGGCTCCCTCAAAACAGGCCAAAAGTTTACTCCCAGCCAGAGATTGTTGAGGTATGTTGTACATCTACCTGCACTATCACCATCTTTGGTTAGAACTGTTCCTAACCCTCCTTTCTCAGGAACAGGTGGATGATGATGTTGTGGCCACTATCAGTGCCACCCCACTGGCGGCGGATCCTGGTCCAATGGAGTCAGCTATTGTGCCGAATCCCAAGCCACAGAATCAAGCATCACGGGCTTGGTCGTCGCCTCTCCATCCGCCCAATCCTCAGCCACCCCTGGCGGATCTGGTTCTGGAGCCCAGGACCACCCTGCACCTTCCTCCACCTTGGCCAAAGACTTCTTCCCCTCGCCGTGCAGCCCAAAAGAGGAACCTGTGGAAGTGCAGGAGGCATGGAGCTTCCTGGAGAGCTTGGGAGAGAAAGATCCTGCTGACGCCCAGGTGGCGGACGAACTCTTCTCCGCCCTAGAAGTTCTTAAGGGCCAGTTCCAGCAACTGCCTCCCGAACTCCAAACTGAAGCCAATGCCTCCCTTCTTCGCCTCCCAGCAGAACTAAAGAGTCTGCAGGAACGTCTAGCTGCCCGGTCCCCGCAGCATGCCAAGCTCCAAGAAGCTGACATGGCCTTTGCCGACGCTGCCCGAACCTATAAAGACTTAGTCGCTGCGGCCAGCAACGATACGGAGGCAGCCGAAATAGCTAGGCTCGAGCAGCAAATCGCCCTCCTCCGCCAGAAACAGGCCTGTCGCATAGACCAAGTAAACCAACAAAAGCTCTTGGCGACCAGACTACAAGAGGAAAAGCACCAGGCGAAGAAGGCCAAGACAGAGCTGGACCGCCTGATCAGCAAGACCAAGGCCAAAATCAAGAGATTGGGCCTGCACCTGTATGAGTTTAGGCCCAACCCATAATGAACTAGCTTGATAAATATATATATGTATTTTGTTTATTGACAACCAAGCCCACCAACTAAGCCCAACTTAGTCTGGTTAAAAAATCAGACCCTCTGCACGTCTGTCTTATCAATGCTGACAAAGCTGCAGAACCGTTTCTCTAAAATTTGAAATTCAAACGCAAACGGTTCCCATACCCAACTGCCTAATAACTGCGCAATTCCAGCTCAGCCCTTGGATTGCTTCCCAACGAGGCTATAAAAGCAACACCCTTTGGCCGAAACTGAGAACCCCAAATCGCCTGATAATGTTGTTCCTTATTTCTTTCCTTAGGTTCTCTTACCAGCCGCTATGGCTTCCTCAATCTTTTCCCCCAGATCTAATTCAGATGTTCCTCCGAACACCCTTGAAACATAACACCCCATGTTAAACAAATCCTGAAACATAACATCTCATGTTATGTCCTGGGCGGATGTGATCATAGATTGGTAGCTGATGACTGAGCGCCCTTCTATTCGCATCGGCCGAAGGCCTAATATGGATGCAGTTTCGGGTACCAACCTCCTGCCTCATGGGACCATTTGTCTCCACTTGAGTTGAGGCCACGCCGGTGTGGGGGTGGTTATGCCTTAATAAACCCGTTGTCGTCTTCGTTATGAAGGGAATTCTGTCTCATTGATCCTCTCCCGAATCTGAGATTGGCCCCTCTTCGGCGGAAATAGATGGCGTTCATCTATTGGGCTCTTGGAGCAACAAGAGATTCAAGGCAGCAAGTCCCTATTCGCCACCCTGCTCCGAAAGGAACCAATACTGACTCCGCCAAACAATCTTCATGCTCTATCCGCTCGGCGGAATTCCAGATTGAAGGACTGGCAGATATCCCCTACGCATCGGGATGGTATCAGAGATAGTTGGCGGATATGTTTCCTTATTTAAATTCTGCTTTGTAATAGCCGCGGCCGCAAAGCCCCTTATTTTGCAAATAAAACATCACTTTAGAATCAAGACTTGCACTGAATGTCCTATTACCAAAGGCGAGAATTAGGGCGCACCCCAAACGGATGCCCCTTAAACCATAATTCAGGGGGTGAAAGGGCCTAACCCTACGGAATTCTGCCCTCCGAAAAATCCGAAAAATATAGCGGATATTGCCCTTAGGTTTATGCCCCCCTAGTTCACTTGGCTGCGCGGATGTGTGGAAGACAAAGCAAAGCCCAGTAAACTAAATGTTCATAAATATAAATGGTTTCCCCCAAAGTGGGTTAAGATCCAACGGTTGGGACAAGCCCATTCGCCGTGAGGCAAATGTGGCCTACTAGAAATAGATAACAAGCCCAATGACCGGCGGCCCAACCGGAGCTTGGAATAGGCAAGCTGTCATTAATACGAGATTTGACCAACGCAGCACCGAAAGAGGGGCGGAAGACCGAGGATTTGTCAGTCAAACCCCATTTATCGCCCTTCCCGGTTCCCAACTGAACGGACGACCGAAACGGGCAACCTCATAAAGATGGGCGAACCACAGCAATAAAGTCATGGCAACCCCCAACCGTTGGATTCCCCCGAAATGCAGTATAAAAGGAAACCCTTGTTGAAGAAGAAATGCACTCGGCGGGCCATCTTAGAGCTACATGGCAGCAATAGTAACCCCTGCAAACCCTCTAGTTGCCCCAAGCCGTTCCACCAGATATGCTGATAGTCTGCTAAACACCCTATAACCTCAGTCACCTAGCGTTAAACAAACCCTAACCCCGGTCACCTAGCGTTACGCGCCTTGGGTAAGCGCTTCGAGGCGGGCAGGTAAAAGCTGGCCACTCTTGGCTGTTCCCCGAGGCCAGTAACCCTGATGACCTGGTTAGGTACCACTCCCGGTGGTGGAAGAGAATCCCGAACCCAAATTTGGCAGCTACGGAAGGGCACATGGCAATGATGAGGGTAGTGCGTCAACCACCGCTGCCTCCAGCACGCGGTCGAGTGCTTCCCCATTTCCATTTGCCCCACATCTGCCGCACGCCGTTTTCCCAAGCGGGGGTGCCATGAGTCCCCTGGTACGGGTCCGTCAACCGGTGATGGTTCCAACAGTGCGTGGGAACCCCGTTCTTTAAGCCACCTCTAGCGAATCTAGAACGGGTTAGAGATATCCGCCAGCAGTGAGGACTCAGAAATGTAGATATGGTTTCAGAGCTAGTTAGTAGCTCTTTGCGTTTTCCTTTCCCTGTAATGCCTTTGGCCGCAAAGCCTTATATGAATGTAGCAAGTTGCAATTTTAATACTTATAGCCAAGAATCATCAAAGATGGGAAATCTATTGATAAATAAAAGTACAAGAACATAGCCACCCCAAACGGATGTCAAGATAAAACAGGGAAAACACAAAACTCTAACAGTTTTGCAATGAAAACTAGCAACCCCAAAACATGGCGGAAACACCCCTAGCGGATGTGCCGCTCTGACTTGATGCCCCCCGAGCCCGTTGGACTAAGAAGAACCCTGACCAGTGTCATCATTCGCTGGGGGGGGTTTCATACTCCCAAACACTTGGAAAGTATTTCTTGAGGTAGCACCCATTAATTGAGTTTCTGTGAACGTCTCCTTCCAAGTCTCTGAGCTGGTAGGCTCCCTTGCCCACAATACGATCAATGACAAATGGACCCTCCCAACGAGCACTCCATTTGCCCCGACCCGGCTCATTAAGGGGTAAAGCTACCTTCCAGACCAGGTCTCCCTCGCCATAAGACTTACCCTTGGTCCTTTTATCATATACCTTGGCGATCTTCTGCTTCTCCAGGATGATGTTATCCAAGGCTTCTAGCCGTTTCTCGTCAAGGTCTTCATGCTCCTGGAACATGGCCTGCACATAATCCTCACCAAGCAGCTGGTGTTGCTCACGAACTCTTAAAGAAGCTACATTGATTTCCAATGGCAGAACGGCATCATGCCCATACATCAACGAATAAGGAGTAGTACCTGTAGGAGTCCTTTTGGAAGTCTTATAGGCCCACAGTGTGTTATCAAGTTGAGTGTGCCATGACCTTGGGCTATCCGTGAGCATCTTCTTCATGATGGAGATAACAACCTTGTTAGTAGCTTCTGCTTGACCATTGGATTGAGCATAATAAGGAGAAGAATGTAGGAACTGAATACCATAATCTGCGAGCCAAGTTTGGGTTTTCTCGGCTATGAAGGCTGCCCCCCGGTCCGTTACTATGCATTCTGGGATACCATATCTGCAAATAATGTTCTGGAACACAAAGCGGATGACGGTGTCAGCATCACAGTTCCTCGTTGGGATAGCCTCCACCCACTTGGTAAAGAAATCAGTACCCAACAGAATAAACTTGTGCTGTAAGGAGGAATGGGGGTTAATCTCTCCTACGAAATCCAATGCCCAACCCCAGCCAGGCCAAGGCTTGATAATGGGTTGTAAAGGAATGTTTGGAATCCGCTGAACTGGTCCATGTTTTTGACATTCCTGACAACCCCGAGCAAAACTATGACAGTCTTTCAAAACCGATGGCCAGTAGTATCCATATCTTCTAATAAGCCACCTCATTTTGGGTCCGGATTGATGAGAACCACAGACCCCTAAGTGTACCTCCCTCATGATCCGCTTGGCCTCTGTACCAAAGATAAACCTTAATAAGACTCCATCTTCCCCTCTCCGGAACAGTTCATCTCCCCTGAGAAGGTAATTGGTAGCAAGATATCTGATTCGCCTTTCAAATGGCGCCGATGGGTCCTTCGAATATGAAATGATTGGTATCCGCCAGTCAGTGTCAATAGGCTCGACTGTAGCAACCAACCACTCTCCGCGGTCCTCCCGGCGGATGGCGAAAGATGGTAGAGTCCTGCGCTCCACCTTAAGAATTCTTTCTTTTACCCCATGGGCTAGGCTGATTCCTGTGGCCAACTGCGCCAACTCATTAGCTGCAAAGTTCATCTCCCTGGGAATGTAGTCTAAGGAAACATCAATGAACCGGTCCAGCAACTCAACAGCCTGTTCGTAATAGTGCAGCAAATGGAAAGAAACACACTTGTAGACCCCCATAAGCTGGTTAATGACTAGCATAGAGTCTCCAAGTACTTCAATTTCCTGCGCGCCCAGATCTAGCAGTAATTCTAGCCCAATGAGCAGTGCTTCATACTCTGCCTGGTTATTGGTGTACGTCCATTCCAGCGGAAAAGAGTAAAGATACTTGGTACCTGCTGGATTCTGGATACAAATCCCTGCACCCGCCAACTTACTGGTACTGCTACCGTCAAAATGTAAAATCCAGGGCTGGTATCGGATCATGCTAGCAAACCTTGGTGGTTCCGAGAATTCCTCCTCAATAGGATGGTGCAAAAGAAAATCCGCTATCGCCTGACCAGTCATAGCCTTCAGTGGCGCATATTGCAAGAAAAACTCTAAAAGGGCTAACACCCACTTGCCAATCCTACCCCTCAGGATAGGTCTCGTTAGCATGTACTTCACCAAATATGTCTGTGCCACCACTATTGTCGTGAAGGAAAGCATATAATGGCGGAGCTTGACGCCAGCAAAATAGAGGGCCAAACACAACCGCTCGATTGGTGAATACCTGGTCTCTGCATCTAACAGTGTCCTGCTAATGTAAGACACTACATATTCAATCTTCTTTCCATCCGCCAGAGTCTCATCTTGGGCCAGCAGGCCTGCAATGGAAATATCAGACGCAGAGATATATAGTTTGAGGGGAATACCAGGCGTGGGCGGCCGAAGGACTGGCAGACTAGCTAAGTATTCCTTGATCCTGTCAAAAGCAGCTTGGTGCTCAGGACCCCATTTAAACACTTCTCCTGGTTTGAGTTTGAGCAGAGGAGAGAAAGGCGCAACCTTGCCTGCTGAGTTGGATATAAACCTTCTGAGGAAATTAATTTTACCCAACAGGCTTTGTAACTCCTTCTTGTTCCTTGGCACCGGTGCATCTAACACAGCCTGTACTTTGTCACCAGCCACCTCAATGCCTCTCTCATACACCACAAACCCTAGAAAGTCACTAGCACAAACCCCAAAAACGCATTTGGCTGGGTTCATTTTAAGCTGGTGCTTTCTCATGATAGTGAACACCCCCGGAGATGATCAATGTGGTCCTCCCTTGTCTTGGACTTTACCACCACATCGTCGATGTAGACCTCCAGGATGTCCCCCAATATCTTACTGAAAATGACGTTCATTGCACGTTGGTATGTAGCTCCTGCATTGGTTAAGCCAAATGGCATACTAAGATATTCAAATGCTCATGTGAATCCGGGGCAGCGGAAAACCGTTTTAGGGATGTCTGGCTCATATATAGGAATCTGGTGATAACCCGCCATTCCGTCCATGAAGGACAACATCTCATGCCCCGCTACTGCATCCACCAGCATATCCGCTATAGGCATAGGATAGACATCCTTAGGCGATGCAGCATTCAAATCTCTGTAATCCACACAGACTCTAATCTTGCCATTATTCTTCCTAACAGGAACAATGTTGGATAACCATTCCGGATACAGAGTCGGTCTGATTATCCCAGCCTCAACCATGCTATGAACCTCTTGTTTGACTGCCATTGCAGTTTCAACATTCATCCGTCGTTGCTCTTGCTTAACTGGCCTGCATCCTTCCTTGATGGGAAGGCGATGGCAAACCAGCTCCTTTGACAAACCCGGCATATCTTGGTACTTCTCTGCAAAGCAAGCCTTAAACTCCTGCAGCAACCCTATCAGTTGCTGTCTCAAGTCTGGTGCAAGGTACCGACTAATCCCCGCCTCCATGGGCTCTGTTTCCGTTCCCAAGTTAGCATTTTCTACGGGATCACGTACCTTGGGTGGAGTATCATCCAATGCTGCTGGAGCAGGTTGAATTACTTCCACCCCTGTAAAAACGTCAATGTCTTCTTCCTCAATACACTCAACCAGTGCAACCCCTTCCCAGGCCATTTGCTCTAATCTATAAATAGACAATTGTTGCATTAATAGAACAAAGGCCTCCGACTCCTCACGTGAGAGGACGTCACTCATTAGATACGTTGGGAAGAAGCTCAATGGAAATTGGCCGGCTGTAATCAGCCATAGCCTGGGCAATTTCCCATTGAGACAATTCGTTCTGGGTCACCCCGATTGGATGTCCCTTATGATCAATAACCTCAACTCTGAGAGGTCTCATGTTTCTTGTATAATAGCTGGCCTCCAACTGGACGGCCGCTATCGAATAAGGACGCTCATCCGCCTTGATGAGCACAGGTAAATCTGCGACCGGATCCCACATGATCAACTCTTGATGAAGAGATGAGGGAACTGCTAGTGCTTTGTGGATCCAGTCCCTCTCTAAAATCATATGATAGGGAGCGTCCGCCTCAGCGACAAAAAACCCTTGGTAAGCGTCTGAAGGTCCAATTTTTACCTTGAGCATGACCACCCCAGCAGTAGGAGTAACATTCCCTGAGAACCCCTTAACCTTGGAGACAGTAGTAATGAGCTTCTCCTTTGGAATTTTGAGCTGTTCCTTGGTGGTGGTGGTGATAATACTCACGGCGGCTCCGGTGTCTATCAAAACCTTGTGGACCTTGATCCCTTCCACCTCTGCCGTGACATACAAAGGCTTCATGTGCTGGGACATGTTAAATGTTGGCTTGGCGAACAACACGCATTGCTTCAATAAATCTCCAACCCCCTCAGGATACTCATGGTTGGATTGGAAAACCCCAGGCTTTGCCTCTGCTTCATTACCATCATTAGGCTTCTGCACCAAATATACCGGTTTGGCCGATTCTTCATCATTGATAAAGCATGCAGTGGGCACAGGCTCTGGCAGAGCATAAGCTGACGAGAGTATAAAAGTCATGTTGCAATCCAGGTCTCCAATATCCAAAGATACTGTGTTACAGTGATGGACCTCAGCTTCATCCTCAACATGCTCTTCTTCCATTGGCACGTCTTCCTCATCCGCCAACTCTGGTTCATCCTTATAGTCGACCATTTCGTCCTCCTTGTCGAGGTCTGCGTCTTCTACTTCAGAATCAGCCTTCACACTAGAGGCGACCGAGGATGGTCTTGTTGGCACATGCATCTGCAGCTTCTTAGCTGCATACTCCACGAAGTTGGTAGGCGCCTTTGGCTCCTTTGGCTTGGCCTGAGATAGGATGGTGAGTGGCCTGCTTGGCTCTGCCAATGCTAAACTGGATTCTTTGGAAGCAACAGCCCCCGCAGGAACCCCCACGATACTCGTGCTTGCGGCCAGCGACGCACTGCTTTCCTTAGGTACCCACCTCATAACAGTGGAATCTTTCTTGGTGTCAATCACCATCACGTCATCCTGAGGTTCTGGCACCACCTGTCTCCCCACAGCCTCTGGCTGTGCCTTTCTTGGGGAACATTGTTCTGCCCTCGCTCGCTCAGGAGAAAATGCCAGTTTCCTCCTTGGCCTTGACTGAGGTGCCCCAGTGGCCCTTGGCAGATCCGCCAGCCTGTCATGAACGTTCCTCCGGGGAGCTGGTGGAGCTTCTATGGAGCGATGTCGCCTGGAATCCACGTAGGACTTAGTCCTGACTCTATACCGCCTATGAACCTGCTCCACATGCTCTACCGGCACCGACAGCTCTTCCTCAGTTACCCTCCCCGCAGCCAGATCCGCCAAGGTCTTCTTTGCCTTGCCAAAACGCCTCCTCTGGTTCCTGGTGGTCACGGCAGCAAGCTCGACCGCCTTACCGGCATGCTGGGTATACCACATGTCCGCTTTAGGATCATTTCTAGAAGTTGGCGGAATGTAAACTTTTGCATATGGCTCTGGATTCGCACCTTTATGCTCACCCCCAGCCGTGGCTGACTTTACTCCAGAAGGTCCTGGGTCCTGCCTGGGCTTCGACCTGCTAGCATAACCGTCCTCAGAGCCATGGTGATACTTTGCCCGCTTGAGGTTCTCCCTTCCTGCCCTTTCAGGAGGCGGATGTTCCAACTTAGCCTTTTCCAAGGCTCTCTTCTCAGCCCTGTCCTCTGCCTCCTTCAACGCTGCCTGAAATTCATCAAAGCTGATAGGCTGCCCTGTATTTAACCGTCAAGTTAGGCAAAGCTTAGACCGAGGAACTAACACCATGTCCTCTTCTTCGATAGCCCCAACCCACAACTCTGGGCAAGGACTAGACTTGTTTTCTGCAAACTCCAGCTTCCCATCGTTCAGCCATTCCTGCAGCTGATCCTTCAGACCTACACATTGAGAAGTGCCATGATCAGATGATCGATGGAAAATGCATGTGTGTCTGCCATCCCCGCTATTGGTATGGCATTGGTAAAACTCCCTAATCTCTGGTGCCCCCTGGTGCACCATAGCTTCCCAGATTTCCTCAGCTTTGCCGGCATCATACGTATATTCTTGAAACCTGGAAACTTGCTTCCTAAACTGCTGCGTTGGGCTCAGACCAGCACTGATTTCAATCGCGTTCACCCGCGGCCCGGTCTTAGCAGCTGCCCACTGAGGCTCCTTGGGTATCTCCAGCTGCAAGGTTTTATCATTAATCCAGGTCTGTAGCTGATCCTTCAACTTCACACAATCCTTGGTATTGTGGTTATTCATATTGTGGAAGCTACAATACGTCTTTCCAGCCATGTAATCAGGTTTAGGAATAAATCCGCCCTCATGCTGCAGACGCCCCTGGTTGAACAGCTCATGCAGGATTTCTGGAGCCTTGTGAGCGTTGTAGGTATATGAATCAAAAGCCGACTTGGTTGGAAGTGGGGTTACTATCTTCACAGTCTCCCTGACCAACCTCGCGGTTTTTGACTGTAATGGTCTCTGGTCGGTCCTCTCCGTAGCCGCGACTTCGTGTTCCAAGTCCTCATCATCAACCCATGTAAGGATTGGTCTAGGCACTGCATCCGCCTGGATAGTCGCCACAGTCTTAGTAGCAGCAGGAAGTGGAGTCTTGGGCTTCAGAGTCCCCGGATAATAGGACAGAGGAGTCCCCTTCCTCCTTTCATTCCTTTCCTTAGACCGATCCACATAATGCTGCTCCTGACCTAGCCGATTGGTCAGATCCGCCATAGTGGTCACATGAACCTGCCTGAATCCCTGGCAGATCTCATCCACCAAACCATCAATTGCCATCTTCACTACATGCTCTTCTAGATTATCCATCTCGCAACGGGTTAATTCCAGCTTGAACCTTCTTAAATAATCAGTGGCGGATTCGCCAGGCCTCTGCTCTGTTTCGGCTAGGTCCTTGACCCCAATCTTTGCCTCAACAACACCAAACATAGTTCTGAAAAGAACCTCCATAGTCTTCCAGTCTGGTATTGATCCAGGATTGAGCCGCTTGTACCAAATAGCTGCTTCCCCCGCCAGAGATGTGGGAAAGAGCTTCAACTTCATAATTGGGTCTTCAGCATATTGACCAGACTCATTAGTAAAACGCATAATGTGCGTTTCAGCATCTTCTGTCGTCTGGCCGGTAAACGGAGTGAAGCGGATTCGCTTAAATCCAGGAAGGAACGGTATTGCATTGATCTCTCGAGTTAATGGATTCTCATACGTCTTGTCGACGTCGGGCAACCCCTGTAGTTCCCTAAGCTTTTCAGCAAAAACTCTGCCAATATCCTCCATGGTCAACTGGGCCACGACATCCGCTGGTGGCTCTGGCGGATTGTTGTCACCCGGTCCAATGGGAGGAACGTTGCCACCTGTATGGTTGTTAGCCGCCCTGGCACTAGCTCCAGGTCCGCCGTCAGCGCCTACTCCGCCGGTCCCGCCACGACCAGCCGTCCGTCCCCGCCTGTCTCGCGGCGGATTCGCACGGTCAGCTCCCTCAAACTGGTCGAAACGATCATAAAGCTGCCCCATCATGGTGGTCATGCTCTCGAGCGTGGCATTGGTAGCCACCAACTGCTTCTGTTGTTGTCGCCAACAATTGTCAGAGTTCCTGACATGGGCAGCCATGCTATCTGCCAGTAGCCTCTGCTGTCCAACGAGATAGTTGAAATTGGCGGTGAACCCCGTTTGTTCCGTCTCCATCCGCTTAACGGATTCACATAGGTCCACGACCACATTGTTCGCCTTCTTCAGAATTTCATCTGTACGACAAGATTTGTCGATCAACATCCTCAGTGTGTCCGTTACCTCAGTGGGAGATGCAGTCTCCCCAGTAAATGGTGCAATAGGTGACGCAGGCAGATCCGCGGACTCGTCCGCGAACCCCTCTTCTAAGAAACCAAATGAGGCTGCCCGGCCTGCAATGCCCAGAGAACTGTTGTCAACCTGGGGAGCAGCCATCACCTCCAAAATCTCTCCCTCAACCGCGACACCTGGTGCAACTGCCGATGGGATCGGATTTCTCCTGTCTCGCACGGCCTTAAGGGCTACAGCAATAGTTACTTCATCCCCGAGGGCCCCGCCAAACACTTCTCTAACTTCAGCGTCAGTTAATCCCCTACAATCAGCTGTTCCGTACTTGAGCAGCTCCTTATGAGAATTCTTCAAACAATTCATGGTTATCCTTTTGTAAGGATCACCCTTCGTAGATCCCGCAATCTTGACACTCGTCCCACTGGGCGTGCCAAAATGTTCGTTGGGTAACGCTAATCCAGGTCAGCTAAACCAAGATCACGGCTTAGTCCCACTGGGCGTGCCAAAATGTTCGTGGCGGATTTAGCACCCGGCGAACAGTGAGCACTTGGGGGTGGCGGACGTGAAGTCCTTCGTGTGTCTTCTGTGTGCTTAGGCGTGCCAGCACCTTTGGAGTGATGCAACTCGACTGCGGACGACTCCTGGCGAGTCCTCTCGTCTGCTCCCAATAGACTCTGACTTCCTGACCAAGCAACTGTTACGCGGGCGCTGACTAAGCCGGCGTACAGGGCTCGAACAAAACCTGAATAGAACTGGCTAACAGGATTTTCTTCTCAACCTCTTACGAATTGAGGATCTTACTTTGATCCGGAGAAGTAAAGCAGAGCTAAACCAAGATCACGGGTGTTTGTTACCGGGGTAACGACTCGATTGCTACCGGAGTAGCAGACTGACTCGATAGGCTCAGCAACCGCTCGACACGAGTGCGAGATGTAATCGATCGCAGGTGGAGGCAAATTGCGTGAGACGCTCAGTAACCGCTCGACACGAATGCGAGATATGATCGATCGCAGGTGGAGGCAAATTGCGTGAGTTGCTCCGGAGAGGCTTTGCAAGTTAGCGTTGCGCTAGAACTTGTGTTTGTTTGTAGATGGTTGAGAACCCTTTTCCTAGTCACAAAAGAGTTATATTTATATGATTCACGAAACCCTAAGGCTTGAAGATCCAGCCTGGCGGATTCCGAGATTGACTAGGACTGTCCTTCCTTAAACGACCTCTAATCAGATCGGTTAAGAATAAATTGAGATCAGAATTCCCCTTAACTTAGGGAACTCACTCAACCCCGTAAATGATCCAGATTAACTTTCAGCTAAACCTAAGATAAGCCAACCTGGCTCCAAAGAAGATCATTTCCTGATTTGGCTAAGATATCTTTACAAATGGATTGCTACACGCAACAACCCCTAAATTACCTCAATCAGCATTTATGCATTACTATCCTTCAAGGTAATTCATATATTGTGTAATTGGGTTACTACAAAATGACCCCCATCAGATTGTTCGTGGCGGATTACCAGCTAACGAATTAATACTTTCTCTCCAAGTATTCTTTCCAAAGAAGGAGCTAAGATGTGGCAAATTGGATTTGGTTTAACCAAAACCCCTCTGGGCCTCGGAGTAAAGCCCAATTGAAGGAAGCTCCAATTGTGGCCCAAACACTAGGCAGATTATAGGCAGCAGCCAAGGTAGGCTAAGTAGATTGTAGGATGATGCTAGGCGTTTTCTAAGCAGAAACTAAGCGGGCTCCTAGGCGGTGTTAGGCGGGTTCTTCTCTTTAGAGATACAGTTTGGTTTCCCCTACAGTAATTTTTAGTTCCGTCTTTGTCTACAAGGACATCTCGAGATAGATTGCGAGGAAGGTATATCACCTCCTATTCACTTAATTACATTCACGATATATTATGATAGGTTGTGTGTTAAACATTATGGGATTAAGGCATGTTAATTAAGCGTAACATGGCTGAAAAGAGTTACGGGACTGCAGCTCAGTAAATCAACCTCGTCATGTCAAAGTTAAGTAGCAGAGTGCATAAGTGGCAACAGTTCGATCAGTTGATTAATACGTGAATTTTATTGTTAAACGATTGTTAGGTAATTAATATATTACAACTGGTCAGTCAGTTAGTTAAGTCATTCTCAAGCACATTTACGATTTCCTAACTTTAATCTTTACATTCTATGGAACTATATCAAAGAAATTCTATATTTTTCTATAGGATTAATCTTTCTTGTCTTCATGTTCAACCGTTAAATAACTCGTTGATTCAGTCGATTCTCTCAATGACAATGCACATTAAAATGTGTGGTTGGATATAAAACATGCAAATGTAAGTACATAAACTATCAACCCTCAAGGCCTCAAGTATACCCCAATACCTCATGCGTGCTGGCTAGCTCTACTAATTTCATTGATGCTGAACCCAAGAATTACTCCCATTTCTATATCTGCCAAGGGAAATGAGTTTGGTTGGAAGTTGGATCTGTAGTCAAAGTAATATTGTGTGATAAAGAGATGGGACATGCATGGACTAGTGTCTTTAATTGGTTTACTGCTCTTTCAAACACTTGAACGCTGTGTTTGATCGCGCGCATGCAGAGGATATTGCTTCATTGCTTGAATACTTGAGATCGAGTTGAGAGCTAGCGTAAATCAATACTCAAATGCTTTTGCAAGCTGCATGTAATTACATTTTGCCATATCCGTTAGCCATGACCCTTTCGATTAATTAGATTCTTCAATCAAAGTTCTCAAAAAAATTGAAGAAATTAACTGTGATGCCTTTTTTTAAAGGGAAAAGTCATTGCCTGACTCGCCAAAGATCGAAAGCTATAGATCGATCGCTAAGTCTCGGGCTCTCGGCCGTGCTGGGTTGCAATTGGGTTATGAACTCGATCGATCTTATTCAGGCAGAACGTTGCTTTGGTTCATTGAAACACAACCCAAACCTGTATCTTGACTTATGTTTAGGCCCAGATAGATAACCCTTTTTATAAGTGTGAAGTCGATCGATCACCATGCGCAATTCAGATTCTTCAAGTGGCCGTTATACGTTTTATCAGGTCTTATTTGATGCAACACCTATCAAGTAATTGGGTTACCTAGCTAGATCCTATATGCACTTTTTCATTGAAGACAGCAATTACATTATATTTAATTATCAAGTGTATTATAGGAAGAAACATTTTCTTGTAATGTATGTTGAACACACATCAGCTAAAACACATTAGTCACCTTAATCAAACGCGTCCCAATTTAGTTATGTCCAAGATCATACAAATAACTGGATATCCTAGATCAAACTTCGATCTTAATTAATAAGTTTTCTTGTTTTATTTTGAGAAGGCCCCCACCTATCATTTGACTGAAGACCAGTTCGATCATAGCTAGCTAACTTAATTGTAATAGACAGATTATGGTTGAATTAGATGAATGATTAAGAATGGATCGAGGAAATACATGCCAGTTTCTGCAGTTCTATCTTTTCTGGTCTACTTTATCAAGCTCGCTCCACCAGCTGTTAAATTATGATCCTAGGGTTTTGCGGTTGTCTATTGTCCAGTATGATATGAAGGCATATAGCTGCAAACCTCCTGATACATGAGTTTACGAAACTGTTATAATATGCAGGTGTGTGGAAAAACTAATCCAGTTTGTAAGGACAGATTACAGAAAGAATTTTGTAATTATAATGCTGTATGTGCAGTACATATGATATAGATTAAAGGTTCTGCACTTCCTGGTTTTGTATTTTCAAATTTCAATCTTTGACAGAAGAGATTAGATTTCATTGTAGTGTGACTTCCCAGCACACAGCTGCTTAATTTGCAAATATATGATCCTGGTGTTTGTTGGTAATACCCAGACTGATTTTTGAGGTGTTGATCAACCATTTTATAAGTTATATGGGTCTCCAATTATATATGAGAATCTTAACTCATGAAAGAAAGACTATTCAAGATTACAATTAAATAATCAAGTTTCCAATAATATATATGATATGAAGGACCACAATATATTTCATCTGTTTTTAATTGTTGTGGTATGGAATAAAGATTGTGATTGGTTCGTACATTCTTTGTTGCTTAAGAAGCTGGATCATATCTATGAAATGCTTATTCGTTCCCAAGATATTTGAGCTATATAAAGTATGTGCATCTGGGTATAAATTATAGCTTATATATGTGCAGACGTTGAAGACTAATTTGAGCAACACGGAAGAGGCAGCTAGAGACCGGAATGATCACACAGTGCGCATCTTAAGCTAAGGACAAACAGAGATTTTAAGTCAGCAGTCAATGTGAGAGCTAGAATGATCGATCATAACAACCCCCTGTATTATCCTACATTTTTAATCCCTTTGAATAATATTCTGAGTTGATTTGTTGCTTCTGTAATACTATATACACTTGCATTCCTAAAGTAGGCAATTAAATATGTTACTGCAGATTTAAAGGAGTTGTTTAACAAAGAGTACTGTACGTCGATTAGAAACCTTTTAACCAAATGGGATGGTTAAAATATGGACAAACATTTGTTTAGTCTCTATGGTTCTGGTCGGTCGTCTATTCAGTCTCTAATTTCAGTTTTGTCTAATTAGTGCTTAAAGTTCTAACTTTTAATCTGAAAGTCCATTCCTTTAATTAATTTCTCCTTTGAAGACCCCTTCAAAACATTGTAAAATGACAAAAATACTCTTAGAATAATATTCCATTTGATTTTCTTTAATTATTTAAAATAAATTTATTATTTTTATTTTAAGTTAAATTTATCCGGTGAATACATAAATAAATAAATGGAAAGTGACTTTGGCGAGTATAGAAATTCATTTCTCCTTAAAATAAAATGAAAACAATAAAGAAAATAAATATTAAAGAAAATAAAAAGGAAAATTGATACAAGGGTATTTTGGCAATTTTGATATTTTTTTGAGCGTGTTTAACTGCCACCACATCACACTAGTGGAGAAATTAACGGAATGAACTTTTTAGATTAAAAGTTGAAAATTTAAAGACTATTTAGATGAAATTGAAATTTGAGGGACTGAATAAATGAATAATCATAAATATAAGAACTAAACAAACATTTGCTCTTAAAATAATATGAACACATATGCGCATGTACTATTTGATGTACATAAGGGTTTAAAAAAACTGGGTTGGCAAGCATTTGACTGCCATTGTCAATCATTTGCCAATTGCCATAAACAGGTTGTTGCCTTAAACCTGTTTATATATACGTTTATAGTAACCCAAGGCTCAGGTGCATGTTCTTGCCATTTTATCTTAGTATCTTAATCGCTCAAGTGAAAAGTCTGTTTTCTGCATATATCCTTTTACCGAGAGTATATATTATGCGTATATGTACGTACCCTTTTTCATATATTAAGTATCCTGTATTGATCAAAATGATCGATTTCCCGAGACCGTAAATTACATGGTCTTTGTGAACTGTGATCCCATGGAAAACCCTAGAATATTTGAATCCTAAAACGTATTTATATAATTCGTTTATATAATTCTAAACCCTAAGGACAATGCTAACATTTATATAATTCTTAATGAAACAAATTACTTGGTCGATATTCCTTCTCCTAATGGAACTACTTAAGGAAGATTGAAGAATATGATCATATATTGTTGTCGATATGTCCCCATTTATATTTCGTGAACCTGCTAATGAATAAGTGTTTTAGACACACTACTGGAACCATGGAATGAAGCGACAAAGAATGAAACGGGAAAACCAAAAGTCGTCGCCTCAACATATCCAAGCGACCAATATAGGATTTGTCGCTTCACAAAAAGATGGCGACGACTTTTGATCAATAGTCGTCGTTCAAAAAAGAATGAATCGACGAATAATGACATTTTGTCGTCTCAGTTTATGAAAGAACCAGGTTTTGTAAAATGTAGCGACGATAATTCAACAGTCGTCGCGCATGTTTTTTTGAGGCGACGACATTCAGAAACGTTGTTGCTGTCTAATAAACTAAGCGACGCATTTTGACAATCTTCGTCGCTTCGAGTTTTCAAATCTGCTATAAAGCCTTCAGCTTAGACAGAACACAGAAGGTCAAAAAAATTCGTCAAAACACTGTAGTAGCTGCGAAAAATCTCCAAAACTGCTGATTTCGTCAATTTCGGGGTCCGGAAGCTTGGGTCTTCTCTTCCAATTGCTTTGTAGGTTAGTATAATCTGTCATCTTCATTGTAATCACCATATTTTGGTTTGATTGGTTGAATTTAGTGTTTGATTTCTTGAGTTGGATTTGGTTTATAATGTGTTTTGTGTTGTTTTTAGTGTTGGGTGTTTGAATATATGATGGAGTTTGTGTTGATTTTGGTGAAATTGAGATTAGGTTTGTTAATTTGGGAAATTCTGATATTTAGTTAAATTTAGTGAAATTGGGAAATTTAGTGAAATTGAATTTTAGTTAATTTAGTTAAATATAAATTTAGTGAAAATGAAATTTTGTGAAGACGATAAAATTTAGTGAAATTACAATTTTATGATGTAATTTGTTTGTGTTGTGTGTGGATTGTGATAGTAAGGGTTTCTGAAACATGTGAGTGACTTAGTGAGGGAGTGTGGTGCCGTGTGTAAATTTAAGGTTTCATATTATATATAATTGTGGTGTTTATCAGCTTAGAACTCCCGTTTGAGAATCAACAACTCATCTAGTTGATCGAGATGAGTTGTTGATTCTCGAATTGTCCCTTTTTTGGACACTTTAGGCGAACACGAGTTTGTTGGTCTTTTTGCTATTCATGTGGTTTCCGTTGCAGTTTTGGGATAGAGTTTCAACAGTGTCTCTCTACAATGTTCCTCGAGTGCAAATTAGGTTGTTTAGATTTTTGTGCACTTGAGGAACTGTATGGAGATGCTGCCGAAATTTCCCAAAACTCTAGCAGAAACCGCATGAATAGCAAAAGAATCAACAAAGTCGTGTTCGCCTGAAGGGGATAGGACCAAACCTGGAGGAATAAGGAGAAGAAGTGTTGGGACATGTTTTTATTGTATTATAAATGTTGTGTGTTGACCTTATGCATATCGTCTGTTTATGTTATGACAGGAAACATGGATGATGTTCCGGACAAATCTTTTATGAATCTTCATTTTACACACACTGACTACAGAACAGGCGTAGTTAACTTCATCAATTTTGTGAATACTCACAATGTTGGAACCATGTACTTTACTTGCCCGTACTCAGTGTGTAGAAATGATCCTTATTATAAGAAACTCGTTGAGATTTATCATCACTGCATCCACTGTGGTTTGGATCCGACTTACACAGTTTGGCATCTACACGGGGAAGTTTCTGGTCAACCAGCAATGATGAGTCAAAGGAGACAGTGGCTTCAAGACAGAGTCCAAGCTTCCAGTGTTGCCGGTCCTTCAGTGGTCCTACCTGTAGGACCACCTGTTGACATTATACAAGATGTATTTCCGTACTATCCTGGATACCATGGAGATGCACCGCATAATGTGAATGTTGAAGAAAATGTTGAAGCTCAATTCAATGACATGGTAGATGATGATTATGCTAAGTATGAAATGGTTCTAAGGGAGTCTCAAACCCCATTGTATGAAGGGAGTGAAAAAACTGTATTAAGTGTCATTTTACATGCAATGAAAATTAAAGTTGAAAATAGATGGTCGGATACGAGTCTTGATAAATTGTGCAAATGGTTGCATAAGTTTTTTAAAAAGCATAATTTCCCACTCATTTATTCGAGAATTACAAAAATCATTAAGGATCTTTCCC
The DNA here is from genome assembly GCA_963682095.1 of Potentilla sterilis. Taxonomy (NCBI): domain Eukaryota; kingdom Viridiplantae; phylum Streptophyta; class Magnoliopsida; order Rosales; family Rosaceae; genus Potentilla; species Potentilla sterilis. The sequence continues at coordinate 2,464,468 of OY821765.1, forward strand.
TTGAATATGAAAAAATTCATGTTTGTGAATTCAACTGTTACATATTCAGGGGGCCTGCAAATAAAACTCGTAGGACTTGTCCAATATGTGGTGCTCAAAAATATAAGCCAGATACGGATGACCTTCCAAAAAAGATAATCTGGTATTTCCCCCTCACTCCAAGGTTGAAATACCTATTTATGTCTCCACACACAGCAAAGCATATGCGATGGCATAAGGAGAGGCGAATAGATGAAAGTACCCTCCGGCATCCATCTGATGGAGAATCATGAAAACATTTTAACAGGACATTTCCAGGTTTCGACGACATTAAGGGAAGAAATGTGCGACTTGGAGTGGCAACTGATGGTTTTAGTCCTTTTGGAACAATGACAACACAACATAGTACATGGCTCGTGGTTGTGATGTCATTTAATCTACCCCCTAATATGTGTATGAGGAAGGAATATAATATGCTGGCTGTGTTGATTCCTGGCCCTAAATCTCCAGGAAAGTGTCTTAGTGTACTCATTCGTCCATTGATCGACGAGCTCAAAGATTTGTGGGAAAATAGAGTCCATACTTTTGACAGAGTAGACAATGATGTATTCATGATGAAGGTAGCGATGATGTGTATGATAAGTGACTTTCCTCGTTTAGGGATGCTTGCAGGCTCAACAGTGAAAGGGTACAAGGCATTTCCAATTTGTCTACATGAGCTTACGGCGGAGCATATTTGTGGGAGAATCATTTATGAAGGGCATCGGAAATGGCTTGACGAGAATTCACCAATGCGATCCAGTTTGGCATTTAACGGGAAGCCAGAGTGGCGACAAAGACCAGCTCATAAGGACAGGGATGAAATTTTAGAGGAAATTAGGTCACACCGTTACGCCACTCTTAGCCAGCATCCTGATTTTCACGTCCCTTATAATCCAAACAACAGACAATGTTTCACCCATGAGAGCGTATTCTGGATCCTTCCCTATTGGTCATCGTTGTTACACAGATACTGTTTAGATGTCATGCACATTGAAACGAACGTGGGTGACAATATCCTTGTCACCATTCTTGCAATTGAAGGGAAGACCAAGGATAGTCCAAAGGCCCGCGAAGCTTTGGAGAAGAGGAAAATCAGCAAAAGACAGTGGTGTTCGGAAGCTGAAAAGAGGACGGGGAAGGTTCCTCATGCACCCTTTTTAGTTGAACAGGATCTTCGTGAAGAAGTATTCGAATGGTTTCGCGGTGTTAGGTATCCACTTGGCTATGCGGGAAGTTTGAGAAATAAGGTCAAACTAACCGAGAAAATGTTCTATGGATTGAAGACGCATGATTGCCATGTCCTGCTTCAACGTCTTCTTCCAGTAGTTATCCGAGGATTTTTACCAAATAACGTCGTGAAGCCATTGATAGCGTTGTCAAATTGGTTTCGGAAATTATGTGCGAGGGAGTTGAAGAAGGCTGAGGTCGAACAAATGAAAGATGAGATAGTTATCATTTTGTGCAATTTAGAGTTGATTTTTCCTCCACATTTCTTCACCTCTATGGTTCATCTCATGGTTCACCTTCCCGAACAAGTTATGCTTACAAGCCCAGTACATTTTACATGGATGTATCCGATGGAAAGGTATATGCAGTAACCAAAAATGTTTCTTTTGTTCAAACTAAATTTACACTAACTTTATATGTGCACTAAGCATATTCATCATTTTATAGGCAATTAGGTGATTATAAACAGTCAATGAGTAATACACGTTATCCGGAGGGGATTATTGCAGAAAGATACATATCATGGGAGTCGGTGACCTACTGTAAGTCTTATTTGCAATTGGAAGATGTAGAACACACCAATCCCCCAATATGGAATATTAGCTGTGTTTCGCAGTTAGTTCAGCCGTGTATTATGGATACCACCGGAAATATCAGGTTAACAGAGGAGCAAACAGCTGAGGCTCACTGGCAAATTTTGACCATTACAGAAGAGGCTCAAGAGTACATTTACAGTCATTTGGAGATGTACACAGCGAAACATGGTGACGTTTACGATGAGCGTCTCATGAGGAGGAGTTTCCATCGATGGTTCTTAAGATATGTACGGAAATTTAATTTTTGATTCTTGTACAAAGATCCAAAACCCTAAATGGTATAACACTAACACCAATTTTTTTTTTTCAGGCAACCCGTCGGCATGATGCTCAAGACCTTAATTATAACAGGGGAATATGGTCATTGACTCGAGGTCCGTAATTCACCCGGATTTATAAGGCTTGCTATGTGAACGGTATCAAGTATGTCTCATTCGATAGAGATCAAAGGCTCGTGACTCAAAATAGCGGGGTGATGTTAAGCACGAGATCCCAACACTTCTATGGGCATCTTGACTACGTAGTCGAGGTATGTTATCCAGACAATTTCTCGGTCGTATTGTTCAAACTTATATGGCACAACACCTGTTTCTGCACAAACACGTAGGCCTGGTAGAGACTGGTGAATCTAGATGTGATCTCCTCCTGCAAACCTGCTAACTAAGGGGAATAACGGGCGGGCCGGTCTTCTCCTCTCTGATACCTAAGTTAGTACAGTTGGGATGAATAGATAACTTAAGCACGTATGATAAGCAGTTGGAGAGATCAGTTACCTATTAAAGAGGGTAGTTGAGGCCCTTATATAGGTGGTCGGGCGTGGGGTCTGGCCTCACTCTTCGATGTGGGACTGGTTTCCTTCTGTTCGCACACAAAAGGACAGCTCTGGTGGCCTCTTCGGCAGGCTGGCATCCCCAGTCCCCGGGCCCCTGGTCACAAGGTAGACTGCTGGACCTCGGGTCCGGGTGCTGGTGATCCTGCTCCAGGCCTCAGTCCGGCCCCGGATACACTAGCTGCGGGTCTGTGGGCTTATGTAGCCCCTCTGTGGCTACTGTCAACAACACCACTGACGATGAGACCGCCGAAGAAATTGACACCGTCAAGGTAGATCATGGTCTGACCTCAGTGGATACAAACACTAGTTACTATGAAAATTCACCATTTTTTCTTGCTGTCAAGATAAAACAAGTTTTCTACTTGGACGATCCTGTGGCAGGTGGTACTTGGAAGGTGGTGCAAGAAATGTCGCACTGAAATGTATACAGTGCCGAAGTATTGGCAACAGAAGATAGAAGGCCTCCTTCAGGGAATCAAATCTCATAGCCTTACCAAGAGGACACACTTAGTTCAATGCAATTTTACCATATTGATGCATCTAATCTCCAACTCGATTTAGAAGTACACGAAGGGAATGAAAACGAGAAAGATGAAGACGATGAATTCGATGAGGAAGAGGAAGATGAAGAATTCGATGAAGAAGATGAAGTCGATGATGAAGACGATGATGGAGGGGATGAAGAAGATGAAGACTACTAGTTATTATTTCATATATTGTAATATGATGATATATATATAAAATTATTTTAGTTTAAAGCGACCAATGTTGACCAACATTCGTCGCTTCACATTTCAAACGATTAATTTCAGTCAAAAGCCGTCGCTTAACTGCGTATTCCGACTTTGTCGCGACAGATGTTTAAAAGTCGTCGCTAGTTTACATACAAAGCGACGACTTTAGGTAATATTCGTCGCTTAGTTTTTAAATCTTCCTAAAACAACAAAAACTTCGGTTTTCAATTACCAAAGTACTCCATTTGAATTAACTGACCGTTGGATGTCAAGTATTCATATATTATGATGCCAGGTTAAAATTAGGGATGGAACAAGCGTCGTTTGATGCTTTGATCGTCGGGATAATTGAAAAAAACGCACTTTGACCACAACAAAAACTTTTTGACCGCCGCTCTCTGAAAGCCTTGCTCCGTGACGGGCAGGGGACGATAAAAGGGCATGACAACGGGGTCAGAAATGTAGCAACCCAGTCCCCCAAAACGCCCCCGGGATGGGGTCCACACATAGAGCATATTAGTGGTGTTTTCGGTTTTCTCTTAAATTGGACAACCGAACAACCCCCGTTATGGCCCAAATTTTAAGCGTGCCCCTTATTTTACGTGCATTTCACATCCAACGGTCAATTTTACTGATGGAAGTCCGCTCCTAATAGCGCCTTCAAGAAGCAACAACTTCTTTATTAACCTAATATAAAGGTTAAGCAACATAGGGGGATACTTGGGTTTTCATACTGCTAAGTAATTTATTTAGACTAACTGACCGTTAGATGTCAAGTGTATGTATAGTATGGTACGCGGTTAAAATTCGGGACGAATCGGACATAGTTTGCCCGTCCGATAGTTTGAAAAACCCAAATTTCAGAATGGACCTAATTTAAATACTAAGAAACATAGGAGGATACTTGGGTTTTCATATAGCTAAGTAATTCATTTAGAGTAATTGACCGTTAGATGTCAAGTGTACGTATATTATGGTACGCGGTTAAAATTCGGGATGAATTGAACGTCATTTGGCCCCCCGATTGTCGGAAAAACCCAAGTTTAAGAATTTAAGCGACGAAATAAAATGTATATTCGTCGCTTCAGATGATCTAAGCGACCATGTTTAAGCTCACAAGGTTACCATGTGTGTTTGAACTTCGTCGCTTCATATCACTTTAAGCGACGAACATGTCTATTTTTGTCGCCAACTTAAATACTAAGCGACGAGTTTTGTTGAACTTCGTCGCTTAAAACAGATGATTATAACCGAGACTTTGCATCTTCTTCCTCATTCGCGCGATAAACCCAAATTTTTCCCTCTCTGCCGAAAAGTCCCAAATTTTCAAAACCCAAAATTTTTCTTACTCTTTCGATTTCCTCTCCTTCGATTTCAACCCCTCTCCTTCGATTTCTTCCTCTCCTTCGATTTCAACCCCTCCTTCGATTTCTTCCTCTCTTTCGATTTCAACCCCTCCACCCGAAATCCCCAATTCCTAAATCCGAAATCTCCAAACCCGGAACTCCAAACCCTAACGCCTTCGATTCATCAATGGCACCAGGTTCTAGTGCCCAGAAGAGGAAGAAGGAGCTCCATGCGAGAAGGGAGAGGAAGGCGGCAGAAGTTGCAGAACGATTGGTGGCCGCGGCGGCGAATGCGGCGGCGACAGGGGAACCGGCGAATGCGAACCCTACACAAGTGGCGTTCGACAGCTTGGTATCGGTCCCGTCGTTGGAAGAAACAGATCCTTTGGGGTCGGGGCCTGCTGGAAGCGGAGCTGGCGGTGGCGCCACGGGTGGAGGCGGAGATGGCGCTGGCGCCACCGGTGGAGCCGGAACTGCCGCTGTGGAGCAAAGTGCCGCTAAAGGTCCTCCGTTAAGCATTCGGACCAAAAGGGGTCCTCCGTTGTCGGGTAAATTTCATTTCCTGTTTCAATTTCTATTCTTTGTTTTGTTGGATTTAGGGTTTAGTGAAGTCTCTGATCGATGTAATGCCTTAGTTTTTGTAGTTTTTTGTATCAAGGCCGGGCAGGCATGCATATTGGGATAAATTTCCAGCATTTTCTTCTAGGATTGATGAACATTAGGAATCAGTAATAGGATTTGATGATGGATATGAACTTTAGTATCTCAGCTAATGCTATAGCCTAGCAAAATCAACTAAAGTTGCAATAGGATTCGGTGTATGATTCATTGTTTTAGTTGATGTAAATTTTAGTGTTTCTTTGCATCCTCCCAGAGTGACAGTGCGTCTTTTGCATCATACGATCAATCTCATATGATGACCTCGACCTTCCTTCTTGGTTCAAGTAGAAAAGTCTTCTTGTAAAGAATAAAATAAAAATTGTGAAGTTTTGGTAGCTATCGTATTTGGTGATTGAAGCTTGCTGAGAGCTTCTTTATTTAGATGGTATTAGGGGGTATGCAATTGGTATATAGGATAATAGTATTTACATGAATATTTCTCTGTCAATGCATTTTGCAGAGAATGAATATTGTTTAATTTGCTTAGGACTACAAAGTTAAGTGCAAGGTTGCTGGACTTATGGACAACCTAGAGAACGTGTAGAGTTGGGAACTCCGCGAGGTGTCACATGGACAGCTAATAAAGCACACATGCCCCTAGCTATCAGATTTAGGGCTCTTATTTGGCAGTTTCCTTTACTGGGGATGGAGCCAATCTATATCCTTCGATTCTCTCCAGGAAACACACACACATATGAAGATCTCTCATCGAGAAATATTAAGCTACTAATTCTCTGATGGTGTCTTTTGGTTTCCAGATCCATCAACTCATTGTCTAAGTATAAACTTTTTCTTTGTTTCTTTTGTACGTAGTTATCAAAATAGAGATGAGATGGTTCTCTCAAATATTCAAGAGCACTGGGTCTTTGTCTTTCTGCACTTTTTGTTGAGTGAAGTGAAGTGAGCAAGGGAAAAGTAGAAAGAAATATTGTTAGGGTTAGGGTATTCTATTATCTCCTCCTAATTACTCATTTATTTAGTGGAGGATACATAAATTGTTGTCCATAAAGCTCACCAAGATACAATGACTACTCACCAACTAAATCTCCCTTTTGTTCTGGCTCTTAGATTATTAAGCTTCTCTTCAGCAGTGTATGTATATTGTTATGTTATTTAGGGCTCCCTCCTCAGTCCTTACTCCACTCATTTTTCTTGAGTAGAGGGAAAGGAAATATAATCATTAGTATAGGAAGCAAGACAGTACTAACTAGTCTCTCTTTAATAATACCAGAATCTTTTCTATTCCAATGCTTAATCATCATCCATCTTTCTCTCCAGTTATTTTTTTTGCTTACAATTAATGGTATTTTAGTTGGAGCTTTAGAATATTTTCTTCTCTGTATAGTTTTTCTTTTTAATTTTATCTTCTGTGTTCTGTATAGTTGATAATGAAGGTCAGAGGTAGTTTATCATTAAGGTTGCTGTAATCATTACTGTGAAACTAAGTTCCTAACCTAATTATGAGCGCAATATATACCTAATGAGTAACTACGGTATAGTACTATAGTTCATAGTGACAGCAATTCAGAAATACATATATTTACTTAGTGGTTTGAATGAATGAACAAACTGGGCTCTCGAGAATTCATATTCACTGTTCACATTGTTCTAAAACTATTTCCTGTTTTATTTGGTATTTTGGATGCAGAGGTTGTTGATATGGAAACGAGGGAGAACGTGACGGGGCCCCTGAAGAAGCCTGGGATCGTCATATGAGATGACCCGGCCTTAGGGTGGATTGTGTGGACCTGACTTGACCTGGTTAGGGAAGCTAGCAGGTAGGTAGGTCACAAATCCCACATCGCCCGAGGGAGTGTGGATGTGATGCTTATATGTGCAGGGTTAGCACAATATGAAGAGACGCGTCTTGGGACTCAATGACTTAGGAGGGGATGAGAACTCCGAAGTTAAGCTTGCTCGCCTCGTAGCAATTCCAGGATGGGTGACCTACTGGGAAGCCAGTAGGCAGGCAGCTCCCGAAGCAAAACCGTACGGGGTGATTCCCAAAGCGGACAATATCTCTACTGCGCGTGCCGGACCGTTACATCATAGGCACCAAAACTCTATATTTGAAGAAGCTGAACAACGACAAGCATCTGCCGGTTGTGTACTCAGAACAGCACAAGGGTCCCAAGGAATTAAAGTGGAGGACTTTGATGAGTCGGGACATCGGGAGCGCCGTACGGAGCAAAGTCCCGATGCTTGCGCCATCATATGCTGAGCTGGCTGAGGAGCACCGAGATGCACTGGCTGATTATATGGAGGTAAAACTTTTTTTTTTCAATATTTTCGGATACTTTTTTTGTAATTAAAATAATTTTGAAATATGATATTCTATTTCTAATGCAATTTTTTTTCAATTGTCCAATTTTTCAGATGTTCTATGACCTCCCTCCCACCGAGACAGGCATGTGGGAATACATTGAGGAGATCGCTTCCAAGATCTACAAGGATTGGAAGTACGACGGCCATACTCACTACGTTGAAATGAGTAAGGCGACGCCTGCAGAGTTCATCCACCGACCCGAGCAGTGGGAGTACCTCAAAGTCCACTTTGAGGACGACAATTATAAGGTAATGAATATTAATTTATAGGTTCTCGCATTTCATATAACAATTTATTTTCTATTATGATATCAAATATGTTAATTATATCATCCAATGTGTTTTGCAGAAAATTTGTGCCCGGAACGCTGCTAACCGGAACAAGGGAAAGGAACAGGGATATGCAATCAACCACCGCTCCGGCACCACTCCCTACAGCTACCGGGTCGCTGCAAACAAGCAGAAAGGGTGTCTAGCGCCGATCCTCCAAACAGTCTGTGATGTGTATCAAAAAACACAGAATGTGTAGGACAAAGTGGTGAGTGACGACGAGTTAGATGGAAGCGTTTGATTTTTAGCTTCTTAATTTATTTATTTTTGAATTAAAAACTATACTAACACAACCTATTGGATAATATTTTTTGCAGGCAGCGGTTAAGAGGAAGATGGATGAGCTATGTGCTAACCAAGGGAGTGATGAAGCGGGCAGCAGTCAAGTGACGGGCCCCGTTTCCGTCGAAGAGCAGATGGCCGTAGTGGAGAAGGAGCTGGGTGGGAACACTACCAGAAAAAAGGCTTTTCCCGACGAAATAAAAAAAAACGGCCGACGAAAAAAAAATTTCGTCGGCTATTCCCAAGAATGGCCGACGAAATTTTTTTTTCGTCGCCAAAAAAAAATTTCGTCGGCTATTCCCCTAGAATGGCCGACGAAATTTTTTTTTCGTCGCTAAAAAAAAATTTCGTCGGCTATTCCCCTAGAATGGCCGACGAATTTTTTTTTTCGTTGGTAAAAAAAAAAATCGTCGGCTATATTCATATTTAAGCCGACGAAAATTTTTGGAAGTATGGCCGACGAGTACTAGGTTTGATTTCGTCGGCTATGATTAAAAAAAAAAAAACAGCTTCCATTTTCTATCACTATCGACAAACCATTGCTTCGTCCTTTAAATGCAAATGTGTCGTGAAATAAGATATGACCGAAATAATGAAATACGTCAACGGTTGAAAAATGATAAGATTCTGACAAAATCTGTGTGCCGAATGTTGCGGTTAACTGTTTTTTACTTCCGTTTTCCTATGGGTAGCCTGACGGTCGGTAAATATTTTGAGGAAAATTTTTATACGATTAGTTGCGTCTCATCGATTTGAAACTATTATCTGTTGAAGGTCAGGCCAAAAAACGTCATTTAGACAGGCCAATTACCATTTCTAAGCGTTTGAAGGGTCGACTCACCCGGTTGACCGTCCCGATCGAGCCTTTAACGTTGTCAGATGTAGTTAGATTTTTTTTCATACATGTATTTAATCTTAACGGTGATATCTGACGGTTGGAATAGATTTTCCAAACTTTTATATTCAAAATCGGAACATATGCACTAATGTTCCTTAACTTGTTTACTAAACGTTTAAGTGAATGTATCGTTTCAAATAGTTACTATACGCTGAGTCTTCAAATGAAAATATGTCGTCAAATAAGATATGACCGAAATAATGAAATACGTCTACGGTTGAAAAATGACAAGATTCCGATAAAATCTGTGTGCCGAAATAATGAAATCAGTCAAAACCCGGTTTACTGTAGATTTGGCATCCGGCGTCCGAATGATGATTGTGATACCATTCCGGAAAGGGAACGACGCCAGGAACAAAACTCGTAGCTTTGCCACGACGTGTGGGCTTTTTCGGGCTTTCGAGTTCGTTTAGGTCCTCAAAACGGCATTTTAGTATGTTTTCATAGAATAGCCGACGAAACATTGCAATTCGTCGGCTATTCTCTGAGTTTAGCCGACGAAACATTGTATTTCGTCGGCTATACTCCAAAAAAAAAAAAATTTCCAAATCATAGCCGACGAAATTAATATATTTCGTCGGCTATACTCCAAAAAAAAAAAAAAAAATTTCCAAAGCATAGCCGACGAAATTAATATATTTCGTCGGCTATACTCCAAAAAAAAAAAAAAATTTCCAAAGCATAGCCGACGAATTAATATATTTCGTCGGCTATTCTCTAAGTATAGCCGACGAAATATATTAATTTCGTCGGCTATTCTCCTTCTAAATTTTTTAAATCCTCCCGCCTTTTTCTCTAAGTATAGCCGACGAAATTAATATATTTCGTCGGCTATTCTCCTTCTAAATTTTTTAAATCCTCCCGCCTTTTTCTCTAAGTATAGCCGACGAAATATATTAATTTCGTCGGCTATTCTCCTTCTAAATTTTTTAAATCCTCCCGCCTTTTTCTCTAAGTATAGCCGACGAAATTAATATATTTCGTCGGCTATTCTCTAAGTATAGCCGACGAAATATATTAATTTCGTCGGCTATTCTCATTCTAAATCTTTTAAATCCTCCCGCCTTTTTTCTCTCCTCCTTCGGCCTCCTCCTCCTCCTTCCCCTCCTCCTCCTCCGGCCTCCTCCTCCTCCTCCGGCCTCCTCCTTCCCCTCCTCCGGCCTCCTCCTCCTCCTCCTCCTCCTCCGGCCTCCTCCTTCCCCTCCTCCGGCCTCCTCCTCCTCCTCCTCCTCCGGCCTCCTCCTCCTCCTCCTCCGGCCTCCTCCGGCATCCTCCTCCTCCTCCTCCTCCGCCTCCTCCTCCTCCTCCTCCGGCATCCTCCTCCTCCTCCTCCGGCCTCCTCCTCCTCCTCCTTCTCCTCCTCCGGCATCCTCCTCCTCCTCCTCCTCCGCCTCCTCCTCCTCCTCCTTCCCCTCCTCCGGCCTCCCCCTCCTCCTCCCCTCCTCCTCCTCCTCCTCCGGCCTCCTCCTCCTCCTTCCCCTCCTCCTCCTCCTCCGGCCTCCTCCTCCTTCCCCTCCTCCTTCCTCCTCCTCCTCCGGCCTCCTCCTTCTCCTCCTCCTTCTCCTCCTCCTCCGGCCTCCTCCTTCTCCTCCTCCTTCCCCTCCTCCTCCTTCTCCTCCTCCTTCTCCTCCTCCTTCCCCTCCTCCTCCTTCTCCTCCTCCTTCCCCTCCTCCTCCGGCCTCCTCCTTCTCCTCCTCCTTCCCCTCCTCCTCCGGCCTCCTCCTTCCCCTCCTCCTTCCCCTCCTCCTTCTCCTCCTCCTTCCCCTCCTCCTCCGGCCTCCTCCTTCCCCTCCTCCGGCCTCCGGTATTTTTTTTTGCCCAAAATGCAGTTATAGCCGACGAAATTGACATTATTTCGTCGGCTATACTCCAAAAAAAAAAAAATTCCAAAGCATAGCCGACGAAATTAATATATTTCGTCGGCTATTCTCTAAGTATAGCCGACGAAATAGCTCAAATTTCGTCGGCTATAACTTTAAAATATTAATATATTTGACCAAGCATAGCCGACGAAATCATTTTCGTCGGCCATAATTCGTCGGCTATACTTGGAATGGCCGACGAAATTGAAAATTTCGTCGGCCATTGGTATTACCGACGGCGTATTTCCGACGACTTATAGCCGACGAAAAATTCGTCGGTAAAGGGTATAGCCGACGAAATTTTGGCATAGCCGACGAAAAAAATTTCGTCGGCTATTCTCCCATATCTGGTAGTGGAAGCCGGGGACGAGGGTCTGAGGTATGTACAAAACATAACAATAACAGTTTTTCTTTTAGATACGAAAGAGTTTAATTTTAATATTTTTTTTGTGTTTTACCATTTTTGCAAGGCTAAGGGGTGCATTAAGACGGCCGGCAAAACCAAGAGGTGGAGAAATTGAAGAGCGAACTAGCAGCCGTCAGAGAAGAAAACAGACTCGAAAAAGAACAGATCACGCAACGTATTGCAATAATGGAGAAGTTTATGAGTCAATACATTTCGGCCCAACCACCACTGGATGTCAATGCCGCCGCCGCCGCCGCAAACACTCGGACGATCACCACAAAATCATCTTGTGCTGAAGCTATAGGTATACCCGACGAAGAGGTAGACCTTGATTAGGACCTTTTGTTACTTTGTAATTGGAACATATGTGCATTATTGTTAGAACATATTGTAGTTGTGAATGAAATCTATGTATTTATCGTGTTTGTGTTATGTTGGATATGTGATTTGAATGTATGTTGGTTATGTGAATTGAAAAAATTGTAGGTTTTTTAGGCAAGAAAGAAACCAGACCAGAACTCTCTGTTTTTCTGTCTGTAACAAACAATGAAGCGACGAACATTGGTCAAAACTCGTCGCTTAGATATAAATTAAGCGACGAACATTGATCAAATTTCGTCGCTAAACTGTGAGACGACAACTCAAAATTCGTCGTCTCCAGTTTGAAGAGACGTCCCAAAAGTCAAAAGTCGTCGCTTAGATGTTAATGACGCGACGAATGTTCATAAAAGTTCGTCGCTGACATTTTATCATCCCATACATTCCAGTATTAAACATGAAATGAAGAGACGAATGTTGAACTTAAGTTGGTCACTATAAATGGAAGCGATGACTCAAAATTGGTCGCTAGATAGGTTGCGACGAGGCAAAATTAGTCGCTATTGAGGAACTGTGACGAGCCAACATTGGTCGCTATTGATGGTTGCGACGAGTCAAAATTGGTCGCGGGAAAGGTCAGCCGACCATGCAACATTGGTCGCTCACGTTTGAGCGACGACTTTTGTTTTTGTCGCCTGACATATGGAGGCGACGACGTTTGACTCATAAGTTATCGCGTAGAATCGAAACGACGACTCTGAGGTGACAACCGCGAGTCGACGTATTTTGGTCGGCAGGAAAGTGAGGCGACGAGTTCGGATCCAAAGCGACGACAAAATGTCGTCGCTTACATTGCGACCCCCAGTAGTGACAGTTGGGTTAATCGACAAATTGTCTCCATCTTTGGGACTCTCCTGAGCTGCCTAGCTATTGACAATTTCTTAATTAGGCATCCAATTGCAATGCTTGTGATTAGTTTTAAGTGCGGCCAATTTCTTAGTTGGACCAGGGAATTTGAAAACATAAGCACCTGAGCATATGTATATAGTAATCTTACATTGAATTTGAATCCCTTTCTAGCTCGATCAATTTGTTTCCACAATTAGGGGAAGTCTGTTTGACATTATTAATCAGCTCCATTCCAGTTCGATCAGCTCACTAGCTACTTCAACAACTAAATCTTGCCTGTACCCGGCCATATCGATCTTTTTTATATATCCATCAACTCGGCTATGTATAGAACCCTAGCTAGGCTAACCAAAGCGCGCGCGCAGCACGTACATTTCTTTGTAAAAGTTCTCTACATTTATAAGTGCAGGGATTGGGATTGGTTGTTCTTCAAGAAATTTCTGGATGTTGGAGCTGTATGTCACCAATTCAACTAGCATAGGGGTTCAAATTGTTAAAAGAAGCAATCTGACAAAATAGACAATGATTAGTTATGATAAATCAGTCACCCTAACCCACTGTTCGTCTTGATGATATCTGAATTTTTCTTTGAAAATTTTACGTTTGTATTACTCTTGCACGAGCTTCGTCCGTTAGGGTAAATAAATAAGTTGGCCCAACATGTTAGTAGGAGTTACTAGTCGTGGCTCCATCAATATATATACTTGCTCGATCAAGTAGTGTCATTATGCAGCAGTCAACTGGCAAATTTTCACTGACCTAGCTAGTAACCTTCAAAGAATAAGCACATCGACATAGAAATGTAGACCTACGAACTTAAGTTTGATAAACATGTAGAAATACCCTACAAAATGGGAAATATATTCATTATAATTGCCTCATAGGATGAGCAATATTAAACATCTTACAAAACCTACTTAATTTGATTCCCAGCAATGATGTTGGAGAAAGTTTGACTCATCTGCTAAACTTATTAATTTGTTGAATGATACTAGTTGTTTTGGCCTTCTGTCGCCCATTATGAACAGTAGAAATAAAGTTTTAATTAGTCCCTCATACATTACGATACATACATTGTACGATTGTTCCTTTCTGGTGTATTCTTCCACGCATCATCTGCTTATAGATTTTGTTTATATCTGTGTATGATTGCTTCCATCTCTTAAATTAAAATACATCACCTACATCTAACAACAACTCAAGAAAGAAAATGAAATGAGAAATTTAAAAATGTCGACAATGCTCTATTAAAACTTTCCATCAAGAATCTAGAGCTAGCTCAGCGGGTAGATCGAGCGCATATGCACAATATGAAGTGGTTAAAACGGACTACAGTTTTCCTCCGGCAAAAGTTAAACAAGTACAACTCAATAATTTCACCTGTTTTAACTGCAGCGTCAATAATTTTAGAACAAAATACTGGTCACTCCTCCAACTTTCACTGACTCGACAGTTTAGTCCTTAAGGTTTCAATTTCAACAGATCACTCCTCCTACAACTTCAATTTCAACAGATCACTCCTCCAACTACATATTTTGAAATTGAAACCTTAAGGACTAAACTGTCGAGTTAGTGAAAGTTGGAGGAGTGATCTGTTGAAATTGAAACCTTAAGGACTAAACTGTCGAGTCAGTGAAAGTTGGAGGAGTGACCAGTAGTAATCACAACATGCCATGTACTTTTCTCTTTTAAGGGTAGCTGTGTACCTTATTGGGTCCTAATTGAAGACTGGGTAACTCTTAACTCTCTAAGTTATAAACTTCATCCTAGTTATAACTATGAACTAGGGTTTCAGAGTTTCAGATGAACAAGCTAAGAAGAGCTAAAACTAATTATTAGGATTGTTGAATCCAAAGATTACAGAAGCATAGTATGGACAATTGGAAGTCGTAGAAGGTAAACCGTTATGAGTTTCACTTAGACCGACGATGCAGCACACTGCAGCAGTCATCGACTTTAACATTATGCAGAAAATTAAGTGCAGAATTAGTAGCAAATATGTATAGATTGAAGTGTGGACAGACACTGCTTTTCATGATCGTTGTTTGTGTAAGTCAGTAGTGAAACTGAATAATAATGGACGCATGGTTCGGCTTATTGGTGGGGTTGCCGATCGATGCCATGCAAATGAACTTGTTTTCTTGCCGAGAAAGGACTCGTGAACCACTGACTGACCCTTTTTGGGCAAGGGGATGCTTTTCTCATCACTCACTGCTTCTCTTCTGGAATCTAAAGTTACACAACGTTAACTTTTAAAGCATGGGTACTGTACATCGCCCATTATGCAGTGATGTATAATAGTAAAACTAGCTAGTAAGTAGGTCAAAATACGCCAACATATATGTTGTCTGTTGGTTCTGTAGCCGCGATCGTATCTGATAGACTTGTTAAGTGTATATTGATTTCATATATATGCAAATGGGGAAGGTTTTGCTATTGCAGGAACTCGATTTGGTGATCACTTCTAATCATATATATGGTATGAATATGTTGTTTTTGAGAGCAAAACAATATGAGGTAGAATTTATGAGAGACTACAACTATTCTGGAAAAACTTGATTAAGCTAATAGAGTAATAGGATGCAACAGAGTAACTAATTCGATCATGCCTATTTTACAGGTTTGAGTTTCAACTTACTTGCATTTCTAATTCTTATTAGGTCGTCATCATCAACATCAGTGAATGCCAATTGATGTCGAGATGAGTGACTGGTAGTCGACCTTCCACGGGTAAAAGTGCGAGATGTAGGAGTCTAAGAGCATCACCCAAATATTTTAGATTCCTAGCTAACGGTGAATGAATCCCAAAGAATTTGGCCACTGAGTTTCGTTCAATTGAAAGTTTGAAACATTCACATAACATCAAAAAGACATGATGATAAATTATTTGGCGGATTATCCAATGATCCATTTTTTATATATTGCAGATTAATGTCATGCAAGAAAACGATAACTTGCCCAGATTAGAAGCATAAATCTTTTAAAAAGCGCAGAAATAACCCTATTGATCAACTTGTGTCAGTTTACGAAATTAACAATGGACACAGTACTCTACTACGTACGACGTATCAGACATGGGTCTATAATGCTGTATACTCTACTACGACGTATCATAAGAGCCATACGTACACTAGCAAGGAAAAGAAGCAGCTTCTGCTTCTTCTTAAGGGCAAAACTAGACCTACTGAATCACTGCCGTAGTTAACTGTAGCACTAGGGTTGGCCTCTCTCTCTCTCTCTCTCTCTCTGAATGGTGCTGCTATGCCAAACAAAGCATAAAAGGACAACACCTAGAGAGGGAAGGGACAAAACCCAGTGAGTCATTGAGAGAGAGAATCAAAAGTGGTTTTGGGAGATGATCTCACCACCACATTGGGGATATTGTGGGCTGTCGAAGCAGTATTGTATTCTGTGTGTGATGTGCATGGAGGCTGAAACTGCCGGTTTCTGGGAAAACTGCCTTTGGAAAACCGCTCTGTGTCGGGTTGGTAGGGAGAACCTGGCCGCGGTTTTCTCTCGGATCACCACTATGCGCCTGTACCTCTCGTGGCCTGAGTCATATCACTAATGCTTGCTTGCTTTGATTAATTAGCAGGCTTATAATTAATTAGAACTAACTAGTTTTAATTAATTAAAACTAATTAATCTGTCTATACTCTCCTCCACTTGGCGTTAATTAATCGCTTTCAAATTTTCTCATATATGTACCTTTTCTTGATGTTAACTTAATTTTGTTTTGAATAACTTGTTCGATGCATTCGCATCCAATGATTTTTAATCTCACATACATCGACTGATTGAATACCACTACTAGATCGGAGTGAATAGCCGACGAAAAAAATTTCGTCGACTATGCCAAATTTTCGTCGGCTATTCCTTCTGCCGACGAAATTTTCGTCGGCTATAATTCGTCGGAAAAACGCCGTCGGTAATACCAATGGCCGACGAAAATAACGAAATCGTCGGCTATAGTAGAGTATGGCCGACGAATTTACCGACGAAAATTTATTTTGTCGGCCAAACGTGGGCGAAATATCCGACGAATTTCGTCGAGTATTTTCGAGTATGGCCGACGATATCGTAAACTATAGCCGACGAAATTCGTCGGCTATTTGTTCAGAATATATTAATATGTTAAGAGGCATAGTCGACGAAATAATGTGATTTTCGTCGGTAATAAAAGTTATAGCCGACGAAATTTGGTAAAAATCGTCGGCTATAAGGTCAATTTCGTCGGCTATTCTTAAATTTTGGGGAAAAATAAATAAATTATGCTTTGGTTCAACTGAATATGCAATCTTCCATAGTCATGCTGGAGGAGGATGCCGGAGGAGGAGGGAAAGGAGGAGGAGGATGCCGGAGGAGGAGAAGGAGGACGGAGGAGGAGGAGGGTGCCGGAGGAGGAGGAGGAGGAGGAGGCCGGAGGAGGAGGAGTTTTTCCGGAGGAGGAGAGAAAAAAGGCGGGCTGAAAGATTTAAAACAGAGAGTATAGCCGACGATTTAAAAGATTTCGTCGGCTATACTTTGGAAGATCAACAGCCGTTGGATCTGAGCCATCCAACGGCGGACAATAAAAAGGCGCGGATCGCAAGAGTTTAGCCGACGAAATATAATTTTCGTCCGCTAAACTTAGAGAATAGCCGACGATTTACAATATTTCGTCGGCTATACTTTGGAAGATCAACAGCCGTCGGATCTGAGTCATCCAACGGCGGACAATGAAAAGGCGCGGATCGCAAGAGTTTAGCCGACGAAATATAATTTTTGTCGGCTAAACTATAGGTCAAACCACTAAGTCAAACCTCTAAACGCTTAAAAACGGAAATTAGTCTAGTTAAACGACGGTTTCTGACGCAGTACAAGTGTGGAAGGGTTGATCAACGTCGAACCCTCAATGAATGGAGAGTACAATCAACGTCGTACTCTAAAGAACAGGTCTGGAATCCACCAGGAATCAAGAGAAAACTCTTAGGGTTTTGATAAAATATGATTAATTAATTGTATGTGATCCCAAAGGGATGCTTAAATATTGAAAAGAAACCCTAGGGCAACTAACAAGGAAACCTAAAAGCCCAAGGAATTAAAACAAAACGAATCCAAAACAAATTAGAAAACTTAAATCTTGAAAACATATTAAACTGCCGTTTTGAGGCCCTAAACGAACTCGAAAGCCCGAAAAGGCCCACACGTCGTAGCGAAACTACGAGTTTGATTCCTGGCGTCGTTCCCTTTCCGGAATGGTATCACAATCGTCTTCGGACGCCGGACGCCAAATCTGCAGTAAACCGGATTTTGACTTGCAACGGTCAATCTGCTCTTCAATGTTTGCTGCCATCCTTCCTACATCAGTTTCTGGCCTCACCTTCAACAGATAATAGTTTCAAATCAATGAGACGCAACTAATCATATAAAAAATTTACAAAATTGATTTAACGAACGTCAGACTACCCATAGGAAAACGAAAGTAAAAAACAGTTAACCGCAACATTCGGCACACAGATTTTGTCGGAATTTTGTCATTTTTCAACCGTAGCCGTATTTCATTATTTCGGTCATATCTTATTTGACGACATATTTGCATTTGAAGAGTGTACGTATAGTAACTATTTGAAACTATACATTCACTTAAACACTTAGTAAACAAGTTAAGGAACATTAGTGCATATGTTCCGATTTTGAATCTAAAAGTTTGGAAAATCTATTCCAACCGTCAGATATCACCGTTAAGATTAAATACATGTATGAAAAAACATCCAACTACATCTGACAACGTTAAAGGCTCGATCGGGACGGTCAACCGGGTGAGTCAACCCTTTAAACGCTTAGAAATGGTAATTGGCCTGTCTAAATGACGTTTTTTGGTCTGATCTTCAACAGATAATAGTTTCAAATCGATGAGACGCAACTAATCGTATAAAATACCCACAGATTTTTCACTCTTTCTCCCGTTTTTTTTCGTTTTTTTTTTTTAAATAAGCAGCTGCTGTCTAGATCTGAAAATATATATACTTATAGCCGACGAAAATGCCAATTTCATGGGCCAAACTTTTAAAAGTTTTCGTCGGCTAAAGTTTCAGAGAAAGGCCGACGAAAATTCAAATCGTCGACTAAAATATGAATATAGCTGACGATTTTTTTTTTTTTTGCGACGAAAATTTTATGTCGTCGGCCGTTTTTTTTTATTTCGTCGGGAAAAGCCTTTTTCTGGTAGTGTACACAAAAAAATAGATCTTCGATCTCCTAGATGGCGTCGATCGAGTAACTATTTACATACTATACAGTAGTGATTTGCACTTTAGAGACTAATTGGTCAAAAAATAATTATGCACTTAAGTCGCCCACATAGTTCTAGCTATTAAGTATTAACAATAGGGTAATGCATGCATTTTTGAGTAATTAAAAGAAAATTAAAATTAGAGTACAATATTTGTTACTCTCTTTATTTTGTCTTTTAAAACAGTTTTATCTAAAATTTTAAATTAAATAGTTTAGTCCTTATACTTTATAATTTTCAACATATATATCTAACGTGACTATTTTACCCATTATATTTTTTATTTTTTTATTTTAAATTCCTCTCTTTAAAATTTTTCTTTATGTTTTTAATCTTTTTTTCTACTTCTATCCTTATCTAAGATCGATAGAATCATATCATCTTTCATTTTCTATATTCTACCCAAATCTAAACGTATGTAGCCACTTCCGGTTCGGAGAGAGATTTAATTTTGAAAAAACAAACTGGGAAGGAAAAAAAAGAAATAAAAAAGAGGGATAAAGTAGTCATTTTAGACATATATGTTGAAAATTCGAGAGTATAATGACTAACTTGTTTAAATATAAGAATTTAGACAAAACTGTTTTAAGAGGCAAAATATAGGGAGTAACAAGTATTTAATTCTTAAAATTAATTAAATTCCTCTATCGCCGGCAGCTAGGTCATTACTCTGGCAACCTTATTGAATAACCTTGATCTTTAGGCCTTACTCTTGGGTGTTCTTATTGTTTTGCATCTAATCAACCCGCAGACTCATGCTATTTGCTCCTCTAATTTTAATCTCTTAATGTCAATAGCATCCCGGCCAGATAAGTGATCGATTTCAGTGCTCCACCGCAAATTCCTGCTACTGCCACCGTACTCGAGCTTGCTATAGTTCTTTCAATAGGGTTACCGATCATTAATCTTAAATGTTATAGTTTTAGCATGTATCACTAATATATAAACTCGTTCACGTATCTTGGAAATTTTTTCCAAATGTTGCTTCATCAACAAATTAAGTCACTTGAATCAAAAACTAAATGTCACCTCTCTCGTTTTCATTCATGGTCCTTTTTCTATGCAAACCGCGTGAACCCCTTTGTACCTCCAATATAAACAAAATATTTCCAGCCAGGAGAATTACGTACCTTCCCATATTATTTTCTTCATTTCGCAATATAAAAGGAACTGGTTGATCCAATTAAATCATATTTAATCTCTAGCTTAAGAGTGACCAGCTGCACAATTACTAGGTTACTAGCTTAGCCAGACTCATTTCACGTGTTTATAATTCTTCTTTTCAACACTTCTGGTCATTTTATGAGTAGGATGTGGCTTAGATTCTTAACCCTTCTGGGTTCATACAAAATGCTCAGATTAGATAGAGTCTTAGATTAGCTTTTCTTAATTAAACTTGATTAGTTTAGAAGAAAAAACCAAAACAATTCAATCTGCAGCTAGCTAGCTCACAATTCGATCGATACCAAGCTTACCTTGGGTTCGACTAGATCCAACTATCCAAGGGCCTATTAATGTCCCCCTTAATTTGTTCTTTTGGCTTAATCCTTGTTTAAGCTCAAAACCAGCAACAGGAATATGGAATAAGTTAAATTTCTTCCAAACATACTTGGCCGGTGTATATATTCTTATGAGAATATAAACAAAAATTGAAAATATAAATTAATTGGCTTTGCATGGCTACTGCAGACTTGCAGAGTCCTATCCATCTTCCAATACTCACCTGAGAAATCACTACTCCAGAACAGGTTCGAAGCGACGATTTTTTATCGTCGCTTTAGCAAAAAAGTCGTCGCTTCGACACCGAAGAGACAAAGAGGTCGTCGCTCGAGGTCGTCGCTTGATTTTCGTCGTTTCGATTTCGAGGCGACCACTTTTGCTACAAAAGTCGTCGCTTGGATATTTCAAGCGACGACTTCAAAGTTTGTCGCCAAATACTGAGCGACGAAGTTTAGGTCGTCTCCTCACATTCGAGGTGACGAAGTTTGGGTCGTCTCCTCACATTCGAGGTGACGAATTTTTGGTGATCGCTTCCAATTTGAGGGGATGAAGTTTGGTTCAAAAGTCGTCGCTAGAGTGTATGGGATAAAATTTCATGCGACGAATATCAATGTTCGTCGCTTCATGTCTGTTACAACTTTTTGTCCAGTTTGAATCCCTCATTCCCGCCGATTTCGTTTCAAAAATAATTTTGTCCAATTTTTGTCCAGATGAGGAGGAGAGGGAGGGAGGTGGTGGAGGAGGAGAACGACGTCGCTGTAGAGGTGGACCTTGGAGAACGACGTCGCCGTAGAGGTGGGACGGTGACGGCCGCGTCGAGGAGGGTCGGCGGAGAGGCGCTCTGCCGTCGCTGCGGGGTTGGGGAGTGAGGTCTGCAGCAGTGGCCGGCGCGGTGGGAGGAGCTCCGGTGGAGAAGGCGAGGTCGGCGTCGAATACTTGGATGGAGAAGGCGAGGTCGGCCGGCGTCGAAGACTTGGATGGAGAAGGCGAGGTCGGCCGGCGTCGAAGACTTGGATGGCGACGGCGAGGAGGAGAGGGAGGGAGGCGGTGGAGGAGGCGACGGCAGAGGAGGAGAGGGAGAGAAGAGGAAGGAGGAGAGGGGGAAGAGATTTATATAAAAGGGGAGTGAATTATGGCCGTTAGATGTGGAAAATCTGACGGTTCATAGGGTTGATCCGCGCAATGTGTTTCAATTGGTTCTCAGCATGTGGCGCGGATTCTACTTTTTTAAACACTGAAGCGACGAAGTAATATAAAATCCGTCGCTTCAATAATATTTAAAAGTGAAGCGACGAAGTAATACAAAATCCGTCGCTTCAACAATATTTAAAAGATTTTAAATTTTTCATTGATTATACTTAAGCGACGAAGTAATACAAAATCCGTCGCTTCAATAATATTTAAAAGATTATAAATTTTTTTATGAGATTATACTCAAGTGTACAACTTTTCGAAGCAACTATATATATAAAAGAAGTAAAATTTTGAAAAATATTGTGAAATAACATTTGATCGTTATAATGAAATACGGTTATGGTAAAAAAATCACTTAAATCCGACAAACTTAGAGCCCCGATCGACGCGGTCAACCTTATTTAAACTTATTTCTCTCTTTGGGGAATCATAGTATCGGGAGGTAAAAATTACCAAATTTTTACATGGCTGATTACGTCTCATCTATTTGAGAGTTTAATGTTTGGAAGAGTCGACGAAACAAGGTCATCTAAAGGTACGTAATAGGGTTTTCGTGTGATAAGTTTTATGAAAATATGGTTGACCGTTTCGATCGAGCGTCGAACGTTTACGAAACGAGTTGATTTTTATACTCTAGTACTCATATTTAACTATAACGATCACATCAGACGGTCAAAATTTTCATTTTGTGAATTTAGCCATTATAACGACAACATGCTTACTAATACGGTATAACTTGATTATAAGATTATACTCAAGTGTACAACTTTTCGAAGCAACTATATAAAAGAAGTAAAATTTTGAAAAATACTGTGAAATAACATTTGATCGTTATGATGAAATACGGTTATGGTAAAAAAATCACTTAAATCCGACAAAGTTAGAACCCCGATCGATGCGGTCAACCTTATTTAACACATATAAAACTGCCGTTTTGAAGGCCTAAACGAACTCGAAAGCCCAAAAAAGCCCACACATCGTGGCAAAGCCACAAGTTTGACTCCTGGCGTCGTTTCTTTTCTGAAAATGTATTACAATCGTCAATCGGATACACTACCAGATAGGAGTGAATAGCCGACGAAAAAAATTTCGTCGACTATGTCAAATTTTCGTCGGCTATAGTAGAGTATGGCCGACGAATTTACCGACGAAAATTTATTTCGTCTGCCAAACGTGGGCGAAATATCCTACGAATTTCGTCCGGTATTTTCGAGTATGGCCGACGATATCGTAAACTATAGTCGACGAAATTCGTCGGCTATTTGTTCAGAATATATTAATATTTTAAGAGGCATAGCCGACGAAATAATGTGATTTTCGTCGGTAATAAAAGTTATAGCCGACGAAATTTGGTAAAAATCGTCGGCTATAACAGTTATAGCCGACGAAATAAGGTCAATTTCGTCGGCTATTTTTAAATTTTGGGGAAAAAAAAATTAAATTATGCTTTGGTTCAACTGAATATGCAATCTTCCATAGTCATGCTGGAGGAGGATGCCGGAGGAGGAGGAGGAGGCCGGAGGAGGAGGAGTTTTTCCGGAGGAGGAGAGAAAAAAGGCGGGCTGAAAGATTTAAAACAGAGAGTATAGCCGACGATTTAAAAGATTTCGTCGGCTATACTTTGGAAGATCAACAGCCGTTGGATCTGAGCCATCCAACGGCGGACAATAAAAAGGCGCGGATCGCAAGAGTTTAGCCGACGAAATATAATTTTCGTCCGCTAAACTTAGAGAATAGCCGACGATTTACAATATTTCGTCGGCTATACTTTGGAAGATCAACAGCCGTCGGATCTGAGTCATCCAACGGCGGACAATGAAAAGGCGCGGATCGCAAGAGTTTAGCCGACGAAATATAATTTTTGTCGGCTAAACTATAGGTCAAACCACTAAGTCAAACCTCTAAACGCTTAAAAACGGAAATTAGTCTAGTTAAACGACGGTTTCTGACGCAGTACAAGTGTGGAAGGGTTGATCAACGTCGAACCCTCAATGAATGGAGAGTACAATCAACGTCGTACTCTAAAGAACAGGTCTGGAATCCACCAGGAATCAAGAGAAAACTCTTAGGGTTTTGATAAAATATGATTAATTAATTGTATGTGATCCCAAAGGGATGCTTAAATATTGAAAAGAAACCCTAGGGCAACTAACAAGGAAACCTAAAAGCCCAAGGAATTAAAACAAAACGAATCCAAAACAAATTAGAAAACTTAAATCTTGAAAACATATTAAACTGCCGTTTTGAGGCCCTAAACGAACTCGAAAGCCCGAAAAGGCCCACACGTCGTAGCGAAACTACGAGTTTGATTCCTGGCGTCGTTCCCTTTCCGGAATGGTATCACAATCGTCTTCGGACGCCGGACGCCAAATCTGCAGTAAACCGGATTTTGACTTGCAACGGTCAATCTGCTCTTCAATGTTTGCTGCCATCCTTCCTACATCAGTTTCTGGCCTCACCTTCAACAGATAATAGTTTCAAATCAATGAGACGCAACTAATCATATAAAAAATTTACAAAATTGATTTAACGAACGTCAGACTACCCATAGGAAAACGAAAGTAAAAAACAGTTAACCGCAACATTCGGCACACAGATTTTGTCGGAATCTTGTCATTTTTCAACCGTAGCCGTATTTCATTATTTCGGTCATATCTTATTTGACGACATATTTGCATTTGAAGAGTGTACGTATAGTAACTATTTGAAACTATACATTCACTTAAACACTTAGTAAACAAGTTAAGGAACATTAGTGCATATGTTCCGATTTTGAATCTAAAAGTTTGGAAAATCTATTCCAACCGTCAGATATCACCGTTAAGATTAAATACACGTATGAAAAAAAAATCCAACTACATCTGACAACGTTAAAGGCTCGATCGGGACGGTTAACCAAGTGAGTCAACCCTTTAAACGCTTAGAAATGGTAATTGGCCTGTCTAAATGACGTTTTTTTGCCTGACCTTCAACAGATAATAGTTTCAAATCGATGAGACGCAACTAATCGTATAAAATACCCACAGATTTTTCACTGTTTCTCCCGTTTTTTTTCGTTTTTTTTTTAAATAAGCAGCTGCTGTCTAGATCTGAAAATATATAGACTTATAGCCGACGAAAATGCCAATTTCGTGGGCCAAACTTTCAAAAGTTTTCGTCGGCTAAGTTTCAGAGAAAGGCCGACGAAAATTCAAATCGTCGACTAAAATATGAATATAGCCGACGATTTTTTTTTTTAGCGACGAAAAAAAAAATCGTCGGTCATTCTTGGGAATAGCCGAAGAAAATTTTATGTCGTCGGCCGTTTTTTTTTTATTTCGTCGGGAAAAGCCTTTTTTCTGGTAGTGACACCAAATGCCAAATCTACAACTCTCCAAACTGCAATTTTAACCCTGGTTCTACCACTGATCGCCATATTTGCAGCAAACTCGACTTCCCTTTTACATGGCTGATTACGTCTCATCTATTTGAGAGTTTCATGTTTGGAAGAGCCGACCAAACAATGTCATCTAAATGTACGTAATAGCGTTTTCGTGTGATAAGTTTTATGAAAATATGGTTGACCAGATTTTAAAACATGAAGCGGCGACTATTGCTCAAAACTTGTCGCTTCGTATAACAAGTCAGCGACGAATATTGACGAAAGTTATAAATTCCGCCGCTTGAATTTTACGTCGGCGACGAACTTTGAATTTTCGTCGCTACAGTTTACAAAACATTATTGGGAGGCGACAACAAACCAATATTCGTCGCTTCAATAAGATGTGAGCGACGACTATTGATCAAAAGTCGTCGCTCTCGTTTTCTGAAGCGACAAATCCAATATTGGTCGCTTCAATGTGTTGAGGCGACGAATTTTGATTTTTCTATTTCAATATTAGTCGCTTCAGACCTGATTTCCAGTAGTGAATAGCTACGTACACATGAAATGGAACGTAATGTGAGAATTATAGTCGAGTATCTTAATAACACTTAGATTGAGGCTGCCTTGAAAAGAAAACATATATATTATATAGGCTAGCTTCAGAGACAATTATTTGGTACAAAAATTATTCAGACATTCCTGTAGAAAGAGATAATTCTTTGTTTGGTGAGAAGAGGTTTGAGACGTCTATTTTTCTATCAATTACGAGGTGCATATATATACATTTAGCTAAACGAAGTGAAATGAGAATTGATTACTAGCAGTAGCTAATCAATTTCATCAGTAAGTGTATGCATGCTATATTATGCGTTTGGACAACATATATAACTTTGTGTTTAGATTAACATATATAGTCTAATGTAAACATCTCTTGCTTTCTAGCTAATTAAACGTTTCCTAATACATGAGAAACATCTCTTGCATACAAATCGACTCTGGCTAGCTAGCTAGCTTTGCGGCCGTGAGTGCTTTGCATATATAAGCTGCGAGGAAGCATTATTAGACTTGAAAACAAAGATACAATATCACTACATCTGAGAACTGAGAAGTCAAAACCTGTACCACCATTTTGGATGGGGCTGTATGTCGCCACCCTCGAGTTTTCATTTCTGTTCAGATTCCGAGCTTACCAACCAGGAAAAAATTGAAAAATTCCAAAAACAAACAACATGATAGACAAATAAATGAAACCCTAATTTGTCTTGTTGGTAAATCAATCAAGTAGCTGGCTAGCTAGAGTAGTCGACAATTTCTGAAGAACCAATAACAATACCTTTGTTGTTTCCTTGGTAGGCCGGAGTAGTAGTGGTAATAGTAATTAGGGCAATGGGAACCTTACATCATGCACAGTATCGATAAATGTACATGCATGCATTCCCTTCTATGTAATGATAACAAATGTATTGGTCCTATATATGAGCCAGAACAGCCACACAATATACATGCCGGTCGGACGTATCCATCGTATATTTTATGAAATTCTTAGAAAAGAAAAACGGGAATCATGGATAAAGATAAAATGGGTCTCTGGCAGACCGATCAGGAGTTCAGACGTCCTCAATTTTGTTGAACTGCACTATTAACACACACAATGTTATATAGCGACAAGTGGCACATGGATCCACTATTTTACTGATATTATCTCAGTTTAAACACCTGTAAACTGTTAGGTTTGATCACAAAAAACTAAGACACAATTCGTTACGTATGATCCACCCATTTATAAATTAATTATATTTTATTTGTTATTTTTCTAATCTTACGCAACTTAACTTTTAAGTCAGTACATAAAACTGACTTTAGAACTCAACAAACTAAAGATTGTACACTTGGTGACAATCCAATCAGAATAGAATGAACTCAAATTCGAGTGAAGCAATTGTAGAAGAAGTCGCTCTGACACCATGTTAAACAACGACAAGCGATCAACCGTTGTATCAATATCGTCCTAATGTAACCACCCGTGAAGTGTTGGTCTGTTGGGTTTCAATCGATAACAAAAGGTCTTAGAACGATTGGGTATATATGATTCACCCCATATACTTTATCGTATATTGTATACGTCACTATTCAGATATAGTATCCCTTTTCTCCAATACGCACCGCTGATAATCAAACAATTAACGATTTAAGCGCACATGGCGGCCTCCCGTTCTCTCAGAATGACCTTGAAACTCAGAATCTAAATAGGGTTTTGTGTGACAGCGAAACCTTCCTTATGGTGGGGCGCTTGATTGTGGTGGTCAAGAGGCGGAGATGTCAGCTAACTGCTTTGGATTGGCGACTTCCGGCTGTTATTATGAGTTTTTGCGTTTTGCTTTCTAGGCGTGAGGTGCAATGAGGGTCAGACTCGAAGATATATGTGGTGAGGTGCATTGGGTCTTTCGTGGTATGCTGAGGCGAATCGAGGACAATTTCTCCGACCATAATTAATGATGTTGATAGCGGGCATCGAGTTTTGATCGTCGGTGCTTGTCCTAGAGTGCTTCCAAGATGACGACGATGGAGGAATGGCCGACCTCTGAATTAGTGATGGGGTGTGCTCCTCTAACGGCGCTCTACATGCGAAGGGAAGGAATGATGATCGGTGGCCGGCCTTCGACGTTAGGTTATGGTTGTAGTATGGGTTAGGCGTTTGGGTTTAACCCATGTTGGATGCCACTGGAGTTTTTGCAGGTCGTTCCCTCTGGTCCTTCGACCGAGTTTTAAGTTGTGGACTAGGCTTTGGCTGCGCCTAGGGTAGCATGCCAATTCATTAGCAATATAGGTCTTTAAATGTGTATAAGAAATATTCACAAACTATTATTCAAAGAGTGGGTGAAGATAAAATTTTATAATACTATAAGTGGAGAAAAAAATAAAAAAATTAGAGAGGAACCACAATATAAACATGATCAGCAAAAGTAGTAGAAATCGCAAGAACAAGATAAAAAATTGCGACGTTCATTACACTGACGAAATTGAAGAACTAATTTAGTGCTATAATTTAGCCCTAACATAGTGGAGACGGTTGATGTTACATCGATGAATAATTCAAATTTGCAAGGCTAATATTTAATTTAACTTCTTAAGTTGAAGATGGTCTAACAACGTATAACTTGCACACTATTGATACAAGTACACCTTAATGCATGTTCATCTGCTTCTTTATCCGCTCTTCGTGTGTAATAACACTCCACAATTTGGTGCATACCGAAGAGGAAAACAGACAAATTTCGAAGAGTTAAGCCTATGGCCGGTTGCTTGTGTGCTAGTGGCATTTTTGTAATTTATGTTTCCTAATATTCATGTTTCCCCTGTGCCAAGTTACTATTTGGCCGATTTGCTCTATACAGGGGAGTTCCTAGTCGGCGACGGTTGGACTAGTGAACTAGTATAGGTAAGCACATGTACTTGCGCCCCTGTAAACGTCTTACCATCAATAAAGAGAGGAATTATTCAATCATCTGTGTCGCGTGAGATCTTTTGTAACTTTGCATTCAATTGCTCGCTCGCTTGTCGACGAGCTCGCCCCACAACTATATTATACTGTTCTTACTTGTTGCGTGCAATATATTAATATCGTGTGGTTTCCATTGTTCCTTGCAAGGTACGCTCAAGGCTGACTTACTACCTTCTCAAAGGGACAGTAAGTGCCGCACGGTCCTCTTTGCGCTTCCGCAAAGTCGGCCCGTGACAGCTGGTATCAGAGCCAACTTGGCTCGAAGGCTCAGAACATGTCGGGAGGGATGACGAATGCACAAAAGTTCGAATGGATCGAGACTCAACTCGCAGAACTTGCGGGTGTCCCTGACACTGTGATTGATATTAGTGCCGCTCTACGCCGCGTCGACCTAGATGAATTGGTGACGCGTGTTGCGGACCTTGAAGGGTTAAAAGGGCGAGTGAAGGCCCTTGAGAAGAAGGAAGCCCCGAGGTCTGAAACAGAGATTGAAAGAGACGAAGGAATTGTCTCCCCAGAGCAAGTGGGAGCAATGAGCGATGCCCTTGAGACGCTACAAGTGACTGTGGACACGATGACGGAGGATGTCCGTGCCACTATCGATGCGTTTAAAAATGAGCTGTTCGAGATGAACACAAAGCTCAACCTAGCTATCCGGGCGATGAACACCCAACCTGTGACGGACTTCAGGAAGGTGAAGGTTCCGGAACCTCAAGCTTACGGAGGGGCGCGAGATGCCAAGGAGCTTGAGAACTTTCTATTTGATATGGAACAATACTTCCGAACGGTGAAACCAGATGCGGAAGAAGCGAAAGTGAACATGGCGACAATGTATTTGTCAGGCGAACGAAGTACAATGACATTCAGAGGAATGTTTGTACTATTGAAACATGGGAAGACCTCAAGAGAGAATTGAAGGCACAGTTCTTCCCCGAGAACGTAGATTACATTGCCAGAAGGCAATTAAGGGAGTTGAAACACACCAACAATATCCGAGAATTCGTGAGCAAATTCTCTGTGATCATGCTCGACCTTCCAGATATGTCAGAGAAGGATCGACTATTCTATTTCCTTGAAGGATTGAAACCGTGGGCAAGGACGGAACTCCAGAGGCAAAGAGTTCAAGATCTAGCTTCTGCTCAGGCAGCTGCAGAAAGACTAACAGATTATACTTTTGAAGAGAACTCCGCCAAGAGACCCACAACCTCTACAAACATGAATGTCCACAGAAATGCGAGACCAGGACAGAGCAAAAGTGGGGGAGCCGAGTCAAGGTTCTCGAGTTTTGGGGGAGGAGACAGAAGAGCGGGTAACGTGAGAGATACCGCCTCCTCCAAGCCAGTTGCCTCAACTGGGGTGTACCCTCCAAGACAATCTAATGCTATTGGGTTCACACCAAGACCCCCATCATGCTTTCTGTGTAAAGGGTCTCACAGGGTGAATGAATGTCCACACAAGACAGCATTGACAGCCCTGCAAGCCCACATTTATGCAAAGGAGTCGGAAGTCCACCCAGATGAAGAGGAAGAACCTGGTCAAATGGGGGCTCTGAGTTTTCTGAATGCAGTGGGGAAGCAACCGATTGCATCTAAGAAGTCTCAGCCTAAAGGTCTCATGTTTGTGAGCGGAAGTCTAAATGGGAAAGTGGCCAAGAGTGTGATGATTGACACTGGCGCCACCCACAGTTTCGTGTCAGAAGTAGAGGCACGCAGACTGGAGTTAAAGTGGGAGAAAGATGTCGGCCGCATGAAAGCAGTCAACTCCCCACCGTCACCCACAGTCGGGTTGTCTCGAGGGGTGTCCTTGAAACTAGACTGTTGGGAAGGGAAGGCGGACCTTGTTATTGTAAAGATGGATGACTTCGATGTCGTACTAGGGATGGACTTTTTGCTGGAGAACAAAGCCATCCCCATTCCGAATGCACGAAACTTACTAATTATGGGAGAGAAGCCATGTGTAGTGCCTGCGAAAATAATCTCGCCAAGTGGACCTCGACTCTTGTCAGCACTCCAATTCAAGAAGGGGGTGAAGCGTCAGGACCCCTCTTATGTTCTCGTTCCTTTGAGGAAATGCGAGATAGAACAGGAAGTAGTGCCACGAGAAGTTCAGGGAGTGCTCGAGAACTATAAAGATATGATGCCGGCAGAGCTTCCCAAAGAACTTCCTCCAAGAAGGAATGTGGATCATGAGATTGAGTTGCTCCCCGGGGCTAAACCACCCGCGAGGGCTCCCTATCGAATGGCTCCACCAGAACTGGCCGAGTTAAGGAGACAGTTGGGAGAGCTATTAGAAGCAGGGTTCATTCAACCTTCGAAGGCCCCATATGGCGCACCGGTACTTTTTCAAAAGAAACATGACGGGAGCTTGCGATTGTGTGTAGATTACAGAGCTCTCAACAAGGTCACGGTGCGAAACAAGTACCCTATCCCTCTGATTGCCGACTTGTTCGACCAGCTTAGTGGTGCCAAATATTTCACCAAGCTGGATCTTCGGTCGGGATACTATCAAGTACGCATTGCGGAAGGGGATGAGCCAAAGACTACTTGCGTCACCCGATACGGCGCATTTGAATTTCTAGTGATGCCATTCGGATTGACCAACGCGCCTGCCACATTCTGCACCTTGATGAACCAGGTCTTCCATGACTACCTGGACAAGTTCGTGGTGGTGTACCTAGATGACATTGTGGTCTACAGTTCCACCTTGGAAGATCATGTGGAACATCTAAAGATAGTGTTCCAGCAGCTGCGTGCCAACCAGCTGTATGTCAAGCGCGAGAAGTGCTCCTTCGCGCAGGATACCATTAAATTCTTGGGGCATGTCATAGAAAGGGGGAGAATTCGAATGGACATGGAGAAAGTGAAGGCCATTGAAGAGTGGCAAAGCCCCAAGAATGTGAAAGAATTGCGATCTTTCCTTGGACTGGCCAACTACTATAGGCGGTTCATTGAGAATTACTCGCTGAAGACCACTCCCCTGACAGAGCTTCTAAAGAAGGGAGTGACGTGGGACTGGAAGGAGGAATGTGAACAGGCCTTCAAGAAGTTAAAAGGGGCCGTGATGAAAGATCTTGTCCTTGCATTACCTGATCTGAACAAGCCATTTGAAGTGCAGACTGATGCGTCTGACTTTGCGCTCGGGGGAGTTTTGTTGCAAGAAGGACATCCAGTGGCATATGAAAGCCACAAGCTATCTCCGGTAGAGAGGAGATATACCGCACATGAGAGAGAAATGTTGGCGGTGATCCATTGTCTGAGAACATGGAGACATTACTTGTTGGGGGCAAAATTTATTGTAAAGACAGACAACTCTGCAGTCAGTCACTTCCTGACACACCCGAAGCTGACCTCTAAACAGGCGCGGTGGCAAGAGTTCCTAGCAGAATTTGATTTCCAATTTGAGCACAAAGCGGGTCACTCGAATCAAGTGGCCGATGCGTTAAGTCGGAAGGCGGATCTTGCTAGCACCCGAGTGTTAGCGACGTTGACAGGCAGTGCCGTCGCAACCGACATCAAAGGAAGAGTTAAAGAGGGTCTGAGAAAGGATCCTGCCGCTCAAGCCCTTGTCAAGCTAGTAGAGGAAGGGAAAAGTCAAAGGTTTTGGGTGGAAGCCGGCCTGCTAATGGCAAAAGGGGGCCGAATGTATGTCCCTCGTGCTGATGGGTTACGAAGAATGCTTATGAAAGAGTGTCATGACACCTTGTGGGCAGGGCACCCAGGATGGCAGAGAACACATGCTCTTCTGAAGCAGGGATACTATTGGCCACAAATGAGAGATGACGTGATGGAGTACACTCGAACCTGCCTCATCTGCCAGCAAGACAAGGTGGAGAGACAAAAGACACCGGGCTTGTTGGAACCACTATCCACACCGACTCGGCCCTGGGAGAGTGTCTCCCTGGACTTCATTACAAGCCTCCCTAAGGTGGGGGACATTTCTGGTATCCTCGTTGTGGTGGACAGGTTCTCTAAGTATGCAACATTTGTGCCAACCCCAAAGCATTGCTCTGCCGAAGACACAGCAAGTCTTTTTTTCAAGCATGTGGTCAAGTATTGGGGCGTGCCACAAAATATTATCAGTGATCGAGACACAAGGTTTACTGGGTCCTTCTGGACAGAGTTGTTCAAGCTGCTTGGGTCGGAGCTCAACATCTCTTCCAGTTACCATCCTCAGACAGATGGGCAAACTGAGAGATTCAATGGAATGCTTGAAGAGTATTTGCGACACTTTGTCCATGCCAACATGA
Source organism: Potentilla sterilis (assembly GCA_963682095.1). Lineage (NCBI taxonomy): Eukaryota > Viridiplantae > Streptophyta > Magnoliopsida > Rosales > Rosaceae > Potentilla > Potentilla sterilis. The sequence goes on from OY821765.1 coordinate 2,497,294, forward strand.
AGAATTGGGTGGAACTCCTAGATGTGGCCCAGTTCTGTTTTAACTCGAAGAAGAGTTCAGCCACCAACAAGAGTGCGTTCGAAGTAGTGATGGGTCAGCAGCCTTTCCTGCCTCATACGGTACAAGAAGTGTACAAGGGGAAGAACCCGCGGGCTTTCAACTTCACTAAAGAGTGGAAAGCCAATACAGAGATTGCCAAGAGTTACTTGGAGAAAGCGGCGGGGCGAATGAAGAAGTGGGCCGACCAAGGCCGCCAGTCTCGAGAGTTCAAAGAGGGAGACATGGTGCTTGTCAAGTTACTCCCCGAACAGCTCCGGTTCCTTCGCAGCAAAGACAAGAGGTTGTTCCGCCGATATGAAGGCCCACTCCCGGTGCTAAAGAAAGTGGGGAAGTGCTCTTACAAAGTCGACATCCCCACTTGGATGAAGGTTCACCCGGTCTTTCATGTCAGCAGTCTCAAACCCCATCATCCAGATCCTGAAGATGGCTCTCGCAACAAGCCAACTCGACCCCATGTGGAGATCAAGGCCACTAAGTCGAGGGAAGTCGTAGCGATCCTTGCCGAACAGGTGGTGAACCAGTATCGCCAAGGCACCAGTCAAGCTGTCCGAGCTGTCCCGCAGCAGCAGTTCTTAGTCAAGTGGAAGGGGGTTGGAGACGAAGAGACAAGCTGGGAGAACGTCGAAGCACTCAGGAGGTTCCAGCAGCAGATTGAAGACTTCAAGGCACAAGACGAAGCCAGCAGCTCAGGGAGAAGATTGCAGCACTCTAGCCTTAATGCCGTCATCGAGAGCGCCGACAGCTTAAGTGGGGGAGCATGTTAGAGATATAACTTGTAACGCCACAAGCAACCTTGTCCAAAGTCAAGAGTTAAGCCTATGGCCGGTTGCTTGTGTGCTAGTGGCATTTTTGTAATTTATGTTTCCTAATATTCATGTTTCCCCTGTGCCAAGTTACTATTTGGCCGATTTGCTCTATACAGGGGAGTTCCTAGTCGGCGACGGTTGGACTAGTGAACTAGTATAGGTAAGCACATGTACTTGCGCCCCTGTAAACGTCTTACCATCAATAAAGAGAGGAATTATTCAATCATCTGTGTCGCGTGAGATCTTTTGTAACTTTGCATTCAATTGCTCGCTCGCTTGTCGACGAGCTCGCCCCACAACTATATTATACTGTTCTTACTTGTTGCGTGCAATATATTAATATCGTGTGGTTTCCATTGTTCCTTGCAAGGTACGCTCAAGGCTGACTTACTACCTTCTCAAAGGGACAGTAAGTGCCGCACGGTCCTCTTTGCGCTCCCGCAAAGTCGGCCCGTGACACTTTGGCTGCGCCTAGGGTAGCATGCCAATTCATTAGCAATATAGGTCTTTAAATGTGTATAAGAAATATTCACAAACTATTATTCAAAGAGTGGGTGAAGATAAAATTTTATAATACTATAAGTGGAGAAAAAAATAAAAAATTAGAGAGGAACCACAATATAAACATGATCAGCAAAAGTAGTAGAAATCGCAAGAACAAGATAAAAAATTGCGACGTTCATTACACTGACGAAATTGAAGAACTAATTTAGTGCTATAATTTAGCCCTAACATAGTGGAGACGGTTGATGTTACATCGATGAATAATTCAAATTTGCAAGGCTAATATTTAATTTAACTTCTTAAGTTGAAGATGGTCTAACAACGTATAACTTGCGCACTATTGATACAAGTACACCTTAATGCATGTTCATCTGCTTCTTTATCCGCTCTTCGTGTGTAATAACACTCCACAATTTGGTGCATACCGAAGAGGAAAACAGACAAATTTCGAATGACGAGTACCAGCCCTTTGATAGACAAAAACTGCATTTGTTAATTTCATAGACTTCTTTTCATCATCATACGCAATTACGCATACACACTATTTGCAACAATTGTTATCTAAATGCATGCACATTGCGTTCTAGTTCTGCTACGCTGTAGAAACTTATTGATCCTCAGTTCCCGGCCCCTTCAAGCAAGAATCAAGAATAAAATTCACAATCATATATACTTAATTTTAAAATGAGAAAGGAATAGGATCCATTAGGTTGTTTCTTACAAAATGATAAAGCTAATTAGATAAATGCATATAAAAAAACAAACGATCGAGGCCCCCTGGCTCGTTTGAATTTGTGAGCTCAGCCATATATATATATATATATATATATATATATATATATATATATATATATATATATATATATATATATAGTGATGAGAGCTTAAGCATACAAGGAACCTGACAGAGTCTATGATGCTAACCCTAGCTACGCCTTTACGGTGGAGACAGAAAGTGTGGGTCAAATTTTCCCTAGTGTGTACAAATTGAATATTGTGTGTGTTTGATTGCAGAGATTTCGGTGAAAGAGACATGAAATCCCTTCCATATATACAAGAGACGGGGAGAGATGGAGCAAAAGGAGGAGAGATCAATTCAATCTTAATATTTAACATATGTTGTAGAATAATCAGAATTGGTCTACTCATTTCATTGATAATCCCCTTTATATAGGGTGAGTATTACAACGGTAATAGGAAATACATTAATGACAATAATGACTACATAATTATCTATCGTCCGTTACATTGACGAAGGCACATAATACGTTTTTCCTTCAACACTCCCCCTTGTGCCGAGTCAGGGGTAACATGGTGCATGTGGTGTTGCCTCATTAAAAACCTTGCCAAGTAACAAAAACCCAATGGGAGAAAATAAAACTTTGGTCTAAGGAGAAAAAGAGCACAACGCACCTAATACATTTGAAAACAACATGTATGTGCTAGACTCCCCCTGATGTCTGCACCTCCCCCTGATTTTTACATTAATCATGGGTTTCTCCCTGATTCTTTCATTTGATCAAGGGAGCTTCAGTCTTATTAGCATACTTATGCATTTTCACATGTTTTTCCAAATGTGACTTTGAGCAATGATTTAGTAACTAAATCTTGCCACATCGTCCTCAGATCCAACTTGATTTACTTTGATCTTGAGGATAAGGTTGTTCATGAGCCGAATACATAGGATCATATTGAACATCAGGTTCACTCATGGTATGACCTTCATATAACAAAATAGTCATAACTTCGTCTAGAGTATGGGTGAACCATTAAGAGATTAGAAATTGATCTGTGATAACAGATTTTCTTATCTCACCTTTAATGCGTTTTTCTTTACGCATAGTTAGCTATGACGTGGATAATTTCTTTATCATGTCACATTCTATGTAGAGATTGAATCAGCCCAAATCTTTCATATCTTTAATGAAAGAACGGTTTGCGTTGCGTAGGCGCATAGCTAGACATAGCTTTACAAATTTACATCGAATGAGAGGTCGAGTCTTACATATTATGTTTAAGTACAATCATGCGTTATTGCACTTGTATAGGAATTTCATTTCCCAATACTTCTTCGTCATCTTCCTTTAGATGAAAACGGATCTATAGTAAAGACTTCGACTGATCATGGGAGTATATGTAGGCCTCACTTTATTCTTTAGAGTGCCTAAGCCGATTGATGTATGGTCACCATCATTACAGTCCTTGAGTTCCATTTCAAGACTGTGTATTCCCAAAATCTTTTTCATTCTCAACTTAGGATAATACACTGAGTTTCTCTTATTTCATTTAGAGTTCATATATATCCATAATGAGCACGCAAGGGCATAATTCACCAATCTCTATCCAATCAAGTAGTCACTTTAGTGAACGTTTCAATTTCTTTTGCAAACGTACTCATGTGATCTAGAGTCACTTGATTTGGGTGGATGAAGTCCGTTTAGGATCCTCATGTATATCTCTTAATTTAGATCCCCATAGAGATATATGTTTTGATCACTTTTCATAAGCTGCATGTTCAGTTTTTTCGGAAACTACCAAACTGACAAGGTAGTGGAGTACAATGACATCCATTACAAGAGATTGTCTCATCGTAGTTCATTACGAGAGAATATCTCCTCGTAGTCGATTCCAGTGCGTTTTTGAGATACCTTGCGCCATAAGGTGAGTCTGAATACTCTTATTCTCATTACGCATTCTAACAAAGATATATTTGATAGGGTTTATATTTGCGGTGTCGGCGTCACCTGCCCAAAAGACCTATCTCTTTGTTTATACTGGATCGCTTATTTCCATTAGGCCAGTTTACTAAGTTGACATTTTTCAACGAAGTATGGTTCGATAGTAGACTCATTATTCCACGTCCTCATGTACACTAGTGTAATGTGTTTGTAGAGATCTCTATACTTTAAGGATTGGTTCTAACATTTGAGGCGTCCCCCAATGATAACCACAATCCATAAATATTCTCATGAGACGGATTTGAGTATCACTGATCAATAGATCAGGTTGTGCCAAACTTGTTTTCTTCCTTTACACAAGTATGTATCGAACCTAAGGTGGCCTCCCCCTCTTCCTTGGAGAGCCACGGCCTGTGACACCATTTATGCCACTTATGGCGTCACCATGCCACCATCCATGGTGACAGTGCAATACCCAATTCCTCTTGGGTGATACCATGTCCTTTTGATAAAACACAATCCTTGCAGGTATATTTGCAGCAGGTTTATATGATCTCGTCACTTTAATGTATAAGACATCTGCACACTTTACTTTGTGTGATTTTGGGGATCGAGATGAGACATAGTGGGGACAAACCACGACAATTCCTGTCGTTCCACTTGAACATGCTTGTTCTTATCTCCCCCTAACGACGGGAAGACTGTCTCATCAAAGTGACACACCGCAAATCTAGCGGTGAGGAGATCGCCTGTCAAGGTTTCGACATAGCGGACTATAGCTGGAAGTTCATATCCAGCATAGATATTTATTCATCTCAAGTAACCCATCATTGTGCGCTGTGGCGGCGCAATTTTGGCACATAAAACATTTAATGGAGCTCAAGGATTGTAGATCCGTGTCAATCCAAAAGAGCTCAAGGATTACAAGTTCGTTTGAAATCCTGTAAAATTCTCACACATAGTCACTAGCTATGGTATAAATTTGTTCAATGATGATGGTCAAAGATGAATAAATAACGCTGCATGCAAAATTGCATAACCCAAAACGGAAGTATTGGTGTGCTTTACCAATATTAAGACTATTACTGTAATCATTTTCCGTGAGACCAATTGAGTTTTTATATAGGAATATGATGTCCATTACAAATCCCGTATAATAAGCCATAAAATCATCACACCTACGGAAATTAACCCGGCCTAGGTGCTTTGACTTTCTAGCATAAGCAGCAGAAATTTTTAATTGTGGATGGTGTCATGACACGTGACCAGCGTGTCGACACAACAACCAACACCATAAAATATCTATGGTGTCCGCAAGTTGGTTGAATCGATCCACTGAATCCTCTTTTGATTCAATATAACAACATAATGAGAAACTCATGTGTCCTTTGCATATGATGATCTCAATCATAATTTCACTAATAGGCTTTGAGTGATGTGCTTCGATTCATAGAATCACAATAGATAAGAAGCATAATATGATATAAGTGCATGTACTTGTGCATCAAATATATCATAATGTCACGTAGGGGAGCGGTGGAATATAGGGATTGAACACACGTCTTCATCCCTACATGGATTGTATCGAAATAATATTTGAGGATAAAATGTTCTTTGTTCGTCCTCAGTTTCGTGTGTGAACCATATTCTTCTGGTGTTTGCTTCTATTTATCCAAAAATATGGGTGTCCATAGTAGTTTCTTTAATGTATGGATCACCAGATCAAAGCCAATCTATGTCAGAATTCCAAAATATCATTTTCTTATGACGTTGGATTTAATTAGCGGTTACTTAGAACCTACTAAGTTGACATATAATCTTCTCTAATACTCGTTTACATTCGCATTCATTTAGAGGTAATGCAAAGGAGCTCAAATGAATTCTCACTTGTATCTTTTTCACATGAAAAATCGTGGCGTAAATTTCTTTATAATGTGGAAAACAAAATTCAATTTTCTTTTATCGCATAAATTGTCAATTTGACATATGCTCAATATATACATCGAAACGTAACTCAAGTTCTTTAGAGTAAATCGATGGGGATTGTAATGAAAAGGTATTGTAATCCCAATTAGGCAGGTGTATTATGAATCCCAAAGGAAAAGATATACTGATCCTTATTACTTTCTTTGATATACTAATCATTATCATATACTATTGATATAGTGTTACTGTTCTTCAGTACTATTATTTTAGGGATTACATTGTGCGTTTCTTTACACACGGTTCTTTGTTTCATGCCTATATTATGATATGTTGCTTTACTTTATGCAATACTTTGCAAAGTTAGATGTAGAAAATTGAATCATGTGTATTATGAATACAATTTGAATAATCTCAATTCCTTTAGAGAAGATTCAAAAAATTAACATGCCAACGATTACATTTAGTCTTGTCCAATTTAGAGAGAGAAATTTTAAGACCAAAAGTCTAATTTAGGACCAAAAGTCGTATTTAGGCATAATGGCCTTTATAAGGATATCTTGTAAGTTTAAAAGTAGGCTAATCAAAGTCTATCTTGGATTGAGCCAGATCCTTTTTGCTCTTTTAATAGCTGCAATGAGATGTGTCATTTGACATATTCTTCCCATATGTTATGTCTTCAGTTGTAAATTCATTTTCGATGTTCTTGTTGGATATTGAAGATACTTTTCCAAAATCCGCGTATTTATATGATTCTTCATTTTTATTAAAAGTCGTAGCTAATTCTTTGCTAGCTTATAATGTATGTATCAATACTTCATTGATTTACAACAATGACAGAGTGCTTCACTGCACATGACATGTCCCCTATGTCATCTTTTAAATGTTACATTGTTTCCACTTACTTTTGGATGATTATATGAATTTTACGTCCATGGTAATTACCCTTTGTTTTAGGGTCGTTGCATTACTTTGTCCAATTTGTTCAATAATATATATATATTTTTCTAAGACCTTACATCGTCATTGTTTTTTTGATTTAGGGTTGTTGCATTACTTTGCAAAATGTGTTCCAGAAAATTTCTTTTTCTCATACCTTACATTGTCATTACCCTTTGGTTTAGGGTTGTTGCATTACTTCGCATAATTTGTTTCAGGAAATTTCTTTGTCTAAGACCTTACATCGTCATTACTCTTTGTTTTCTCATAACTTACATCATCATTGCCCTTTGTTTTAGGGTGATTGCATTACTTTGCATAATTAAATTTCAGGGATTTTTTTCTTAGACCTTACATTGTCATTCAAGATATTGAAATTATTTATTTAGCTATTTACATAAAGCAATTTGCATAAATATACCATGCTCAAGCCTTAGTCTGCTTAATAGGGGAATTTGGTACTCAAATTCTTCAGAGTCCAATATGTCAAAACTAAACTGTGATGGTTAAACCATCTATAAAATAGAGGGAGAATAAAATATATTAGTTTCGCGGTCTATGACATTCACGACAACTAAAATAAACCAATATACTTTATGGAAATCAAATGCTTTGTGAAATTTCGTTATCACAATAAAATTTTTGATTTTTCCATATTCATTGCATGTAAAGCTAATGAAATTTCATTATCATTGCTTTTTATATAATCAAGAAGATATCCATGATGAAAAATTTTTCAAGAAATTAAAATTGGATCTCAAGACCAAAATTTGTAATGGTCATATTTTTCTTACTTCGTGAATATGCTTTATCACAATAATTGGTTTGTCCATTTTTATATTGTATTGCTCATGAGATTTGCATTATCATAGCAATGCTCAAATTAAATAACATGTTAAATAAAAACAATTATTTAACATAATAAAATAGACATATAATGATGCTCAAATTTTCATAAATATATGTCATAATATAATAAGATAAGTTTGAGCATTATATCATTAACGATTTAATGAAAATGATAACGTTAATTAGATCTTACTTGTTAGTTTGCCAAATAAACTGCATATTAAGCGATTGCTCGTTCTCCGACTCCAAATAGTCGTCACATATTAATCGCCGCATCGTAATTGATAAGTCACATAAAAACAAACAATATTCATATGATTAGTCACTTCAATCATATATATTTCACATTTACTATATAAATTAAAAAAATTTCATATTTACTATTAAATTCGAAAAACAGTAAATAGTTATATAGTAAATAGTTATACAGTAAATATAAATTACTGTGCGGTAATTTCAAAAATTACCTTTGTATTTTACCCCCAAAAAAAATCCTTTTTTTTTCTTCTTTTTTTTTTCGGGTTGGGTCAGGCCCAAGGGGCTGGGCCGGGTCGGATCAGGTCCAAATCCGGGTCGAGATCAAGCTTCTGCCGACGAAGCTTTGTCGGCAGAGGTCGGGTCCGATCTGAAGGCAGGAGCGGCGGAGGCGTCGCGGCAGGGGCGCGGAGCGGAGGGCAAGCCGGAGTCGGCTCTGCAGAGCAGGGGTGCGATCGGGGGTCGTCCGAGCAGTGGACGATCGTGGCGAGGCGATCGGGGCGAGGCGATCCGATCTGGGGCGAGGTCGAGCGGAGGTGGTGAGGCGATGCGTCGACGGATTCGTCTGGGTTGACCGGCGACGGCATCGGGGCTACGGGGTCGTGGCTTCATCGGCGAGCGGCGATGGGATGTCGTCGTGGGCGACTGGATCCGGGACGAACATGGGTGCCCAGAGCAGATTGCGTCGAAGTTGGAGAGGATCGATGGTGTCGATCTGGGTTTGGAACCAGATATGACGGGCGGCGCGAGGTCGTCGACCGAACTAGGTTGACGGCTTAGGGGGGGGGCGGTGGTTCTGGGTGGTCGATCTCGTCGGAGGTGGGCTGGCGTAGGAGCAGGGTGCTGCTACGGCGGCGAAGAGAAGAAAACATTTCTAGGGTTTTTTTTTTCTTTTTTTTTCCGGCAGATTTTTTCTGTCAGTGTTTTTTTTTTTTTTGTCTTGGCTGAAAAAATCTCAGCGAGTAAAGCTACGTGCTGATAACGTGTTGTAGAATAATCAGAATTGGTCTACTCATTTCATTGATAATCCCCTTTATATAGGGTGAGTATTACAACGGTAATAGGAAATACATTAATGACAATAATGACTACATAATTATCTATCGTCCGTTACATTGACGAAGGCACATAATACGTTTTTCCTTCAACAACATACTCTTTATTTTAACTTTTTAGCTTTTTATAGAGAGTCTGTTTAGTTTTTAATGAAAATAAGGCGCTCCACTAGACTCCTAAGTGGTTAGCTATTTTAACTCTTAATTAGCTATCTCGTTCTTAAATATAGAGAGCGAGATGATGCTATCTACAATTTAATACATTCATTTTAAATGATTCTATGTAATATATAACTGCATTTAAGGTAATTTTTTTTAAAAATTTAATTAATATGTAAGTTCAAAATAGTTAAAATAGAGAGAACTGGTACGGACATATTTTTAAACTAGCTAGCCAAAATGACATTTTAGCTATTTTGACTAAAATTTGATTAAAAAATGGCTAGCATTGCTAAAGTTGCTTTGAGTAACTTCAACAGACTCTCTATTATAACTCTTTAGCTATTTTAGAGAACATATTTAGTTCTTTTTGTGAAAAATAGCAGCTATACCAGACTCTTTATTATAACTGTATGTTAACTTTTAGCTATCTCGCTAGCTAAATTTAGAGAGCGTGATAGCTAAAAGTTAAAACATTTAAATTTAATACATTATTTATATGTAATTATATATTATTTTTTTTATATACATTTAAACCACTTTCTATTTATTTAATAAATATTTTAAATTCAAATCAAGTTAAAATAGAGAGAACTAATGCAGACGTATTTTTAAAAATAGCTAAAATGTTATTTTGGCTAGCCAATTTAAAATATGTCCGTATAAGTTTTATCTATTTTAACTATTTTGAATTTACATATTAATTAATTTTTTAAAAAAAAAATTACCTTAAATACAGTTATATATTACATATAATTATCTAAAAGGAATCTATTAAATTATAGAGAGTATTATCTCGCTCTCTATATTTAGGAGCGAGATAGCTAAGAGTTTTTTTTTTGCATCGCAAATGGTATCCCAAAGGTTTTCTAGACCCAATGACTAATCCCTTAGGGGAGGTCATCCTACAGGGGTATTGCAGCCCCTCTCTGGCCACTTTGCTTTCATGGAGGATCGAATCCCCGACCTGGAGTAGTTATCAGTATGGGGTCCCCGACCACTATACTATCTTTGGTGGTTTAGATAGCTAAAAGTTAAACTGGCTAGCCACTTAATAAGAGTCTAGTGCAGCTTTTAATTCTGATAAAAAAACTAAACAAACTCTCTAAAATAGCTAAAAAGTCAAAATAGAGAGTCTGCTAAAGATGCTCTAAAGTGGCTAGCTAAAATGACTTTTTAACTATTTTAGTTAAAATTTAACTAAAATATAGCTATCATTGCTGAAGATGCTCTAAAATATATATACTTGCATGCTTTAAATTCCTTAATACATGCTTCATTCATTTTCTTATTCGGTCATTGGTATGTAGTCGATTACTTTCGAACATAAATCATATTCAAGTGGCCAATACAAGGGTTTATATAATTAATTGAAATATGAAAGAATTTAAATACAATAATTCGACAAATTCTACGGTTCAATGTCGTTAAAAACAGATAAAAAACATAATATATGGCAATGTCTTTTTTTTTTCTTCTTTTGTATGCGCGCTGCTCATATAGTAAATAAACCTGTAACACTATATATTGAATCAATATGGAAAAAGTAAACAACAAGAAAGGAGACCAAATGGAAACGTTTTAAAATAAATCAACAATGAAACAAAACTTGAAAAATCGGAAATGAGGAATACCCATAAAGTCCCAATATTCAGATTTGGGCTCTCTAGCCAAAACGAATTATATTTGGGCTATTACGTACATTCTCAATAATTATTACGATGTGACAAAACAGAAGGTTGAGACATGTATCCTACTAAACCAGCTGTGTTAATGATATGTTATTATTAGCCAATACAATCTGAAAACATCGATAATGGAATGTAGGTGTTCAACATTCAACGCGCATTAAAAGTACAGTAAAAATAGATTAATATCATCCTAACAATTTTCATTTTAACCGATTTTATATCATTTCACTAATCTGAGTGATAATTTTAAAAGCCCCGGAGTTAAGAAATTCGATCCAGGTGAAATTATGTCACCCGCGAAATGTTCTTTGTGATAGGAATAAACTTCTTTGGTGCAATGTTTTAAGGAAAACACGTTCAAGGGAATTTAAGAATATAAAATAGTACACTTAGTGCATAAAATAATCAAAGTAACCTAATTTTTAAATTTTTTTATTGTAACTAGGCTTACAAGCTTGTTCCTATATAAACTTCCGCTTAGTGCATCTTGTTATCAGGGCACTTGCATCAACAGTCCCAAGAGAAATAAACAAGAACACAGAAAAAGAGAGATCAGCTTGAGAGAGATGGAGCTCAATGAACATAGTTTCTTAGAGGAGCTATTAGCTCTTAGAAGAGACAATTCATGGGAAACTATTCCCCCAGAAATGAATGAGTTCTTGTCCAGTAGCACCTGGAGTAGTTTTGATTACTTTGACAATCAAAACCCATCACCATTTTTTCCAAACTCTTCTTCCAGCCAAGAATTCTCACCTCCATTTGAGCCGAACTTGAACAGCTACCATAACAGCATTACCTTCAATGAAGGGTACTACCCCTTAGGCTTTGGTACTGATCATGAACTGCTCTCAGCTCCACAGGTTACCACTGATTCATCTTACAACACACTCGGTGATACACCGCCGTTTCCTGTTCAGGACGACAACAATCCATGGTCCTTGCTCGAACAAGAAGAGCTGAGCATACTTGGAGATGAAATACACAACTTGGAGACTCAAGCTGCTGCTGCTTGTAAAGTAGAGCAGACTCGGTCATCCTCCTCCCCTGAAGCAGCTCCTGTGCTCAACATGGGTATGTGTGTAGAAAGAAACAGCAGAGCTAGTAAGCAGTTGCAGGGGAAGCCATCAAAGAATCTAATGGCTGAGAGAAGAAGAAGAAAGCGGTTAAATGACCGCCTTTCGATGCTAAGATCAATTGTTCCCAAGATAAGTAAGGTAAGTCGAGTTAAACTGCTGTGGTAAATTTTGTACTCTGTGTTTGATTAGTTGCTTGTGTGAAGTCTAATTGTCTTGGTTATGGTGGTTTGGTTAGATGGACAGAACATCTATACTTGGAGACACCATTGATTACATGAAAGAACTCCTGGAAAGAATCAATAACTTGCAGCATGAAATTGAAGAAGGGGGTTCAGATCAGTTGAATGTGATGGGACTTTTCAAGAATATGAAACCTAATGAAATGCTAGTCAGGAACTCACCCAAGGTATGCTTCTCTGCATACTAAAGCTCAATTTTGAAAACCCAATTTCTGAATTGGGAGATTAATCTCTGTTTGTTACATGCAGTTTGATGTTCAAAGGAGGAATGTGGACACAAGGATTGAGATTTGCTGTGCAGGAAAGCCAGGGTTATTGTTATCCACAGTTACAACCTTGGAAGCATTAGGCCTTGAGATTCAACAGTGTGTTATTAGCTGCTTTAATGATTTTGCAATGCAAGCTTCTTGTGCTGAGGTATGTACCAAAATACATTTTGGTTTTTATTTATTTATTATTATTTATTTTTATTCTTCAGGTACCATAGTAGCATCAGTATGTCTTTGTTTTGTTGGGCATGCTCTCATGTCTCATTGTGTTCATTGATGTCATGTAAACAGGGTTTGGAACAGACAACACTAGTAACTTCTGAGGACATGATGAAGCAAGCTCTGTTCAGAAATGCAGGGTATGGAGGAAGGTGTTTGTAATTGACTAATTTTCAAGGAAAATGGAAAAGTAAGAACTTTGTGGTAAAAGATTTTTGGGGAGAGGGCAGTTTCCAAGTCGATCTCTGGAAGTGCAATGACATTTGCAATTGAGATGGAGGATCTAATTTTTCTTTGTTCATTAAATAATGATGTATGTTCATGGAGTAACATTTTCTGCTCCAGTAGGAGAAGTTCAAATATGTAAAAGGTTATTTTTATATCCAACATTCCAAAGAAGAATTAGTGTTTTTCATATTTAGCTGTCCAAGAAAATACTCAAATGAGTCAATAATTAAACAACCAACTTCTATGAGGTTGTCTATAGCATTATGATATGTACATAAAATCCTTGATTGTGAACTAAACTTATAATCATTTTTAACCATGTTGTATGTGGAGTAACTAGTTCTAATAAATCTAAGATTGCACAAAAGTACTCATGTTAGTAAGTGCTACATGACTACAAATTTGAGTGTATGACATCAAGTAATTGGTATAGAAATTCTCCAATTTCCCTGTAGTGTTTAGCGATATAATTTGATTTTATATAAATAAATTATATTTTAAATTAGAGTCTGGTGGTAAGTTCTTAGAATATGATGGACTGGTACCATTTTCCTTGGAGAAACTAATTAATATTGCCTAATCCTTTATTAATTTAATAAAAAGAAGAAAAAAAACTAAGAAGAAGATGGAAAGGTATGATGCAGTAAGAAAGCTTTCTATTTATGTGGTTGGACATATTTTGCATATAAAGAACAGATTGTGACAGCTGGAGTAGTTTTTTTTAATTTTATTTATTATTTATTTTATAATTGTTTTTCCCAGTTTAATGCATGGATAGGTTAAACCCACGCAGTGACTTTTCTAGTTCCTCAATTCATGAAAATAGATTGTATGAAAAGAACGCAGAACAGCAGAACCACATAATGAGCACAGATTTAGAGGTGAGCAAACAAACAACAAGCAGCATCAACTTCCAATACAACTACTCTATATGCTCTTGAAACTGACTTGAAATGCCTGTATTTCTTCACCATCTGCTTAGTCTAATATGGGGTACGGTAGCCCTGTTTCCCCAATCTCAAATTAGACTCAATTATCATGACCCTTTTATGGTACCTTGAAGGAAACACTTAGCAATCCAACATGTAAATTTCAATAAGAAGGTAGGGCTGGCATGGCCAACCCTTGATGATTCTGAAAATAATTCAGTTTGTAGGGTCTCTTTTCTTATAAAGGCCAGGTGACACTTACAGTAATATCATCTTGTGTTAGCACAGACGAGGCTGCTTATATCTAAAGCTAAGGAAAACATTCTTACACTCATACTTGATATTTGTAACATCAATCTCACAATAACCTCTCCTAATTAAATTGGCCTTATCTATCATGATTCATGAGTGTTGGTTGATCCAAGCCTCCATGATGATCAATTATTGTGTGTGAGGCGTTCTAAGCTCCCTTGTTGTATGCAACAATTTCGTTATCAAAGATTGATTTTTGTGAAACTTGAAGGCAAGGGAAGGTCTGTACACATTAGATATGCAAACTGCAACACAATAAAAATCAATCAGCAGACCACCTTACTCTTAAAAGCACATACACAGCGCCAAAAAGAATGAACGAGACGTAATTATGCCCCCTTTTCATATCTGCATAGATATGAAATGGTATTCAACAGCAGTACGATGTGTCTAAATGTAATTTCCTTGCACCACGACTCCACGAGACACGAGCAGCCAAGATTAAGGCACTTGATGGATATAATGCAATTGATGGAGAGTTTTCTTTTTATTTTTGTGATAAAGATGTACGTAGAATGCTGAATTAATGTATAAAAAAAAATGTATGGAAATCATCAATATATTAACAGTGCATCAGATTTACAACTTATTTCCAAGGTGAGAATAGTATGAATCCCTTCACAGTCGCATTATGTCTTTGAGTATCGTTCATGCTAAAGAGTTAGATGGAAAGTATATTATGAGAGCAAGTGCATTGTTTTCTATAACAGATTGATTGGTTTTTTGAATTCTTTGGAGTAATCAATATTAGCTTAGGCACGTATCTAAATGAGGAAATTGCTGATGTGCTGTACGTACAATTCATTTTGAGGTATTGGAAGGTACTAAAATGATTTTGTAGAACATCATAAACCCGAGCTGTCTTAACTCATAGGACTCTTAGAGCCTTAACTTATCTTATTAATCTTTATTTGCATAAGTTATAATCATCTTGAAATAAAATCAATTTGTTGTTTCCATATATATTAAAAAATTAAAAGTGTGTGACCGTGTCATTAAGTTATTAGTAACATGTAACCATTCAAAAGACCATTTTATGTAACCGATTAGGTAAATATTTATGTAACTAGTTATATAACAATTTACCAAACTATTTATGTAATTATTCATATTAATAAATATTTTGGCCATATGAAGAAGCTAATTAATTATGTTAACATTTATCATGTCTGATATAAGATTCAAATTCTCAAAAAATAATCATATTAGCACTAATAATGAACCAAAGTGACGCCAAGTTTGACGTGCCCTAGCATTGCTTGCCTAATTCCCTCGGCCTTGGCCAATTCTATACCATGGAAAGCAGGAAAACGTCCATGTTACTGCCCAAGATTCTAAGATAATTATTGAAAAGATAGAAAATATTTTCTTTATCGTGCTTATGCAGGAATAGGAGATGTTCTTAAGGTTCAAAGCCTTCTCGCCCATTGCTCACAACGTCTTGAGGAGGGTGAAACTAACCAGGGATCTGATGTGCTTAGAATTGCAATGGGAGAAGAGTTTGAGACAAGAAATGGCAGTTAGTCGATTAGATCATTTTCAGCAGTATGGACAACAAAGTACCTGTAAGGCAGTTCCTTTGCCCTTGGTCTGCCATGCAGATCAAATTAAGGTCCATATGTTATGGACACATTTAGTAAGCAAATTAGCCATGGTAGAGATTCATAAGTAGCAATGGCTACAGTGATTTCCTTAGTGATTTGATAGGGCAAGGATACCCACCATGCTTCGCAATCTTTCAAGTCAATAGTCTAGAAGTGTCAGACCTTCTCTTCTGCGTGAGAATGTTGGAAGGTCTTCGACATTTGGGAAGGGTTTCAACTCTGAATCCACATTATTCTGTCCGCTTCTTCCTATCACTCTGATTTTCATCTCCACAACGTCTTTGATCACACTTAGATCTCGTTTGGTTCACAAAATGAAAATGAATGGAAATAGATTCTTGGCTCTTTCCATTGCCATGAGAAATTATAATTCCCATCAACTTTCATTTCCTGTGTTTGGAAAAGCCAATGAATTTAAAAAGAAATCCTATAAATTTTCCTATAATACCCTCGTATTTATGCCAAAAACTAATAATTACAGGGTTAGTTTGGTCCAAAACTGTATCAATAATTTTAAGAGTTTGGAAGGAAAAGTGATTATACGGTGTGTGGAGGGAACCACTTTCCCACCAATTTTCCAATGTTTTAGGAACCATTTTCCTTTTCATCTTTTTTCCTTTTGCACCCAAACAATTGAAAGTAATCACTTTCCTTTCCCAAGTCAATGATTCCATGAAACAAACATGGCCTATGATGCGCACATGTCTTGATACAGAAGCCATGGTTTTCGTTTTGGGGAGTATCATTCTGTACTCTACTTAATGTAAACTACTAACAATGTTGTTGACAGTACCCACAGTAGACGAGGATCTTAAACCGGTGTTGCTGAATCGTAAAACGACTAATTGTTTGCACTGGCAGTATAGAGTCTGCAGGCCAAGTTGGGAGTTTTGCCATTTGCACATTTGAGTGTCAACACCGTCCTATCTTGGAGTATTATGAGAACTCATTTTGCTTATGCTCGTGTTTTGGTTTTCATGTGGATATATAAGTTGTTCAGGAAGAGCAAATGAGATGTGTTACGAGAAAAAGGGTCAAAACAAATCGTGAAGGAGAGACTCTATCCAACCAAATATAAAAACCATACACCATATATAGAACCACAACCCCACCGTACACATACCAGAATCTCCAGTTGAAGATGGTTATTCTGTATCTTGCCATTGCCCGGAGCTGTCAGTGGGAGGCATTGAACTGCTATCAATCCATCTCTACTTGGATTCGACGCAAATGTAGAAAATGCTCGAGGTCCAAAGAGTAAGGAAGGAAAAGGGAGAAACACAATTTATTGAGCATTGCCTACTATCAATGTCACATGTGGTGTACCAACTCCTCTTAAAACATCAAAGACATGGATAAAAACGTGAGAACCCTTCAATAGTTACTATTCCAGTTGCGTGAGTTTATAACCGTTTTAACAGGCTTCAGATCTATAAGACTTCAAAGGAGAATCTTCAAATTGCCTAACAGAGCTAAGCCTTAAAGACGCTAACTTCCTCTTTTTTCCCTAAATAAAATAATCAAGAAGAGGTTATCTCCACGGGCCACTGAAAAATTTAGGCTCCAGATCAGCCAATGTAGGTTTCTAGCTGTCTATCCACCATTATGGAATACGACTACTTAGAAACTGGATGCTCGTCATCTGCAAAATCACTAGGAAGATCAAGCCCCTGAGGAATTTTTCCAGGATAATTGGTTGCTGAGGCGGAATTAGACCCTATCAAACTGCACATATAATGTGAAAAACATCAAGATGAAAATCAAAGAAAAATAAAAAAGAACATTGCATAAGATTTTTCAGACAAGCAGCTTACCCCCTATCAACAATTACCATAGAACGAAGCTCGCAATTGGCAAAGCTGCATAACAAAACGCCACTCTGATGGTTATTTTTCATCCAAAATAAGAAAACGAAAAAATATGGTTGTGCTTGGTACAAACTAACAAAGTCTAAGGAATCAAGCCATTTTGAATGTCATATCTACTGAAACAATTATAACACTTCTGGTGCTATGATATGTAATAGGTTAATAGCTTCCTAATGTGCATGTGTGTAACAGTTTAGAAAAGAAAAGTAATGACCAGGTAAGGGACACCACCAGATCCAAATATCACAAAATGCAGAGTTTAAAAAAAAAAAAAAGAACAGATCTTGAAACTGTTGTGGCGAGCTTCTCAGCCAATTTTGTATTGTTTACAATCACAAAAAAAAAAACATTTAAACCTGGTCGTACCATATATTTTTGCAATTAAATAAAGCCAAGAAAATAACTTACTGCGTGGATATTTCACTCTTAATGGATGAATGGCAATCATTTCCAAAAGCACCCAAAGTGTGGTACAAGAATCCGCTATGGGTAACAATTGCAATATTCTTTTCTTCACGTGTCCACAACCTACACCAATTTAGAGTGGGAAAAAAGAACACCAAAACTTTTATATTTCCAATACAGGAGCTGATCAAAAAGGACAAACACAGATTCATTGCATATTTACAAAATTAATCATAATTATCTACTTTCATTGCATATTTGATTATCTAGGGTCAATTTCAGAAAATAAAAGAGCGTGTTTAGATGCTAACAATGTAGATGTTACGATTCAAGCAAAACTCAACCAAGTGGTGTTTTTCTTTTTTCTTTTTTCTTTTTCACAAGGGTCAACAACTAGTCTACAGAGCATCATAAGGAAATATAAGAGATGGTACTTGGGTCAACATCTCTAAACTATGAACAGATGCAACAATCCCAAACACTTCAGTAAGTTGAAATAGTGTAGAGGTTCAAGTCTTAAAGAAATAACCACCATACAAAGGTATGATCGATAAATTAAATCTTGAGGTGCTAGAGGTAAGAAGACATCATGACAAAGTATACTGTTTACTATATAAACTTAACTTGTGATGATACTTCGGTAATACAGCAGGCAAACACCTTCAAAACCATGGATTAACGCAACAAACCCACAATACTATATGTTTCTATAAGCACTGAGCACAAGCGACAAACCCACAATACTACATGTTTCTATAAGCACTGAGCACAAGTATAAAGCGTAATACTGTACAAATACATTATGACTACTGATATGCATTACAAAAGCATAACACCAACAACTTCAGTTGAATCAATCCCATCCTAGCATGTTAACCGCCATACCCTTCTTCACACTTTTCTTTCCTAAAAGATGATGTCATTTATCCCGTACAACTAAAAGATGCAGTTTTGGAACCATGAATAAAAACAACAGAGAAAAAGGGAATTGAAAGGAATATGTTAATTGAAGGGTCACCAGTTCAAAAACTTCAGTCCCCTAGCTCCAACTTCTTCATTCTTCTCTCTTATGTCAGGCGTCCACAAAACGTCATCATCATCCTCTATCTAAACAAAAGGTGAATCAAGAAAAGATTCGAATCAATCTAAGTTCAAAGGTAGGCTAGCAATCAAAAATAAAAGTGCAATAGTATGACGTGCAATAGTATGACAGTCACAACTTTTATCGTCAAAACAAAATTACAATAAAATCACTTACCAGGGAAAAATCAATTGCAGGGAAGAGAGACCTATACTCGCTAATGCTTCTTCTCTTATCACATGGATGAACACCCTGCAGCAAAAGAGGAAACACACATTTTAGTGCAACATTCAGATGAATGAGGGGATTCCAAATATATACTTTGGTCATTGATCAATTCAGATGAACAAGCACGAAATATGTTCAACAAAATTATCGTAGAAGAATCTTGCGACTTTATGAGAAGGGCTTGCGCAGAGCTTTGTATATAGTGTAAGTATTAGAGTGGAACTACCATAAATGTACTCAAAATCAAAACTGACAGGGAACAATTGAATTGAATCCATATGAGTACTCTTAAATATTCTCCGAAGTTAACTACGATTTTCCTCTACTTTCCCCTACTGTGCAATCACTACTGCCATATGTATGTTCCATAAATGTGCTACATAGACACTTTACTCTTCACTCAAGTGTCATTGCTGAAAAAAATTGATGAAATTGGAAGTATCTCGGTGTGGCTGAAGGACAAAAGGAAATAGGAGGAACAAATTTCACAAAGGTACATAAAACCTTACAGCATATACTTGTCATCCATACAGGAGATAATATGACAAAGCTGAAATTTGCATTCGATAGAAGGAAAAACTATTATACGAGTCGCACAAGCAATTAGCAAAAGAAGGTGAATGACTAATTAGTAGTTACCTTAAATACATTAGATTTTTTATGAACACTGGACAGAAAACCAAAAAGTTTGGATGAAAAAGAAGGTTGGTATGAGTCATGTGACTAATTAGTGACTACCTTAAATACATTGGATCTTTTATGAACATGTCAGTGAAGTCACAGGGAATGGTATTAGATACAGGGGAAACAGTACATTTGATTTTCGCATGGTCAAAAGTTAAACCATTGCGAGAAAAGTTAACTAATTGGCATACCAAATGTTCCCGGCATAGCTCAACCACTACAAATGGTGGGCAGTTTAGACTTGAAATTGCAGCATGGCTGCTGTTCCCTGCATTTTCAACCATTAGAGGAGGTACATCTATCCCATCTGTGTATGCTTCACTGCCAAAGACGCCCACTGCTGTCTGCATGGTCCTACAATTTAACCATAGATCAAAAGAGGCTGTTTGATTTTCAACTTCACTTATGTTCTTAATTGGTTTTTAATTACACAGTCTGCAAAAGAAAAGGTCCCTTGACAAATAGTAGCTAACTATTTTTAGAAATATATGAACATTCATTCAGTTATTCAAGATCATACAAAAATTAACCTCAGAGACTAAAAATTATTATCTCTTTTGGAAGAAAATTATAAGCAAGACTAATGTTAGCAGCCTTCAGAGTCGAGCAAATACATAGGAAAAAAATAAATATAAGCTTAACCTTATGTTGGCTGTAAGTAGTGAGAATAATCACTCGTACCTATTCAGATTATGCGAAGAGTCCCATTGTTGATTGTAAAACCTCATACAATATAATAGAATATGATGCTTATAGCTTATGCGTGAAATTACACTTTATAATTTTGAAAGATATCCATAATTTTTTTCTAAAAAATCATGAAAAGCAATGACTCCAAATAGCACATTGGGAAAAAAGATACTTTAGTTTCAAGACTAAATATGGTAATTTTCTGACTTATGTCCTGACAAATAACAAAATAACTCAACATGCCAACCTCCCAAGAACAACAAAAACAGCCAAACCAAAAGAAACTGATGAAGAAAGAAGTTTCTACTAGTTCTTATAGATTAAAGTTCTCATACTGAACAATGAAAGAAGAGCAGCATAAATCAATAGAAAGGTAGTACTCCCTCATGACTCAAAGGTGTGCAGCATTTACACAGCATGTTAGGGATCTTGAGAATCTCTAGCACAAACACAACAATATAAACTGTTTCTCCATTCTGATTAGAGAATTTGAGTTGTTATTTATATATTCCTGAATTCTAAAGCAGCCCATTGTTAACCGAAGAAATTAAATCACAACAGGTCCACACTTTCCCATTCATATTCTATAACTGACAACATTGGCTAAACTTATCTCTATAAACATGTCGAAAATACTCGTCCTTAAAATCTTCAATCACATTGTACCGGAAGCATTCATTCCTTTATTTCTAGTAAACACTGCAAGCTAAGGCGGAAACCAAAGAAGAAAAGGTATACAGTTCTATTGTTATCTGACCCAAATATGTAATAGCATCGTCATTCTTGTATGTTTTCCTATATTTCTAATGAATAAAATTGTTCCAACCCAATGTATTTATGAGAGCTTGACAGGGAGAGGGTCAATTCTTTCTTCAATACTGGTCCTATAAATAAACACTCCAAAAGTTCCAAATCGAAAATAAAGGGGAAATGATTCACAAATAATACAGAAATTGACAGCTATAAACGATAATATAACGTCCACTGGTTCGATAAACATGGACAAAAGGATCCAAACAGTGTATGATCATAATTAAAAAGTAAACAACACAAAAGATAGGATTATAGACAATACCTTAGCAAAGGAGAAGTGATCACTAAATCAATTTTTTTTGCAAGTCCACATGCTTGAACATGCTTGTGCAGATTATCAACCTGTCACGAGACCAAAATATTATTTTTTAGAATTTGTTGATTTGTTTGGGAAAAAGGACACATAGAACCAGACACAAAAAGAAAGGAGAAAGAATCAGATTTCAAATTAATTAGTCGGCAGTACCTTGGTTACTTTGAAACTTAGTACTCTGTTTTGGCTATACTTGAAGCTAATTTTCCTTGTTTAAGACCTTCTGTTATAGTGGCCTATTTGTATTAGCTTTTATCATATCAATACACAATTTCTGTTCACTATCACTTCTAGATTAAAATCCAATGTATAACATCAGAAATTGGAAAAGGATCTTAATCTCACTTATGCTATTGTTTGGATTTTGGTAAAACAGGTCCCTACGTCCAATATCAATTAGAAAATAACCAAACTTAAAATGTAAAATGCGATTAAGTTAGTGCAATTGCCATTTACGAAAGGAATCCCAAGTTTGACAGTAACATAATTCGCACTACTATACTAGACATTTTCATAAGTTATTGAGTACCTGTTGCCAGCCAAGAGGGGTAAGATGTGCATCAAAAAGATCATAAGACATGTAAGCGGAATGGTCCTTTTCTCCTTCCACATTGTGAACCCCTTGTGCATGCCTCACCTGCGCATACAATCACTTAGTCTGGAAAGAAAAAATCCCGAATGCATTTTTTCAGAAAAGATTAAAAGAGAAACTAAGAACCAGAGTTTGACACAAACCAGGTGAATAGTTTTCGAACGATGCAAAGGGTAGAGAGTTGTTGCACCAGCAGCATCCATATCTGCATCAACCACACCGACAACAATGAGTAACTAGGAAAAGAAAAAGAAACCCAAAACACAAAATGAGCATGAGCATATGCTAAAGGCATATATGGTACTACGAAAACCGACACCAACAGCTTGAAAAACAATCTGGGCCAAGTTTTATGTACAAAAAGAGAAGATCATATGCTTTAAATTTCAAAAGGTTCCAGCATCTTGACCAGAACAAGGGACATAGCCTCAGCATAAAAAAGGAATATACTTTTTCCTTAACATCTTCAAAAGATTTCACATTTTGACTATTGAAGATCTCAACAAGCAAGAAAACGATCACCCATGTTCTCAAATAATAAATATTCCACAAATATCCAAAAGGAATCATAAAGCTTCAAACTTCATGATAACGATATTAGGCAATTCTAGCATATATTAATCTGAGAACCATTCACAAACCCAGATGCTAATTACAGAGCAAAAGATTGAGAAAGCGTCAAAGGAAGATGAGAAAGCAAAGATGAGGAAGAGGATTGCAGAGTGATGATACCTGGTGGAGAAGAGAAGCAGAGGAGGATTGAATGTCGTTTAGATTTTGGAAACTTTGAAATGGGAGAGGTGGAGGCGGGGACAGAGAGGGGAATAAGTGAGATATTGGGGGTATATATAGAGGAAATGGAAACGGTTGTCATGGTGGCTTTGAAGGAGTGGTGGTGTGAGGCCCAAGGAGAGACCTGAAATTACGTCAAGGGCTTTTATTATATGTAAACATTGAGTATGAGTTGTGAGTCGTGAGTTGTCACTAGACATCGGCACATGACGCATGTTAGGAGGTTCAACTAGATTTTAGATTGAGAGGAGTCGTTGTTTTTGGACCAGAATGAGAAGAGAGACGTGCACCAATTGGGATGGCTCTCTTCTTCCTCTTGCGCAGCTGCTACTTCTGCTATGCTTGGTATATGCCCTCAACTACATGTCTACGTTTTCCTTCGTAGTAAGTTGTAATAGATTAAAAACATTAGAACTTTAGGATAAAATGAACGAATAAGATATAATACTATATGAAGCATCAATACATGTAACGCACCGAAAAATTTTGATGAAGAAAATTGAAGGGGTAGAATGGGAAGGAGAAAAGAACCTTGAACTCGGAACAGAACTGATGATTAGACTGCTCTTCATCCATCTCTGACTGTCCCTTTGTTTTCTGCGGACTCAAGCAACTCCAAATGATAGCTCGGGTACTATTTGATTTAGTGTGAAGTTTTGGACATTTACAAACATGCAATTTTTTGTCAGTTTTTCCAGTGTGTCTAGATGGAGGTAAAAAGTAGAGAAGGGAGATGGCAGTTTGTCAATAATATTATAATTAATTTCAGTTTACCTATTTAAATTTTGACCTAATTATCATTTCAATCTCTGTTTTTTTATTTTTTATTTCATCAGTTATATCAATGTATTTTCTAAATTAATCAACCGATACCAATTGACATTTACCATATGATTTATTTTTGTTCGTTTTCTATTGTTCAAGTTGATTATATGATTTGTTTAGTCTTGTTTATAATCGTAATATGGTAACGGTGTATTAATGTAGGCAAATGATACTAAAAAGTCTTTGATATTGATAGATCGTTTGGACGGAATTTACAAAATTGGTAACGGTTGATTAATTTAAGAAGTACATGGGTGTAGCTGATGAAATCAAAAGAATATAGACTGAAATGATGATTGGGCCAAATTTTAAGTAAGTAAACTTAAATTAATTCATATTATTAATAGATGAGGTGGAGCAAATCCTATCAACTATGGTGTAATTCAAGTCTGTCTCCAAAAGGTGGTATGCTCTGATCACCAACCACAATGTAGGTTTGTACCTCAGCACCTCTCCAATTCCATGCACAACAGTCTCTTTACTACTACTTTCGTCCCTTTGAAGCGTTTACTCTTTAAGGACCATTCCTAATTGTTGGGTGTTTTTATGGACTATTCCTTTATTATATTGTGAAAATTTCATCTTTATTTTGTGCAAAATTCCATGCTGTTATATTTCCTTATTTAAGGATCCTTAGTGAATACATCAGTGAACTATTTCGTTTATCTCATAGGATTAAGCAATTGAACTTGTAGGGATGAAAATGCCTGTCAAATCTTGTAAACTTTTCTGAGTTGAGTAGCCAATAGCTAGGGACTCAGTTTAATGGCTAAAGATCTAGTTCATCATTCTTCTTGCATGAACTGATGAACATAAATATGACCTATTACTTGAGGAGGAATGATTACCACAAAAGGGACTAAGCAAGGGCTTTCAGATGGCATTACTGATAAAGATATGTGATAGTGTCAACTCCCAAACATACCGGGAAATTTCAGTGAAAAATAGCTATTATAGTAACCACCGCCATCTTCTATATTTCCCTTTCCAAGTTTGTACAGCAAACTGATCAGAATCTGGAGCTTAGCATCAAACTCCATATAATACATCACATGAAAGCTGTGAAATTTAACAATTGTAAACTTTGCTTGCTTCTGTCTTGAGAAATAAACACTTGAACCCTTAACCAATCAATAATATAGTAAGCTGCAGAGCCAGCCAACTAGCAGTTACTCTAATGGTAAGGCATTCCTTTTCAACATTATATACTGTATTGGGGTAGAGGTCCAAAGTTTGTCGCGCAAGAGAGATACAAAAACACTATGTCAGACAAGTTCTTCTGTGAAGTTTGAAACTTTTTCAAATAAGTGCCACAGATTGGCCAAAATGAAAATGAAATTAGGCAACTAACACAGATCCAAATGGCCAACTGCGTTACCATTAGGAATTCGGTCAAATACATTGTGTGCAGCTACTAACCTATTTGAGCGAAATTCGAATTAATCATTACCATACTTGGCAACTCATATATGGTATCAACATCTAAGAATATGCAACAATTAAGAGGCAGTTGGTGGATTATTATCTAGAGGTCTCCTTTTGTGCTTCTTAAGGCGAGCAGAAGAGGCCTTCAACACCTGAAAGCGTAGCACAAGAGCGACTGATAACTCTTCAACAAGAGAAAGGCAAGTCTAAAAGAGAGTTGGATAGTTTACAACCTTATGTGAGATTATTTCATATGCTTTTATCTATAATTATATACTGCTAACCAGATGGATATGTGGCCTTCTCTACAGGAAGCATCTTGCGTACTCTAACTTTTGATGGATCAAGAAGAATTTCTCAAGAAAGGGATCTCTAGGGTGAAGATGGAGTTGGAAGAGCTGAGACTAAAAATAGAGCACTCAAAGAAAAGCTGTTTCTGAGTGAATACCTGAATGGTAAGAGCATAGACGGCTTAAACCCTGAAAGCTTATCAGAGTTAGCTTGTATATTGGATAAAACATTTAACTCCATAAAGCAGCGAAGAGAGGTCCTTAGTTATGGTCTTGAGGGTGGTCATGTTGATGCAGGAAAGTAGCTAATCAAAAGAATAGATTCTGGTTACTGAAAGGGGTCGGTGTCCATGATAATAAAGGATAAATTGGGTGAAGCAGTAATAAAAACAGTTGATGATAAACATCGTAATAACTAATAAAATTTGTGTTCTCCTTAGTTCTTGTATGTTTTTAAATGTACTTTTTCTCTGTGTCATTTTCTTGAATAAATGCATTATCTTCTTTACTTGTGTTTAACTTGTGTTAGATTTGAAGCTTATTCCAGTGGTGGAATAAGCTTTCTTAATATACTACTAATATTGCTGATTTATCCATCCTACTGATTTTCAATATCAGCCTCTTTCTTTTAGCACTCAGTTCCTTCATCAGCTCCGAAACATCTCATGTTTTTGTTCTTCGTGTTTTGTGAAGTTAGCTAGGATTCTATCAAGCGGAAATGATTTGAAAGTAGTCTATTGAAATTAACAAGTGGAAATTACATATCATGACTTCACAGGGAATAATGTATGTTACTCAAAACTTCATCACTCAATGCATGTACATACCTTATTAGAGTTACCTCTATACAATCAATGATGCAGAAGTGACTTCCAATGTTTCTTGCTTTTCCTCAAGAGATTGACCATTTTTAACTCATCTGCCAGCCACAAACAACATCCCTGAAACAAAGATCCAAGCCAATGAATGATAAAATAATTCAGAAGTTTGAGAAGACTGAGAAAAAGAAAGTATATGGGAGCTGGAACGTACTAAAGTGCTGAATTAGAGTACTAATATGTAATAACACCGGCCAAGTGCTCAGTGCAGCTTGAAGTTTCTTATCAAGTACACCAATCATAGCTTGAAAGTTCTCCTGAAATCTCTTTTTCTCCTTGCCAACAATATAAAGTAGCTACTAGCTAGAGATTGCAACATTCAATCTATTCAGAGTTTCAGACGGGAAAAAAAGAAGCAAAAAAACATGCAGTTTTAAAGACATGTGCATGAGCTGATGAGCTTAAAGGTCTTTTACTCTCTTTAGCTAGCTGTCGATTCTTACTTCCCAGCACAGCGCCAACTTTCTCCATGCAGTTTTTCAGCCAGAAGGAATTCTGCTCATTGTTACTTCAAAGAATATAGGAAACGTCTCTGTCCTAACCGCAGCAGCAACAGCTCTATGATATGGCTTATTGCGAGCAAGAAGCAAAGGAATAAGGGAACTGATTGTCGAAGGTGATTCAAAGTTAGTAATTGATGTTATCAACAAGAAGAGATGATATCTCTTAAACAATATTTGCACAACTAAAAAAGGAGATTAATAAAAGAATAGAAATTCTCATAAACAAAATCTAACATCAACTTACATGGGTGTTTATATTTAAAAAGCTAGTCCATCCACCCAATAAATACCAACACAATTTTAAACCACACTCTGTCTCCTAACACATTCTTCTAGACATATTTTGAAATATAAATTAATAACTAAATTGAAAGAGTAACTCCTGGAAACTCCAAATGATTCAATAGAGTTAACTCCCTTGCACTACATGCATCACTTCCACCCCTTGGAGACTCCCAGACTGTTGAAGACATTTGGGGAACAACTGGCTGAGTGTCATTGTATAGTTTTCAAGCACATCTACAAAGAAGCAAACTTTGCAGACGACGCTTCAGCAATCCTTGGCCGCAATTCCAAATGGAGGAAGACAACGGGATCATAATTTTCCCACTTTGAAGAACCATCTTATTTGATCAACTATGATGTGACTGCGCTCTTTGTAATTTTTTTTTTTTTTTTCTTTCTGTTTTCTTATCAAAAAAGGAAATAATTCTCTCTCCATTCTTACTGAAGTCCATGTGTAGTAAGTTAATTAAAAGTTTAGACAGCAATCATAGCTAAGTTATACCATGGAATATTAAGCATCAATATATGTAACGCACACGGTAAAATTCCAATAACTAGGAACCCTTGTATGTGTAAATAAAAGAAGGAAAAGTAAATAAATAAACAAATAAACAGAACAGGTAAACTGGGGGAACAGGGAGAAATGAACCCTGAAGTCCTGAACTAAACAGAAGATTAGGCTTCGAAGAATACTAGATTCACGGCTACACGCCCATATCTGCCCTGATTATCCCATCCTTTGTCGATCTTTATCTGTCCCTTTGTTCTCTGAGGACTCGGGTATATAACTCCAACTCTTCTACTATTTAATTTGTCTGAACTTTTACAAAATAGCATTATGATATTGATCGAGCTTGTTTCAATTTTACTTGTGACATGTGAATGGAGGTAGGAAACGTGAAGGTAATGGCAGAGTATGTCAAGAATATTGATGAAGATCTGGTGGAGCAAATCCTATCAACTCTGCCTCCCAAAACTCTGATGCGATTCAAGTGCGTCTCCAAAAGGTGGTATGCTCTGATCACCAACCCCAGGTTCGTAGCTAAGCACCTCTCCATTTCCATGCACAACATTACTACTTGCTTCCTTTTGAAACGTTTAGTCCCCAAGGACACAAAGGTGGCTGAAGATCATGAGCCTGAAATTGTTTTTTCAGTTATTAAATTTCGCAACGATATTGATAATGGTGATGAGCATTCACATGAGCATAATATCTATTTTTCTGGGGTGGAGGACGTCAGGATTCCTCCGAAGACTAGCTTTAAATCGCTGCACATTGTAGGCCATTGTGATGGGATCATATGTCTAGTTGATCTAACAATTGGTGAGGTCTTTTTATGGAATCCAGCAATTCAGGAATCCGAGCTTCTGCCTCCCGAGCCTTACCTGGAAGGATATAGCTTCAACATTGATGCAATCAAATTGTGCATATGTATCTCACATTATTCTGTGGCATTTGGCTATGATGCTAGTTCCAAAGGCTACAAAGTTGTTGGATTTGGTTGGCCTTATCCTATTGATGTAGATCCGATGATAATGGATATGATATCTATTCTCCCCCCAAAGCAGTATTATACACCCACTTGGGTACTGGTTCTGATTCTTGGAGAGAGATCAAGACTTGTTCTTTAGAAACACAAACTACTATCTTTTGGCCTGCAACCTTCCAGATGTACTTCAAGAATGTGTGTTATTGGACGGGACAGGAGCATCATAAGGAATTGCATTTTTTTGAATCAATGGAGGAGATGTTCATTCGGAATATGATCATATTCTTTGATCTAGTGGATGAGGTATTTCATTCTATGTTGTTACAGGATTGTTTTTATGATCCGAACGAGTATTTTTGTGCTATGCGGCTTCTGGTGTGGAATGAATTCATTTCTCTTTTCGGATTGAAAGATAGGTATTTACAATTAGGTGTATATGTTGGAATATGGGTGATGGATGAACTTGGTGGTGCTAATGGTGCTTGGACTAAATATATAGCAAATGAGCTCACTGAAAAGCCATTAGCATTTTTTAACAACAATGAGATTCTTTTGGCGGATTGAGAGGACACAAATGGACACATGATGTCCTATAACCTGAGTACCAGAAAACTCAACCACCTCCCCATTCGAAGAGTACCAGATGATGACTATACAGCTGTTGTCTATGTGAATAGTATAGTTTTGGTTTTGAGAGGCAATAGGCTTGGAAGCAAAGATGGTTCTAGCAACGTAAACCATCTTACTCAATTTATTATCTCTTAATGCTTACTAATCTATATCAATAAGGATGCTGAAATTTTGAGTTTGTCTCAAGGAAGTAGTAGTAGTACTGTGCAAATTATAGATGCTTCATTGCTATTTTACAGGCTGAAATTTATCCCTCCAAGTACACTTCTTCTCCATTGAGTCACTCGATCTCCGAAAGGACTCACTCATATTCAGTGTGGGGAATTCCACAAGATGAAGTGTGTATCAGAGTCAAGAAGGTGATTGAGGGCCTCCGGGCTGATTTTGGTGGTCCAGAGATCGAGCCCCACATTCCTTGTGTGGGATCTATTCGTATGGCACATGAGGATGTGCTCAAAAGGTTTACTGATTTGCAGTCTTGTGTTTCTGCGTACAAAGCTAAAGTTACTCGAGTAGTTTTTTACCAATGTGTTTCCCTCTTTAGGGATTCATCATTTTTACCTGAGGATGAGTCCTCTGAGGTATTCAAATCTCCACTTCTTTGTATCAGTTTGAACTTCATTTTCGGGTGATACGTTTTATTTCTATCTTTTATTTTGGCTTGTGTATTTACTGGCGTATGATAATGACATGTATCAGTGTTTTACTGTCCTCAGATAACAGATATAGCTGCAAGCTGCGGTTATACATTTGGTTTCCACAATCGTAAGTCCTGCTCATTGTGCTTTCTTTCACAATTTTTTCATTTCACATGTTATGGTTGTAATTTGGGTTTTGTCATGCAATTCAGAATCTTAGAACTTGAACAAGTTTCTTCAGTTGATCTCTGTCTCTTTGAATTGACAAAGATTTAATAATGATTCATCTTGCAGTATCTACATGCTCTCACATACAAAGTACTGCATACCCTAAATTAATTGTTGTTCATTAAGATTATATACGTAGGATATGAAGTATATATATGAGTCAACTGATTAGATCTCCATGGTAAAATAAGATATCATGTATGCCAATTCTTGCTATCGGTGCGCTCACTGTGAGGAGCATGTAGAGAGTGAAACATTGCTAAGATTGATCTTTGTCAGCCGAAATGAAGCATAATATACTGATCGTCGGACTATGAATGTCATTCGTCTAGTCTGATTACAAAATATTGGACTATTGAATAGAATGGCATTGTTCTATGCAGAAGTTAGGCCACTTTTGAGCCTCCTTTATGGTTATCTGACAGAAGAAGAGAAGAAACGAGCTCAAGAAAAAATCAATATTCTGGACGAAAGCATTACTAGCATCAGGTTCACCATAACTAGACTTGCACCGTACAAAATCGACTACAAAGACACAACCCTCAAATCTTGGGAAAAGATTGCTGAATACCCCCTCCTGTTTGATTGGTATGTACGTGCATTTAGTACATTATTGCTTCTGTTGTGATATAATACTTCATAGTTAGGGTCTGATTTGATCAAGAATATGATAGTCGTCTTCAGATTCAATGCTTTCCTTGTTCTCCTTTTGGAATCCATTAAATCTTATGCTATTTTTCTTTGAATCCAGATTGGTCAGTGCCAAGGTATATGTTACTAGCTCAAGGGTTCAGTCAACATCGGACTTTTAACGTTGCTTCTGGCTCTTGCAGCTACAGATATTTGGAAACCTGGATGTGAGAATGCTTTTCTTCATGAAGAGTTAAAAGGAGGTTTCGATGAGAAAACACAAGGGGTGTTTGCTGATGAGATTAATCCTCAATATTGTCAAACTGCTAGACTGGCTGCATTCTTAAAATTTGAAATTTCTTTGGCTCTGGTACTCGTTTATTGTGCATTCAGATTACTATATATCTTGTACCTTGGCAAGCTTCATTTGAATTTGCTATCTATGGATCAGTACTTTATGGACCTTGGCTAGCTTCATTCATATTTGCTATCAAGATATACTTCATTTATATCGTGTACCTTGGCTAGCTTCATTTATATTTGCTAGCTTCATTCAGATCACATTGGATCTATAATCTTGGAAAAGTGGAAATTCTGTTATTTCTTTTGCTTAAAGAATCTGAGAGAAGTCTGGTAGCTAAGCCTGCTTTGTGCTTCGTTAGAAACTTAGAATGCCTTGGATGAATCCTAATTCAGTTTCCCCAGCAACTTTTTTGACATAGAAGATCGATATATTTGTATGACACAGTTAAAATGTATATATCACCCAAGTCAAATGGCGTTTCAGCATTATCACACACAATTTCACCTTTTAGATTCAATGGCTTTGAATATTAATAACTTGTAATGAGATGGCCGAAAGCAGTTTGTTACCATGGTTAGTCGAAGAGGTGCGTAATGAAAGACAATCATGGATCCCATTAAGGTTTACCCTCCATTACACACTTCTTTGGCTCACTAGGTTTATGGTAACAAACTACTTTGGGTAATAATAATCAAAGGGATAACAACTCCGCTAGAACAAGAACAAGAACAAGAAGAAGAAGAAGAAGAATGGAATGAATCTAAAAAAGTTTGATTCAGGCAACAAAAATGTTGGCCAGATTGAAAGGTCAATCCAGAAAAGCTTTGATTAGGCTTTTTCTTTCATGCCTATCTATCAGTGACTCACTTAGCTAGCTAACGCTAATAACTAACCATAAAACTCTTTCTTATTTTGTTAACAATTATCGGCTTTATAGAGATACACTCATGAGTCATGCACAGTTGGTTTTGTGTATTTCAGTTGAGTCATACATGTTTGGCATACACTATTGGTTGAGTCATACCTAATCGATGAGATTCATTTTGGTTTAAGGAGAGGTAGAGTTTGTGTAAACCCGTCATCAGCAATTTCACCCTAATCAAAAGATTGTACACTCTTGTTTAAGGTCCATTGAAAAATATTAAACTGTGGTCTTTTAAAAGTAACAAGACACTAGGTAAAACGTATAACCTTAAAATCATTTATGTAAGGTTTACTTAAAACAGTTCTCGCAGCAAAACATACTTAGTTGCTTTTGTTGAACTATGATTTGACAGTTACGAGAATGTATCCTATAATGATTGCGATGATAAGGAATACAGCAGCAGCTAGGATGTTGGGTGTGATTTTGACATTAGTGGTATCAATAGATCTTTCGCTACTTTCTCCCCTTGATGTGTCAAGCCCACCCTTGTCCAAAGAAGAGCTAGATGCTGCGGAAAGCGGCACTGCCACATCCCAAAAGGATTTGGTGACTGCAGAGGGGGCTGCTCTTTCTGGTTCCAAAATTTTTGAGGCATTTGTTGGAACTTCCATAGATAACAACTCCACACAACGATCTTTTAGAACCTAAGTGAACAGGAAAATCATAGGTCAGAACCATAAGAGGAATTTGTAACAGAAAAGGGGAAGAAAAAGTTCATACTAGAACCTAGTCTAGTGGAGAGCTATTCTGCCTATTCAGAACCAGAAAATACTACTACAGCTCTGTTGTTTCCTTACCTCGCAACAACTCCACAAACTAAAATAACAAGATTTACAATTTTCTAGCATGGGTGTCTATATAGGGCATCTGAAAATAACCAGCTTTCACTGGCACAGACAAGACTCAAAACATAGGTACCCTTGAATACCTAAATGGGAAATGTTGTTGCCCCAAACTATCAAATTAAACTTCAGATCGACCAAAAATCAAGCATTTGCTTGATTTAAACTAATATTCCCACAATATATAAAAGACGAGATTGTCTGAAAAGAGAACTGAGTCTATATTAAGATGGCATATAATGGATTTCACAAGGATCGAGTCACTCACAGTGGTGTATGTCAGAACATTGGAGAGTGCAAATTAAGGGTTCAAATCTAATTCAAGAAAGAGTGAGGTACTAGCGTGAAGCCAGATATACAGTATTAAGGTAAGACAGATCATAGAAGAGATGCAGATTTTCTATTTACTTACATTTACCATGCCGTAAAACGGATATAACAGAGAACCACGCTTCCGTTCTAAAAAGAAAATAATTTAGCTCCAATGTTTTTACAATACAAAACACACACATACCCACTGCAGAAGTAGGTGTTCATTCATTCTTTAGCTTGAGCAATACTTGACTCATTCCACATTGTGGCATGGCAATCTCTAATTGGCATTTGTTAATTCTATTTCATGTGTGCAACTTATTCATTCATTTCATCAGCTCTTGGTAGCTTACATGGGGTGACTTCAAATAATTCTGGCAGGTTGACCTAGGGTTTAGACCTCAACTAAGATTTCACATTAGCAGCTCACTACACCAAAGTTCAATTTGTTTTACAACATCCTTTCCCAGTTGGACTTATCTTCTGCAATTCTCCATCTCCCAGAACCATAAGCCCATGTCTCTTTCTGAAAACTACCCCGGTTCCAAAGCCCTCAAATCCATCCAATCCGGCAAACCCCATCCTCTCCGGTTTAAAATCCCGAATATTCATTCAATCTTACTAGCTAAGTCTAAGCCTAACCAGATATGATGTTTTATCTTTAACTTTTAAGTTTTAATTTTGAAAATCCGTTATATAGGTAAAAATAAATCAACGAGCATAAATTATATGGACACACACCACTTGTAAGGAACATACTAGTTTTCTTTTATTTTGGTATAAGAGGGTAGTGATCAAGTCAGAACTACAAACCTCAAATGTCTCAGACGGTTGTAGGTAGTCACAGACACATGTGTCAGCCAACCAAGGAATAAAGACTCTACGAGGAAGTGAAAGACTGCATGCTTTCCTGTTCACATGCATAACAATGTGGTCAGTTTGGCAGAGTGCAATTACAATGCAGTAACAATCAAAGTTTAAAATGGCTGCGAAAGATAAATTGGCCCTAAATGAAGGGTATCTCAATAGAATATACTGATATCAAGAAAATGTCGGGAGCTACTTTTAGAAAGGATAATTTGCGCATAATTACATTAAACATAGGGCACAAAACACATGAAATATCCATTTAATTCACTAGGTCCAAAAGAGTGGGGTATCCACTCTTTTTGTTGATATAAAAGAACCCATAACATCAGTACAGAAAGAAAACACATCAGATATTATAATAATAAAGACCAAGGGGAAATAGGAACTCAGAGTGGGTCATTACCAACCCCATATACCGGTACTAAAAACAAAAACCCCAAGAGGTGTCCATCTAGAAATAGTGAGTACACTAGAAGACTAAACCATCTACCTCAGTCTAGTGTAGATACTGAACAGTATTTTTCACAAATCAAACATCAGAAGAGAAAGACCTCCACTCTCGCAATCGAATTATAGAAGAAAGCTAGTGGGTAGAAAGACCACAGGTGCTGATAATAATCTAGATCTAATGAGTGGATGCGAGGAGACTATTCAACTGATGAAAAAGATGATGTAATGACCTGTGACATTTTTATTTTATTTTTTAGAAGACCTGCGACATATTAGAACAAAACAAATAAATTTTTTGGTGACGTGATCTACTGAAAATGTGAATAATAACAGGTAACTAAAAATTGACATGACATATCATTAATCAAACTTATGTTACTGAATTAAATAAGTATAACAGACCTTACTGATTGAAGCACAATCTGAGATACAGGTGTTTCTCCAGATATCCCATCTCCTACTTCCTGGCTATCAGCATCATCTCTTACATTCTGGATGCCACTGTCAATTGGACCCATCTCTCCATCTGCCTCATCACAGATGATATCTAGTCTACTTTGCAGACTCGTGATAATATCATCCTGCAAAAATATTTAGGCAATTCAAGATTCTACAGCACATGACAAATGATCATGAGGAGTAAAACTAGCAAATACAGTATCACAGAAATATCAAGGTCTAAACAACAAAATATTAACCAGTTACTTTTTAAAGTTATTAATATTATTTAAATTCTTACACTGATCACAGCAGGACTTACTTCTACTATATCAAGTCAATCTGTCCTCGTTCTGTCTTGGTGTAAGAAGGTACTGCATGAGAATTGCTTATATATTTCTGATTTATATGGACCCTAAGACTTCCACTCATCATTTATAATTAACGAATTGTTTCCATTGCCACATTTACCTACTGGTTTCAATGCAGTGCGGACTAAAAATAGTTAACAGTTTCCTATCTCCTAAAGATTGTAGGGTTCACCAGTAGCCCCAGAGTCGAACCAGGGTCTGCAAAGTGGGTGGGGAGATTGGGTTGAGCAAACCATGGGGACTGACAAATCCTATTATCCCCTGTTGGTACAAGCAAATGTACTTTCAAGGCACACATTTATTTCAATTAAAGAAATAAAAGATTTCATTTACTCATCCAATGAATATAGATCTGTAGTACCCAGTCCATGTACTCTACTAAGGACTAGGAATTAAACTACCAATGACGCATACTCTACAAAGGATTCTGCATTAGTCAACTGCTGATAACTGTGCAATCTAAGTACCTTGAGAAACTAAAGCAATGACTAGTTTCATTCTAAAATCAAAATCAAAGAATCAAAATTGATGTCCTGCAGTATACCTTTACATTAATAGAATCATTGTACAATAAAAAAAGGTATAGCCTCTTGTGTGATGATAACTGTGAATTCAAATTACCTTCAGATACTAAATCAATAAATTGTCTCATTCCAAATTCAAGACAAAAAACTAAACAGTTCTTTCCTATTATGTACCTTTATATCAGCAACTGCTTGTGAAATTGGTTCTCGAATATTTAAGTATGCAAAGGAACAAACAGAACCACTAAAAGCAAGAACACCAAGAGCGTCTTTTTGGCTGCATACTTTACGCAATATAGAAAAATATTAGAAAAAAAAAACTTTATATCGTTCAGAAATAAGAGAAAGAAAAAACTAAGAAATACAAGCACACCTTCGGTATCTTCAACAAATGGTAACAGCAATTCTACTTCATGCAAACCATCAGATGTGCTTAGATCATTGTGTACAACCTAAAATTTTATGCAAGACAGAAAATCATATATAAGAGTTGAGGCAAGTAAGTCTACCTAGAGATTGATGATTGGTGAAAGGGGAAAAGCAAAATAATCTAATTTATACCTAAGGTAAATTTTAGAGCCCAGTTTCTAACACTTTAGTTTTTGGTTCTAGGATTCAACTGTTAGTTAGAGATAAAGGAAAATAAGAGAACTAAAACAAAGGAGGACCAGAAAGGAGATATGGAGTACAATCCATGAAACAACAAAAATGAAGGAAAAGTTATGTAGTCCACTCAAGTTGCTTTTATTGACTATGTACCATTCAATATGCATTTTCTCGCCCTCCCTCTGCTTTTTTACTTAAATTTTCCTAATTTGTCCTAATCACGGACCTACAAATAAAAACTGAAAACCCAAAAACAAAATTCCAATCTGGCATTTACTGATTTAATGTGCACCAGTTCAAACTGGAGGTAAAATAATTTAACACCACACCATTAATATGGAATATTAATCTAAGTGCCCGTCAGTACTGTTATATATTAGAAAGGGTTTTTTCTTTAGAAACGTAACTGAGGTTGAGAAAAAATTTTCGGACTCCAAACTGTATGTTTGGGAAATCACTGTACATCAGAGACGTCAACATATGACCTAATGTCCTAGTATATACAAGACTATCCAGCGGATTAACCGATTAACAGACGTGGGCATAAGTGTCTGAAATAAAGAAAAAATAGGCAGAGAACTGTTACAGTATTAAACCAATTTCAAATGTTGCTCGAATGATAATAAACTACTTACCAAATTTCCATCCACCATGGCTCTTGCACCTTCTAAATACTTAGCATGAACTGAAATTTCATGACGAAGAGCTTCACTCATAGTCTGAACATTTGAGGAATTCTTGTGAGATATAGGTAACCTGGAGTAGATAACTATCCCATGAGACCACATTATAGTGCCAGTCAATAAGGTATCACAAAGAAAATTGAGATCCCATTATTTAATAACATAATATTCTCAGTCCTATGACATTATATTAAGTGGTTCAACAAGAAGTCTGATACAACCAAGCCAAATAGAGTACAGCAGACAAGGAAAAGAATAGAGGATCAACTTCAATGTTGAATTTGATACGTCTCCATATTGCTTAAGAAATCAACTGAATGGAAAAATTTATAAAGTCTGGCTGAAATTGTATAAGATCATTACTCGTAAATGATAAAGGACTATAATATAATTGTGGTTACTCATTGATATGCTTGATAGTGAAACCATCAGGGAGCAGATTATTGTAACACTATGTTGCATGGACACGGACACGGACTCGGCGACACGGCAAATCCCAAAAATCGATTATTCGACACGGCTTGGACACGGCAAATAAATAATAATTTATATATTTTTAATACATAAAATAAATTAATAATATTATTAATAGGCTTTATATTGCCATGTGTCAGTTGTTAATTGCTCATTCCGAAGTTCCAATGTTTGAACTACGTACAAAGGCTTAATTTCCCAGTTTGTATTTGCATTTGCTTATCGCGGGTTACGATTCCAAGTGCCCTAGATGCAATATGACAGAAAATCAACTATGAAAAATCACACACAAAACAACTTCATGGTCTCCACTGCATATCATGTAGTCTAAATAAAGTACTATAGAATAAATGATCCGATATGAATAAACCCTGTCAACAAAAAGAATTTGACACATTCTAGCAAACAATGTACTCGCAAATCCCAAAAACCTAAACTGAGCCTCGCCCAGCCGTCGCCTCACCCAGCCGTCGCCTTCGCCTCTCCTCTGCCTCGCCTCGCCCTCTTCCTCACCTCACCCAGCCTCACCTCGCCCTTGCCGTCGCCGTCGCCCAGCCCTTGCCGTCTAAAAAGTCAGTATCGGCCGATACGCCAGATGGCGTGTCAGACACCGTGTTTGTCCGTGTCGTGTCGTGTCGCCGTGTCCGGCCATGCAACATAGAATGTAACATCAATGGATTCTTTGGTTTAAAGAAATTTAAGTGTATCTATTGGGCATGAGGCATTTTAGAAATTTATTTACTGTATCCTTTCATCTTTATTGGTTTTTTTTTATGCCTCTCTTTTCTAGGCCCCCATGATGGAAAAAGATTTCAAAATCACCTTTCAGTGAAGCAGACCAATGAATTACAATATCTACATAAATGTGATTATAGCAGCATAAATATAGCCTGCGATTATAATATCTCAGAAACCTAGGCTACTCAATTCATACAGGTCATATAAACCTAAAGATAATATCATAGTCCCCCAAAATATCCCCCGGAATCATTAGAAGAGGATTATAAATTATGCTTTATATTGCAATGACATAGATGATACATCTTTTTCATAAGCCATATATGTGCAGCCTTTTAAAGTTAAAGAAAAAGTGCATTATTAAATGTATATCAAGTTTAAACAAAACAGCATTACCTAATATCGAAGTTGTACATGCACCTAAATTTTTGAAGGGAAGTTAGAACCTTTCCCATTTTGAAGTCACAAGGTCTTAGGCTGCTTGATGTAATATTTGAACTCACCATACAATTACGACATGTCCACCTGCACAGACAAAACTTGTCAGTGAGCCTCAAATAACTTTCAACAATATGAAGAAATTACATTGGAACAAGAAACAACACTTGAATTCAGATATGATAGATACCTTCTTGGACTATAACAAATGTGAATAAGAAGTCTCTCATCCCAATCATTCTCAGAGAGGGGTGCTGCTTTGGCAACTCCCAGTACAGTCTGCAAGGGAGTTTTCATTAATAAAGACCAAAAATTATTTTGTTTTTGTTCAGAATAGAATAGCATATATTTCAAATGAATGAAGGACTCCTATACCGATTATAGCTGATATAATATAAGTAAGCCAGGAACAATTTCTCCATCAGGTTTTTTCTTAATTATAAATTCCAAATCTAGACAAGGATTTTGACCATAGAGAACCAAATGAATTCTAGACTCATTATATACAGTCACATTTTCAATCATATTAGCTTTCGTACATATTAGCAATCTCCTCTCTTCCTACATACTTTCACAGTAACTAATCACACAAAGAAAGCTACTTGAGCAACTCTCTGGCACAGTAATGCTTTACAAACCTATTATCTACATCAAAAATACACACAGTCTCACAAACTGCTAAAGAACATACATATATACACTAAACGAAGATCAATTCAATCCAGGGCCAAAAACATACCTGGCAAAGCACAATGTTAGAATTCTTGAACGCATTTTCGCCAATCCAAATGTAAATCCCAACCACCTTCATCCCTCCCACCAACATTCTCGACACCTAAAACATCAAAATGCAGTCAAAACCCTAATGACAAGCAAAAGCATTGAAAACGTCAAAAACAGATCAAATTCTAGAATCTTCCAATGAAAACAGAGCCACAATTAGCAATGCATGTAATGCTACTGACCTGACGAGCATGTTCGGCGACCCAATCCTTGTCAATTGAAACCGACTGGGAATCCGAGGAGGACTGAGCTTTGGGCTTGGACCCCTTCCGCTTTTCGGGCTCGACGAGAGAGCAGGCCGGAGCTCCGGCGTCGTTGGGAGGAGTCGGGACCAGATCAAAGACGAAGCCGCGGTCGAGAGTAGAGCTGAGCTTGCCTATGACGAGCCCCACCTGAATTGGAGATAAGAGAGAAGAAGACGGTGAGATTGAGAATCGGCGATGTGAGAGAGAGTGAGTGAGACAGAGAGAGAGAGAGAGAGAGAGAGGGGACCTGGGCGGCAGTAGAGGATTGCTCGAGGCGAGCCTCGGCTAATTTGAGCTGTGTTTCTTCTCCGATCACAGCTTTCACCATGACTACTGTGCCGAGGTTTGAAAATGTGGACTCACCAGTCTCTGAGTTGAGGGTTTCAGAGAGATTAAACGGTGCGTTTACGGGGCTGGCCTGCTCAGGGTCATTAATAATGGGTCGGGTCGGGTCGGGTCCTCTGGCGTTTTAATTTTTAATTTCTAAACTCTTGTTTGTAATTAAAAGGAACGGAATTAACTTTACACTTCTCATTTTATAATTTATATTCGTATTTTCTCTTTTAAGTGACCAACTCAAATTTTGTTTTTAATAACGTATATTTTGTTTTATTATAAAAATTTTAACTAAAAAAAAGTGAGAGTGTAGATTAAGAAGTGTAAATTTCAACTCTAAAAAAAAATATACTTAAAGAAAAAAGCAGCCAGTTTTGAAAAAAAACACACGAGAACAAATTTGAAGTTCTAGTTAAGTAATATCAATTATATTACAATGCTATAAAACACGGCTACCCACCGCTTTAAAGTTATGATTAAGTAATATCAGATAAATTGCAATGCTCAAAATGTGACCGCCTAGGCAGTGGCACATCACAGTGTAGAGAAATGTTGGACGACCAGAAGAATGAGCTAGCTAGATTAGCCAGCTAGTTTGCTATTGTTCGGGATATTCTCTAAGAAGATCATTGTTCTGCTTTAAATAAGGTAAGGCTATTAACACACTCCAAAACACTACTAACAAACCCCATTTTAACTCTTTCTTACCTGAAAAGACCAAATTACCCCTCTTCTTTATTTCAAAATTGATTTTTATATACCAATATTTACGTTTTCGACGGAGCGTGGTGGGTCCATAATTTTGTTTGTTGCATATTGATAATTCATCATCTACACTCAAAGGTAAACAGTTAATTTTATTCATAATCATTTCTTCTCAGCGTTTAAGCTATCTGTAAAACATTAGAATTACATAAAAAGAATTAAAAGATAAAAAAGAAAAACTGAAAAAACTTAAGAATTATAAAAGAAGAATTAGCAGAAGAAGAGAGGATTATTGGGATTTGACTTCCAGATTCACCCAAGCAATCCATTTTCTAGAAGAACAGATAGAGGAACTTGAGCAAGTCTGTAATCTAGAGCAAGAACCCCTTAATATTTTGAGCCGTGGTTAGATCCGCCTCAGTTGGTATCAGAGCCTGTTTTCCTCAAAAACAGGTAAAAGAAAAAGGTTTTATGCCACAAAGTTGGCTTCTCTTAGCCAACAAGAAAGAATCTAAGCCAAAAACTTACCAAGCCTTTTGTATAGAAAAAGAAAGCGATAAGTGGAACTCGTGTTTTCACACAAAACATATCCAAGAAAATCAGTACTCCATTGAATACATCTGTAGAATTCTTAACACTCTATACGACGAGCAAATTCACCTCCAGAAAGAGATAGGAGTATAAGAACTTGACCAGTCAAGACCAAGCATAGTTGATTTTCTAAAGCTCTTATTTAAGAAAGAATCTACCTAGAAAATAACAGAACAACTCGAGAGGTTTAATCTTAAGATTAACCAACTCGGAGAAATCCAAGCAAAAATATCAAAGCTCGAAGAAAAACTAGATTACCTGAAAGAAAAACAATATCTTATAGATATTGAAAAGAAATTAAATAGAACAGAGAATCTTGCTAACAATATTAATC
This sequence comes from Potentilla sterilis, assembly GCA_963682095.1. Lineage (NCBI taxonomy): Eukaryota > Viridiplantae > Streptophyta > Magnoliopsida > Rosales > Rosaceae > Potentilla > Potentilla sterilis. The sequence continues at coordinate 2,539,346 of OY821765.1, forward strand.
AGCAAGCAGCTGATTTAAGAAAAACACAAGAAGACTTGAGAAAGCTTTTAGAGACTCTTATATCCAGAATATGATGAATTCAAGAGTAGATCTAAGAGTACAAAGAGAAGATGAAAAAGCCCAAAGTCTTTATCTTCCAACAGAAAAACTTTCAGAAAACGTAGAAGCTATAATACATCAACAAAATTATAGCAATATATATCTCCAAGAAATAGGAAGAGATATGGAAGAACAATTCTAAGAATTGAAGACAAGAATCTCAAATCTACAAAAAATTATAGAAAAAATGAAAGAAAATCCTATCGTTGAAAGAATCAACGAAGAAGAACTAGCCCATACAGTAGCAAGTAAAATTATTATACCTTCACCAAAGGCAGAGCGTGGATTAAAATTCAGTGAACCCAAATTACTCGAATGGAAAAAATCCAAATCACCAAGAGAGACATGAAAATGTTGAGCAGAATACTCAGTAAGAGATACACAGTACCACCTGTACAGCTCATTAATGCTAAAGAATTTGAGTATAATGAGATTGAATCCAATGTGAGAGAAGCTTCGGCCCCAAAGTTTAGCTTCAACGAAATTTACAAAAGAGGATCGTTTAAGCTAGACTCACATAGATTCAAAATATTGGAATTAACAATTCCGGCAACTACATGCACATTGGAGAAGCAGACATAAGGCTAATTACTCCAAAGGAAGTAAGCGAAGCCTTCTAGAGAAAATACAATTACATGCACATTGGTGCAGTGCAAGTATCCATAAAACTCTTAGCAAGAGATGGGATAAACTGTTCAGTCTTGTGCATTCTACAAGACGACATGATAACATAATTTAAAAAGAGCCTGTTAGGAACAGTAGAAGCATCCCTAAGCAACCAAGTTGCCTACTTCAGTGTATTCCCAAACTTCACTACTCATCTAAACGATGCAGCACATTGTTTAAGATTGAGAATCAAAACAGACGAGATTTCCATGAAGCAAGAAATGATGGAATTAGCTGTAGATTATAGAATCTACTACAAGCTGATGAGTTCCAATGTAACTCCCAACACCAGGTTTATAAATAGTCCTGGTACCACCACTTCCATCCTCACTAATCCAAGAACAATTCCCAACAGAAACATATCACCAATTGGGATGAAGTCTCATTCCCTAGAGAATGGAGTTTAGCTCCCCCTGAGAGACAAATGCAGACCACCAACGCCTCTATCTATGAGGATACTAGAGGAAAAATAAGCCTCCAGTTCCATAGACATTCGTTTGCTAACTATGAGCAAGCAAGCACTTCAGAAGGAATTCAGGAAGAAAACTTCGAAGAAGAAGATTTAAAAAGACCCATAAGAATGTTTAAGGAATTATATGCACAAACAACAACCTGTGAATCCATAGAAGGATTAGAAGAAATAGTAAGAAAACTCTTTATACCCCAAAAAGAGAAAAAGAAAAGAAAAATACTACCCTACCAAGCTGCTAAAGAAGAACCAGGAGAAACCTCTACAAACGCAGAAACTCCAATGGAAACAGAAACAAGTAATACTCAAGCAGAAACAGTAGGAGGAAGTACAGCAAGACCAGTAGGAGTAAGTACTATAATCCAAAATATTACCAATAATCCTACCAAGATTATTAAAGAGGATAAGATAAAGCTTCCTAAAGGGCAACCACCTACAGGAAAGCCTGGAGAAAGGAGCTCTCAGAAATACATTCTTATAGAACCAAAATGGGGACAACCAGTTTCCGATAGAGGAGTCTATCTAGACCTGGATAGAGTAGGAGATAAGAGAAAAACAATAGATAACTGGGTTGCAAGCCTAAGATTAACCCATGCCCTGCTTCTATCAAAATTTTCCAATGAAAACTCATGCATATTATGAGTCAACACTAACAGGAACAGTCCAGAAATGGTACAATTCTTTTAAAAGAAGTTCAAAATGGGCAGATTGGGCACCCAAGATAGCCCAGAGTAATTAATGATCCGATGGATTTTGCTATTCCCATCTATGGACAGTTCTGTGGAGACATAATGGGACATAGCGAGCAAGCCAAAGAAAGACTAAAGCCAATATCCAGAAATTAAGTATCTGCAACATGCGATACTTTGAAGAATATACCAATGAGTTCCAAAACTACTATTGTACAATAGGAGATTTGAAAAATGAAGAACTCATCAGAACCTACTACAGAAAATTACCAGAACCCTGTAATAATGCTGTAGCACAGTCTGTAGAAGAAAACCCTCCTTTCTGTTTCACTATTGGAGGAATATCATAAAGAATAAGAGACCTTTTAAGAAAGCAATGCACAGAAAACCAGAAAGCTAGAACAGCCAAGAAACAACTCAGAGGAGTTGAGAACATGTGCCCAAAAATACTTGACACTCCAACCCAATGGGGATGTCAGACCTACACAAAAATAAAACATAAAAGCAAATTCAAGACTAAGAAAAATAAGAGCAATTTTGTCCACACTCCTAAACAAAGGTATAAGTTTAGAAAGAGTTTTAACCAAACCAAAAAAAAAGCATTTCCTAGAAAGAGATTCTTTAAGAGAAAACCAACAAAACAAAATCCAGCAAGAGAAACAAAATCTTGTAGATACTGGCTTTGTAAAGCAGAGGGACATTATGCTAAGAATGTCCTAAAAGAGAGAAAAGAACCTCTAAAGCTCTTATAGAGGAATACGATGAAGCTATAGAATATGCAAACCTAAAAGGTTTCGAAATAGCTTATTCTGACGAAGAAAATGAATCCATATATTCTCTCGAATATTCATCAGAAAGTTCTTCAGATGACTCTGGAGGAGAAGGTCAGCACCTTATATTCATGTTTATTCAAAACTGGAAACAAGAAAATACTGATAGCATCAGTAAGCTAGAATTTATACCAAATCCAGGAACCTTTACGTGCGATTATTGTAGCTGCTATGAAAGTAACACGGTGCCTATGCATTGTAAAGAAACAGGAGAAACATACCATAAAAAATGCTTTATAGCAGAAGTAAGAAGAAAAACGAAAGAAAGTGATGCCCACATATTGGTAGATCAAGAATATGAAATATACAATGATCAAAACTAAAAGCAAGATCTCGAAGATGATCTCAAGAAAATACAAGAGTTCGAAGATAACTCTAAGAAAATGGAGTTGATAACTTCTTCAACTCAAGAACTAAAAGAAATACCAGTAACTGAACCTCCCAAAGAAAGAATAAATCCTTTTATAGAAAATTCCAGAAAAGAAATCCAACCAGTTAAGAAACTACAAACAAGTGTATTCAGCAACTACATCACAGTAGGATTAAAATTTTCCGGATACAGAAAATACCATCTGCATGCCTTTGTAGATAATGGCTCAGGATATAGCCTTGCTACAAAATATGCGATACCAGAAAAATATTGGGAAAAGTCTAACAAGGAAGTTACGGGAATAGGAATGGGAGATAACGAATTCACCATGAACCAGATAGCCAGAAATGTCAAGATCTCCATAGGAGGAGGAACCTTTACTCTCCCAAGAATCTGGCAAAGCGAGGCCTAAGGAGCCGATATGCTAATAGGAAATGATTTCCTGTTGCAGCAGAGGCTAATCCAAACTGTTGAAATGATAGGGCTCGAAAAGAGCAATAGGTTCTACTGGGAACTTAGACTTATCAATGCGGTCAGCATTGCAAGCAAAGGTTTTACAGAACAGTATTAGAAGTTGCCAGCGAACCGTGGTGAGCATAACCCAAAAACTCCCTATAAACCGATAATACAATCGGTACTAGCCTTAAGAGAATTCCAAGAAATTATACCCAACGAAGCAACAAGTACAGAAAACTCAGAATCAGAGACAAAATCTCTAGATTCAGAAAGTTCAAATGGTGAAGAAGAATTCATCAGAGAACACAACCTAAAGATATACATAAACAAGATAGAGCAAAAGAAAATACCCAGCCTAACAGAAATAGAAAGTCTACTTAAGCCCATAATCAGTGAAAATCCTCAGCTATATTGGGAAAGAGATCCAATATATTATCAGCTGAAAATGCATGACGTAAATACAATATGTCATGTCAAAGCCATTCCTCATTATAAAAACGAGGATAGAAAAGAAATGGAGAGCCAAGTTCAAGAATTACTTGAGAAGAAACTAATCAGACCTTCAGACAGCCCTCATCATGCTCCTGCATTCTTGGTTAGAAACCATGCAGAGCAATTAAGGGCAAAAGCAAGAATGATAATAGACTATAGAGATGTTAACAAGAAAACAGTCAAGGATGGCTACCAAATAGCACAAGTAAAAGTTCTCATCAAGTAAAAGATCCAATATATTATCAGCTGAAAATGCATGACGTAAATACAATATGTCATGTCAAAGCCATTCCTCATTATAAAAACGAGGATAGAAAAGAAATGGAGAGCCAAGTTCAAGAATTACTTGAGAAGAAACTAATCAGACCTTCAGACAGCCCTCATCATGCTCCTGTATTCTTGGTTAGAAACCATGCAGAGCAATTAAGGGCAAAAGCAAGAATGATAATAGACTATAGAGATGTTAACAAGAAAACAGTCAAGGATGGCTACCAAATAGCACAAGTAAAAGTTCTCATCAATAGACTGAAAGGAGCAAAGATTTTCTCGAAGTTTGACGCAAAATCTGGCTTATGGCAAGTAAGAATGCATCCTGAATTTATAGCCTTAACAGCCTTTGGGACACCTCAAGGTCATTATGAATGGCTAGTAATGCCATTTGGCTTCAAGCAAGCACCATCCATATTTCAGAGAAAAATGGACAATATCTTTAAGCCATACTCAGATTTCTGCATAGTTTACATTGATGACATTCTTGTCTTCTCTAAAACTATGAGTGAACATCTGAAGCACCTTGAGCAAATTTGCAAACTTATGGTCCAGAAAGGAATAATCATTGGACATAAGAAAATCCACCTTATAAAGGGAGAAATTGATTTTCTAGGCATACACGTGAAAGACGGAGAAATTCGTCTTTAGGAGCAAATTGTTAAGAAAATTAGTCAGTTCCCTGATGACATTCCTGATGCCAAATCTCTTCAGAGATTTTTAAGAGTTGTCAACTTCGCCAGAGATTTCATTCCTCAAGTGAGTGGTCTCACGACACTTCTTTCACAAAAAACGAGTTCAAAAAAGAAATGGTCATTTACAACGGATGATAGCAACACCGTCAAGAAAATTAAAGAGCTCTCGAAACAACTTCCATCCTTACAGCTGCCTGAAGAAGGCGACTTAATAATTTTACAGACTGATGCAAATGACTATTACTGGGCAGGAGTAGTTTTAGCAACCAAACCAGACACAAATCAAGAAAAAATCTGTAAATTTATGTCAGAAAAATTCAATCCTGCAGAACTGAATTATTCCACAGAGGATAAGGAAGTTTTGGCACTAATAAAATCCATTAAAGGAGCAGAAGCCTTTTTAGGAAATAAGTTTCTAGTAAGAACCGATAACGAAAGAGTAAAGAATTTTAAGAACTATAAGCTCACAGATGCAACAGATAGAGAAAAAGTTCTTAGATGGCAAATGTTCCTAACTCAATATGAATATGATGTTTAATTGGTTGCAGGGGACAAGAATTATTTGCCTGACGCTCTTACAAGGGAAATGACAATGTTCGAAAGAAGTGAAGGTCGAAACCCTAGAAGCAGAAGACCAGAACCTGAAGAAAGGAGAAGACCTGACCTTGTAGAAAAAAGAACAGAAGAAAGAAGGAAACCAGACCTAGAAGACAAAGAAATGACTCAAGAGAGACAGCCAAAAGCAAAAGCGTTGTGGGAAAAATACAAGGAAGGAGATAATACAGTTGGACCTCTGCATGATGGACAAGGATACCAATACATAGTATCTTATTCTTCTGCAGAATCAAGTAAGACCTCTGAGAAAAAGCAAGATTTTGGAAGAAATCAGCCACGTCCAACAGTATGGGATGAATACAATCAGTTTAAAACACCTTCACAAGGAGAAGCTCCTGATGAAGATGAGCAAAACCTCTTAGCAGAATTCCTTCAACACCCCAGGAATGAGAATGCATGGGATACAATCCCACGAACACCCTCGCAAACAATAAGATCAGGATATGAAAGGCAAGCAGCCTCTAGAAGAAAACAACCGATTGTAGCAGGAACAACCATGATAAATAACCACCCAATGAGGATATATGAAAGACCAGTCTTCAGGACCAGTAAAGATTTACAGTTCAACTAGATAATTATTATGGATAATCTCTTGACCGCCTCCAGAAACCAGAATGAAGCCATAGTTCTCCAAGCCTTAGAAGCATTAACTGAAGAACTTACCAGCAAAGAAATGGAAAAAGAACCAGAAAAAGCTATCTCTTATCTTGAGAATCCTGAAAGTGCGAAAGTTCCTGTTAAAACTTTAACTGAATTGGAATGGTTCCGTTTTCATAATCTCTTAGGAGATTTTAAAAATAGAAATGTCTTTCAAGCAACTCTACTAGCAGTAGCAGGTCCTTATTACAGAAGGTATATGGTTGATGTTTTAGCATAACATCCCCAGAAGCATAAATTATGGTTAGTAGAAAATGGATTTGTTCGCAATCTATGGACTCGAAGCAATAAAGACCTAGAAGGTCTTCCAGAGAAGATTTATGAGTCTGTCAAGAACGTCCGACCTGAAGGATGTGTTCTAAGATTGAAATTTATATCAACCCCTCCAGAATGGAATACTGAAGGAGGACAAAAAACTTACATCTCACCATACCATTATGTGAGAATAGTCCAGGGAAGCACTCGAGGAAATAGGACCAGAAACAATGGAGCTCCAAACCAGAGCCTGTCATGGATGAAAGCGATGGCAATAAACCTCATGAAGAAATTAATCCAAAGAGATCAGTACACCACTCTCCTAGCAAGCGGAGAAAAAATAATAGTCGCAAGTTACGATCATCCGGCACCTGACAATTGTGACTTTTTCAAAGCCTTAGAAATGCAAGAGATAGAAGGAACTCCTTCCACCTCCAAGTGGATGGAACAGGTTGAAAAAGAATACAAGTACACAGTCCCTTATGACTTAGACATGGAAGAAGAGGAAGAAGGAGAGGGCTCCACAATAGGAGCATCTTTTCATGACGAGGAGCTACACAACATCGAGAACAGGATGGAAGGATAAGTTGCCGACGCGTCAAGACAAAGCTGTAGATAGTGGATTGCCAGCAAGACACAAGCTGTAGATAGTGGTTTGCCAACTTTAAAGCATCTGTCAAACAAAGGAAGCTGCCGACGCATGAAGACAAGCTTCTTTTGAATTATAGAGGCCCGCGTCCTTATCAACTTTAACTAAAGATAAGATTCCCTTATCTTCAGTTTCTGAAGTTTTTTGAAGAAAGTTTTGAAGTCCGAGGCCTATATAAGGAATGAAAACCCTCAGAAGAAGGCATTCGAAAATCAAGGAAGAAAGAGCAGTCTGAAGTTTGAGAGCTTAGAAACTTGTGAGAGAAGTGTGAGATAAATAGTGTGAGATAGTGTGAAATTGTATAGTGTAACTACTACTATTCAAATCGGTGTGGAGTTGTGTACTTTATTTACAAGTAAGTTAGTATTTCAAATTCTAGCATGAGTAGCTAATTTCATTTTAAGCTGTTTACCTAAGAGCAGAGGCTCTAGATTATAAATATGTATGGAGGTTTGAATAAATAAAGTTTGTGTGCTCACCATATCCGTCATTTTTTTTTTAAAAAGCTTCTCAAACCCCATACCTCCTATGAGTGGTATTTGAGTAAGAATCAGTATAATTATCTGTTTTAGAATTTAAGAAACCATGTCTTTTTCTTAAAACTTAAGTAACTTTCCAAGCTAAGACAATAGTGAGACCACCAGAGTAAGTAACCGTTTAGACAGAATGTCGTTAGGTGAACATTGATATATTGAAGGCTAGTTCTTAGAACGGATAAGTAATTAAGTTTTCAACAAAAAAAATTTTTTTTTTTTGTTTGAAAAGAGTACTTTTGAAAGTTCACAAAAAGAGGTGTGTGCGTGATAAAAAGAGGTGTGTGAATAGCACCACTCTTTAAATATAGCCTGATGTTCAGGTACTAGGGCCACTCTGTAGCTTAATATTGTAGACTAGAAGTGAAAAGTAAAAACTCTGGTAATTTCCACCCCTCGGTTAAATTGGGGTCGGAATAAATCAACAATTGTTGTAGGAGAAACAATATATATGTAAAGCGTTACTTTATTGATAGATAAGGAGGCCTTTATATAGGCATTACATCAAGTATCCCAAGTAATCAGGGATTCCCTATCTACTAAGGTAACTACTATTCTAGTCTAATTAGGTCAAGACACACAACGGAAGTTACGGAATTAACCTTCCTTGAACACTCCCCCTTGTGTCGCGTACCTAATGTGACACGGTGCATAACATGTTGCCTCGCTAAAACCTTGCCAAGCAAAACAAAACCTCTTGGGTAAAAATAAAAAGCTTGGTCGAAGGGAAAAGAGCACAACGCACCAACTACAATTGAAGATTACATGTGAGGTAGACTCCCCCTGATGTCTACAAGACAACTCCCCCTGATTGGTAACTCAATCTTGGAGTTCAGATTAATGGCGTATACAAACGCTCCTCACAAGCTTCAAAAGTAGGTGTGGCCAATGATCGAGTCATTGAATACAGCCACATTATCCTTGTATTAGACCAGCTACACTTAGCTTTACTTGGTCTTAAGGAAGAAGGTCGCTTAACAACTCAAAACTAGAGTTCGCGTTGAAAATCAGATTCACGCGCAGCATGACCTTCGTGTACTTAAATAGTCATAACTCCTTCGATACAGTAGGTATGAACGAACCGTAAAATGTTCTGGAAACTAGACACCCATATCTTTCCAGTGGTATAAAGTACACAACGTGGTTCGTTCTGAGCTGATCACAAAGCTCTGTCGAAGGTGACTGATCTGCAAATTACCGGACAGATTCGTCCTACTTTGCTAAAACAGCCATAACTCACTCAATATGATAGCTATAATCAAATGGTTGGTGTCCCTGGAAAGTAGACACATAGAGCTTTCCAACGGTACTAAGTTTACCATTTTCCGATGAGTGAGTTGTCATGTAGGTCACGGGGAAGTTGACGTACAGAACTAGGCAGAATCTGGAATTGCCTATTGATGTGTCTTTCATGATGGGATCGAATGAGCCTAAACTTTTCTCTCTTAAAAGAAAGTACCGCCATATACCATGGCATTGCGTGGGCGCGTCTAGCCATCACTTTGGCTTTATAAGTTTATAGCGAATGAGATGTCGAGTCGAGCATATTATGACAAGTACATGATTGCGCACATGATACTTAGATAGAGAGTTTCATCTCCCAAGACTTCTCGTCACATAGACGAAACGAGTCTTCTCAAGACATCGACTAATCATGGGATACATATAGGCTTTGGTTTAACGTCCATTAGTTTGCCATAAGCCGATAGATGAACAAGTTCATCACTAACGGTTCTCACATTTGAGACCAAGTATTCCCAAGATCTTTTCATTCTTAACGTCGGATTAGTGATATCTCAATCACAATTCATCCGTAATTTACACGCAAATAGGCATGATTCATTACATTTCATCTCCAATCAAGTAGTTGCTCAACCGCGTTATACAATATCCAACCAGAAGATTTGAACCCATATAGAGAACATCCTAATCTGATAGCATACGCACTTCGAGGTTTTTGCTTACTTGACTTGGGTGAAAACTGATCCGTTCATGATATTTATGTACATCTCTTTACTTAGTCCCAATAGAGATGATACAAGCTGCATGATCAGTTTTTCGGAACTACCTAACTGACTAGGTAGTGGAGTGTGATATGACTCCATTACGAGAGCATATGTCATCGTAGTCGATTCCAGGGCGTTTGTGAGAGACCTTGCGCCACAAGGTGAGTCTAGGCTCTTTTTCTCACTACGCTTTCAATCAAAGATTATCGATAGGGTTTACACTTGCGGTGTCGGCATCACCTGACCAAGGACCTATCTCTTTGTATAAACTGGATCGCATATCTTTCCGTGTAGGCCAATTCACAACGTTGGTATTTGCTTCAACGAAGTGAGTGTATTCGATATCTAACTCATAGACCACGTACTCATGTACACTAGTGTAATTCGCATTTGTAGAGATCTCTATATGGATTGGCTTCTCATTGAGGCGTCCCCCAATAATAACCTTAATCCAGAAAATCCATGAGACGAATGAGTTGTCATTGATCCGAGGATCAAGTTGTGCCATACTCGCATTCGGCGAGTGTATATCGAACAAAGTGCCCTCTCTACACTTCTTGTGAGAGTCACGGCCTAGTGACACCAGCTACCACTTTTGTGGAGTCACCATGTCACCATTTATGAATGACAATATGTCCATTGATTTGGACATCAATCCTTACAGGCATGTTGATACAAGAGTACTATTCCGATCTTTTCCTTGAAAGACCAATAGTTTGCTCTTTGCAGCATGTATATCAAATCTCGTCACTTTGATTTATGGGACTTTGGGAACATGATGAGGCACAGTGGGGACAAACCACGGCAATGCCAAGTCGTTCTACTTGAACAAACTTGTTCTTCTCTCCCCCTAACGACGGGGAGACTGGCTCATCAAAAAAAATGACATAAACGAGATCGCCTGTTAAGGTTTATATATAGCGGACTATAGGTGGAAGCTGACGTCTTATTCAAAGACGTTATTCATAATCAAATAACCCATCATTGAGCGCTTGTGGTAGCGCAATATGGCACATAAAGTATGTGGACGGTATAGGGTATTGATCGTTAACACTTATACGTTAACAAGATGCATTCCGTTACAAAATGTAACATGCATGTATGCTTCCTGAAACGTTTCACTATGTTCCGGAACACCAAATGCCACCAAATTTTAACAGTAGGTAGGCACATGTGTTAGGATTCCAACGCCGCCGGCCTCATTGCCGGAACCGGTCGGAAACATACCGAACCGGTCGGAATAGTCGCCGGAGGTCAGTGAACGTTTGTGTCGAGTGGTTCATCACCTTCCAGGTGTCCAATGGCTCTGAAATTTTATGAGCAGGTAGCCATGGATGTTAGGAATCGGTGGACCAAATTTCACCTCAAGAACCGGCCTAAAAGTAGGTAAACCGGTCCTCACAATGACGAGTCCGCGAGCTAAAAAACCAGAAATTTTAGGTTTTTGCTACTTTTCTATCATTGTGAAGGTGCTTCATAACATCTAAGTGTTATGGCTTGAGTTTAACCATGAGGTATATCACCATAGTATCATTGTATCTCAAATTGAACTATGAGAAGGCATCAAAGCCATCATCTTATGTATCATTGCCTTTAGCGTAGGAGGGCGTTACTCCAAAACTTTGCTAAAGATTAAGCTTCCATATGTTGAGCATAGCTAATGAAGGATCATAAGGGGGGGATCATATGCACGTTTAAATGCATAGATGGTGCTTCCATTGACTTGGAGGAAGACTTGGGTGACGTTAATGTCATCCTTGAGCCTTGAGCATTGCTCATGACGCTACCAAATTCTTTTGGTAATCTTTGATCCCAATAGCTTCTTTGCTCAAAAGAAACGATGTCCATAACTTTCTTGCATATATGGATCATCAAAACATGTCCAAAATTCCGGACTATGTATGGAAGAGTCTACATGAGTCGTCGATTCAAAGAATCCGAATCATAGTATACGTGAAATACATTCACAATATTGACTCATAAGTTGTGCGCATTCATTAGAAGCGATACATAAGAAATCAATTCAATTTTCACAATGAGTTTCAAGGTGATAAACGTTGGCACCAATATCTTTAAGTGGTGAGCAAGGTTCGATGTAGATTAGCTACACACTCAATGTCTCTATGATACATTCATAAGAGTGTAGAGACAAGGGTTTTATGCCAAGACATATAAACCGGAATATATACTCAATTCCTATAGAGTGTGCAACATGGCGTGTAGTATCACAAGATAAAACATAGGCATGCTTAAAGGCGTACTAGATACATCCGTTAACGCTCAAAAATAGAGCCGGAAAACAACCAGAATGAGCCAACATCGATACTATAGAGACATAAATGTCTAAACCAAGTATCCAGGACCGAGGCCATGAGCTAGCTATCCGAGGCCGAAGCCAAGCTAGAATGGGAGCCAAGCCGAAACAAGGCAAGGAAGGGCCATGGTCAAGCATAGGCGCGTGCTAGGCTAGCCAAGGCCGAAGCCGAGGTGGTGCACGGGCAGGCCGAGGCCGAGCAAATGTCAAGGCATGCCAAGGCCGAAACCAAGGCGTGTCGAGGCAAAAGCAAAGGCTTTTGGGGCCGAGGCTTGATGTTGGAGTCAAGGTCATGCGAGTTGCCGATGGGTAGCCCAGGCCGAAGCGAAGGCTTACCGAGGCATAAAACAAGGACCTGACGAGGCCGATGCCATGCTAAAGAGCCAAAGGCATGCCGAGGCCGAAGCCAAGACGTGCCGGGGTGAGTGCATGGGCTTATAAGGCCGAGATGGCTGCTGGCCGGGCCGTGTTCAGGCCAACGCCGAGGCCGAGGCCGGGGCGCTGCTAGGCGGGCCGTGTGCGTGCCAAGGTCCGGAGACCGAGGGGGCGGCAGCATGTGGTTGTGGCGGAGCTGTAGTCCAAGCAACGCGTAAGCTAAGCCAAGGCCGAAACCGAGGCTAGGCAAGGCGGGCTATGGTGGGCGCAAGAGTGCCGAGGCCGAGGCCGGGCAATGCGCATGCATCCGCTTATGTACGCAAGCATGTCAATTTGTTTCTTGACGAGTGAGGCCTGGCGGATCGCGACCAAGTTGGCGGATGGCCATGGCAAGCGAGGCCTGGCGGATCGCAGCCAAGTTGGCGGATGGCCATGGCGAGCGAGGCCTGGCGGATCGCGGCCAAGTTGGCGGATGGCCATGGCGAGCGAGGCCTGGCGGATCGCAGCCAAGTTGGCGGATGGCCATGGCGAGCGATGCCTGGCGGATCGCGGCCAAGTTGGCGGATCGCAGAGTTGGCGGATCGCGGCCAAGTTGGCGGATCGCAGAGTTGGCGGATCACGGCCAAGTTGGCGGATCGCAATTTCTCGCGAGTCACTCATTTTGTCTCTTGTGATTTTTCGAGTTAACATCACCAATTAGGTTGGAGAACTCAATCAACATGCCATGTAAATGTGTAATGCGATTCATTGCATTCACATATAGCTTTTTTTAGGGAATCGAACCATATATGCATCAAAATGCCAACGGTTATATCGAGATCTTGACCATAAAGAGTGTATCGACTAAGTAGCATTAGTCACACATGTGAGGTCTATGCCTGCACAAAATCAACGGATTTGTAGTCACTTTGACTATGAAATTGAAGTCATATGCTTCATATTTATTGCAAATTATCTTTTGCTGTTGAAATCCGTAATCATGAGGATATACTCTCATCTTCTTCCATGTATCTCTTGTATACATTGACCATATGATTGCAATTTTGCAATTAGTGAACCGATAGAACCATATCCATGACATGATTCTCTCTTTTTTCAATGGCCATTCTCTAGGCGCATTTTATGGTCAATTGTTTCTTTATATCAAAAGAACAAGAGGGAAGGAATTGAATGGTCGAGACCAAGATTCTGGTTACTCAATTCAATTGGTTGTGACAATTTCCGTCACATATCAATGTTACAGTGACAATTTCCGTCACACATCATGAGTTTGTCCCCTTTGTGACTCCCTTAGGATCGTCACAAGCATCGACAATATTATGTCGGAATCGTGATTAAATATTCACGAAGAGTTGTGGTTCACAGTGACATCACAGCCACAAGCACAACTTTGGACGGTAACATCACAGTTACCCCATAAATACTGTGATACGCAGGGGTGGGTGGGGCCCCTTTGTATCGTCCTGAAAAACACACAAGTTCCAACACATATACACAAGTTCAAGTAATTGAAATTGCGAAAGAACGGGAACTTTTATTAAATCATACATGCTAGTTCGCCAAATGAACTGCGTTTAAAAATTGCGCTGAAGGACTCGGTTCTGATCCTTGTGCAAATTAAGATGCTCTTCCATGTACGTGCAACGAAATAATCCTCGCAATTACATCGCGATGCGTCGTGCAATAAGTTTCATGGAAAAGAAAAACATATGGTTAGTCATATTCACCATATATGGAGCAGTAAAACTAATAAAAAGAATTACTGCAGTAACTGTTTTTAACCCGTAGGGTAAAAACTGTTTAACTGAGGTAAGTACAATTACCGTTTTGCCCCTTGCACAGTAGAATTCGTTTAACAGCCGAATCGGGTCGGGTTGGACACGGGTCGGGTCAGGCCCAAGGGTCCGGGTCGAGATCTGGAGATCCGGATCTGACTGAAACGGTGACGAATCGGGGCAGCAGGACTGGGTCGGCGGCGCTAAGCTGCGTACAGGCGTGCAAATCCGGGCATCGACGTCGTTTGGGCTGCGTCGACAGAGGCGGCGACGTCAGAGGCTGCGACGACTAGGTTGGAGCGCGCTAGGGCTTCGTCGAAGCATCGAGGTGGGCCGCCGGATTGGAGCGGCTTCGGGCTGAGGCGTCGACCGAGCAGGCGTCGTCTCTGGATTGCATCGCGGCGGGGAGGCGATGAGAGAGGACGCCGTCGAACCATCGGAGGGTGCCCAGAGCAAATTACTGGGTGCCCTGAGCTTCTTCAGCCTCTGCCGACAAAGATGTCGTCGGCAGTTCAATAGTATATGATGTACCGACGAATTGGTTGTCGGCAAAAAGTTCCTGGGGGCTTCTTAGCTTTTCCGACAAAGAGTTGTCGGTAGAACCTGGTGCCCTGGGATTGTTTTCTTTCTTCCGACGAAGGGGTTGCCGGCAGAAAGTGATTTCTGGGGAGGGCCTTCTTTGCCGACAAGCAGTTGCCGGCAGAAAAGCTAGGGTTGCTGAAAATTTTTTTTTTTTTTTCGGCAAAAAGCTAGGGTTTTTGCTATCAAGCACAGGGTTAGAAACTACGTGCTGATAACGTGTTGTAGGAGAAACAATATATATGTAAAGCGTTACTTTATTGATAGATAAGGAGGCCTTTATATAGGCATTACATCAAGTATCCCAAGTAATCAGGGATTCCCTATCTACTAAGGTAACTACTATTCTAGTCTAATTAGGTCAAGACACACAACGGAAGTTACGGAATTAACCTTCCTTGAACAACAATCATTTTATTCCACACCGAATCGAAAAGCCTTCCCCGTCACGCGGCTCACGCCAGTCTCTATATTTCCAACAACTCTCTCTTTCTTCCACACACATCAGGGCCTCCTGAGCTTTCTGGAGCCATGGAGAACTACTCCAACCACTCCTACCCCGACTCCCGCGAGTCCTCCCCACGCTCCCGTGAAATCGACTGCGACACTCCCTCCTGGGATGACCAACCCCCTCCTCCCTCCTCCTCCTCCGCCGCCTACAAGGTCAAATTCATGTGCTCCTACGGCGGTAAAATCCAGCCCCGCCCCCACGACAACCAACTCACCTACGTCGGCGGCGACACCAAAATCCTCGCCGTCGATCGCAACATCAAGCTCTCCGCCTTCATCTCCAAGCTCTCCTCCCTCTCCGAGACTCTCTCCGACTCTCCTCTCTGCTTTAAGTATCAACTCCCCGGCGAAGACCTCGACGCTCTCATCTCCGTCACCAACGACGAGGACCTCGAACACATGATGATTGAGTACGACCGCCTCTACCGCGCCTCCGCCAAGCCCGCGCGCCTCCGCCTCTTTCTTTTTCCGGTCAATCCGCCGGCTCCGACGAGCTTCGGCTCCAACGAGTCCAAGTCCGAGAGGCAGTGGTTCGTCGACGCCTTGAACTCCGTCCAGATCCAGTCCCCGGAGGGATCCTCCCCCACCGCTCCGCCCTCCGCCAACTCCACCAACCCCGATTTCCTCTTCGGCTTCGATAAAGGCTACGCCGCCACCGTTCCCGTCGCCAAATTGCCTGACTCCGTCACGCCGCCGACAATTCCCGACTCACTCATAAAGAACACTCTCGCCGCCGCCGCCGCCGGAGGAGGTACGGAGTTAATCTCCGAGCCGGCGCTGTCGCAGCTGGAGATGCAGAGGCAGATTCAGGAGCTTCACAGAATGCAAATCGCCGCCGGGCACGAGCCGACTCTCTATCAGAGAAAAAGCGACGAGCAGCCTCGGGCAGCTTACACAGCTGATTACTACACTCAGAAGCTTCCAGAGAACATAGCTCCGGCGCCAGGAGCCGCTCCGGTCCCAATGCCGGCTCACATGCAGTTTCCTGCTGCTTATATGCAGGAAAGGCACATGAATACTGGAAGTTATCAGGTGGCGGCGGCGCCCGGTGAGCAGCAGCAGCAGCCTGTGTACCTCATTTCCACGCCAGCTGGGGTGTACCAGGCTCCGGCTGGTCATAGACCGGCCACTGGACCAGTCGGGCAGGCTTACTATGGTGTGCCGCCGCAGAGAATGGTTCCCGAGGTGTACCGTGACACTCAGGTGTACAATACTGCAGTGGCTGCTCAGCAGCAGCAGCAGCAGCAGCAACAAGCCAAGGTGGCTGCGTACAGTGAAGGGTTTGCGCAAGTGGGGTATGACAATGCCGGGAGGCAAGTGTACTACACCACAGCTGGAGGCCCAGTGGCTTCATCTTACCAGACTGTGGCGCCAGTGCCGGTTCAAGTTGATGCAAGACAAGGCGGTGCCACCGGTGGTGCTTTGAATCAAATTCAAGACGGTAAGGTTGTTGTTTCCATGGCTGTGCAAGCCTCTGCTATATGACAAATACAAAATTACATAAATTTGTTTATTATTTATTGCCTTTGGTATGTTAATTTTATTGGTGATGTGGTTTTAAGTGAATAAAACTAATCAAGTATTTGTTTATTTGGGTGATGTGGTTTTAAGTGAATAAAACTAATCAAGTTTGGATCTTTTTGGTCTTGGATATGGAAACGTTTTTGGTTTTGGCAATTGACATTGTTTCTTGTGTATATGAAGTCCTGTTTGGGGGTAAATGATTTGCTTTCTTTTGTTTGGTTGGCCTTGAATTTGTAATTGTAAAAAAAACCAACACATGACGATTGATAATGAACTTTAGGTAACATGTAGGAGGTGGCAAGAACATAGATTTAGATAATTGCAATATAATATTGTTGAATTAGTAGTAGTGATAAAACAGAGATAAAAATTGATATGTAACTTTAGGTAAGGTAACATGTAGGAGGTGGCGAGAACAGAGATATTGATAATTGCAATATAATAGTGTTTAACTGTTAAGTTGAATGATCATAGCTCAATTGTGCTCCATGTTTTGGGATCTGCATGGAAACAACTATCATTATACAAAGGCTTGGACCCGTAGTTTTGGCAGCTGTTGATAATGAATATGACACCAGAAGAATGCTCAAGTTTTTGTTTTTATTTTGAATTTGATGAAAGCTCAGTTGCAATCAAAGTGAAGCAATTCATGGAGTGTATTGATTAATAATAGAAATATATTAGTCTTTTGGTTGTTTCCAGCCTGGATTTGTTTACATTATCACATGTTTCTTTCTGCCATAGCTATTCAAGTGGACTATTATATCCATCTCTTTTTGTGAACTGAGAATATTTAATTAATCCTAATGTGCAACACGGCCATAAACAATCTATCTAATGCCTATTGGTGTCTGCATCCAGAATTTTCCTGATATATAAGTTGACAGTTTGCACTATTTCTTTTCTTATTTTTCCTGCCAAGTATGCGTCTAGAAGTAGGTCATGCTTAGAATAGAAGAAAATTACCAAAAAATATCTTTAGAATTATTGTGCTAAGCACAAGAAAGCGTAAAAATATCAAGGATATGGTTTGTTCTAAGCATATTCCTAGACTTTATATGAAGACGATGAAAAATAAAAAACCTCTTTCATCATCTGTGATTTTCATATGTCATACTTGCATAAGGGTCATGCTAATCCTTCCAATTTTGTCAGGCTTCTGTTCATCTCTGGTTTGTTATCTCTTTTTAGGTGGTAGGTGAAGAGCAGGAGGCTACAGTAAGAAACTGTGACCATCTCTGAAGAAGAAGGGTGGGTTCTAAATCACCTTATAATCCTCTTGCTTAATTGTTTATTACTTTAAAATTCACTTAATTTTATCAAAACTGGAATGCTCGTGTGTTCAAACCTTATGGCCAATATATGTAAAGGATTTAAACACATCATTTCAAATACTTCAATAGGAAGCTTATAATGTCCAAGTCATTGGACAGATCATATGTTAGTACCACTAATTTGGAAGTGGGGAGCCCTAGTTTCCATTTGAATCTATGTTTACTCTGTTTCCCTAAAATCACATAATCCAATTACCGTTAACATCAATGGTGGATTTTGTTCTATTTTCTGTTGGGTTACTTTCTGTTCTCCATTCTCAGATGTATATATCAGTTAGGGTTTTACAATGTCTACTAGTGCCTTAGGCCCTAGTTTGCATCTTATTAGCCTTCTATTTCTCTTGCGGTCAAAAGAGGGGAGATGCATGACCTCACAGGTTCAGCGCTGGCCAAAATGATAGTTAACCACATAGATCTTGGCTACTACTGGATTTGATATGATCATGATTCTAAGATTCGATACTTATTTTAGCTAATTATTTAGTCAACAGAGCCAAGGTTTTCATTTTCATATTCATTTGTCAGACAGCGCAGCACATGCTATATCATTGACAAAGTTTAGTTCTATTTTAGAAATCCTATGCCGCCTGATGGGTATTGGAGTGTGGGGGGTGGTTGAGTGAGTTTTGTTTTCTTTCCCAGCTGTTGTAATTTTCACCTTGTTAAATGTGGTTATATATCTTAATATGATCAACAAATTTTCTTGAATCACAGTGTAGAGATAGATTGTTACACTGGAAAGATGCAAAAACTAGTCATGAGGTTGGTGAATTTTTTTTTTTAATTGAAACTCATCTGTCTGTCCCATATTGTCCCAGCAACAGAATGCACTTGTGGAAAGCTTTGTATAATGTTGCCTAATTCTATTTGTTTCTGTCTTCCACACCATTGTAGTTTTCAACTTCTTTTGCCTTTTCCAAACATGGGTTCAGAGATCCATGGATGATAATATTAAACAAGAAAACATGTCTCGAGCATGATAAAAAGGCTTTACAGGTTTTACTATTAATTTTTATGTTTCATGAAGTTTGCCCCTTTCATCAAAAGCATGTTTTTCGTAGGGACCGTATGCTTCCCATTCTATTTATATAAGTCACTATCAGTATAACTCGCTCTGCCTCTTCTGGTATGGGGTGAACTTGATGCAGGGGCTCGTGTACCATGCATTGGTACTCGAATGTGATTTCGATCGTAGATAGTGTCTACCTTTGATGTATCGACTGGTTATGGTACCCTGATTGTTTCTCTTATATAGACTGAAATGTTCGATTTTTACATAATAGATTTGCACTTTGTTTGGGACAAGATTCTTTAATATATTCCGGTCACCATCCCCAGGTTTAGACGATTTAATATGTGTCTATACCCAAGGCCCCCCACCTTTGACATGCACGAATGTCGTCCACCTTGGTGAGGTTTTAGATAAAAAAAAAATGTAATGGTTCTCCTCTACTTGATGTTGAGGCTTCGCTTCAAGCGCCACATCAGTCAGGATGTTCATTTGGTGTCACTACCGTCCTTCAGTGGCCTCTTTGACGCCAAGTGCACCATCATATTAATGATAGAAGCAATGGAGGGTATCTACGAGATTTACAAAGTGCCTTGATATTCTTTTTACCTAGTTACAAGAGACAATTTATTTAATAATTACATGATATTTTGGCACTCTCCTACATGGAGGAGTCCTGCACATAATGGCTTATATAGATAGGACAAGATCACACTCAGAACGATGTTTCATCTTATGCACAAAGTGCCTTATTTGTTGGCCAAACCATACGTTGTGATAGCATTGATCGGTCATTTCTCAATGCAACCAAAGCATCTTGCTACCCCGCAATCGCTGCCTTTTATCCCATTGTGGTGGCTAAAGCAGTGGCTGAACCCAGCTTCCTTGTCGACACAGGAGGCACAGCAGCGTTTAAAGCCAGCTTCATAAGGGTCGACACAAGTGGTAGACAGGGCCTCCCTCGTAGTAGTGAAACCATCATAGTCCTCATCTGACGATGAAACATCCGAAAGTATGAAAGCTGATGTGATCCAGGGCAACACCAGCCACTCTTCCTTGATCTGTTCATGAAACAACTTGAGCTAGAATCATCTTTTTCTAAGGATCATTGTATTAAAATAAATAAGGGCAATTACCTCTAGGAATCCCGATTTCACATGGAGAAAAGCCACTGCTTTTCCATAGGGAAACTCATATGAGATTTCGATAGCTGTAATGAAGTTGCTTTCGGTTTCCTGCTTGGAGGAGCTTCTGGTTTCATACTCGAGTTTTCTTCCAGGAAGGATGATTACCTGGACCAAGAAAGTTGGTGATTCACTGCCAATATGTACGTAATTGAGGTACATTTTCAAGAGAATGCTCACCTTTCGGTTACCTATAAGTTCGAAGATGTGGTCTTCTTCATGGAGCTTATTTGGAAAACGAAGGAACCAGTCACCATTCATCAAAGACCATCCAGTTCCATCAAACTCAGCTAGCACATGGGTTCCACCTTGTGGAGTTGTCCCAATCACCTCCTTTCTGGGAAGACAATTGTTGCTTGTTTCAACTATCAATTCCCTGTGATCACATCAAACATACAAAATAGTGAGAATACTGAAAGCAGCACTGTGCATAGGATTTACACTTTAGTTCATAAAAACTTCAAGGTTCTGCAAGTGATACTTGTACTGGAAGTTAAGATTTGATTGCTAAGTTACCTCATTTGAATGCTCATAAGCTCACAATCGCCCTCATGCATCAAACAAGCGCTGTGTTTAGCATTTTGAAACCTTCTAGAGAGTGAAAAAGACTTTGACGAGTGTGTTGATATCATGTGCAGTCTGTATGGTGATGAAATGGGAGTGGTCCAAGAGAAAGCAATGAGCAGGCTGATGGGTTTTGAACCCAGAACACTGGTATTTGGCATGAAGTCTAACCACTTCTCCACTTGCAGTGTAGAAAGTGGGTTGAAGAGGTCGTCTAGGGTAATTGCTGAAGTTCCCAGTAGTATAGGAGACTTTGATATGGGATGTGTTGAAGAGGAAAATGACTCGAGTTCGAACAGAAGCTCTCCAGTAGGGTGGCATTGAAAGACAGCAACCTCTTTCTCTGTGGAGTTGGAAGAAATGTCTATCCTTCTCCTGGTACTGAAGAACAGGTCTGGCTTTTTCTTACCAATAGACATAGAGGCTACCTTTATGCTCGGCTGGGAAGTTTCTCACCGCAACTATTTCCAGCATAACCTGAATGAGAATCAGGAAGCGAAAAAAAAAAAAAAAAAACCAAGTATTTACATTTCAATGATAGCAAATTTAAAACAGATGTGGCAGATGAAGAAGACATCGGAGTTTACCTCTGCAAGCATTCTCTTTGGAAGCTGAATAACATTCCGGTATGATTCAGGTTTAACTATTTTGTTTCTTGCTATTTCTAGTTGGCTGAGATTGATGGTGAGTGGAGAAGGAGTACTGCCTCTGTACATTGCTCCGGCTCTCCAGTACCTTGAACCAAATGTTGCTTCCATTGTTTGGTGGTCTCAGAAAACCCAACATCTAGCTTGTTACCCTTGGTTCGTTCAGAATCTGTGTCATCATGTTGTAACACCTTGCCTATTATTGTCTTGAGATCTTTGCAGTAAGCAGCAGGATGCAGTTGGTGACAATGCCAGATGAGGTCAATGTCACAAGTCGGAACACAGAAGCGCTTAACTGAGGACTGCCTGTTTCTTTTGATCAAATGTAGAAACCCTTTGTATCTGGCTACAGCTTCTTTGAGGAAAAGGTCGTTTTTCACATAAGGTTGGGATACCTGTTCGATTGTTGTACATGTTAGGAATGAGACATAAGGTCTTTCAAACTGCAGCATAGGATATTTCTCCCATTTTGTTACCTTATCAAAGAAAGAAATTTGCCTTTTGACAGCTGAAACTAGATCATATTTGGTGCTTTCTGAATCTTTGTGAAGATCTATGGCAGTAACGTCTGAGAAGAAGCTGTTCATTTCAAGTTCGTACGGCTCATGGGGAAATAATTTGTTCCAGATTTGTTCAGTTTGCTTCGTGCAAGTTCCCAGAATGGAGGATACAACATTCTGGTTGTCTAGGATTCTCCCGTAGAGAGTTTTACAATCAGTTACATAACTGACCTGAAAAACCAGCAAAGTAATGAACCGTTGGTAATTGTGACCCAATGTGTAGACCTCACACTAAAATACAGAAAGGTTGAGTGAGCTTTTATTTGAGAAGTCTACCGGATTGAGCCTATGACAATGCCAAATCCATTCACAATCAAGAGGCACAACCAGAGGAGCTTCTGTAACCTCAGAATCAGTACGTTTGGCGAGCAAGGGAAGCCAACAATATTTGTACCTGAACTTGGCAGAATAAGTAAGCAAAAATGGTTGCAGAACAAGCTTTAGCATTTGCGCTGAGCAAAAATGATAAAAGCAACTCCAAATGTAATGAGCAATGAAGTCTCCTGTTAGATTGCGTACCTGTAAATTGCCTTGTTCAAAGCAGGACCTTCATAGAGTTGCCGGTTTCGATCAACAACTGCTAGAAATTGCAGCTGTTGTTTGGCTGCAGCCACCAGGTCTTTGCTTAGCACAATCTTCTGAGCTTCAGCCCACTCTTCTTGTTGCTTCCTCTCCATTCCTTACTAAAAAGAAAAAGGAAGTACCCCATCAACCAAGTAAGCAAGAAACTAGTTACACTTTAGACTTTCAATTTGTCAAGAAGGGTTTGAGTAAGTACCGTTTATTAGTTTGAAAGAAGCAAACGATTCTCTTCTGTGATTCTTTAGGAGGTTGCTTCATTTGATTTTATAGGTGAAAATTCTGATATGCCAAACTTGGCGTGGAACGATGTCGTTGTTGTCTTAATCTGCATCACTATAGAGTATAGAACAGGGAGCATACCACAACGGCAATCCATCTTTGTTCAATTGTGTGAGCACTGATGAGCACTCACACCTTTACTGTTTTCCCTGGAAATGGGCGGTTTTGGTGGGAAAATTGAAGACATGCTTTCGAAGAGGAAGTTCCTTGGAATTGTTTTAGGGTTCATGGTCAAATTGTGTGAATAACTAATCTGGTAGCCACAAGTAAGAATCAATCCTAACTAGATTTAAGTCGTGGTGGTAAAGCTTATAATTGTTACACTATGATCTCTCATTTCCAACAAGCCAAATTCTACTCTTAAACCCTCCTTGCAAACCAGTTTCCTAAATCTTAAACACTTAGGGCATGTTCGGTAAGTTTTCAAAATCGATTTTCAAAATTTAAAATGAAAAAGTAAAAACTTTTATAAAAATTGAAAATGCTTTAAACTTTACATTTTCTGCGTTTTCAAAAATATCTTAAGGAATACGTTTTCACTCTATTTTAATTTTTTAAAAATTACCAATAGATACAATTTTGAGATCATAATTACCAATAGCAACCTCTCTTCTAAAATTACCACTAACAAGTTTCCATCCATTTTAACTAACATAATATGTTAACGAGTAAATTACTAAATTGTCCTTTTATGTTTTAACGATATTACTAAGGGTCAGTAGCATTATGTGTTTTGAGGCTCAATAACATTATGCCACTTTTGAGGGTCAGTAGAATTACGATAAATGCAAATATAAGAGTATGTTATAAGAGAAACAAAAGATATAACCAAAGTGTAATCTTATTGATTGATAAAGAGGCATTACATTAAGTATCCCCGTAAATATAGGATTCCCTATGTACTAAAGATTTTAGATATCTAGTCTAATTAGGTCAAGACACATTACGGAATTAACCTTTCTTGAACACTTCCCCTTGTGTCGCGTACCTAATGGTGCTTAAGGTGTAGTCTCACTAAAAACTTGCCAGCAAAACAAAAACCTCTTGGGCAAAAATAAAAGCACGGTCGAAGGAAAAAGAGCACAACGCACCAACTACAAGTGCTCAAGACATGCGTAAGTCGACTCCTCTTGAAGTCTATATGAGAACTCCCCCTGAAGAATAAATCAGTCATTGAGTTCGGATAAGCGACATATTCCAATGTGCTTCACATGCTTTACAAATGTAGATTTGGGTAGAAACTTAGTGAAAAGATCAGCGACATTATCTTCTGAATTGACTTGCGAGGCTGCGCGGCAGGCAGGAAGTTGCCGAGCGAGACTATCGGAAGGGGCTAGGGGCTGCCAAGCGGGGCTATCGGCAAGGCTGGGGCTGCCGATATAGAGGATGTCAACAGAAACTCGGCTTGGCGCAGCTGAATTCAATTTTTTTTGTCGATTTTTTTTTTTAGAATCAAGGTTTTTTTTTTATATTTTAATTTTTCTAGGTCTATTAGACAATAGGCTAAGAGCAATGTGCTTGATAACGTGTTGTAGAGAAGCAAAGGCTAAGCAAAGCGTAATCTTATTGATTGATAAGGAGACCTTTATATAGGTATTATATAAAGTATCCCTATAAATCTAGGATTCCCTATCTACTAAAAATTCTAGATATGTAGTCTAATTAGGTCAAGACACATTACGGAAGTTACAGAATTAACCTTCCTTGAACAGAGCCCTTATTGACCGACAATATAATATACTGAGGGTCAGTAAGATTAAAAAATCATTATATATTCCTTATAAGAGTACATAAAAACCTAATTAAAGATCTTTATAATTGACCGTCAGTAGTATTATGTCATTTATGAGGATCAGTAATATTACGATAAATGAATATATATATATACAGTCCCTATCCAGAGCGGGGCTCCGCTATGAAATTAAAGAGCAGGGTTCCTTATTTGACAAACTTTCTGATTTAATATCTACATCTCCACCGTTCAGTATTTAGGTATATGCGTGTAGATCATCTCTGCAAAATTTCATCAAATTTGGTGATCATTAAGGTATCAAAACGATAAAAAATAATGAACATACTGAATCTGTTCAGTATGAACCACTTGTGTTAATTACGACTGAGAATATTCAAACGATTATCAAATTGAATGAAATTTTGCAGAGATGATCTACACACATATACATAAATACTGAACGGTGGAGATGTAGAAATTTGATCAGAAAGTATGTCAAATAAGGAGCTCCGCTCTTTAATTTCAGAGCGGAGCCACGCTCTAGATACGATCTATATATATATATATATATACAGTCTCTATCCAGAGCGAAGGTTCGCTCTGAAATTAACGTGCGAAGTTCTTTTTTTGACACATTTTTTGGACATATGTTCACATCTCCACCGTTCAGATGTTTGAACCTAATATATAGATCATCTCTGTAAAATTTAATCTAACTTGATAATCGTTTGGCCTTTCATTATGATGATTTACACGAACAGTTCAGGTTGAACATATTCGGTTTGTTCATTGATTTAATATAGTTTCGATACTTTAACAATAACCAAATTAGATGAAATTTTGTATGAATGATCTATACATTAGGTTCAAACATTTAAACGGTAGAGATATTAAAATATGACCAAAAAGTGTGTCAAAAAAAAAACTTCGCACTTTAATTACATAGTGAACCTTCGTTCTGGATAGGGACCGTGTGTATATATATATATATATATAGAGAGAGAGAGAGAGAGAGAGAGAGAGAGAGAGAGAGAGAGAGAGAGAGAGAGAGAGAATGCTTCTCTGCTACGGACGTCCGCACGGTGCGGATGTGGCGTTTCCGGCGACCGGCGAGGCGGCGACGGCTTATTCGGCCACTGGGCCTTGCTCGCCCCAACCCGACGACCCCGTCTGTGCCTACCCGAGCTCTATCGCCGGCCAGCAGCTGGCCGAAATCTGTAAAAATGCAGAAACATGACAAGTAATTAGATAGAATCACTCCTAGCAAATATAATCCAAAAGCCACATCCCACTGCATATTTTCTCAAATTGTCACGAAAATCATCAATATTTCTAAATTTTTGGCTTTCATTAGTAATTAGAGAGCTCCACTCATCAGACAAATAAGACTTCTTTGGCTCATCTCTGAATGACTCACCTAAAAAATTATTTTCGTCAATTACGGCAGACCCTCTGTACTCCAATAACAACAATCCTGAACCACACCCACTTCCAAACTTCTTCACAAAAGAAACATCAACATGTTCCATCTTATATATCCTAGCACAACAAAACAACATCTTCAAATCTTCGTCGCTATCCAAATAAATCACAGGACAAGAAGGAGAAGAATACTGAAGACAAAATTCATCACTAGAATAGAACCTAAATGTCGACGAATAGTAGCACACAAATTAGAATAAGTCATATACTCATTGAGTGAATGATGAAAATCCTCTTCAAAACATATGAACTGAGCAAGCAAGAAATGAGTCATGTTTGTGCATTAAATAGAAGGGAAATAGAATGAACAAAAATATTCGAAATTACTGTCCATCAGTAACAAATACAAGAAACACTAATGTAGTATCCCACATCAGCCAACGGAGAGGGGGTAATGTGCCTTATATGTACATACCCACCTCCATCTAACACGAGACCTTTTGGGGGCTCAATGGCTTCGGAGGGGATGAGAACTCCGAAACTTAAGCTTGTTAAGCTCAGAGAAATCCCATGATAGGTGGCCTACTGGGAAGTTGTTGGTGAGCTTCCAGAAACAAAACCATGAGGGCCAGAAAGGAGAGTGCCCAAAGCGGACAATATCGTGTTACGGCTGAGCCGGTCCCGGGATGTGACAATTTGGTATCAAAGCCACTCTGCTGTGTGGTGCGAGTGTGCCGACGAGGACGTCTTACCCTTAAGGGGGGTGGATTGTAGTATCCCACATCGGCCAACGGAGAGGGGGTAATGTGCCTTATATGTACATGCCCACCTCCATCTAACACGAGGCTTTTTGGGGGCTCAATGGCTTTGGAGGGGATGAGAACTCCGAAGTTAAGATTTCTAAGCTCAGAGCAATCCCATGATGGGTGACCTACTGAGAAGTTGTTCGTGAGCTCCCATAAACAAAACTATGAGGGCCAGAGAGAAGAGTGCCCAAAGCGGACAATATCGTGTTACGGCGGAGCTGGTCCCGGGATATGACAACTAACCAACAACAAAAACAACATTACTGACCCTAAAACCCGTAAACTCTAAACCCTAAACCAGAAAACCCTAAACCCTAAACACAAAAAACCATAAACTCTAAACCCTAACTTGATTACTGGGGGTCAGTAATGAGCTTAGTTGGATTCAGTACTTACTGGTGTTCAGTAATGAATTGGAATTCTGATGAATGCATATTATATGATGCTTACTGACCCCCACTAATTAAGTTTCGAACGACAGAACAGTCCCTTGATATAAACCCTAGATTCAACAACATCAACAAATCAACAAGGTATAATCACATCTGTTGTTCAAATCTTGAGTCCATGTAACCTATTCTCCGAAGGAAATCCTCCGATTTTCTGCTCGTGCTCTCTCTCTCTCTCTCTCTCTCTCTCTCTCTCATTCTCTGTAAAAATCGATCTCTCTCTCCTTCTCTGCAAAAATCGATCTTTCTCTCCTTCTCTGCAAAAATCGGGCTCTCTTTCCTTCTCTGTAAAAATCGATCTCTCTCTCTCTCTCTCCTTCTCTACAAAAATCGCTCTCTCTCTCTCTCTGTTTTTCTGAAAAAATCGGGCTCTCTCATTCTCTGATAAAACCTCTCAGCACGTAATATGCATAAGATAGGATATAAGGGCAAAAAAGGAAGAAAAAAATTAAAAATGTAATGGGTTGAAAAGATTTGTTGAAATGGGCAATATGAGTTGTTGCCTTATGTTTAATAGGGGAAGAAATTAAGATGGTCATTGAAATAGGTAATGAGCGGACCAAATTAGCACTAAATGGTCTTTTTCGCTTAAAACAATGTACTTTTTTAACAAGTAAAAAATAGAGAGAGGTTTTTATTATTTTGAAAGTGAGATAGCCCTTTTTAATAGTATATTGTACATTCTTTACTATAATTCGTTAATGGGCGGTTCTATTCACATCTCAAAATTTGCTATTTGAACCTCTGGCCCTATAATATTTTTTCCATTTTATTTCCAGAAATGATCATTCTCTTTGTCTCTCCACACCTCCCTCCTTCATACCTCTGTAGAGAAATTTTATATACACTCCACAAACCACTTAATACACACCCCTCTTATTTTATATCTCAAATCAGATTCTATAAATTGGTTAAATGACCAAAACAAACATCAATTGTCCTAAGAAAAAAAACTAAATGACGCAATACAATTATAAACCTAGATATCTTAAATTTGAAATTTTATTTTATCTGACTATTGATTGATGTTGGAGTTGTAACAACAGTTTTCAATTTAATTATCAATTGACCAATGATCATTTGAATTGAAATTTTAAAAATTTATAAACGAAACTTATAGAAAGTATGTTAACAAATACCTAAATATATTTTTTAAAATTCAGTATGTATTAATTATCACTTATATTAATAGAATATTTCATGATTTTTTAGCATAAGGATATTTTAGGTACTTTGAGATGTGTATCTAGTCTAATATTGAAAGGAGATAATGTATTAAGTAAGGAGTGTGTATTAAGAGGTTATAAGAGTGTATTTAAAACTACTCACCTCTGTAAGATGAGAGTGAAGAAAAAAAAAAAGATTTGAAGAAGGGACTAAATGCAATCGATGAAACCACAATTACCATAAATTGTGTTCATATTTCAAATCTTGAATTACAAACCATAAGATAAAGAAAGAGTTATTTATTCAAAATCGATAGCTGACCATGTTTTCTTTATATTCTTCAAAACACCCAATTTCAAACATCTTTTACCAATCTCTTACTCAAACGTCAATATTATTTTCTTACATGAATATGTGAAGTAAATAGAATTGAGCCAATCAAACCATGATTTCACTTATATTCTATTTGATTTACTGTGATTTGATAAAAGACAAAAGAGATGGGAGGAATTGGGAACTGAGAGAGGTAAGAACAACTGGATTTTTTTTTTTTTTCAAGTTTGTAAGCAGGGCAAAATAAGATTTTAGAATTTTCAAAAATAAATAGAGGTTGAAATAGAAATTTGGAGGCGCAAATAGAATCTCCTTAAATTACTAACTTAAACTTAACTCAATTTTGATGTAACCATCCGAGCAATTCACTTAACGTAATAATAAGCTCTTCTGTAATATTGTATCTGACAGTTACTCCTCATTATCCTTACTTTTCTCGATACCAGCTTGTTTCAATTTTCAACAAATTATCTATTCTTCCTTACTACGTACCAATTTTCACTTGATATGTTTATTATCTAAATTCCTAATTAAATCCACCCTACAATATGTTCCTTCATAATTAATACCAGATTATCCATTTTAACAGAACCAATATCTCCATGTAAAAGCCGATTCTTGCTTATCAATAATGCAAAATCATAATTTGTAAATCAAAGACCCGGAATTTCACTCATCAAATGCGAACTCAGTAGAACATGACATTTATCAGTAAAAAGTACACGATCAAAAATACACAGTTGTCCCTCACCAATCTTCTTTTCTAGAAGACAGTTCCGCACATCTTCTTTTCCAATTTCACCAAAATCGTTCAAGAAAGAGTTCTTGAATTGACTAATTAAGCCCGCAGCTCCTTCTTCTTCCAAACTTCAAATTTGAAAAATCCAACGCTCAACAGTCTTAACTCCCTCCAAAGTCCGGCAAAACGCGTAGCTCCAAGGTCCATTACCCATATTCTCGCATGAAAACATAATAGTCTGAAGTCTTAACCAAGGAGAAGGTGGCAGAAATTACCTACCAGAGACGGTATGGAGGTTCTACATGCACTTCTACGACCGTGGGTGGCGGCGGGAGGCGAAACGATGTCCGGGATTGAAAATCCGACTAAAGCCTAATAAGAATCACCAACATGCACCAGCAGACCAGCTTAGCCACGTGTGCGTGTAGCCACCATATTCGCCGCTGCTGCCTCGTTCAACTATGGCCTCCATGTCAGTGAAAAGTCCCAAAACCAAGTATAAATATTTATAAAAGGATTAAAAAATCCTAGAATCTTGGAAATGGAGGCCATGGCTGAACAAGGCAGCCGACGAATCGAATATGATGGCTACACGCGCGCGTGGCTAAGCTGGAGCATGTTGGTGGTGGCGGTATCCTAAACTGGTGGCCGGAGGTGGTCTTTTCGGCACTGGAAA
Source organism: Potentilla sterilis (assembly GCA_963682095.1). Lineage (NCBI taxonomy): Eukaryota > Viridiplantae > Streptophyta > Magnoliopsida > Rosales > Rosaceae > Potentilla > Potentilla sterilis. The sequence continues at coordinate 2,569,654 of OY821765.1, forward strand.
AGCGAAGAGGAGGGAGAGAGAGAGAGAGAGTAGAGGCTGGTTTGGGTTCTAGGATTTTCCAACCATTCTATATATAAGTAATGTACCAACAGATTATTCACTTGAAGTACACTGTATATATACATGCATATAGAATGCATCAAACAAGTAAGTCTCTTTGTACGTGTTTCTACTCTGAGACAATCTGGTGGGCTGGCGGCTTAGTTCTACATTGGAATGATAATAAGTTTAACTTTGATGTTTTAGCTAAGCACTCCCGTTTTATTGATATTAGATTATTAGTCGTGTTGATTTATCTTCGGGAGCTCGTAGCTTGTTTTGTTACCTTTGTGTACGTGTGTGTGTGTGTGTCTATATATATCCTCAAAAACACTTGCAGCAGGGTCTTTGCTTGATTTGCAATATAATTTGCTTAAAACATACTCCTAACCTGCCTAGGAAACTAGGATAGGTACTGTAGGTTGGAAGCAATGTGCTTAAAACATCCGGAGTTTCATAATATTGTTAATGGTCTACTGCACCAATTGGTTCTCATGCTTTATGTACTTGGCCAAAAAAAAAAAAATTGGAATAGTTCTGTGTCTGGTAATATTTTTCAACCTTTGAAGGATCCACTTTCATTTTCATCTTCATACCATTCCCAATAATACTTCTGATTACTCTTCGGCAACCGCCATTACACGTATGAATGTATCCCAATAATTAGAACATCTTTTTCACCAGGAAGAACTTTTTGGGCTCAAAGAGCTAAAACTCGTTGCTTACAACTGTGATAAAAATACAACATACTCTCATCTTGCTGCTTCAATTAGGAAAAAGAAAAACCAGATTGTGCTTGTTTATGATCACCTTGGTATTTGAACAAATGATCTAGATCAAATTGGCCATACTCTGGTCGCTACTTTTAAGAAGAGATATACTCTTTCCTCTGCTCCTATCCCTTATCAATTGTATAATTTTGTTAATACTATTGATCCTTGTATTGCACATAATAATAATAATAATAATAATAGAGGTTCAGTCTGCTGTTCATGCTATTGGCCCTCTCAAAGCCCTCGGGCCAGATGGTTTACCGGCTACTTTCTACCACACTTATTGGAATAGTATTAAATCTCCTTTATTTGATATTGTTTATGCTTGCTTTGATAATAGGTGTGATTTGTCTTTGATAACAAGACTAGTATTGTTCTTATTCCTAAAGTTGAAGCTCCTGAATCAGTCAATCTTTTTTGTAATATGCTGCGCAAAACCATATCTAAGATTCTAGTGTGCATAGACTCACACCAATTCTTAATTAGCAAGCGCATTTTTCAAAATTCTTTAACCCTGAAATTAAATGATATCAGGATTCTAATACCTGATCTCAAATGCACTCATATTTCATTATGCTCAGTAGTGTAAGCTATAGTGATTGGAGGGAAGGGGAAAGCCTTGCACAGTTGAGACCATTGTGCAAGTCCTTGGGAATTGGCTGGGCACTGATGCTATTATATATGGTTGGCTCCAGGGCCTGACCACCAGTAGGAAGCACAGCACGCTTCGATTCCCCTCTGGGGGTTGATTCAGAAATCAACATACAGAGAATTCTATATGCATGTGAACTTGTTGATTTGCACGACTATCGGGCATACGTATCTACTTGGAACCTCTATGGACAATGGAGGCACTGAGCCGTACGTATTGCTTGCATTATATTAGTTAGTCATCATTGATTTTGCAGTTCGCATCAATATGATCAGAGTTTTCTGTTGTGTACCTTACCATCTGTTAGAGTCATGTATCCAATTGTATATTTGTATTCATTTATTCCTAGATATCCTTTTGTCAGTTACTCAGTCGACACTTCACTAGAAGGATTATAAATAGAAGAGTACTGGCTTTCAGCACTGCTTCTTGCTCGGCGTCAAAATCAGTAGCCAGATGGATCTTTAATTTCAGTGAGTACGTTTATTTATCCATCCAAATAATCTGCCTGTTCATGTGCTTACCCTTTTGTTTCGTCAATGTTGTTCATCAAAAGAAAGAGGTGAGGCATCTGCATGTACTTCTGGTGTACATGCTATTCTCCCATTATTTGAAAAAGGAGGTGATTGATCTTTGTTTTGTTGTTTTAACGAGATTTTGATTTCATTACTTTTCCCCACAGAGTTCAATCTGGTAAGTAATATAAATTCAGGTTGAAATACAAATGTCAAAATTGGTTGGTTTCGCCGCAACTCTTAGGATTAGCTAGCACTTCCAAACACTAGCTAGGTCTTCTATTCAGGTTTTATGCATGATTCAAGTCGGATGAAGTTCTAGTTTTATGAGTGCTCTACGTATATGCCTTTACTTTGGGAGTCCTGTAGAATGAAGAAAATGAAATATGTAGTCTGCCTTCAGTTTGCACAGAATAGATCCAATATGATGCTGGGGTGTCCTGTAAGTAGAGACAACTAGAGTTGTATGTATCTTGTGGACGTGGAGCTAAACTTAACAAGGTTAAGAAAGATTAAATCTCTTCTGAAAACACTGCTCAATCTTATCTCTGTTTTTGAAGGAGAATAACAACTATCATATCAAAACAGTACTCAATCTCATCTTTCTTTTTGAAGGTTAAGAAACTTTCAGCTACATAAAAATAACAAAACAAAGTATCACCGCTGCCATCATCATCCACGATCATCCATCATCTTCCTCCTCATCACCACCACCACCACCATCCTCCTCCTCGTCCACACCATGACCACCATCATCAATCCCTTCCTCCTCCTCCTCGTTGTCATCTCCCCACACAATGAGATCAACATCATCATCCTCCAACTCTTCAAACTCATAATTGGCGCCATTGTCATAAACCATGATATTATGTAAAAGGTGGACAAAGATATCTAATTCCAGAGATAAAGACAATTCCCTTGATGTGCCATCAGTTAAAACTGTTCGATAAGCAATTCTATAACCTTCTGGCATTGGCAAGTGACGGTCCACTGCCGATCGAGCAAGGAGATCAATTATCTCGTTCTCTATTACTTGAGTGCTCTCAACGAAAATGGTTGGGCGGATTTCCCTGATGTCTATGCGCATCAGTCCATCAGTAGCGGTGAGCCTATAAACTGGAACCCATCTTGTGTGATCATCAAAATGATATATTTCCAACAATCCAATATCATGAGCTGTGATCCCCTGTATATGTCGAGCAACATCTTCCCATGGCATGGTGATGAGAGGACAGAGAAGCCTTCTGTAATCTTCCTGAAACTCCCAATACACCACATGATACTCATTAATCTCTGGTACAGGTAAAATATTTGTTGTTTGATTATGCTCACCAAGTATCTCTTTCACTCTTTCATGGAGGGCTGCTGCCCCCTGAAACTGATCCAATCTTGTTTCACCCAATTCTCTGGTGGGGTGAAACTGTGGAACCCGTGTGACAAGCACCCTATTCACCCCCTCTTCCTCATCATCTTCATCTTCTTCTTCCTCCTCGTCCTCGTTTTCATCCACATCTTCTTCTTCTTCTTCTACGACAATTCCATTTCCATTGTGTGCTTCTTCTATAACCTCATCATCTTCGTCATCTGGTTCTTCTTCATCTTCTTCTAGCTGCAAGCACAGAAAAACAGTATAGAAATGCTCCAAAAGATATTGTAAACATATCTATGCAGTTTGTTTGTGCTTTTTGTATATTTAGAATGATAAAGATAAAAAAAAAAAAAAAAAACTACGTCGCCTACTATGCCAGGTAAAAAATAAGTGATCCTCCAACGATTGAGCACCAATAGCAACAACATTCAATTCAAGGGTGAACACATCATTGGTTTTTTCATCTGTGAAGCACACACAAACACACTCTAGCACTGGTTCACAAAAATACCATAAATATAGCCAGTCATGTAGGTCATTTACCATGAGTAAATAGCCGGTTTGTTGATCGAAAAGCGAGGCATGGTGAGAAAAATCAAGCGTCTGCTCGATGTCAATGACTCCCCCAACATCTGTTTCTTCATTCTCAACCTCTGGCAGAGTATTTGCTTCTTTCCTGTAACAATTGTACCCACCGTTATATTCAGTAACTGAACATTCTAATCCTCCCCTTCAAGTTCTATCACACAACCAAATGAAACGTAGCCTTGTACTCACTTAGCCTGAGCTCTCTGTTCAGGAAGGACAGTCGAATCCGAGTTGGGTTTCACCTTGTTCCATGCATCGTTAAATTGATCCTTACAACACAAGATTGGAATCGATTACTTGAAGTAACCCAGAACAGTACTAGTAAAGGAAATAAAATTTGAGAAAAATGGGTGCAAATATTGAAATTACCAGAAGACGGTGCAGATCATCTGTGAGGAAGACGACGACCAAATTCAAAATAGACATCAGGAATCGTTGGAATACTACTTTCGCTTTGTAAAAATACAAGCCAAAAAAAAACGAACAAGCACAAGGAGGGGAAGGGTACCGAGTGGGAGCTTCACGGTAGACGATGAGGACTACTTCACGGTCTCCACCTGAAAACAGACGTTATAAGATGAGCCGATGACATTCAGGCTAGGTAACTAGAAGCAGAGAGAGACTAAGAAATTGAGAGCGAAAGAGTAAGGATGTCAAGTTGCTTACCTGAAGCCATGAGCATACTGGAGAGTCGGAGAGGCATAGGAGCTCTTGGATGCGAAATCTCTTCGCTGCACATTAATCAAAACAGAACACAACAAACAAAAATTGCATGCATGCAAACCAAAAGTGGGGGCGAAATTGGAAGAAGAAAAAAAATAGAAGAGAAAAGTGAGAGAGAGTGGGAGTTATACCTTTTGCTGATGAGGTCCATCTGAGGGCTGAGATTTCTCCGGTACATCTTGGCATGCACAGAGGCGGCCATCCTTGCATACACAAAAACAGAGACCGAGTTGACTCGGAAGGGAGAACAAGCAGCATGAAACGTTTGAAAAAGTAACAGAGAGAGAGGATAGCATTTGCAAAGAGCTAGATCAATTTTTTTTTTGAATCAACAGAGAAAATGAGCTTAAAACAGAGAAGCAAAAGAAGTGAATGGGTTTTGATTTGACCGGATTTCGCCGAGCGGCTCTTTGCGAGCAAGGAGGCTGCGAGAGTTGAACATTATTCCCCAACTCAACTCGGTGACGTTGAGACTCTACGGAGCACCACCGTTCGCCGGAAATGGAAGAGAGAGAAAGAATTGCAGAGCTTATGATCGATGGAGGAAGAAGAAGAGGAATGAGGAGCGAGTGTGACTGTGAGGAAAGGTGGCAGTGTTGCTTTTTAACGGAGAGTGAGAAGGTAATAAAATCACCAAATATAGTATGGAATTATTTTCGTGCTACCGGCTCATGTACGAGACACGTGTGCAGTTGGAGGCCACGGTTGCAATGAAAATGGGAACCTTTTGCTCTGAAAAGCGGTAAATTGAAATGTGGACACAGGAGATTCTCCTCCATTCTCCAATTTGCAGCACTGGCGCCAGACGAAGCTTGTAACCGCTTAACAACCTCAACCTAAACTTACTGCCTACAAACAAAGTAAAAGTGTACTACTTTTTTACCGTGGAAGCTCAAAGGGTATAACGATTAGGTAGTCTGATTGTATAATTTTATGGAGTCTGTTACCTTTACAAATTGTTAACCATAATAATTTAGTTTCACATTGTCCAAATCCGTTATTAATTAATTGTAAGCTACCATAGGGTTGGTATTTGGCTCGTCATGCTCCATTTGTTATTAGTTTGTTAGTCATAAAAATTGGGCATGGATTGTTATTATCGGGCATATAAGAAGACATATATATGCCAATCATCCCCTAATAGTCACATGTACAACGAAAGAAATTTACAACTTCATTCAATCTCCATATGTACGTGATGTATTTATAGAAACAAAATTGCATCTCAAATATCACACTGCCCACCGAAAAACTTGAAGAAATTCCCAAAATAACAAATCTGTAGTACACACGTACGCGAATGTAGCTTTTAATACAAATCTGTTCTTCTATATCAAATATTCTGTGAGCTCAAGCTTATCCAAATACCATATTGTGGCGTTGAATACCTTCCAAATACTATATTCTATGAGCTCAGATCCCTAAATCTTAAACACTTAGGGCATGTTCGGTAACGTTTTTAAAAATGATTTTTTAAATTTAAAATGAAAAAGTAAAAACGTTAAATTGATGTTTTCATTTTTTCTTTGTAAAATGTGAAAATGTTTTAAACTTTACATTTTCTGCGTTTTCAAAATTTTCTTAAGAAATAAACAAGTTTTCACTCTATTTTAATTTTCAACAATGAAAATATGGGCATGAAAACGTAACCGAACGCCACCTTATTTTTTTAACATGAAACCGATTATGTTATCCATTGTTAAATGAAAATTGTTTTGTTGAACTTAATTACTGTTCGTGGCGGATTTAGCACCCGGCGAACAGTCAGCACTTGGGGGTGGAGGATGCGTGCTCCTCGCGTGTCTTATGTGTGCTTAGGCGTGCCAGCACCTTTGGAGTGGTGCAACTCGATTGCGGACGACCCCTGGCGCGTCCTCTCGTCTGCTCCCAATAGACTCTGACTTCTTGACCAAGCGACTGTTACGCGGGCGCTGACTAAGCCGGCGTACAGGGCTCGAACAAGACCTGAATAGAACTGGCTAACAGGATTTTCTTCTCAACCCCTTACGGATTGAGGATCTTACTTTGATCCGGAGAAGCAAAGCAGAGCTAAACCAAGACCACGGGTGTGTGTTACAGGGGTAACGACTCGATTGCTACCGGAGTAGCGGACTGACTCGATAGGCTCAGCAACCGCTCGACACGAATGCGAGACGTGGTCGATGGCAGGTGGAGGCAAATTGCGTGAGACGCTCAGCAACCGCTCGACACGAATGCGAGATGGGATCAATCGCAGGTGGAGGCAAATTGCGTGAGTTGCTCCGGAGAGGCTTTGCAAGTTAGCGGTGCGCTAGAACTTGTGTGTGTTTGTATTTGGTTGAGAACCCTTCTCTAGTTACAAAAGAGTTATATTTATATGGTTCACGAAACCCTAATGCTTGAAAATCTAGACTGGCGGATTCCAGGATTGACTAGGATTGTCCTTCCTCAAACCGACTCCAATTAAATCAATTAAGAATAAATTGAGATCAGTCTTTCCCTTTATTTAGGGAACTCATGCCACACCGTATATTGCCCGGATCATCACTCAATTAAAACCGAGATAAGCCAAATCGACTCCACAGAGAATCAATAACTGATTTGGCTTGAGATACCTTTCGGAAATAGATTGCTATCCAAAACAATCCCTAGTTAACCCAATCAGCGTTTACACCTTATTATTCGTTAAGGTAACTCGTATATTTGTGTAATTGGATTACTACAAAATAACCCCAATCTGATCGGGTAGCAAATCAATACTTTCGTTCCAAGCAATCTTCCCAAAATGAAACAGGAAGTGCTCATATTGGATTCGGTTTAACCTAAACCCCTCTGGGCCTCGGGGTAGAAGCCCAATTGAAGTAAATTCCAATTGTGGCCCAAACAATTACATTAATCAATGAATTTCTATCACCAAATGTTGAATACCTTAAGCTATAATCACAATAGCTAGTGTTTAATTTACAACAAGAACTAGATTTAGGATCGAACACATCAGATTTTAAAGCTTTAAGAAAAAACTAGATTTAACTCATTAATTAAGAAAAAACACAACAGATTATACATGGAAAACCCCATTTGATGAGAAGGAGTAGGCTATTCAGATAGCATAAGGTTATAATATTTAGATTCTTTATAAATGGTCTTACGCACCCCAAACGAACTATCTCTTAAAAGGGCTTCACGTTCATTTAAACCCATCCTCCTCAAATTTCATTCTCTTTTTATTTGGGTCGATAAACGTCATTTTCTCTCATACTGCACAAAACTTGCTCCTCTTTCGTTCTCATATATTGAGCTTAATAACAGCAACATCCTTCGAAAATTTCAGCCTAAATTTTGATTGCTTCACTGCCAGGAAACAGAAAACCTAGGGTATTATTATTAGATAAATGGATTAATTTCAGTTTACTACCAAAAACTTTGGGTCAGGTTTCAGTTTCGTCCTTATTCTTTTAATTTAATCACGTGTGCCCTCTTACTCCTAATTTTCTATCAACCCGAGACAAAAACTCAATTTCACTTCGAACATGACGTCATCATCCGACGTGGACGAGACATGCTGGCCCATTTTTCAGACGTGGACGAGACATGCTTGCCCACTTTTCAGTTTCCAACCCTTTTCAAAGGGCATAATGTCGGATGATGACGTCATGTTCGAAGTGAAATTGAATTTTTATCTTGGGTTGATAGAAAATTAGAAGTAGGAGGACACACGTAATTAAATTAAAAGAATAAGGACGAAACTGAAACCTGACTCAAAGTTTTGGATAATAAACTGAAATTAACTATAGATAAATTTACTCGATCGCCCTATACGTACATTTTAGTTGGCACCCAAACGACGTCTCTGCTCATTGTTTTAGGAACAAAGCAAGCACAAGTACAAAGTTTACGATGCATGAATACATAGTTTGTAGTGAAATTGAACAATAATATGACACTGATTCAAACAATGAAACATTAATTCCTGAGAATGCATGTTGAATCTGATTGCTTGACACAGAAGAATTGCATGAAATTAAAAAGAAGGGGAAGAAGTTGTCATATACACGTACTGACATGTATGGAGATCCAAACCTTGATCCCTAATTGGGTAAAACGTTACTGCAAAAGAGTTCAAACGTACCCTATTTTCATTTGAAAGTTCTAAAATCGGAACGGAAAGGCCATCTTTTATTTTACTACAGATAGAATACGCAGATGTCCAAAATATCAGAATCTGAAGTCCATATCCACATCCATTGCCCACTCATACATTGGGAAATAATATTCGGTGAACATCTGCCCATTAGAAATGATCAAGTTTATAAACAGCATCATAGAAAAATAACCAAAAAAATGAATTTCTTGGAAAAGATGATTAGCAAAACTCACCTTTTCAAGAGGAACTTCATTTCGCTTACACCATGCAACATTGATCCTGGGGTCGATATACTTGATCTTGGATTTTTTCACTGACGTGTGTTTCCGGTGCTCTATGCTTCTCATATCCTGTTCCAATTTTTCAATCATCTGAATTGTTTCAGCTATCCTCCTCTCTAACCTGTAATAAATTATAACATAGAATGAATCCTAACGCAAGAAAGAAAAACTGGTTCAGATTGAGAAGTAAACAAGTTAAATTACTCTTCTGTGGACAGGTTTGGCTTTTGTTTTCCACTAGCATTTCTCAGTGGGGGCAATCCCAATAACCTCCTCTCTAACCTGTATCAAATTATAACATAGAATGAATCCTAACGCAAGAAAGAAAAACTGGTTCAGATAGAAAAGCAAACAAGTTAAATTAATTACGTACTCTTCTGCGGACAGGTTTGGCTTTTGTTTTTTACTAGCATTTCCCAGTTGGGGCAATCCCATTACAGCCCTCTCCAAATCTGCTTTCAGCTCCGTCAATGTGCCCTGCAAGATAATTTTTTTCCCCAACCCCAGATCGATCAGGTAAGTCTTCACTATCTGAAGTTTTCAAGAATGCGTGAAACTGAAGAATAGTTAATACTTCTTCGCCATCATTACGTACCTGCAACTCACTCATGTTCTCTTTTAACCAGAACATCTGTATATAACTAGGCCTTGCCACAGTACGCTGGAAATTACAGACGATAGCAACCTGCAATGAAATCCAAATAATTATGGATGGCACTAAGCCAAAGAAAATAGAATGACTATCACATTATCATCCGTTGTCTTACCTCGCTCCTTGCTTGGGTATGAAAACTTAACTTCTCTGAAACATCTCCAGAGGGTGTTTCTTTATTGTTCAACTGCCATCGCGAATGAAAAAAGAAATAGAGAAGTCAAACCAGGTGGAACACTATGAAGAGTACACAAAAAGTGAAAGGTATAATTAAGTTCGGTGAAGGCCAGTACAGCTTACAAATTCATCCAATGTAATGCATGCATTGTATGCACGGAATACTTTTCCTGTAAGGCCAGGCATCAGTTCCTCTAGATGTGCATTCAATTTACTGGTATTCTCCAACTTGTCAAATAGACCGTCAGTACCATTCTTTCCTGAATCAAATAGCAGAAGAACCAAAGAAATGGACTTCGTGTCAAATTGAACACACACACTCTCAAATTTCTCTGCTTAAAGAAAAAACTGGATGAAAAACATCCTAAATTAAGACACTTGCCACGTACTCACCAGCCATGAAGTCCTCAATTGCTTTGTAAACAGAAACCTCAACGTCAACAGTATTTTCACATCTTATTGAATCATTGACGAGGAGGTTAAACTAATGTTGTCAAAAATAGAGGTGACCGGTTATTATCTAGACAAATATAAACTCTTAAACTATATCCAGTGATTAAACATCAACATATATATGCCAGATATTACCTCCAACGAGTTAGGGGGAATTGTTTTGACGTTTTCTACTTTTAATTTGCAGCACTCAACAGTATCAATCTCATCATCATCCTGCCAGCAATAAAAGTAAAGCATGCATAACTCTGTCGAATTCTTTAAGGCTAGATGGTTTGAATAATTATGTTTATATTCTTTCTCTATGTTTGGATACTATTAGATATTTATACCAATATGCAGAATGAAAACATCAAAATTACGTCTAATATTAGCATATAAAAACCTTCTTTGAAAAGATAATATTTATTAAAAAGTCTAAAAAAAAAAAACACACACACACACAAATTCAGGTGCAAAGAAATGAAAGAATCACATAATTAATACCGTATCATTTCCAGCCCTGAGACAAAGCTTGTCAACAAGATAGGTAGCAACCGCTATTTGCCTCTTTTCAGCATCTTCATTCATAAAATCCTTAGTGTATGCAGCTCTGATATTTTCTATGTACGCCTACAATTGGTGTTTATCAATCAATAAGATAAGCCCAATTTCTAATATATTTATAGACATATATATCCATCGATCAACATACCTTCAGCATCCTTGCTTTCTCATATGTATCCTTCTCTCTTTTCATTTCAGAAATCTGAGGCATATTTTGAACACAGGCAACAAAAAAATATTAACATTTTAATCATCTGAAGACGCAATTACATGATGAGAAAATAACAAACAACTCCAATTTGGAAGCTTATAGGCATCAATCAAAATACCATCAGCATCTTTGCTTTCTTTCTTTCTTTTGGGTCCAACAACGGTTTCTTGAAGGTTTTCCTGGTGGTTTCCATTCCAAAAGTCTGAGGCGTACGTATATTGAACACGGACAACAAAAGAATATTAGCACTCCTAAACATGAAATTATATGATCGATGATGACAAAGGATCAGCTACTACTAGCTAGAAGCTAGGTTCTTGATACACATAGCCTCAGATATTGAGGCATGATATATACTTAGATCCCCCCTCTTTCGTTTTTATGCATTCCATAGAAGCATGTTTTTCAAGAAATCATATTTAAGAAGTCCAGAATGTTAAAATTATATATATATCTGAGTTATAAACTTTGTGGAAGGAAAATAACAGAAAATTAATCTATTTTCAAAAAGATCCTAACATAACATTGCATGGGTTAAAGACTATACATTCAACAAACGACCCCCGTTATGCAAAAACTCGGGCATTCTTTCAACCATCCAATTCATGAGTCAACCTAATCGTAATTGATTCAACACGTTCTACAAAGTTGAAATACAGTAACAAAACATCTGAGGCTCTGCATCAGCTTGTCACTGTATATACAAACCTTCTTTTGCTTCTTATCGATCTGAGCTAATGCAATTGTCCAGACTTGAATGCTTAGAAGAACCCAAATTAACTAATGAAGGAAACAAAGAGAACGAAAAATTTACACCGATTGTTTTTATTTTCACTCTCCAGATTTGTGCTTTCTCGCAAACCAAACAGTATGTTGAATTATATATGCACAAAGGCCAACGTAATTAGTTAATATGGCTATGAATCTATCAGGAGAAACCTAAATTAACCTTCATCATTAAATCAAAATCGGAAACACAGAAGCAATCTAAAACAACATGCATAATCATCAAGTGCATACGTAAAGACATGCATGGAGATCAAACCTGAACCCTAATAAATATAGAAAGAGGTTCAGACCTACAGATTTTGCGATTTCTCTGTCCTCAGATCGAAAACTACGTTCTGCAACTGGGAACGGCAGGGTTTCAAGGTATTTATAGCAACCATGAAACGGAAACATACACGCCTACGCGATCCAGCCCTACCTCCCGGTGGGCTCCAGCCCAACCGACCGAGAATATTGAGGAAAAAAAAATAAAAAATCTTTATCTTCACTATTGTACATTGGTCTTTTGATAAAAAAGAGTCGTTTAAAAAAAAAAAAAAAAAACTCATAATTGAGCTCATAATTAATAATTAAAGACTTGTATTAATCTTCTGGCCTTAACAGATCAAGGAATTACAAATGTGCCACTGTTTCTCTAATATATAATTCTTTTAATTTAAGGAAAACTCACTCACTCACACTATTAGACTGAAACTCTTAACCGACGAAAAATTTTCATAACCTAAGAGCTTTTTTCATTGCCAACAAACTTAGATGACGAAATATTTCTCGCCTAAGTCTCGTCGTCTAGAAGTGGTCATCTAAGTACTTAGACAACGAAGAAATTAATGTTTCCTCTCCTAAGTGACCACTTAGAAGACGAAAGTCTTTCGTCTTCTAAGTTTACTTTTGACGACGGAAACTTCTTAGAGGACGAAAATTTTCGTCGGCTAAAGCTTTACTTAGACGACGAAATTATTTACTTTCCTCGCCTAAGTAACTACTTAGTCGACGGTGACGACAAAAAAAGTTTTGGACGACGACAATTTTCGTCGGCCTTGCTTCACTTAGCCGAAGAAATTTTCTTTTCGTCGATTAAATAATCTACTTAATCGACGAAATTGAATTGATATCGTCGCTTTAGTGATTTAGTAATTAATTTTTTTTCTTTTAATTAAAGTACTTAGTCGACGAATATTATATTTTCGTTGCATTAGTAAACAACTTACTAATGGTTGGAGGCTCTAGCACCGATCTCATATTCGATCTTGTCCAATGGCACCTTGACGTTCCGGCCGGCCTCTGGCCTTACCGCCGTCTCCGGTTTGCTGCTGGATGGAAATCATGGGCTTGGCTTGTAGATGGAGGTTTTGCTGTGGGATTGCTTAGGACTTGGGTGGTTGTGTCGGTTGGGTGGTATGACGGAGGTGGTTGGGTGATTCTTCGCTGCAGTGGAGGTATGGACACCGGTGACGCAGAGTCGTTTGGCATTTGCGGCGACGATTCATTCTTTCGACGGCGACGGTGGGGCATGACTGACAACGGGTTGGAGGAAGATGGTGGTATGGTCCGTACCCATCATTTGGGTCTTGGCTCCTGTCGGTGACTCTCTTTTGGGCCTGGATTGTGGGCTAGGGCTTCTCGCTCTATTTCCCTTTTTGTTTTTATGTTTTTTATTTAATATAACTCCTTTTTGGAGTCTAGACATGTTTTAGTTTATCTATTACCAATAATTCCTTGTATTAGGAACCCTAATGCACTTAATGTGCCTGAGTCTTATACCTACTATCCATGAATGATCATGGAGTTAGGTTTTTCTTTTCCTCCGATGTGCGAAAGCTTCCGAATAGGTGTTCTAGCCTATGTATCATGTTGGTGTCCTGTATACCATGAAGCCTTGTACTATCATGAAAATAGGTGATAGCGGGTGTATATGTAATGGCTATCTTGGCATACGCGAATCAAATGAATGAATTGTTCCCCTTTAAAAAAAAACACTTAGGCGACGAAATGTAATATTCGTCATCTAAGTACTTTAATTTTTTTAAAAAAAAATTAATAAATTGAGACAGAATACAATTAATATATTAATAAATTTATTCATACAAATTAAATACTTTATATTAATAATTTGTTCATAAAAGCTAAAACGCTAAGGATAAAGAAATTAGACCAACAATATCGTATGGCCATGAGCATGCTACCTACTTTTGGTTTGACTGAAGACTTGCAAACATACTAAACTGTTGCTCCAACCGACCAAGACGGTCTTGACCTTCTCGTGCCTCCTGCTAAAGTAGGGCGATTCGTTCATTGGTCTGTCGTGCCTCCTCCTCTGCATGTGCGATACGATCTCTAGCCTGCCGAGCCTCCTCCTCTGCTCGTGCGATACGGTCTCTAGTCTCTCGGGCCTCCTCCTCTGCCCGTCTGATACGCTCTGCATTTGAAGACCGACAACCACTACCAAAAAAGGCATCATAGCCGACGAATTTAAGTCGTCGGCTATAATTATTATACCCGGCGATTTCGTCGGCTATAACCATTACCCGACGTCATATCGTCGGTTATAACATCGTCGGAAATACGCCGTCGGCAAAACTATACCCGACGACGATATCGTCGGCTATAACCATTTTAGCCGACGAAATACCACTACAGACGACGAATTTCGTCGGCTATAATGGTTATAGCCGACGAATAAAGAGTTCGTCGGCCGTTATTTGCAATTTCGTCGGCTATAATGTCTTTTCTGGTAGTGAACGTCTAGTGGAACTTTAGCTTTGAGATGATTGGGAGCTGACACCGAAGGTTACTCCTCCTAACCCTCGAATCTCACCGCTGTTTCGCTGTCCTAGTGCATTTACAAGCACTTGGGCCTAAGCTGGCTCGTCGAAATAGTGAATGATTTGATCTTCTGGAACGTCTGGGTGTTCCTGCCTCACAGTAATCATCACCTTATCGATCTGTTCTCTGATCTTTCGCTGCATTTGAAAATGAAGTGCATTAACATCATTAATTACATAAGAACAGTGTCAGATGATGAATTTAAACATAATATGAAAGTTCTTATATTTTCTGCCGCTTCCGGGTGCTCAGGAGGGTACACCATCTCATAATTGTTCACCAACGCCAATGGTTCACCATTTTCCTTAAACTCGAGCGCCCCATAGATGAAAGGCTTTGAACCGGACCGATGGTGCAACGTCTTCTTCCCCCGGTTGATTGTGTTGGCAGCTGATCGTCTCTTTAGAAGTTTAATTAAATTTTAGACAAATAATTAGCATTCAAACAAAATAAAAATTAAGAATGTTTACGTTGGAAAGCACGAAATGCCTCAAACTACGGCGGCTTGATCTCTCAAAATGGGTACGTAGGCAGTATGGTCTTTAAACCAGATGCAACCACCCAAAACAAAATCATCCTGAATCAATCAGGCGAACTACGTGTAGCTTGATCTCTTCATAGGGTAAGTAGGCAATCTGGTTTTAAAACTAAATTCAGTTGCAAAACTTTTCAAAAAAAATCTTTACCCAAAATCGAGTGGGGTGAACTACATTTGGCTTGATTCCTTTACAGGATACGTAGGCAGTCTGGTAGCAAACTGGACCCAGCCATATTTTCAAATCCATCTTTTTTTTTTACCTGTTTTCTCATGTTATTATAAGCAGGTAGTAGAGATTGATTTGTCATACAATTATTGATGAAAAATAGCATCAGCAGTCACTCATCAAACTCCTACAGTCCTACATGATTGCCAAAATGTCAAAATTTCTGCAAATGATATGATATCAAGCTACAACGGGAGTGACTGGTTTGTGAATGTACAACCAGTAACCACCAGATGCTAAAATAAATTTGCATTGTGATGAAGGCACAACAGCAAGCCTGCAAGCGCACAGATAACCCGCAAGGACTCTAAGCTTGTATGAGTATAAACTGCAGAGTACAAAATCAGTCAAATCAAAAAGTTGTCAAGCCTTGCACGCGCAAAGCTGTTTGACGCACGATGCTTGAGGGGGCAATTGTTGAACCGAAAAAAAAAAAACAAAAAAAATAATAACCCATAAAGGGTTTTGATTTCGGTAAATAAAAAAAATAAAATAAGTGGTCACTTTGTTTTGTGATATCTAAAAAAAATCTTATTGGAGTCCTACTACAATTAATGCAAAGAGGTTAGGGAGTCCGGATAAGTTTGAAAGCCTTCTTATCAACATGGGTACTAGATATTCATTACAACTCAATCTCCTCAAGTCTCAGCCAATTAAGCACTCTATATAAATAGGCATAAACATGAGAAGACGGAAGAACAAGGAGAAAAGAATAGCCGAAGCTCTGCTGCAAAGGAGGACGAGGTTCAGAAGTAAGTAGTCGAAGCTTTACGGCCGCTACTGTAGTTACCCCGATTTTATAAATCAATTTCTTGTAAATCTCTTGAGATTTTGGAAGGGATTCTGAGTTTTAAAATCCGAAAAATGTTTATTTTCGAGAGATTAAAGTTGACTTTCTGATCCGTCACGATTTTTGAAAAGTTTCCTTCACGAAAGTCGTAGAGCTCAACGATACGAGTTCGTGGACACGTGGCACACGTGAAACGGATGTCATATGAAGAAGTTACGACATGTCGAAGTTATTTCCAAATTCAGAAATCCTATAAATAGAAAGAATTTCTGGTAAAAGTCAGAATTTCCCTTTCGGTCCGTTTTACCTTTTACTGTAGCTTTTTACTATTAAAAATTTACTGTAGTAATTCTCTCTCTCCTCCGATCTCCGCCGTCCGGCCGCCGCGGCGCAAGCGCCACCCACCGATCGAAAGGGTTTTCCCTCCTCCATCGATTGAGCCGAGAATCGGCGCGACCCACCGCCGGTGCACGGAGCAGCAGCGCCCGAAAGTCCTGCCGCCGCCTGTGACGGAGCTTCTTGCCGTTCTAGGCGTCGCTGGAGATCGAGTGACCCATCATTCGAACCGTTTCCGCCGTGCGCTCCTCCCTGTGTAAGTGGATCACGCCGAATCGGGCTAAATCGAGCGGATCGAAATCGGGCCATTCTGATCTCCTTAAACCCGTTTCTGTGTTCGATCCGGATCCGACCTGACCCGTTTCCAGCACCCAGACCCGGTCAGTCCAGTCAACGTTGACTGACGTTGACCGTCAGCGTTAACCGTTGACTAATGTTGACCAGCCGTTGACCGACACTGTAGCAGTCCGAACCGAACGCCGTTTCGGTCCAAATCGACTCGTTTCTTCCGAGGCCCGACGCTATGCAGAGATTTACCTTTTTGGTGAATTAAGGTGAGTAAACCTCATTGTGTTCGTATTGTTTTACGAGTTAATTTATAGTATTGGATAGTTAAATGCAAAATGGTTTTATGAAAATGATATTTGTTTTAAATTGAATGAACTTGATCGACTACGGTTCATTGGTAAGTAAAATTAATTTATTATAAAAATGATTTTCAAAGGGTTTTACGATCAATTACTATAGTTGGTATTAGTGGACTATTCTTGAGTGAATGTCTACGTATACATATATATATATATAGTTACGTGAAGTATATGTTTTATGGGTGTGCAATTGAGTGCTTTAATTGTTATGAAATTGTCATAATTGTGTATTATATGAGTGAGTGTGTTGGTTTGGAAACCAACGGCCAATGTAGGATCTTCCCAGAAGTGGTCGAATTGGGATCTTACATGTGTGGCGGTGGTGATCTTTCCTATGTGTTGATGGGAGATCTTTATATGTGTGTTTGGGTTGGTATGGAAACCAACGGCCAATGTAAGATCTTGTCATTAGTGGTCGAATTGGGATCTTACATGTGTGGCGGAAAGGATCTTGCCAGTAGTGGTTGAATTAGGATCCTTGTGGCATCTATGATCAGTTAGAGCTCTAGTCTGTCTGTCTTGGTGAGAGTCGGATGGGAATGATTGAGGTCATTGCCCTGTGTGTTATTCATTGGTTGATTACGTGTTGTTTTCTTGAGTTTAATATGGTAACATCTTGGCTTCATTTGAGATTGAGGGATTTCTTATATGTTTTCATTTGTTCATATTTGTGTGGTTGTTTGTGCGTGACTTCCTGAACTAAGTTTTATGTAGGAGTCACAATTTTAATTGTGTAAGATTTGTATTTTCCTGAACTATGCTTTTAAGCAGGAAAGTCTGAATCTTACCATGTATTTTTGTGTACTTTAATTTTATTATCTTGAATTTGTCCGTTTTACTCACACGAGCTTTGAAAGCTTACCGGGTTCGTTGTTTACAACCCGGTGCACCAATTGTTGGTGTAGGGGTTAGAGCTGCAGGTGAGGACCAGCAGCCAGGGAGCAACATCTGAGTCGCACGGCTAGTAGGTGTGGACTTTGGTCTAGCTTGTTTTTATTTTTGGGTTAGTGAGTGACAGCGTGAGACTCTATTGTTACATTCATGTTTTGTTGATGTAACATTTTTGAGTGTTTGAGCCACGCACTTAAACTCTGTTGTTGTACTTAGTTATTTGTATAATAACTTTTAAGTATGGAGTTTTTGTGGATTTTCACACTATCGAAATTGGATTTTTTTTTATATCCAAAATTTCGGGGTGTGACAGCTACAAAGGGTGAGTCTCTCTCCCTCTCCTCTGTGTTCACATGCCTCTCAACGATGACCAATTCCGGGCAGCGTCCCGATGACAAGACAATTTCGGGCAGCGACCCGATGAACAAGCCGAGCAGCATCTCTGAAGCACCATGCCACTTGCTGTCAACTACCATAGCCAAAAGACCTCTGCCCTAAATCCCAGAATTCTCATACGAAATGACCCTCACTACTAAAACATAGCCTTGAGGCTTGTGAGATTATGTCACCTGTATAAAAAGAGGGGCCGTGGAGTTAACAATATGAAGTAGGACACAAAGTAAATGGTGACGGTGGTGAGTTACACATGCATAAAACAAAATAACTTGATTATCAATTGCTTGAAACAACAAAACAAAAAGGGCTGGGAAGAGGTGCCGCCAAGCTTGGCGGTACTATCTTATTTGCTTCAGGAACTTCAATCAAGTTTAATATGAATGTGAATGAGACAAATGGGTGAAGCTTGAAGGAATTGAATCAACAAAAGCATAAGAAAACCCACGAAGACAAAACTAACAGAGACTACCACTGCTAAAGTCCAGCCAAGAATTTGCTGCAGAAACTTGTCTTTGGCATTTCATCGAACATGTGATGGGCGTCGGGTTTTTCCTCTGCAAGTGAAACAAGAACAGCCCTACTCGAGCATATTTTAATGCCACAAGGAGATATTGGAAGCCTAGAGTCACGAACAGAGCATATCAAATCGAGAAAGTCAATCTTGTTGTGCACAAAGCCAAAACCCAGGGTGCACTTATCTATGCTCACAAAGAAGTGATCAAGCAACATGCAAGCTTAAATGGGTGAAAAATTATGTTTTGATGAATACCTATACGAGCTGCCATCTCTGATCACACCCCTCTTCAATATCTGGGTTCTAAAAAATGAAGACAAGAAGAAGTGAGATGAAGGAACAAAGAATTCGGAGGAAATACTTCCGCGGGTTTATACCATGTCGGGCTCAAGCCAAAGCCAGCAGCCCATTTGAATCCTCAGGCCTGAAGCTCAAAGCCCACCTCAAATTTGGGCCCATTTGAAGAGTTCGACAAGGCCCAACATGGCTGGTGTCCAGATCAAATACATAAATATCAGTTTCGTATAATGATGCTTCGAGACCTAAATTCCCATTGGTACAAAACCAAGAAAGCTTAAATGCTGCAGTATGAATTACGTAGGCAATCTAGCGACCCACTAGATGCAACCACATATTTCAAATCGAATCACTGACTCCGCCAGACAAATTCAACAAATCTGAATCATTGGCTCTACAGTCAAATTCACTCAAGCACCAGAAAAAGCAAATCATTCCCAAAATGCTCAAAAGCAAGCTCGAGGGACCTCAAACACAAATTCTAAATAAATGGGTCATCTACCCATTTAAATACCAAATGCCTGGAACTACATGTGGTTTGAACCCGCAAAGAGTATGTAGGCAATCTAGAACTAAATTTATCTAGATGCAACCGCGTCCTAAACACAAAATCGAATCCCTGGTTCTCTTACACCAAATTCGTCCAGACACTACTCATATTCCAAAATCAAAGCCCTCCATTGAGTCATTCACTCATTAGAACTCTTGAACAACTAGTGGTTTGATCCCTTCTAAGGTACGTAGGCAACCCAATATAAATTCTGGGTGCAGCCGCAAAAACAAACAAACTCACATTGGTTTCTTTATGAGTGGAATCAAATGGTTTTTCCTTGTAACAAGGGATTGTAATTAAAAGACACATTCTGTCTTGAATGGCTCAAACCCGAAATAATTAAAACTCTATTCGATTAATGAATATGAGTGAGATTACCTTGGGTGACATTTTACACTTCCTGTAAATTTAAATTTTCGCCCAACACACGTGTAAGGCTTGAAAGTTCCCACATGTGCAAGGGCATATTGAAATATAAATCTCACATTGGGAAAAAATATCTCCGTATCACCCAAATAGTTGTGTAACATTCAAAACTAGCTTATTTGTCTTAGAAGTTAGAATAGAGAAATTTGTAACCAGGTATTCTAGAAGGCTTTACTATATATATATATATATATATATATATATATATATAGTTCCTATCTAGAGCGGGGCTCCTTATTTGATCGACTTTCTGATCAAATTTCTACATCTCCACCGTTCAGTATTCAGGTATATGTGTGTAGATCATCTTTGCAAAATTTCATCAAATTTGATAATCGTTTGAACATTCCCAGTCGTAATTAACACAAGTGGTTCATACTGAACAGATTCAATATATTCATTGTTTTTTTTTTATCGTTTTGATACCTTACCGATCACCAAATTTGATGAAATTTTGCAGAGATGATCTACACCCATATACCTGAATACTGAACGGTGCAGACGTAGAAATTTGATCAGAAAATCGGTCAAATAAGGAACCCCGCTCTTTAATTTCAAAGCGGAGCCCCGCTTTAGATAGAGACTATATATGTAATATCCCACATCGGCCAATGGAGAGACAGTAATGTGCCTTATATGTACATGCCTACCACCATCTAACACGACGAGTTTTGGGGGCTCAATGGCTTCGGAGGGGATGAGAACTCCAAAGTTAAGCTTGCTGAGTCCAAAGCAATCCCAAGATGGATGACCTACTGGGAAGTTGTGCCCTAAGCGGACAATATCGTGTTACGGCGGAGCTGGTCCCAGGATGTGACAGTATATATATATATATCAATGTTTCCAAAGTTCCTATACTAGATAACATAATTTAAGCTCTCATATCAGCACCCGGATCGGATCTACACAACTCATACCTCCAGTGTGATCACAAACTTTAATCGACAACGCATCATTTCGATGGGAATAATATTGGAGGTCGACTGATGGCTAGTTTGATATTGTTGCGATCTAAAGAAAAAAAAAGATTACTGTTGTGCTGTGAATTGAATTAGCTGTGAATTAAAATAATTTAATCTCATACAAACCCAAAGCATCATTAAGGATGACATTTTAAAAAATTGGGTAAAACCCGTGAGTGTTTACTCACCCAATAACAAAACTGGGTAATACACTAATACCCATTAATTTGTTTCATGGGTATTTTCATACCCACCCATTTGGGTAATGGGTAATGCCCGTCTACCCAATCTATCCACAATTAATGAGCTGATTCAAATAAAATTTATTTTTTATATTTAATCAATTGAACTAAATAATTGATGTTGATTATCTCAAAAGCTCAAACCCATCTCTACCCATACCGTCTCCTCCTCTTATCCTCTTCTCAAGTCAAATATAATATGATTTGGAGAATGAATTTTCTGATATTTTATTCGTCTCACATTGGAGGCTATATAAAGAGGATACAAGATATACTATGTACTACATTGTTCTACCATATACAGAACAGGAAAGTATTAATTACATAATATTCATGACTCACGCTAACACTCCCCCTTAAGTTGGCGCATACACATCAACCATGCCCAACTTGCTTAATGAGTCATGAAAGACCTTCTTGGAAACTCATTTAGTGAGTACATCTGCAAGCTGCTCTTCAGTAGGAACAAAAGGGAAGCTAATAATCTTAGCATTTAACTTCTCTTTTATAAAATGACGATCCACCTCTACGTGTTTAGTACAATCATGTTGTACTGGATTTTGTGATATATCAATAGCTCCTTTGTTGTCGCAATATAACCGCATTGCATTTGACAACTTAACACCCAAATCACGTAGCAGATTTCTCAACTACAACAATTCACACACTCCATGAGTCATACCTCTATACTTAGCCTCAACACTTGATCGAGCTACAACCTTCTGCTTCTTACTCTTCCATGTAACCAAATTACCTCCCACAAAGGTAAAATAACCTGATGTCGACCTCCTATCTGTAATATTTTCAGCCCAGTCTGCATCTGTGAAACCACTGACCTCAAGAATGTTGTTGTGTTTAGAGAACATTACTCTTTTTCATGGAGCAGACTTCAAGTATCTCAAAATCCTCACAACAGCATCCATGTGATCCACACTTGGATTATGCATGAACTGACTCACTACACTTACTACATATGCAACATCTGGTCTGGTATGTGCCAAATAAATCAGGCGTCCAACTAGCCTCTGATAACAAGTCATGTCGGTAGGCACCTGATCAGGATACTCTGCTAATCGATGATTCTGCTCAATAGGAGTATCAATTGGAGTACACTCCAACATACCTATATCTGCCAGTAGATCTAGGACGTACTTCCGCTGACACAGATAGATTCCCTCACTCCCCCTGGCTACTTCAATGCCCAAGAAATACTTGAGTGTACCCAGATCCTTCATATCAAATTTTGTAGCTAGCTGCTTCTGTAATCTATCTATCTCAACAGTATCATTACCAGTAACTACCATATCATCAACATATATAATCAAGGCTGTTACCTTCCCATGTTGGTGTCGGAGAAACAATATGTGGTCTGAATTACTCTGTTTGTAACCAATTTTCCTCATGAATTGTGAAAACCTTCCAAACCAAGCACGCGGTGATTATTTAAGACCATACAAAGATTTTATCAATCTGCATACGAAGTTACCTGGAGAAGCAGCTACATACCCAGGTGGGAGGTCCATATATACCTCCTCTGTAAGTTCTCCATGAAGGAATGCATTCTTGACATCAAACTGTTTATGAGGCCAGCTTAAGCTAGCAGCAAAAGAGAGCAATACCCGAATGGTGTTCATCTTTGCAACAGGTGCAAAAGTCTCATCATAGTCTATTCCATATGTCTAGGCGAATCCCTTTGCTACTAAGCGTGCTTTATACCTGCTAACTGACCCATCTGGATTATGCTTCACTGTAAACACTCAGCGGCATCCCACAGTCTTCTTTCCATGTGGTGGACATACAAGTTTCTAAGTATTGTTCTTCTGTAATGCTTCCATCTCCTCCTCCATTGCTTTCCTCCATTTTGGATCTCCCAATGCATCCTGCACTTTGTTAGGTACTGATATAGTAGATATTTAAACACAAATGATTCATATGACTTAGACAATCTTTTGGTGGACATGAAATTTGCAACATGATACTTAGTTTTGGCTTCAAGGGTAGGTTCATACTTTTTTGCTGGTTGACCTCGAGTAGACCTACTTGGTAAAATATATTGTCCACTAGTAGCATCACTAGTATTAACCCCAATAGGATGACTAACCTCAGATGAGTGATCTTCTGTACCAGGGAGACATGAGTCAGGGGTATCAATAACAGTTGGTGAGGCAGGAGGGGCAGTTGCGCTGTCAGCTTCTGGAGTAACTATCTCAGTATTCTCTGTTGGTGCCTGTGAAGCTGATGCATCAGTAATCTAAACTGAACCTGTTACCATATCTCCTGTCTGACCTGTCTCCTCCCCCTCTCCATGATATAACTCTTCAAAATATGAATGCTCCCCCTGAAGAGTAGTATCAGGAAAGGTAAAATAGCTCATGTCTTCAAGAAATGTAACATCCATAGTGACATAGTACCTCCTAGTAGGCGGATGATAACACTGATACCCTTTCTGATGTCCTCCTTAACCAACAAACATACATTTAATTGCTCGGGCATCCAACTTGGACCTCTGACTCTTGGGAATATGAACAAATGCAACACAACCAAAAACACGAGCAGGAAGATTATGAAATGAAGGTAAAGAGACATAAGATGCAAGTACCTCATATGGTACTTTGCCTTAGAGGACACTAGATGGAAGACGATTAATGAGGTGGGCAGAGGCTATGACAGCATCACCCCATAGATATTTAGGGCAATGGGTACTAAAGAGAAGACAACGAGCCATATCAAGTAAATGACGATTTTCCCTTTCAGAGACCCCATTTTTCTCAGGTGTGTAAGGACACGTTGTTTGATGAACAATCTCATTTGTTTTAAAAAACTCTTGAAAGTCATGGTTTACATATTCTCCTCCATTATCAGAACGAAGAACTTTAATGGCGGCATGGTATTGTGTTTGGACATTGGTATAGAAGGCTTGAAAAGCTGGAAAGACCTCATTCTTGGTTTTAAGAAGAACGATCCATGAAAGACGAGTGTAATCATCAATAAATGACACATAGTACCTCATACCCGACATAGTATGCTCTTTTGTAAGACCCCAAACATCATAATTAATTAATTCAAAAGGAACAACACTTTTATTGGAAATACGAGGAGAATAAGTAGTTCGATGTCTCTTGCTCAAAACACACGTTTCACAACGTAAAACTGACTCATCCACACCAATAAACAAAGTAGGCATGGTTTTTTCATAATACTAAAATATGGACGCCCTAAGCGATGGTGTCATAACCAAACTTCACTTAGCTTGTCAGAAGTGGAGATCAAAGCGGTCCGGGACTATGCTCCTGGTTTTTCCCCTGCGTACGTCTGATCCAGATGAAATAAGCTGCCCCTCAGATACCTCCGACCTAGTAACTCCCCAGTGAGAAGATCTTAAAATATCACATACATGGGAAAAAAGGTCACAGAGCATTTGGCGTCCGTATTCAATTGTGGGACAGATATCAAATGATGAGATAAAGTAGGGACATATAGCACATTGTGGAGTTCTATGATGGAAGAAATATGAACTGGCCCTTTTCCTAACACAGGGAAAGCCTCACCATTGGCATTAGTAACATAGGGTACTGGAGGAGAGGTCAATTCAGTAAAATAGGATTTGTCATAAGTCATGTGATCAGAGACACCAGAATCAATAATCCATGTATCAGACCCAACAAAACTAGAGATATTCAAAGCCATACCTATCTTACCATGACCAGCAATTGATGTTGTGGGTGCTGCTCCTCCTGCCGTATGATGATCTTGTCCGACCACATTATAGATATCTGGTTCTTGGACCAACTGGAGAGCTGCTTTCGCCTTAGGACGATAATTAGACCTCTTAGGCCTAAGGTGTGGATACAACTTCCAACAAATCTCGCGAGCATGGCCAGTGTCATTGCAATAAGAGCAAGGAGGACGGGGTTGATTCCCAAAACTTGGTGGTGGTACTTGCTTATGAAGTGGAACGGAATTGGATTGTTGAAGAAGTGGTGCTGGAGATCTTACCTGAATAGTAAGGCTGGAAATTTTAACTTGTGCTTGATTAAGACTGTCCTGCTGAGACTCATCCTTACGGATATATGTGAAAGCGGTAGTCAGACTTGGAGGTTCTGTCATTCTAAGAAGCTCACCTTTGGCGCTGTTATGCTTTGCATCAAGTCCTCTCAATAAATGGTGAACATGCTCAAGTTCCTTCTCCTTCTGGTACCAAACAATATATGTCTGGTTCTTGATCTTGCAAGGACGCTTCATATCAATCTCTGCCCAAATATTTTTCAACTTAGTGAAATATTGCGCCACTGGCTGCCCATTCTGTTGCATTGCTGAAGCTGTGCACATTAAGTCATGAACCTGTATGAAATCAGACTCATTAGTGTATAGGTCTTCCAATGTCCTCCAGATTTCCTGCGCGGTATCACATTGCTCCACAAGGTCTACTATATTCTCATTCATGGATTTGTACAAGGCTGACATTACAAGACCATCATCATCTTCCCACTTAGTGTAGGCATCAACATCACCTTCATTAGGGACCTCAATTGTCCCAGTTACATGCCCCATCTTGTGCATTCCTCGGAGATGAGCGGTCATGATTTTCTTCCATTTACGGAAGTTGGTTCCATTGAGTTTAGCTCCCCCAAATGAACTAATTTCAGAATTCTTGACAGATACTTCAAACTTCTGAACATCATTGACTTTAGAACTTTCCTCTTTTCCAGAACCCATAGTAAAGTGAACTTCAAATCAGTAAGTATGCAGCGGAAACGACAAAGAAAAACTGATACAACCGGGTCAGATAGCAGAACCGGGTTGGATAGCAAAAACGGGTCTGATAGAAACAAACCGGGTCAGAAAACGGTCGGGCCTGAAACCAGGTCGGATAGCAGAAAACGGGTCGGGTCTGGAACCGGGTCGGACAACAGAAATGGGTCGGGTCTGGAACCGGGTCGGATAACAGGAACTGGGTCGGTCCTAGAACCGGGTCGGATAACAGGAACCGGGTCGGGCCTGAAAACGGGTTCGGAGAGAGGAACTGGGTCGGGCTGAAGCCAAATCGGGTCGGACTGAAATAGAGATTTCTGTCGGACGCCGATCCTTCTGGGAAGACGTCGATTCTTCTGGGTTGGTGGAGCAGTCGAGACGCCGTAGAGCCGACGAGTCCTTGAGCGTCCCTAACCGATTTAGGGCGTCGGCGATTCAAACCGGGAGAGCCTTGCCGATTCGGTCTTCTGGAG
This sequence comes from Potentilla sterilis, assembly GCA_963682095.1. Lineage (NCBI taxonomy): Eukaryota > Viridiplantae > Streptophyta > Magnoliopsida > Rosales > Rosaceae > Potentilla > Potentilla sterilis. The sequence goes on from OY821765.1 coordinate 2,596,411, forward strand.
CTTGGTGAGGACATGTGCAGGTGCGACGCCGGGAAGGTGAAGGTCCGACTTGGTCAGACTGGGTCGAGCAGACGGAGGAGATAACGATCCACAAAGCACAGATACCAAGAAGTTTGTGGGAGAGAAAAAACAACCCGTGGGATAACAAAGTCTGACAAAGAGCCTACGCCAGACAATCCCAAAAAATTAAGACAATAAATCCTAACAATGGGGTTTAATTGGGAATAAAAACAAAGAGACAAAGTCCTCTCGGATCTTTACTCTGATACCAAGTCAAATATAATATGATTTGGAGAATGAATTTTCTGATATTTTATTCGCCTCACATTAGAGGCTATATAAAGAGGATACAAGATGTACTATGTACTACATTGTACTACCATATACAGAACAGGAAAATATTAATTACATAATATTCATGACTCACGCTAACAGTCTCTCCTTGTTTCACCGGAGACAGAGACCAACACGAAAACGGCACATCAAGATATTGGATGAAAGAAGCAAACCAGAATCTGTTCCTCTCTAAATTCCAGATTTTTTCCATGAATTTCTTTACCATGGTGGTGAGGTTGGGATCCGGCGATGACTTGACTTGACTACGGCATGTAAGGAGATGGGGTGTTTGGGCTTGAATTTGGCAAAAGGAGGGGTAAGAGGTAGGAGGTACAGGACTACAGGAGCGTGCCCATAGGAACTGTAGAGCGATGGCAGCTTACTTCGTCGTCGACGATGGTAGTTGGGTGACGACGGTGAACATGATTGTCTCCACCACTTGATTCTCTCTCTCTCTCTCTAAGTGAATCTGGGAAGTACTGCACATCAATGAAGATATTGTGCTATATAACAGCCATATATATTTTTTTTTTCTTTGAGAAGAACAACCATCTTAAATATGCACACACTCAAATCTGTATAGTTTCTTTCAATTTTTTCAAACAAAAAAATAATTTATGTAGGAGTGTAATTTACTGTTATAAAAAAAAAAAATTATGGGTATGGGTACTCGCGGGTATTACCCACATATAAGTGGGTATTTAATATCCATTACCCATTTACTCATGGGTATTTTCTTGGTACAATTACCCGAATGAATTTATCTAAATAAAACGGGTACACACATTTACCCATACCCGTGGGTATTTATGCCAACTTTACGCATCATTAGCTGTATTTTCGGAAATACAAATACTCTCCAAGTAACCACTTTTTGAACTATTTTTTGTTGCAGTGGAGGAGATCGAACCCTCTACTTGGCCTAATATGGTAGCTCCACTTGAATGACACCAAGAGTCTGTTTATTTACCTTTTTTTTACTGCAGAGATTCACTACTGCTCAATCACAGCATTACTCATCGACACAAAGCTGGATTGCGATAGTTAGTGCAATTTAGGCTTAGTTTGGTATTGCATTTTGGGCAAAATAATCACTTATAATTATCATTATGAGTTGATTATGTGTTTGGTAAGTTTTTTATAAGGTGCTTATTTATAAAATTTAGTTGAAAAAACCACGATTTTAAAAAGCATGTCAGATGTTGCTTATTTATAACTCAGTTTTTTCATAGTTGATTATTTTCACCTCAATACCAAACTAAGCCTTAGTTATCATCAGAGTTAGTTAGGTTACTTGGCTGATTTGTCATTGATGAAGATGTAAAAGTATCAAATGTATTAGTCAGCCGAAAATGGGAATACTTTGCATTAACACATTCAGGCAGATCTGGCATTGCTCGACTTAGATGCATCTGGTGCTCTTGTAATTATACTACGGTCTTGTCCATGGATCTGTAGTTCTGTACAATGCAAATATTTTGATATGGTCTCCCTTGCGAGTAAGATTATGCATTTGCTTGTAGACTTGTGGTCATTTTTCTTTATTCGATTAAGCACCAAGAGTCTGCTTTGTGTATAGTTAGATAAGCCGTTTCACACAATCGATACTATATAAATTAAGCAAATGATAAGTTTAGGACAAAAGAAAATGAACAAGATCCAAGCTTAGCAAGAGAATGAAGAAGCAAAATGACAACAGCTAGTTTTACTAAGAGAAATGGCATGGCTATTATAAAAGCCACCAACAACAACCCTAGCAATTGGATCAGTAGTTTACTTTATATACAATACTACTCACAGATTCCATTGCATGTCATCAGCGTGCTAGCAATTGGAGAACTACAGGCCTCCTCAAGTTTCTTTTTTATTTGTACGCTGAGTGTTGGATAATTTTGTTGTACATGCACTGGTGTTAATCGATCAGTTGCCTCCATCCATCAAGGACAAAGGCTATGCATTCCTTTTGAGGGTGTTTCTTTCTTTGTGCATAACTTATAATGAAGTCACATTGTTTAAATAAGGAGCATAGAAAAGTTGACACTTAATTTGGGGAAATGGAAGTTGCAACCTGGGGAATTATAAGTTTTCAAAGTGCTCGGTTCATTGGCCAACTACTTTGATACAACATAATAAGTTACTTCAGTTCCAGTTTGCATATTCTTCTTTCTATGCAAATGCAAGGAAGAATATGTAGAAAAGCTAAGCAATACTTAAACATCTGTTTGGGAGAAACTAGGTGATTTTCATTAGAGGAATGTGTATAGGTTAAATATGTGACGATCGACGATTACTATCAGAGAGGAAATCATAGCCTTCTATTTAGTTGATGTCTGAACTTGCAATTCTCAAAGTAGATTGTTGTATATTGGCTCATTTTAATCTAATTCACATCACTGAACAATGCAGATTTGGTAAAATCGGAATCTACAAGGCCTACATGTTTGGTTTTCCTAGTGTGATTTGCACAGTGCCAGAAACAAATAAAAGAGTTTTGACAGATTCTTAGAATAGCTCAATCTTCTCCTCCAATCAAGACATGATTCAGATTTGATATAGCTATAATTGTGCATCAGTTTCTGATATTGTTATCAATGTAGTTAATTGTGGATCTGTAGTTATAGCAGTATTATTGCTTCATGCTAAACTGATCCATGGTCCTTGTGCTTATTTATTTTTGGGTTGGAGAGCGTTAGTGTGAGACACTATTATGTTTTACATCTATGTAGTTGATGATGTAATATTTTGTGGGTTGTAAGCCACACACTTGAACTCCGAAGTTGTACTTGGTTATTCGAATGATAACTTTTAAGTATTTGAGTTTAATTGTGAAATTTTCACATTGTCGAATTCGGATTTCGGTTATTTAAAATTCGGGATGTGACAGTAGAATAATCCATGAGTGGGTGTGGATTTCAAATATCGAAGAATACGCTTAACTGCAGTCCAATGTTCAGTAGTAAGAGAATGAAGAAACTGACAAACCTGATTAACAACATATGAAATGTCAGGTCAAGTGAGTGTTAAATATTGAAGTGCTCCCACAACACTTCTATATTCAGTGCCATTAGATAGAGGAGTGCCATCACTAATACTCAATCGCTTATTGATGGATGGAGTAGAAACCGAGCTGACATCAAGCATATTGGTACGATAAGCAGCTCCATTGTATACTTAATTTGAGTGAGACTCAGACCCTTGGAAGAGCGGTCAGCCTCAATGCCCAACAAATAGTGCAGATGCCCCTTATCTTTCATCAAAAAGAGTGTGCTTAATTTGGATATGATAGACTGAATCTGAGTAGTATGCGTCCCTGTTATCAAAATGTCATCGACATAAATTAACAAAAATATCTACACATACCCTGACTGATAGATGAACAAGGAGGGATCTGCTTGAGACGATATAAACCCCAATTCTTCCAAGAATGCTGTAAAACAAGAGAGCCAAGCACAGGGTGCTTGTTTGAGCCCGTATAAGGAGCGCTGCAATTTGCACACATGATTTGGAAATTTGGGATCAACAAATCCTTGAGGTTGCTGCATATAGACATCTTCAGACAAATAACCATGTAAAAAGGCATTTTGAACATCCAGTTGTCGGATGGACCAACCATAGGAAACTGCAATTGCCAATATGAATCGAATAGAGGAGTGTTTAATTACAGGACTGAAAGTTTCGCCGTAGTCAACACCCTCTTGTTGTGGAATCCTTTGGCTACTAATCGGGGTTTGTACCGCTCCACACTACCATCTTGTTTCTTTTTTATGCTATAAACTCATTTATTGAGCAACACATTCATGGATGGAGAATGAGAAACTAATTTCCATGTACCTGCTTTGAGAAGAGCATCAAATTCAGTGCGCATAACAGCGCGCCATTCAGACTGTTTTGCTGCCTGGGTATAACAGGTTGGCTCAATGTTATGAGTGATGGAAGTGACAACCATGACATATTTTGGGTTGGGTTTCACAACTCCACGTTGGCTTCTGGTTACAGGATGCAGAGGTAGAATAGGTGCAGGTGGTGGTGGTGGTGGTGGTTGTAAAGGGACGCTGGTGGTGGTGGGAGGTTAGGTGACAACTGCGGAGGGATAGATATGTTTCTGAGGCGGTGCTGGTATTGAAGAAGAGGTTGATTAGATGGAGGAGCTTGAGGAGAGAAGAGGTTAATTACATGAAGGTGGGTGAGACGTAATTTGTGGTGATGAAGGAATTTGGGGGAGTGAAGACGTGGGTGGTGATGTTTGAGCTATGAAAAAGGAGATATATTATTTGGAGGAAAAGATGGAGAGGGATTATGGGAGGATAAGGTTGGGTGTGATTTTGTGGAAGTAGTGGTTACTGTGGTAATGGTAATAGTAAGAGATGGAGAATTTGTCGTTGGAGGAGCCTTTGGAGAAGTCGAAGTAACGTCAGATTCTTTGAAAGGGAAGGAAGACTCATCAAAAATAACATGTCGAGAGAGATAGACCCGACCAGTAGAGAGATCAAGACATCTATACCCTTTGTAGTTTAAAAAGTACCCTAGGAAAACACATTTAGTGGAGCGAAAGTCAAATTTATTTTTATTATAAGGCGTGAGATGGGGAAAACATGTGCACCCAAAAGTGCGAAGAAAAGAATAATTTGGAGAAGAGTTAAACAATTTTTCATAAGGGGAAGAGAAGTTTAAGACTCGAGTTGGTAGACGATTGATAAGGTAGAGAGTCGTATGTAAAGCCTTGACCCAATAAGATTTGGGAACAGCAGAATGAGCAAGAAGAGTTAGGGTGGTTTCGACAAGATGACGATGTTTGCGTTCCGCCAATCCATTTTGTTCGGGATGATGCAGACATGAAAGGCGGTGATGAATGCCTTTGTCAAGTAAGAATTTTTTAAAGAGATTATTTGTGTATTCACTACCACCATCAGATTGAAAGATTTTTATTTTCCTTGAGAATTGATTTTCAATATAGGTAAAAAAGGCAACAAAGATAGAATAAACTTCAGATTTGCGTTTCATTGGAAATATCCATGCATAACGAGAAAAATCATCAATGAAAATGACATAATATTGGAAGCCTTGAATGGAAACATGGGAAGAAGTCCATACATCACTGTGTATAATTTCAAAAATAGAATGAGTGACAGATTGAGATAATTGGAAAGGTAACTTTGTGGACTTGCCCAACGGACATGAGTGACATTGGGACAAGATTGTATTATTGGACAATAAAAGTTTAGATGAAAGACGCTGAAAAATATTGCTAGAAGGATAGAATGCCACACATCGGCAGTGACTCGTTCTGCAAAAAAAGATGTAAGTAGACTCGATTTATTGAAGAATGATGGACTTTGTATGACGGGATAGAATCCTTGACTACTCTGACCCTCCAAAAGCGTCCTCTCGGTATGTAGGTCCTTCACAAAGAAATTATTTGGAAACATTAGGATATAACAAGAATTATCAGAAAGTAATTTATGGGCTGATAATATATTAGCTGAAGATTGGGGGCAATAAAGAACATCACATAAGGTAAGAGGAGAAGGAGAGGATGGGAAAGAAGAGTTTCCAACTTTACAGATTCTCAAACCTTGACCAGATACGATGTCGCCGACGATGTCGGTTCCATGGTAAGTCTGAGAGTTGGTGAGGATAGATGGGTCATTAGTGATATGGTTGTTGGAGCCTGTATCCAGCAACCAAGCAGAGGAGTTGTGGGGAGAGACTGTGCCAGCAGCCATGGCAGAGAGACGGGAGCTTGGGGTGCGGCCCTCATAGGCGAGGTTCAGACGTTGAAAACAGTCAAGGGCGATGTGACCATTTCTATTGCAGATCTGACAAGGACCTCGAGGTTTATTGCGGGTGAGAGGAGCCGGACCTAGGTTCGACCCACCACTGGATGGAGGGCGAGAGCTGGAACCTCGGTTGTAGGTGGAAGGCCCAGAGAAGGTACCACGACCTGGAGCTTGAGGACGACCATGATGAGAACCTTGAAAGTTGCCTCGACCGCGAGATCCACCATAGGGAGAGCGGTGAGTGACAAGAGCAGTGGGTGGAGTATCCAGACCTGCAGGATTTTGATTGTTAATCCGATTTTCAGCGCTCAACAAGAGAGCCTCTAGAGCATCATAAGATATAGGCGTGGCCCTTGCTTGTGCAGCACTGATGGTATTCTCAAACAGGGGACCAACGTTGTTCATGATTATAGAGATGAGATCTGAATCATCCACCGGGTGTCCCGAGAGGGAAAGAGTGTCAGCAACTTGGTTGATCTTGTCAAGGTAGTCGGAGATTGAGAGGTCTCCCCGTGTGGTACCAAGGAGTTGGCTGCGAAGCTGGAGGATGCGATTCTGGTTTGTGGAGGCATAACGACGAGCCAAGGAGGCCCATGTAGTTTGAGAGGAGAAGGAACGGGCCACCGTGGACAGAACAAAGGAAGTGAGCGACCCATTGATCCACCCAAGGATCATTTGGTCGGTGGCAAGCCATTCTTCATAGGCAGGATTTACTTTATCAGTCAGAGTGCCAGTTGGATTGCGAAGAAAAGCGTTGGGGCAGGGTCTGGTGCCGTCCACAAAACCCATCAGATTTTGACTTTTGAGGAGTGGGGTGATTTGGGCCAGCCAGAGCGAATAATTAGTACGATCTAGCTTGATGGTGAGAAAATTGGAGACTGAATATTTCCAAAAACACCCTGAATATTTCCAGAAAGCCAAGGTACTTGATTTTACAATTTTTTTTTTCTTTTGATCGTCAGCCTGCTCTTTTTGTGTTCTTCCTATTAGTCACCTGAACTAGTGATAGTTAAAAAAACAATTCTCCATTAATCCTGAACTTCAAACTCCACTTCCTAATCATACTTAGTTATCCAGCTGCAGGCAGAGCAAGAAGCAATCTTGAAGAGGAGGCCACCAACACAAAAGGGATTGAACCTTAAGGAATACCGAGAAATGGAGTACCTTTCCGATGTACATAAAAGTGACTTCCCTTTCTCCTTTATTTGCAGTACCAATGCATTAATTCAACTAATCCTTCTAAACTACTATACAGGTGATTGATGAAACTCTTTGTATGGTATCTTTCGCACCATTCGTATTTCGAGAGGCAAAAAAAGATGTCAATGTGAATGGCTAGTTTAAGATTTTATCTCTTGTATATGAATACAATTTATGATACATTTTTTCTCTCATGAACTACTATTGCACATTTGCACTTGAACAGAATAATTGATTTACATTGCTTGAATATACCAGGATATATCATTCCCAAGGGGTGGAAAGTCTTGGCTTGGTTCCGGAGCGTTCACTTTGATTCTGAAGTATATGAAAATCCATTGGAATTCAATCCTGGTAGACGGAATGTAAGTTGTTTTCAATTTACTGACAATATGATAACTAAAATAAGTAGTATTGTGTTGGACTGATTATTTATGTTTAATTGCTTTTACTGGCATAGAACTATAAACCAAAACCAGGAACATTTTTGCCCTTTGGAGCTGGAAGCAGGCTGTGCCCAGGAAATGATCTTGCTAAGTTGGAAGTTGGAATTTTCCTTCACTATTTTCTGCTTAACTATAAGTGAGTCATCATGTGTAATTAAAACCTTCCGATAATCAAAATTGTGAAAGTTTTCATTGATTTCTAATCTTCTAAATTAAATTAATTGGTGCTGCAGGCTAGAGCCGGTTAACCCTGAGTGTCCAATGAGGTACTTGCCCCATCCAAGGCCAATAGAAAATTGCTTGGCAAGATTCAGGAAAACAACATGATCGAGTGGAAATTAGAGAAGCAATTACATGGATGGAGGGATTGCTCTTGGTCTTCCATAACTTATTTATCTGTGTAGCTTAGACACAGTATGTCATAAACCACAGTGTTTCTTCCATAACTTAATTTTAGTAGTTATAAATAGGTTATTACTTTTAGCAGAAACGGTGGCCTTGCATGCATACCCTAGCCTGCTCTGTAAACGATGGTTGTAATGTGCATTTGCAGGTAGTTTATCTCTCAGTAAATTAAGTTGTTTTCATGTCTTTTTATTTCCAACTCAAAAATGTTGCATAACATGTAATCAGTATCATTACAAATGTCTCAGTTGAGCTCATCAAGATATGAACTGCTTACTATTGAGATGGAAGATTCCTTTACTACAATTTCTCAAATACCTTTACAATGTCTCAGGCTTAGTTTGGTATATATTTGCTTTTAAAAAAAAAATCAGCTTTTATATCAACTTCTAAATTCTATTGTGTTTGGTAAATTAAATAAAAATGATTTTTTTTCCAAAATTACAGGGGTCATTCGCATCAGCTTTTAGAAGCAGCCTCATGCTTATTTTGAGAAGCTACTGTCATAGAAAACACAGAAAAAAAAATTATGGTATGACAACAGTTTTTAAAAGTAAATATTCATAAGGCTTGAAAGTTCCCACACGTGCAGGGATATGTTAAGATATAAATCTCACATTGGGAAAACAGACATAGCCTGTAGATTTATAAGAGTTTGAGCCTCTCCATCTATTGTCAAATAGTTTTGGATTATAACCCAAGACTACTTTATCACTTTTCTATAAGCAAAATTCGAAATAAAATTGCAAAAAATATATATATCTAAGGTAACTCTTGTATGAAAGGAAACTAAATATCATTGATGATTATGGACCTCTTTTAGTTCTAGAATGTAGTATCCTGATAAATCATAGATTCGATCTCAATATTTCCTAACTGGAAAATACTTATGTCTATACCAGTATGGACGGTGTGCATCCATACTCTCTCTAATTTGCATATATTGGACAATTTAATTAACGATTTTAAGCGTTCAAAAGTTGAATTAATCAATAAAGATCATCTCTGTAAAAAATGAATGTAAACAAATATCATTTGTTTAACCGATTATATCAAACAAATGGACGGTTGATCATGATACTCCCAACTTTCACTATAACTGTTCATTTCTTTGATGCAATCGAATGAGCAAACAATTTTGGTTTATTCTAAATTTTTGCATAGATGATCTTTATTGATTAATTCAACTTTTGAATGATTAAAATCATTGATTATATTGCCCAACATATGCAAATTAGAGAGAGTATGGACGCACACCGTCCATACTGATATGGACACAAGTATTTTCCTAACCTAAATATCTCAAGACTGTCAATAAGGAATATTATTAGGTGGTACATCTGAATATCGATATGCATTCTCATGTATATTTTTTGTTCTTTGAGCAGATAAAGGTACATAGCTCCTTCTTCCTTGTTTAGATGATTAAGTCCGTCGACGGCCTAATCCACAACAAGTAGCTAAAGAAGAAACACTAGTAATAGAGCTACCGTCTCTACTTTTTCGAGTACTTTCACAGCTTCTCTTCCAGTGCTTTATGTTTCATTTTCTGTTTTCCGAATTATTATCTCAAGAATTTATGAACAACACAAAGTGTTTCTGTTGGACGTACATTGAATATATAAATTTACAAATTCATAACCTTTTTCCTTTCTTCTTGAGAAGTAAGCACATGACTCATTTGTTCCTTTAGTAGTTCGATCAAAATCCACTATATATACTTCCTTTTTTTACTTTGCAAGCTTGTGCTGCCTAGCTAAGAGAATGAACATTTATTAGTAATTGTAATCAAGAGCTCTAACTAATTAAGAACAGACCGCCTTATTTCCTTCATTGTCTTAACTTGGCTTCGACTATCCAATTTGTGTCTTGAAAATGTATTTGATTTTCCTTTTTGTTATATTGGGAAGGAGAATTAAACCCACCACCTCAAACCATAGGCTCTCTCATTTGCTTCTTCCTTCTATTCATGCCATATATCCTCGACCATCATCTTTTGACCATATGTTCAAGAGAAGAATGGAGATTGAGACCAAGAAAATGATGGGGCAGTGCTGCAACAACCACAACACCACAAAGCTAGTTGTGATGGATGACCTACCACAACCTATCTTGGTCCAAATCCTTTTAAAACTGCCCTCAAAATCACTCTTTTGCCTTGGATGTGTGTCTAAAACTACCCTCCAGATCCACAACAACTAGCTGAACAAGAAACACTAGCAGTAGAGCTACCGTCTCTACTTTGTCGAGTACTTTCACAGCTTTTCTTCTAGTGCTCTATGTTTCATTTTCTATTTTCCGAATCACTCTTCCAGCACATGCATGTAAAGCTACAAGGTAAGCTTGAAGAAAGCCACACATCCATCTAGCAAATACATAAGGGTATCAGTCAGCTTTTGAATCAGAGTTATGTATGCAATAATAATCTAACATCTGCCTGATTTAATAAAATAATAAATTCGGAAAAAAAAAATCAAACTAAAGTCATTGATGTATTCACCAAAGATATATCAAATAGTGAGTGAATTCATACATAAGACGACATATGATAAATTCGATCTATCATATGAATTCATAATTTGATCCATAATAAAAACCAATAGAAGAAAAATAACAAAAGGTTTGCAACTGAATGAAAAAACAGAGAAATCTCAATTTGATGCAAAGATTTGACAACAACAAAAAACATGAAAAATTAAGAGAAACAATTCAATCATCTGAAGTACTTACATCACCATCTGGTAAATCATAGATTCGATCATGTCTCATGATCTGAAAGATGTTTGAACTATTTGTGTTTGTTGCAATTTGAAACTGCAGAGGGTATTCTCTTTCATGTTTGAGGCAACAAAGCCAAATAATTGAACCCTATGCAAAACAAATTATCAGGGTTTTTCTTGACAACCACATTTGCATCACCACAAATTTATAGTGGTTTTGTCTTGAGAACAACTTTTACATCACCACAAATTTATTGAGTGTCTAGATATATGGTAGGTGAGTTCGCCAAATCTGAATTGACAACCTTTTATTTTGTTATTCCATGATTAGATTCACAATGAGTGGTCAAGAAATCACTCAGTCCATTTCTTTCACCGAAACCATTATAATGTAAATTTGAACGAGAAGCAGTACCCGCGCTTTTTTAATCTCCTCAATCGCGCCTAAGTAACGTTTATAAAAAAATGCAGGTTCTCCGATATTAGTTTAAACTTTAATAAAGCAAAAATATTCTGCATATAATAGCATAATATGACGATATTTGTTTAACAGTTCTACTTTCTACAATATTTTAGATTTATGTGATAGGGAGTGATTGTACCATAAAACTATTCGTTAGTAGACTATCTGTCCTACTTATGAATACCAACAAGGGAACAAATTGTTTGATTCAAAAGTATTATAAATTAGTAAATGAAGTTCTCCTTATTCAGATTATGTATTAATTATTGGAAAATGATAAAAAAAAAAAAAGAATTCCATATTTAAATTGTGTAAGAAATTTAATAGTCAATTTAAGCTTTTAAAAAAATGTAAATTTAAAAGACATCACAATGACCTAGTATTTGTTGGTAGGGTAAAAGGAATAAATATTAATGTAAATATATACCTATTACATTACCTATACCATTACATTGTGCCTACAAACCAAAATATGGTTAAGTGAAAAGTATTCTTAATATTTATATATATATATATATATGGTAGATGTCTTGTAAAAGAAGAATTTCATATTCGAATTATGCATTAATTATTGAACAAAGGATAAAAAGGAGATTACCTACCAAAAATAACTTTTTCTTTTAATAACCATTGGCGTGTTATTTCTCAATTTCAGTAAGATGTATGTCTCGAAAATTCATTGAATAGTTAGAGTAATAATATTTTAGACATAGGTATTGATGCTTTATCCACTCTTTAGTCTGTAAATCATCTAATACATCTAAACAATGTGTAAACGATGTCAAACTGCCGTTCATTTGACCATGTCAACGATGAAAATACATATAAGATTAAATAGTGAAAGGGTTTTATACCACGGGCATTTGAGGGAAATCACGTTTAAGATGAAGCTAGCTATCATTCTCTCTAACATATGCATTTAATGAGTTGATAGTGACTAGTAAAATAAACCGAAACAAGATCGAATGCGAATGATGCGAATGATGAATATGTTAGAGAGGATGATAGTTACTAATTCACAAGAACACATCTCTGTTTTCATTTAAAATTTCATCGTCAATGTTCATGCAAAATGCAACCAATACTATTCTGGACCTAAAAAACACTCTTTAGCAGCTGACATTGATTTCACTAGAGTTCTTGTCACTGTGAGGACCAAATGTGTGTCATTGACCAAATAAGTGTTCTTGCAAGTGTTACATTCGAAACGAGATGCAGAACGAGACTCGTTGCAATCCAAACAAGAACAAACACAACCATCATTCATATCTTCGAAATAAAAATAAGAAAACCACAAAATGCAAACAGAATTCACAAACTCACAAACTGGTACTTGGAATTAGACATGTTTTAAGTAACAATTACCTATTAGATGAAAATGGATCAAAGCATATATATAGGACAACCAACACGTGGTCGCAGATGATGGCCTCTTCAACTGGGTCCTATGAATTATACACAAGAACAAAAACCCAAGAAAGTTATCAATATCTAAATACAAAATTATCAATAGCTGCAGTTTTCACCCAAAATTCCCACCAGAAGGCCGCATCTCAATTTTTCCCATCCACAACGCTAGTTAAATTTTTTTGTTAGTGGCCTAGATTATGTTATTTGTTATATTACTAAATCTAATATTAACCAAGCACAAAAGTGAAAGTTGTAGACATCCTCACACCTTTTGCGCTTTGATTTTGTTTGGGCTGAAATTTTGATTGCTCTCACTCTCTATTGGAGCCTAAGCTTGTCTTCATGGAGAATATAAACCCTAACAGTAGCTCATTCAGCTCGTTGAATTTGACAATATGGTCCTTAGTGATCTTCCCATTATAGAAGGGTTTGATAAACCCCCAGAACAGGGTCTTCTTCACTTTAGCCCAAGCTTCTTTCTCAATTGCTTTTGAGATCGAGCTTCTAATCATACTTCTAAAAACAACAATTAGACATCTTTTCTATATAGATGTCCAAAATACCTCTAAAAACAACAATTTTTTTTCTTCGAAGAAATAAAATGCTATTTAGACCTCCCTTATTTTCCCAAAATACTCATAATTTCAAAAACTTAATAAAAATGTTTTTTTAAGAAGATTCTATAGGAAATCTGTAATTAATTCTTCTTCAATTTTTTGAACATCTAATAATCATAATTTCTCCTCCAATATTAACTTTGTTGAGACTATGAAGTTTGTTTGTTCATAATCATAATACAACTATTTCCATGTTCTTTACACTAATAATTGATTATAACAAATGCATTCAAGTAAGTGAAACCCAAAAATAATCTAACCTGAAAAAAGAAGAAGCTAAAACTAATACAAATTGTATCATCTTTCAAAATTTACATAAAATTTTACTTCACAGTCGATTGTGGATGATTATGGATTTATCGTTTTTTGACAACAGTAAGGTGAGATATTAATTAATTTATTTAGTTTTGCATGGTGAGATTTATTTTGGTAATGTGAATTTTTTTTTTGGTAAGGTTTGATTTTTTTGGTAAGGCGGGATTTTTTTGGTTAGATGGATTTGTTTTTTTTTTTGGTAAGGTTAGAATTATTTGGTAAGATGATTTTTTGGTAAACTCACATGACAAACTCAATACCAATTTGGAAAAATAGAGAGGTCTAGTACTGTTCTTGGAAGTATGAATATGAGCTCCCATTGCTTTTCAGTTGTCGTTGATAATACTCTAGAAACCGTGCAAATTACATTTGAATTGAATGTAATCTGGTCTATGTGGTCTTTTTCTTTTGTTTTTTCTGGCACTTCCTCCACATCATCTATAGCTGCATTCCTCTACTCCATCTGCATACAAGATATGCATCCATATGAGCGTACTTCTAAAACTTCCTACACTTAGTACAGTTAGTAATTGAAGTCTTTCAAAACCTCAATCCAAAACAGAAACAAAAAAGTAGAGCCACTGAACTCAACTACAGAGTTAAGTAAACTACTGAACCGTAGTTAAACTAATACACAAACCATCAATTAAAGCAAGGAGACCATGAATACAAACCAAAATAATGAATCGTAAACTACCGACACTCGTTAGGGTACTGAACCTCAATAAGTTTAGTATGTTTCTCTGTAAATGATATCATATAAGGCAAGAAAATGGAAATGATGTACTTCTAAAGCTAGTGATCCTCAATAACAAAACTAAACTATCAAATAAAGCTACTAACCATCAATTAGAGCCAAGATAGTATGGATACAAAGCAAAGAAACACATCATAAACTATTGACACTCAATAGAATATTGAACCTCAATAAATTTAGTAGGTTTCTCTGTAAGTTTTTTTATATATATTTTTTATTTTTTTTAAAAGCAGCTTAAGGGCTAACTCCTCGCCCTTAACCGGAAAATTATCGAAAATCCAAAAGAATACAACATAAGCAAGACATTCTCCTAGCTTGGACAACACTAACGTGATACCAAATAATTTCCATAGAAATAATAAGCAAACTAATGAAATCTGTAAACTGCTGGTGAGGACAAATCTCTCCCATATATCCGGTCAATGAAAGCAGACAGATCATCCCACCAAAATTAGCTAACGCGTCTGCCACCACAGTCCCTTCCCTATAAATATGAGAAACTCTACAATACATCTGACGAGCAGTATAGAGACAGTTACTCCAAACAACTCTCAATCGCCATGGAACAAGTTTAGGATTCCTAAAATAATGAACTACTAAGGAAGAATCGGTTTCTAGCCAGAGACAGGTTCATCCCTTTGTCTAGGCATTCCGAAAAGCCTCAGTCACTGCCAAAACCCCTGCATCAATGACACTATGAACCTCCACTTTTTTTGCAAATGCCCCAATGAACAACCACTCATGATTTCTATATATACCACCAAAACCCGCGGTGATAAAATCACAAAAAGAAGCATCGGTATTAACTTTTACCCAATTATCAAGAGGATGATCCCATCAGACATGAGTGAATTTTGAACCCTTAAGATGCAACGAAGAGAGACGAAGCACTTGAAACATATCCTGCACCCCTGAAATTCTTTCACATAGAGCAAAAGAAATTAAAGCAGACTCCCTCAGGGCAATCAAAAAAAAATGCTTGAACCTCAGTAAATCAAAAGCTGCCTCCTCAAATATGATCTTGTTTCTATAAGTCCATATGCACCAAAAAGTATTACAGAAAGAAAAAATCCATAGCTCTCTATTACTATATATCATACTATATAGAACTCTTGAGATATTTTTTGCAAAAGCGGTGTACCTAGGGGTAAAGAAACTCTGAACCAAGAAGTTAGTCATTGCCAGAAAGCATTGATTATGTGGCAGCCAAAAAAAGATGAACCAGAGTCTCGCCTCTCAAGCTACAAAAAGAGCACTTAGAACACAAAGAAGTCCCACGTCTTTATAAAGCATCATCAGCCAACATCTTGCCATGAATGACTTTTCAAGTCACCAGACTTTTCCTCGGCTGAATGGCTTTATGCCAAATCCATTTACTCCACTTAACTGCAGGTCGGGAAGGGGAGAAAAAAGAGAATGCAACCATTGTAGTGAGATGACCAGAAAGAGTATCATGCCAAATGACCTGATACACGACACTATCCGAAGGCAGCTGTACAACGCTTATTCGACCAGCAACATTAGGAAAGAAAAAAAGTAAACTAGAGAGGCAACGCCCATTGTTTATTTTTAATAGCACCACTAATTTTGATCGGCATGAGGTTTCTCTGTAAGTTACTAACAATCAGAGACCATGGACACTAGTCATCATTAAGGCAAAAAAAAAAATCGAAACTATGTACATGTAGTGCTACTGAGCCTCAGATCTCCAACCTAAATGCCACTGACCCTCACAAATCAACTTCCGCCGCGCAACTCGTATCTGGATTGGGTTTTTAGTTTGGTAATGAAACTGAAATTAAGAATGAGGGGGAGTATATAAAAGATGAGATTTTTGTGATTTTGGATCTTCGAGAGGTAATTGATATGCGGTTTTGGGACGGGCTAACAGCCATTACCATTAGTTTGGTCCGTATGACATATAAATTTTAGATTTTGTTATTTATAAATTTTGGGACAATATTGTATTAAAAATCCATATTAAAACCAAAATGCTCAAGATTTTGGCATAAACTCAAACCGGGTCCCAATCGATCATTCATTGACAAGAACAAAAAACACACGAAATATATAGATTCCAAACATCAAAAAGCTTGAAACTTTCCAATTCTGGGCATAAACTGAAATTGGGTTTTCCAATTTCGATCTATTTGCATTGATAAGAAGCTGTCACTTATAGATGGGGTGGTGTCGACGAAGGCGATGGAAGAAGCTAGTATAGTGGTTGTCGGGAATAATGAGCGTTTGAAATTAACGGTGAACGGGCTAGCTATTGAGCTTGATGAGTTGCCGAGTTGACTTTGGAGAGAGAGGTTGCTGATGAGGGTTTTACGATACCGGCATGAGCCATTTTTTGAAACCATAAGTTCAGTCATCCTTTGGAACAGATATCATGATATGAGATAGTATTGTTTCTATTGTCAAGTAAAGCATATAAGAGAAATACTTTGTTCCCTATATCGAATCATCATCAAGCTTAAGTTAATCCACTTTGAAATTGACGATCCATTTTTGGTAGGCCAATGAATTTTGTTCAATCCCATGTACCACTTCTCCATTATTGATCCAGATGAACACTTGTGTTGGCGTCTGTGATTCAAGTCCAACCAAGAGCTTTCCTTTTGCAGATCGATGGATCATATCACCTTTCCAGGAAGTCAAGAACTTTCTCTAGAGAATATTTCCAAGTTTGCTATCAATTCCAACCAATGTGCTTGGAAGTATTGTGTCGCTGGGATAATCAAGGCTAGGTCTGCCATACAACATGTCTCAAGCCTCGACCTCTCCCTCAACATTGTTCTTCTCACACTCCTTTTTGTTAATCATACTGTTGTGATTCTGCTAATCATGAGGTTATGATTACTGTCACTGATTTTTAGGAAGTTTGTTGAGTGGAATACAACTGTCATTTGAGCTGTGGAGAAGATATTTGTCAATTGTATCAGCACCCTTCTTAATAGTTTGAAGATCAGTCTTCAGCTGCATGATGTTTGCTCTAGACACTACAGAGAATCTATCTATAAGAGCAAGCCATGCTTCTCTAGAAGATTTACTCCCAACTATAATCTCCATAATCTCATCATCTAGAGTTGCCATCAAGAGACTAAGGAGAGCTTTGTCAATCATTTTCCACTGCTTATAGGCTGAAGAGACTTGAGCTGTTACTTCACCATTATCAGAAAGAACATATAGAGATGGACAAGAACTTATGCCATCAAAGAATGAGAACATATCATTTCCTTCTAAAACAGACTGAAATTGAAAACTCCACTTCACAAAATTGTTCTCACTTAAGCGAACAGTAATCATACTCAACAGAGAATTGATATCTGACTGAGTAATGGTCATGATTCCACACTTTCTGCAACAGACAATTGAGCTTGCACACTAGAATCAACTTTTCAGAAGATCTCCTCACTTCAAATAGAAAACAATTATCAAGAACTAATACTGCAGGCTCAACAATGCAGCAACAAAATCTTCAATCTACTCAAACATCCACCAACTCAACTTCAAACATACACTACTGGTAAGAAAAACTCCACAATCTACTCAAAACTTCACAATTTCTTCTTGAAATTTCACAATCTCCACTAGACTCCTTATTACATCGATTCAATAAGACTCCACAATCTACTCCTTTACATCCACCAAATCTACTTCAGATTTCGATAAAAAGATATTGAATCTCAGCATAAACTCATTCTTAATCAAATCAGACTACTAAGAACATGAGTATATTCATATCACAAGAGAATTCAACACGATTGAGACAAAACTACAGCTAAAGTAAGACTTGAGCAGAAAGCTAGGGTTTCGCTATTGATATAGCAATTTGAGTCTCATATGGCGGAAGCAAATTCATCAACAACTACTATAATATCAACACCAGCCTCAGGATCAAGAGCCGAAGCTCTGATACCATGATAACATGGCATTCATGGCATGATTATACAGTAAACGATTTGGAACAAGCAATCTACTGTAAAATATCAAGAGGAAGAAGAAGAGAACCTGGAGCAATTTTCAGAGTTTTTCAATTAATGCAGCCAAAACTTACAGAACAATACAAGAGTAGAGTATTTATACTAGCTATGAAAAATAGAATTATTACATCATAAAAGCTACTCAAAATATCTTCTCCACAGCTCAAATGACAGTTGTATTCCACTCAACAAACTTCCTAAAAATCAGTGACAGTAATCATAACCTCATGATTAGCAGAATCACAACAGTATGATTAACACTCTCCCTCAATCTCAGCAGAGGTAAGCAGACTGAGATTGGAACAATGTGACTTAAACACTGGACTGTGTAAGCCTTTAGTAAAGATATCTGCTGTTTGCTGCTCAGTAGGAACATATTGAAGAAGAAGATCATGTTTCTGCACTCTTTCACGAACAAAATGAAAATCATTGTCAAGATGTTTTATCCTAGAGTGAAAAACAGGATTAGAGCACAGAGCAAGAGCAGAAAGATTGTCACACTTCAATAAAGGAGGAGCAGGAATTTTTACATGAAGATCACACAATACATGCCTTAACCATGAGATTTCTGCAGCAGTATTAGCCAAAGATCTGTATTCTGCTTCTGTTGAACTTCTAGAAACTGAGCCTTGTTTCTTTGATTGCCATGAAACTGGACAATGGCCTAAATAAACTACAAAGCCAGTAGTAGATCTTCGACTGTTTACATCACCAGCCCAATCAGCATCACAAAAGGCAGTAATATATGGAACACTAGCAGAATACTGATAGAACAAGCCTTTGTTCAGAGTACCCTGAAGATATCTCAGAATTCTTTTAACACCCACATAGTGCACATCAGAAGGATTTGACATAAATTGACACACAGTATTAACTGAATATGCAATATCAGGCCTAGTAAAAGTCAGATATTGCAATGCTCCAACAATACTTCTGAAAAGAGTTGGATTAGAGAGAGAGGTACCTTCTGACTTAAGCAACTGAGTATGAGGAAGACAAGGAGAATTAACAGGAGAACATCCATCCAGTCCAGCTCGAACAAGAAGATCTTTAGCATACTTCTCTTGAGACAGGAAAATACCTTTGTCTTTGTACTGAACATCTATTCCCAGGAAGAAAGACAAAGGACCAAGATCTTTCATATCAAAGACTAAACTCAGCTCAGATATAACAAAATTTATTCCTTCATTATCAGAACCTGTTATAACGATGTCATCAACATATAGGAGTAATGCAATAATACCATGATCACTATATTTGATGAAAAGACTTGGATCAGAATGAGAAAACTGAAAACCAAGAGAAGGAAGAAAATTAGTAAACTTCTCATTCCATGCTCTAGGAGCCTGTTTTAAACCATAAAGAGATTTCTTCAAAAGACAAACATGATTAGGAAACCTCAAATCCACAAACCCTTGAGGTTGATGCATAAAAACTTCCTCTTTTAAATCACCATGCAGAAAGGCATTTTTCACATCAAGTTGTCTCAGACCCCATTTAAACAACGCAGCAAGAGCAACAATTAGTCTCACTGTGCTGTGTCTCACCACTGGACTGAAAGTCTCATCATAGTCTAATCCCTTCTCTTGACTATATCCTTAAGTAACAAGTCTGGCTTTATGCCGAGAAACAGAACCATCTGGATTTTTCTTGATCTTATAAATCCACTTACTGCCAACAATATTCTTCCCTTCTGGAAGAAGGACAAGCTCCCAAGTTCCTTGTTTCTTCTAAGCCTCAATCTCATCATTCATGTCTAAATCCCACTCGGAAATACCAACAGCAGACTTAAATGACTTAGGTTCTACTGGATCATGAATATCAAAAATAGAGGAAAAACCACTAAAAAAGGACAACTCTTCTAACATATTATGCTGCACAATGCAAGAGTATGCACAAAAATCATGGAAAGTCTTCTTCTTCACAACACCATTTTTAGCTCTTGTCAGTATAGAATGATTATTGTAGACTTGAGCTTGATCTTCAATAAATACCAGTTCATGAGGAAGAGCAAGACCATTTGCAATACCCTCAGCAAGACCATTTGCAATACCCTCATCTGCAGGACCATTACTAATGCCATTTGCAGGACCATTACTAACCTCAATTGCAGGACCATCACTAACACCATTATTTCCTTCATTTTCACAATTTCCATCATTACTATCTCTACTACTCACATCAGCATTTCCCTCCCCAGTACTAGATACATAAATATCACTTGGTAAATCTGTCCTTTGAATAGGATTAACAACCTGCAATTCATCAGACCTAAGGACAGACATTGTAGGACCAGAAATAGGAGAAGGCATAGGATGAGTAAACACTGAATGAGAAGAAGTCTTAGAAGAATCAGAAGTGGAAACAGCAGATTGTGAAATAAGATGAAAAGGAAAGATAGTTTCATCATGAATAACATGGCGACACATCCACAACTTGTTCAGATCTATGCTATAACAAAAGACACCTTTATAGCCAAGAGCATAACCCAAAAAGACACACCTATAAGTTCTACAATCAAGCTTATCATGAGCATAGGGTCTTGAGTAGGGAAAACAAGCTGAACCAAATATCTTGAGAGACTTAATATCAGGAATAGAACCAAAGAATTTAGAATATGGGAACTCCATACCAAGAATTCTGCAAGGCATGCGATTTATGAGGTAAGCAGCATGAGCAACAGCATGAAACCAGAAAGATTTAGGTAATTTAGCAGCAACCATCAGAGTAATACAGGTTTCAACAATGTGACGATTCTTTCTCTCAGCAATGCCATTTTGCTGAGGAGTGTATGGACAAGTTACCAAATGAATGATCCCTTTTGATTCAAGAAAAACAGTGAAAGCTTTGCTCATATATTCTCCACCACCATCAGATTGTAAAGTTTGAATAGACAAGTGGAATTGAGTTTGAATAAACTGATAAAACTTCACAAAGGTGGAAAAAGTATCTGATTTATTTATAAGTGGATAAAGCCACACAAAACGAGTACAATCATCAATGAAAGTTACATAATACTTGTACCCTTCAATAGAAAGACAAGGAGCAGGGCCCCAAACATCAGAGTGAATTTTTTGAAAAGGAGAAGCTGATCTAGATGATGACTAGACTAGAACAAACATGTCTCAACATTGTTTTTCAATAAATCCCTGAATATTATCATGCTCTGATACCATGATAACATTCATGGATTTATTGAAAAACAAAAGGGAAATGAAACGAAGAAAGAAAGCGGAGCAAACTTTAGGACTACATTGTTACCGAAATTCATTCTAACAGAGTGAAAGAGCCTATTTATAGGCATATCAGCATTTCCCTTAAAAAAAATCAGCTGGTAGTATGTTTTGATATATATTCTATTCAAGGTTGAGGTCTTGGAAACTCTCTTAAGAATAATGCAGTGAGAATGATGCTCTGTATTTGAATGGTCATGTGTTCCATCTAGAGGGAACATTTATGAAAAGTCTTGCTGTCTTGCTGGCCTGCTGAAGGGGCAATTTATGGTATTCTGCCTCTCCATCTCTACCTTGACACCATATTGCAGAAATTTGTGGGGATGCAATCGGGTGCCTTAGTTTAATGGTTCTCTACCATATGGATATCTCCAATTGGACAAACTTGTGGATTATTCTAGTTCTGATTCTTATGAAGATCCATTGGATTGTGGTAGATCATCCTGGAATGGCAAATATGTGGCTACCTAGTTCTTCACAGAAATCAGAGGGAGTTCATTTACATTCTCATTGAAGCTTAGGATATATTGCTGGAATGACTTGGCTGATGTTGCATATGTTGATCGAGCATTGAAGAAGATCTAGTTCTGATCTATTTGAGATTTCCAACCATTATGCTTGGTACCCAAGCATATGGTTGAGGGGGGCTGTTAGGAATATAAAAATGGTCATTTTGTAATTTGCAATTGCTATGCCTATAAATAGGCTCTTTCACTCTGTTAGAATGAATTTCGGTAACAATGTAGTCCTAAAGTTTGCTCCGCTTTCTTTCTTCGTTTCATTTCCCTTTTGTTTTTCAATAAATCCATGAATGTTATCACACCCAGGTCTGCTCTTCTTTACCAAATATAACTGCCGCCTATTTCCCGCGAAAACCAATTCTTAATGCTGTGCGTAGATCTACAAAGGGGTACAATTGTCATTTCATAGAAGTCATCTTAATGAGAACGAACGAACGAATTAAATGAAGGGATCGATTCCTAGATAAATCCTAATTATCCTAAAATTCTGGCGGGATTTTTGAATTTTAATTGAAAATTTCGAGCTCCTTGCTGAGATGGGAATTTTCACACGTGGCTGCTTCTGAACGGTGGGAGTATATATAAGTCTGTGCACACGCCCTACGGGAGAATTTCTCGAGTCAATTGTTTTAAACCATTATTCTCGAGTCAGACATGGAAATGGAGCAGCTTCTGAACATGGGCTTCCCCACCGACCTCGCCGAAGCAGCCCTCACCGCCACCGGTGGCACCTCCGCTCTGAAGGCCACCGATTGGATTCTCAACCGCACTTCCTCCCCCACCACCACCACTCCTCCCACCGCCACCTCTCAACCCAAACTCGACCGCTTCTTCCTCTCCCAATCCCCAAATTCACAATCCCAAGACCAACAACTCCCAAAGCGCCGCAAACTCCTCATCCCGGAAACCCCGCAACCACCTCAACAACCTCCCGCTAATTCCGCCGATAAACCCGCAACCTCCACCAACCACCACCCGCCTTTATCGGAGCGCATGCGCCCCAGGACCCTAAACGACGTCGTCGGCCAGGCCCACCTCCTCGCTCCTCACTCCCTCCTCCGCTCCGCCATCAAATGCGACCGCCTCCCTTCCTTAGTCTTCTGGGGCCCACCCGGCACCGGCAAGACCTCCATCGCCAAAGCCCTCCTCAACTCCTTCTCCTCCTCCGCCAAACCCTACCGCTTTGTCTCCATCTCCGCCGTCACCGCCGGCGTCAAAGACGTAAGGGAAGCAATCGACGAGGCCAGAAAGCGAAAAAAGCTCAACGGCCAGAGAACGGTTCTCTTCGTCGACGAGGTCCACCGGTTCAACAAGTCGCAGCAGGACTCGTTCTTGCCGGTGATCGAAGACGGCAGCATTGTCTTCATGGGCGCCACCACTGAGAACCCTTCCTTCCATCTCATCACGCCGCTCTTGTCTCGCTCTCGAGTTCTCGATCTCCGCCCCCTCAGCGTTGAAAACGTAGAGGTCCTCCTCCGACGAGCTGCCGAAAACTCCGAAATCGGATTGTATTGCAGCGTAGGGAGGCAGGTCGGTGTAGATGAGGAAGCTATTC
Source organism: Potentilla sterilis (assembly GCA_963682095.1). Taxonomy (NCBI): domain Eukaryota; kingdom Viridiplantae; phylum Streptophyta; class Magnoliopsida; order Rosales; family Rosaceae; genus Potentilla; species Potentilla sterilis. The sequence continues at coordinate 2,620,152 of OY821765.1, forward strand.
GGTTCATTGCGGCCAATTGCGACGGAGATGCGAGAGTTGCGCTCAATGTGTTGGAGATTTCAGCTACTACAGCAGCTGCCAGAGTGGCTACGCCGGATTCGGAAGCCGGAGTGATGTTGAAGGATGCGAAGGAGGCAATGCAGTGCAAGCACGTGGCGTCGGATAAAGCCGGGGAAGAGCACTACAATCTGATCAGTGCTCTTCACAAGTCTATGAGAGGGAGTGACGCCAATGCTGCTATTTATTGGCTGGCGAGGATGGTTGAGGGAGGGCAGGAGCCTCTGTACATTGCGCGGCTCGTGAGGTTTGCCAGTGAGGATGTGGGGTTGGCGGACCCGCTGGCGCTTAACCAGGCTGTGGCTTGTTACCAGGCTTGTCATTTTATTGGAATGCCAGAATGCAATGTGATTCTTGCGCAGTGTGTGGCTTACTTGGCTCTGGCGCCAAAGTCTATTGCTGTTTATAAAGCGATGAAGAGTGCGGCAGAAGTGGTGACGAGTTCAATTGGACAGAATGAGGGTGTGCCTCTTCATTTGAGGAATGCGCCGACTAAGCTGATGAAGGATTTTGGGTATGGGAAAGGATACATATACACTCCTGATGATCCCTCTGCTGAGCAGAAGTTTCTACCGCCGTCACTTGAGGGTTACAAGTTTCTGGACTGACCAGTCAGTAATGAGGCTGATAGATGAGAAGCCTTCGTGTGGTTCACTGCCCTGCTCTGGTTAGGACTCTTCACCAATCTTTTCCTCTTTGTTTAGGTGTAATATATTCTTGTGTTAAGGGATTTTGGCTCATACTGTAACAACCGGTATAGTTTTGAAAGTGCTTGTGTTCATGACTGGAAATAGATGGCCTTGTAGCCACAGTTCAGTAGTGCCTGAAGTTCAGTAGTTCTTTGCTCTTGAATCTGGTCAATGACTTTTATTATTAGAGACAGTCCTTTGCTTGCATGCTTATTTCACCTATAAATTGTTTAAGTCGGAGATATCTGCATACAAACTTGTGGTGCAATAATTCCAAGATGAAAAATAAAATGGAAGTTCAGAAAAAGAAAATAGAGAAAATTACATAGGGGATAAAAGGATGCCAACAAAATTCTGATATTCAGGTGGTAGATAGCTGGTTGCTATGTCTGTATGATATATGATCTATTGTTATACAGAGTGACTGATCTTAGTATTGTTAGGCAGTTGGACCACTCATTTAGTTTACGCTTTGGTAATGTTCTCTTGTTATTAGTACTTAATCCAAATGCAGTATATTCTGCTAGTTTAAGCTAATCTCTTGGATGCGATTTGTATTCAACAATTGTTTTAACATTGGGTATGAACCACCACTGATTCCACAGTCATAACTCTATGATCACCATGGAACTATGAATATAACAATGCTGAACTAGTTGAACATCCAAATACAATTCTATCTCGTTCAATAATAAGAATGTCTTTCTAAGTATTAGGCCACTCTCTCTCTGTGTAAGTTCAGTACATAGTGTCTCTGGCTCTCTGCCTTGGTTTATGGTTTATGCTGCTGAAATTGGTATGATTGGGTTAGTTTTCTGTAATGATGGAGCAACTGTGTAGTCTGTTGTATCATTTGTGAAACACTCAAAATCATGTGTTGTAGTGGAGAAATTTACCTTTCGAGGAAGGACAAAACATTGATCTGCGTTGAATTCTGGAAGTAGTAAAAATTCACAAGGTTGGTTGAAATTAGTGGAATCAATGGAGGGTGAGGGAAGGTTGCATGAATATGGTCTCTCTGATGGTTGATCATCCATAATCAACAGAAATCAATGATTCTGCATTTTGAAATACCCAAATGTAAGGGTGGTTCCAGTATGGAAAATGATAAGCATGTGGCTACCATTACGTATTGAGTGGAATGCCATTTGATGCCAAATTCTGAGGAAAAATGGATAGTTGACAATGGAGATATGAATTCTTTCTTAGGGTTTATATGTTGTAGTCCTGAGTCATGAAGAGGGGCTTCCATTGTCTCCCAATCTTTTGCAGTCAACTATCCCCCTTAAAGGCAACATATTGAGGTCACAAAAGTGGGGAGGTCAAGACAAGTGCTGGACATAGTCATAAGCTTGTATGAACAAGATTTCTGTGTGCTAAATAATGTTATTGAGAGCCTTATGTATAGTCTGATTCTGAGCCTTTCATTCATATGAAGTCTCCTTTCCAATTTGCTCAAAAGCTGCCAAAAGTACATTTATTGAGTCCCTTTTATTTCTACGTCACTTCTTTTGATCAAGCATAGCAATACAAACCTATATATGGATGTTACAAATTTGGGTATCCCTCTAAATATAAACATGGTTTATGAACCAGACATTTTTTATATTTTTTATTTCCAACCCTTCTGGTTATTGTTGAACACTGGGTGAATACGATAGAACATCTTCCAGAATCTTAGTGGGTGAGTAGGATATAATTGAAGCTGATGAAGAAATGCTTTGATACTGCATATGTGGGTTATCTACCACCTTTATTTGCCTTTATGATGCTGTGTAATGAGAGGATCCAAAAGATGTTAGAGATTTTGTTCACTACCTCTACTAGGCTTTCTGCATTTTTCCTGAAGGACACCCATATTCGTCAGTTAATATCAGGTACAAGTACTTGGACTCGATCCTTTCTTATTCTTCAGGTTGATAACTATGAAAGTATGGAGCATGTCCTAGTAACAAGTTGGATTTGTTTGAGATGATATATCAATTCAGGTAGTGGTTTGTATGCTGAGCACAGTGTTGATAATTTTTATTGATTACATTGAGAAAGACTATTGTTTAGAGATTTGTTGTCACACTAAGTAATTTGTACCGCCACGCTCAATCGGACGGTAATTGTGGTCAAACTCTATTCTTGTTTTGTTTACTACATTGGAATTTCCAATGAGAAATTCCTCTACTAGTCTTGCACAATGCTTGTAGATGAGACAGGGAACAAGACCACTATAGGCCTTTCCTAATGAACCAAGTGTCCCTTATTTATACAAAATTCTTATTTTTTATTTTTTTATTATTATTATTATTATTATTTTTTTTTTTTATGGTGGGTGTGGAACCTAGCCCTAAGATGACTCGGTAATTATTTATTCATGAACAGACTGTTTCACACGCCATTGCAAAATTTTTGTGCAATATGCTAAAATAGACAGGCAAAAAGTCTAGCGTTTAAATCAAGTATAAGTCAAATTAGTAGCTCTCTTACTGATTATGATCATTGTCAATATCATTACAGTACTATTATATTTAAATTTTGTAAGAAACTTCGGACTAGATGTGGACAAATTTCATTTAGTTATTGTGCTATGCGCACTAGTAGTTTATCAGAAGCTTTTATCTTCTTCTTTATAAGTTTCAGTTTCGCATCTAACTTCTACATCAAAAGAGCAGAATGTCTGATTATCTCCCAAATGAATGTCTGACAGGAATACTGGTTAGAGTACCAGACCTGAGTGGGATATGACTGAAGCTGACTAAGAAATGCTTGATGCTGCAAATGTGGGTTAATCTACCTTTATTTGTCTTTATGATGCTGGACAAAGAGAGGATCCAAAGGATGTTAGAGATTTTGTTTACTACCTCGATTAGGTTTTCTGCACTTTTCCTGAAGGACACCCAAAAATTATCGGCTAATATCTCAACCCAAAGTATCAGGTACAACTATTTGGACTCAATCTTTCTTAAATCCTTCAGATTGAGAACTCTGAAACATGTCCTTATAACAAGTTGCAGTGCTTTGTGATGATATTTCAATTCTGACAATGGTTTCTGTTTTGTTTTGGACAATAAGGATATTTAACGCAGTTTTGTAGAACAAGTTTTATCGGTTACATTGAAAAGGACTAAAAGTTTAGTGATTTGTTGTCCCACTAAAAAATTTGTACCGGAACACTCAATCTGCAGATGATTGTGATCAACTATATTCTTGTTTTGTTAGTAACATTGGAATTTCCAATAAGAATTCTGTCTACATTGCACAATGCTTGTAATTGAGACAGGGAACAAGACCAAAATTTTATAGGCCTTTCCTTAATGAACCAAGTGTTCCAATATATAGACAAAATTCTTCAGCTCAATAATGGCTTATTCATCCTATTCAACAAAAATAAAAAAGTTGCGTATTCATTGGAAGTTTGGATCATACTGTTTACACACGCCATTGCAAGACTTCTGTGCAATATACTAAAATAGACAGGCAAAAGCTCTAGCGTTTGGATCAAGGAATAAGTCCAATTCAATAGCTCTCTTGCTGATTAATTATGATCTTAGTCAGCATCATTGGTATTATACTAAATATATTATGTACGAAACTTCAAAGTAGATGTGGACGAATTTGGTTTAGTTATGGTGCTGTGCATGCTAGTTGTTTCTGTTAAGCTTCAGTGCTCTTTAAAAGGCTCAGTTTAGCTTCTAGGTTCTACATCAAAAGAGTAATATGTCTGATTATCTCCCAAATGAATGTCTTACAGAGATACTGGTTAGAGTACCAGTGAAGTCACTGTTGAGTTTCAGGTGCGTGTCGAAAACATGGCATTCTCTCATTTCGAGCCCTGCATTCATCACCACCCACCTCAATCATGCTCGTCATAAAGGTAGCCACGGTGAAAGAAGCAACCAGCAGGACCAGTTTGTTCTGTTTCGACACTACTCCTCGTGCCAATATGCTGACGAAGACGACCATGGGTTTCGGACTTGGATCACTAGAGATGAGGAAGAGTGCTTTGCTTTGCACAAGGATGATGAAACTTTTCCCCACAGTCCCACCTTGAACTTCAAACCCCCACATAACAGGTGGGGTGGGGAGTACTTCCCCATTGTGGGCTTGATGAATGGGATAGTTTGCTTCATTGACTGGAAATACTGTGTTTTTTGGAACCCTTCTTTGAAGAAAACAATGAGGACTTCCTTTCCAACAGGATTTCCATCATTCGGTCCTATTGTGCATAATCTTGGTCTTGGCTGTGACCCCATTACCGGTGACCTCAAGGTGGTAAGACTTATCTATCTTGAGAAAAATTGTTTTCCTCCTGTAGTCGAGATTTTCACCCTCAGTACTAACTCATGGCGAGAGGTTGCCGCCCCCGGTCCTATGTATTCTCTGGTGCAAAGTAAATCATCACCGCAAGCCTTAGTGTCAGGTGCATTCCACTGGGTCGCATATACTCCACCAGGACAGGGTTCTTCATACAATTTGATCGTGGCATTCGATATGGTGAGTGAGGTCTTTTCTGAAATTGCACTTCCCAGCTGTTTAGCTTCAAAGCCTCACTTGAATATGACACTGGTTTTGTTGAATGGTTCACTTACACTGGTCCCAGATAATGTGGTCTATGGAGATCCACACTACTCGAGCTCCGTGTGGATCATGAAAGAGTATGGCGTGGCGGAGTCTTGGACGAAATTATTTGATATCGATATTGGCCAACAAGAAGTGAAAAGGGTGATCACTTACAGAAACAATGGTGAACTTCTGTTGATTAGCGATCAGAATGAACTGTTATCATATGAACCCTATACCCGAGAGACTAGAGATCTTCATTTCAGAGCAAGACCTTCTGATGGAGCTTATTATAAAACTGGCTCATATTTTGTAGATACTCACATGGAGAGCCTTGTTCTGTTGAATGAAGCACCTAATGAAGACTAATGGCTGGAACTTTCCAATGATGATGCTAGTTTTGTTTCATCATTTTAGCACTGATCGTCAAACGTTGTCTGTTCTAATTTTCTATCTGCGTGTGCTCTATCAATAATAAGATTGTGATCTACAAGTATTTGCAAACAAGTTGAAGGTATAAAACCTCTGAACTTAATTTCAGGATGCCAAATATATGAACCGAATAAGAGAAGTTTTATATACACTCTCCCAATTTCCTAATACACACCTTATATTTTTTTGTTAAATATACTAACTTGTTTGAAAATACTTGTTTATATACACTCCCCAAGTTGAAAGTTTTATATACACTCGCCTAATTTATAATGCATCATTCGATTTATTTTGGTAAATATTTTTTAGGGAAAATGTCTATTTGGTGCTAATTTGACTCCCTGACTGCCCATTCAAATGACAAACTTATTTTTTTCCCCTATTCAACATAAGGTAACAACTCTATTGCCCATTTGAACAAATCTTTTTCAATTCTAGTACAAATTTAATTTTTTTTCTTCCTTTTTTGTCCTTTTGTCTTATCTAACATATTTTTGAATTATAATGTGTTGAGAAAGTGGAAGATAAAAAAACAAACTTTGCCGAAATATCACCCAACTCCTCCGGCCTCCCATGGCCGGTCGCCGGAGCCTGGTCGCCGGATTCCGGGCACCAATTTTTTTTTTTCGCCGGAATTTTTTTTTTCGCCAGATTTTTAATTTTTTTTTTTTTTTTTATAATCAGGTTATTGACGATGGTTACTAACCCTCAGTAAATAATTTACAGATTACAGTAAATAATCGATTATTGACCCCCGGTAATCGATTACTGGGAGTCAGTAATCGGTCAGTAATCAGGTTACTAACCCCCAGTAATCAATTACTGACCCCCAGTAATCAATTACTGACTCCCAGTAATCAGGTTACAGATTCCATATTTTCCAGTAACCATGTTACTGACCCCCAATAATCGATTACTGACCCCCAGTAATCCATAACCAGAGTTCATGAAGTTGTAAAACTTTGATCACAAAACATCCACACTATACTGGTACTAAGATTTCATTGATAACTTGACAATAACATAAAGAACTTGCACATACAATACAATGAAACTCTACAGATTTCATGAAGTAATCAGGTTACTGACCCCTAGTAATCGATTACTGACCCCCGGTAATCGATTACTGACCCCCGGTAATCGATTACTGACCCCCGGTAATCGATTACTGACCCCCGGTAATCGATTACTGAGGGTCAGTAATCGATTACTGACCCTAACCAAGAGAAAAAAAAAAAAAAAAAACCCTAGTTTTTTTTCTTTCCGTCGCCGTTGCCGCTAGCCTCGCTCCTTCATTGCTTTGCTGCCATATAGTGATGGAGACCATTTTCTAGGGTTAGGGTTTTATCTCCCCTTCTCCTCTTCTTCTTCTTCTTCTTCTTCTTCTTCTTCTTCTTCTTCTTCTTCTTCTTCATCTCCATCAATCTCAGCCCCACATCTTCACTCCACACCCAAATCCCAAACCTCGATCAGCTCTACTCTCATCACTGCAACGAAAAGCAACACCACCCTCCTCCTCCTATAACCAGAAAAAGCCTATAAGAACACATCTCCCTCCCACAATACAACATATCTGAAGCCTCTGGACCCGGATCGCCGCCCCTCGACCTCGACCTCGACCTCGACGAAGAAGCCCATCGTCTGAAGCTCGCTGCAGTCCAGATATGGACACCCTTCGCTGCTCTTCCCCAATCCGACGGAGGAGGAACATGAGGCAGATCAGCCTCGTCTGAGGAAGTGGGCGGCGGTGGAGGCCGAGTTGGTGGAGTAAATGAAGGCATAGGTTGTGGTTTCCGGTGGTGAGGTGGTGGTACAGGAGAGGAGGAGGAGGGTGAAGTGAAACCCTAATTAGAGAGAGAGAGATTTATATATGGTTTTAGTATAGGGTAATTAGGTATTTTTATCAAGATTCATTGGAATGGGTAGGTAACATTGAAATGGGCAAGTTTTTCAAATTTTTTGTGCAAATGGTCTTTTTCCCTATTTTTTAATTTATTTATGACGAGGGGCATAGGTGGAAATTTGATAATAAAATTTGACAAAAAAATACAAGGAGTGTGTATTAAGAGATTAATGGAGTGTATATAAAATTTCTCTTAATTGAAATAAAAGTAGTAAAAAAATAAAAAAAAATTATGATGCATCATTCGATTTATTTTGTTAGATATTTTTTTATTTATTTATGATGAGCTAGGGTTGAAGTTTGATAACAAAACTGGACAAAAAATTACAAAGAGTGTGTATTAAAAGATTAATGGAGTGTATATAAAATTTTTCAAAAGCAAATAAGTCGTTAGTGAGTTGTGATCACTACCAGAAAAAAGCCCTTTACCGACGAAAAAAAAAACAACGGCCGACGACATACTATTTTCGTCGGCTATTCCCAAGAATGGCCGACGATATTGTCTTTCGTCGCTAAAAATAAAAAATCGTCGGCTATTCCACAAGAATGACCGACGATTTTTTCTTTCGTCCCTAAAAAATATTTTTCGTCGGCTATACCCCTAGAATGACCGACGAGTTAAAATTTTCGTCACCTGTTCTCTTAAAGTATAGCCGACGAAAACTTTTGAAAGTTTGGCAAACGAAATTGGAATTTTCGTCGGCTATAAGTCTTTATATTTTCAGATCTGGACAGCAGCTGCTCATTTAAAAAAAAACGAAAAAAAACGGGAGAAAGAGTGAAAAATCTGTGGGTATTGTTGAAATCCGTCCTCTCTTACATTGTGGAGCTATATATAGGTACGTATATGTGTATATATATGTTGATTTTGAGTTTTAGTTGAGTTGATTTTGAGTTTTAGTGATTTTGATATAGTAAGTGATTTTTTGTTTTGTTGTTGTTTTAGTGTTAGAATGTATGTATATATGTTGATTTTGAGTTGTAGTTGAGTTGATTTTAAGTTAGAGTTTAATTATGTGTTTTAATTTGATGTTATTTTAATTAGTGTTAAAATATATATATATATATATATATATATATATATAAATATGTTAATTAATGGTTGTTGATAGTGTAATGAACTTAAATAATGGTTGTTAATTAATGGTATATATATATATGAGTTGATGTTGATAATAATATATATTATAATATATATGTGTTAATTAATTTCTTATTAATTAAAGTTATACATATATATTATTATCAGGCTATATATATATGGATCGAGATAAGAGTTGGATTTCGCTTCCAAGGCATGACCGACGATACACTACAGGAGTTGTGGATTTTTTGCAGTTCGTCGAGGAAAATGCAAACGGGAATGAATACCATTATTGCCCGTGCAAGAAATGTAAGTGTCGCAGTGATATGTGTCGATTTCCGATTATGACAGTATGGGAGCACCTAAAGAGTAATGAGTTTTGGCCGAAGTACAAACGTTGGATATATCACGGTGAGCCATCATTAGATGGATCGCATGATCATGGGCAGTTTTTTTAGGCGGGCAGTAGTAGTACATCCAACGATCCAACAATGGCATTCGTCAACGACGTGTTTCCTTTTGAAAGCGGTGTACGTGGGGAACAATATATGCATGACCCGGTGCAGCCGTTCCCACAAGTTGTCAACACTGCTGCCTTTGACAAGTACAACAAACTTATTGCATTGCAACAGACCCCTGTGTCTTCAAGTTCTGAGAAGACAGTTCTTCAAAATGTGATGGAGGTAATGAGGATTAAAGTCGAGACAAATTCGAGCATCAGGCAAGTGGATGAATATCTACAGTACACTTCTTCGTTGTTGGAGGAGGGTCATCGTAATCCTACCAATCACCGTAGGTCTGAAGTATCCTCAAAGATCTAGGGCTTTCCTACATTACGATCCATGCATGTGCATTTGACTGCGTTCTCTTCTGGGGTAAAGATGCAGAAGGGAATGACCTTGCTAGCCTTGACGCATGTCCGATATGTCAGTCTGATCGATATAAGTTGACGGGAGCAGGCAATAGGAAACCTGTGAAAGTGCTTCGGTATTTTCCGTTGAGAGATAGGCTTGAGCGGTTGTACATGTCAGAAACCACCGCAAAAGCTATGAGATGGCACGGTGAGCGGGACGCGGGAGACGCAGATATCATGACACACATCTCTGACGGAGCGGCTTGGAAGCATATAAACAATGAGTTTCCTCATTTTGCGTCAGATGTCAGAAACGTCAGGCTCGAGCTCTCAACCGACGAGTTCAATCCTTTCGGCACCATGAGTCTTTCATACAGTATATGGCCGGTGGTTTTGGTACCTTACAACCTTCCTCCGTGGATGTGCATGAAGAAGGAATATAATATGTTGACGTTGTTGATTCCGGGGCCTGGTTACCTAGGGAAATGTCTCGATGTGTATATGAGACCATTGATTGAAGAGCTTAAGGTATTGTGGGACGTTGGTCATCCCACTTTTGACAAGTACAAGAAGGAGACGTTCCAGATGCATGTCATGGTTATTGGTACCATCAGTGATTTTCCTGCTTATGGGATGTTGTCGGGCAGCGTTGTTAGGGGATACAAGGCTTGTCCAGAGTGCCTCAGCGATTATGGGAGTACCGCTCATTGCAACAAGATATGCAGAATGGGTCATCGTGTGTTCCTTCCGGCGGATCACCACTAGCGTTACGAGTCCGCCGCATTTGATGGAACCGAAGAACACGGTGGTCCTCCCAGAAGATGGACGGGAAGAGAAATTTTAGCAGTGCTTAATGAGTACGATTTTGGGCCCTTCAGCAATCATCCCGATATTGTAGCGGAAATACCTGAAAGACCTGAGGAGTACAAATTCTGGACACATAAGAGCATATTGTGGGAACTCCCGTACTGGTGTGAGTTGCTGATCCGTCACTTCCTAGACATTATGCACATAGAAAAAAATGTTTCTGAAAGTGTGGTGGGCACAACGCTGAACTTAGAGGGGAAGACGAAAGACGGTCCTAAGGCTCGCACTGATCTGCAAAACATGAATATCAGAAAACAACTATGGTTGAAACAAGGGAAGAGAAAAATGCCTCAAGCTCCTTACACCGTCAAGCCTGAGCATAAATCCGAAATTTTCCATTGGATAAGTCAGGCCAAGTATCCTTCAGGCTTTGCTGAAAATATAGCCAAGTGTGTGAACAGACAATTCAACAATCTTTACGGGTTGAAAAGTCATGACAATCATATCCTGCTACAACGTCTCTTCCCTGTTTTCATTCGACCGTTCCTTCCCCGTCACGTTGTGGAGCCGTTAGTAGCGTTGGCAAGATTTTTCCAGAAGGTATGCACACGGGAAGTGAGAAAATCTGACCTCTGGGAAATACAACAAGACATCGTTCATATCATGTGTAAATTTGAGATGATATTTCCTCTAAATTTTTTCGACATCATGCCTCACCTCATGATCCATCTTCCTTGGCAGTTGTTACTTACCGGTCCTGTGCACTTCACTTGGATGTATCCGATGGAAAGGTACGTATTTTACACCTTATGTTAATTTCCTCATCTATATATGTGATATAGTATTAATGTATTATCATAACACTTTAAAAACTTGATTTATAGGCAACTTGGACAATACGGTGATTTTGTCCAAAACAGATCCGCACCTGAAGGATGTATAGCTGAAGCATATATTGCGCACGAGTGCGTCACCTACATGAAGCTGTATTTAGGAGCGTTACAGGAAAGCATACTGGAAGATGTACCTTCACAGTTCAATCTTTCCATACTCTCCGACGATGATGTACTCGGTGGAAACATGCCAGTTTCCTACAAGTTGAAAGATTATGAGGTAGCCATTGCACATTGGTGGGTACTAATCAACTGTCCAGAAGTTCAGTTTTGGAAGAACATGCATCTAAACTGTGATGGAGTAGCAGGTGATCTCGATTACCACAACCGGACATTCGCAGAGTATTTCGGCCGCTGGGTACGTAACTTTAACACTATTATACGTGTTTATATATTATTGTGTATAATTATTCATATTTATAGTTGATTCAGATGGTTGCAGATGGACCTTATTAAAAATGATAATCACCCAAATTGGTCGCACGAACTCAGACTTCTAGCGATGAGGCCGGTCTATTCAAAAGTTTATGCGACGTGCAAGGTGAATGGTGTGTTATTTCTATGTGAAGAGAGAGACTTCAGACTGAAAACACAAAATTCAGGGGTTATGGTACATGGTGGGGATGATGGAGTTGACTATTACGGTGTTCTCCATTCAGTTGTGGAATTGCATTATGGGGAAGGCATGAAAGTGCACATTTTCAAGTGTAGATGGTTTGACACATGGCCGTAGAGCATGAAAACCGATCAATACGGCATAACTTCTGTGAACACTAGTACATCATGGTATGAGGACGACCCTTTCTGCCGAAGCTCTACCTAATTTTCCCAAGAATCCTACACAAAAACCCTAGCCAAAACCACCTCCACCACACCAAAGTTTCCTGCCGAAACCTTGTTTTCCTTGCTGCCGATACCTTCACTGCCGAGCAGCAATCCATCCGATCATCATCAATCACCGGATCCATACAAGTCGAAGTCTTCAAGGTTTCTAATGTGTGATCCACTCCCTACTCTTGGCTTTGTAAATTTTTGTGTAGTTATGTTAAACTTTGTCTATGAAATTGACATGAATTCTTGGTTTCAATTTTTATGTCTATGTATGAATTGGATTGAAATTTGGTTTTATGATTTGCATGTCAATTTATTTTCTTTATCTTTAAGTGAGGTTTTAGATGTAAGAATATGGATTGCATGCTAAAGAGTAAGGAAAATATATGATGAACTAGTAATTAGGATTTTCGGCAAAAATATGTGTTAAATTAATTTTAGGGTTTTCTTGACTTGTTCTCTAAATTCGTGTGCTTAAAGATTGGTAGCCTATGTAATTGCAATACTTAGATTATTGATCTCATTAGCCGAAAAATTAATACGGATTAGGTAATCAACGAGTTACTTAGTTTGTGTTGTTTTTCACGAGGGTTAGAGTAATTTAAATGAACATGCTTGTTGAAGAGATGATTGACAACCTTACTCTATTGACTTGTTTCCAACTAAAGAAAAAGACTTTGTGCTTAATTACTTGTCATGTTTGTTTACGTCGGTTAGAATATTCAAAGATGACTAGTATAATTTTAAGGTTAGGCGGTTAGTCACTTAAAATACATGAGGAGTCTTAGTCAATTAGTAGCCGGTTAGGAGCTAATTGGGTTGGAGTTAAGTTGAGTCTAGAACGCTTTAATACTTTGCCGTGAGTCTTACTTGCTTGTTTGTTATGTGTTTTGATTGCTTGTGTGTTAGTGCTTTGTGGAAGAATGTCGACCAAACTTGTAAATATTAGACTTAGAATTTATTTTCAGCAAGTTATTTCGTGTCTAGTGTTAAAGGGCAGCCCTTGCTGCCGAACCTCATCTTCATCCCCCATGATAAATTCGTATATATGTATATAAGTGTGACAATTGTGTGCATATATGTTTGTGAATATTTGTGTTAACATTCCATATTTCAGGTACCCTTAATTCCCGGCTAGAACGATCCCTACTTATTCTATACTACTAACGATTGTAGGGTTTATTATTGCATGCTCGCTTAGGCGACACGTCAATTTTTGGCGCCGTTGCTGGGGATTATAAAATCTTGATTTGTTTGAATGTTAGCTTTGTAAATTTTTTGAAAATCTTTTTGAGTCTTTAAAGTTTTGAGGTATATCGGATAAAGCATGACCTTACCGTGGGCTGCACAAGTCCATTGCACAGTTTGCTCCTCTGCTCCACGTACCTTGAATCTTTGATGTTGTGTATAGCTTGAAAAATTCTTGTAATACCTAGAAAAATTTGTTTAAGTATAGAATTTGTATATTCTTGCATTTTAGTTTATTGTATTTGTTCGTTTTGATGTGTTTTGTGTCTGTGCAGTCGAACTTAAAAGAAAAGTACAAGAAATTCCAAACTTCTGCCTAAAACAGAAATCGGGCAGTGCAGTCCGTCGACTTTGGATGGCTGCCGTTTTCAGCTCACAAAACCTAGGAAAGTGAGCCATACATCGTTGGAAAGGTCTCTGAGTCTACTTTCTGTAGGATTTTACAGAAGTGAATTTGGAGTTTCGAGCTGCTCCCAGTTTCAATTTGAGTGCACGAAGGTCAATCTGGCGAAGCAGAGAACTGGGCAGATCAATCGGTCCGATAAAAGGCTAAGCAAAGCATACTTCCGCTGGTCCGATTGAGACAAATTTTATACCGTTGGAAAGCTCTATGTGTCTGCTACAAAATTGCTTTATAACAGTTTTGCATTCGGATATTGGAACGCACCCAAAATCAGGCCTCAAGAGAAGCAGCACACTGTCCAGAGGACAAAGCTGCCAAGCAGCCTAACTGCCGAGAGGGGCTGCTGCCCCAACTGCGGAGCTGCACATGGCATGGTGAACACACAACACACACGGTGAAAAGTCTAAGCAATGGACTATAAACACAAAGCGCTAATTGGGAGGCAACCCAAGTCGATCAAAGAAAAGTGAAGGAGCCATCACCGAGAGTTTGAAATTTCTTAACCGTTCTCTTTTCCTTTGATTTGTGATGATATGTTGGTATATGTTAGTCGATTGCATGCTTAGGAAATTCGTTGATATAAACTTATGCTTACATTGAGGACAATGTAATTTTCTAAGTGTGGGGTGGGATAACGTATTCCGTTTTTGTTTTGGTGTGCTTAGTTTAGAAAAGAAAATTCAGAAAATTGTTCCACAAAAATAGAGTGTTTAAATTTGTTTGTTTCGAGTCTTAGGATGCCCCTAATATGTCAATGATGTTTTTCTCCTCTTTGCATACATAGATGATAGTTGTGCATACAATTAAAATTGTGAGTTTCATGGATTATGTGCATTGGTAGGAGCATGTAAGACTTGTTGATTAACGAAGCATGCATGTTTTAGCTAATTCATTTCGATTATAACCTATGTGAGCTTTTGTGCCAATTTGCTTTCTTCTTGAGCGAAAAAAAGATAAAATTCAATAGATTCGTAGGAAGCATGGAACCTCATAATTCTTTGATTATTCGATGACTATATGCAATAGCTTTTCATGGACTCTAGAAGTGCTAGAACTCGTTCTTGTGATTATTGAAACTTGATAGTCATGAAAATTGCCTTGATTTTGAAAAGGATTGAAAACGTTATATTAGGATCACCACCAGTGCCAAATAAAGCATGTGCCATATTTGTGCCCGTCGTGGGACTCCTTAGAAAACCCCTTTGAGCCTACGTTGAGCCTTTTCTTTCATCACCCTTATTAAAATTCCTATGCTTAGAATAGTTATATCTTGACCCTTGTCCTCGCGAGACTTGGCAAAAGTTTGAAATCGATTTGGAGGTTTGATGTAGAGTGATGTCATGAAACAAGTGTGGGGTGGACTTAGCTAGAAATTGTGTGAAAAATGTATATGCCGTGCCTAGCAAAAGTGAAAAATATGTAAACGGACAGAAAAGAAAAGAAAAGAAAAACATGAAGTCTGAAAGAAAAAGAAAAGAAGTTTAGGCACGGTTTTGATTGAAAATTGCTAAGTCCTATCCTTGAATAAATGTTGTGAGCTTGGAATTTCGTTCGTATCGGAAGGTCTAGCATTGTGAAATTTTGACCTTTGTCCATGTTTATGATGTTTTGGGAAGTAAAGAATGAAGGAAGGGTCCAACAAGATGATATTCGACCCTTGGAGTGAAGTCATAAGGAGGATCAAGAATTGCCAAGTCTTGGTGACGTTTTTAAGCACCACTTATCCTAAATTTCCTTCCCTATAGCCGAGCCCCATATTTATTTCCCTATAACGTTTTCATGATTCTTAAGATGGCATACTTTGATTTGTGGAGATTTTCTCAAGAGTTGAGCATATGGTTTTGGTTCATTGGTGCATATAGTTATCATATGAGGTTTTCCCATAAAATTCACAAAGTGCTTTCGTTTCTTTGATCTTTGCAAGTCACTCTTCGTAATTCATTATCTTTCGCTTGCATATACTATTGAGTGAATTACCATGCTTCGAGTGAAAAGAAGAGAGTATGCCTAGTGAGGAGGATTGAATTAGCTTAACATGTCTACATGCTTACCTTTTGCTCTTATATGTTCATATTGATGTCACATGTTCATGAAGCTCGGAATTTTCGTGCTTAGCATTCTCATGCATTAACTTGAAAGCTATGTATACATACGAGCCTGAGACAAATTGTTAGGGGCAATAGTTTGTTTAGAGTCTAGTTTAGTTTAGTTTGCTAAGGGACTAGCAAAGGATAAGTGTGGGGTAGTTGATAGGAGCACAATGTGCGACGATATTATATGCTTATGCCCTCGTTTATGCTTTGTTTAACCCTTATTTGTCTAAGATAGAGTCATAATATAGTTAGTGTCAATTTTGGTAGAGTTTTGGTGAAATGTGTCTAATTGTCCGAAAAATGACTAAGTATGAGAAATCTGGAAAATAGTGCAAAACATGTCTTTTTCGCGATTTTGTGACGAGTACAAATATGATCTATCCTTGTCCAAATTCTATGAAATTTGGGGTGCTTAATATTCATATACTGAGGAATGTTGTGTTAAAATTTCAGATCAATCGGAGTTCGGGAAGCCACCCAAAAGTTGGCTGCAAAACGGCAGTCCGAGCATTCCAATCCAGGGGCTTCCAGGATTTTCCTGGGACTTTGTCCCAACTTCGAAAAATCATTCCCGACGACTCACAAGGATTTTGATCAAACTGTTTTATGGGGAGATGGCCATATGTGTCTAGTTTATCTGAGACTTGGAATCGCATCAATCGGAACTCCACGGATGGAGATATACCGGAATTACTGCAACAAGGTCAAATCTGTCGATTCCAGGAACCTACCGCCCCCTTTTTGTGTTTTCTGTTTTTGATGGACCAAATGTTGTACAAATGTATATGTGATGATGGTCCAAGCTTAAGGAAGGTTAGAGGATGACACCAAGCCAAGGCATTGAAGAAAAAAATCAGAAAAAGAAGTTTCCTAGAAGAACCAAGAAAGGAAGGAACCAAAACCTTGTTGCACAAGGATTGCCTTTGCCGATTTGGACTAGGTTTGCTACCTAGGGTTTCTGCCGAATTTGCCTCTATAAATAGCCATGTTTTCCTACAGAAAAAGTGTCACATTCCAAAGCAAAAATCTAGCCAAAGCTCTACCTAATTTTCCCAAGAATCCTACACAAAAACCCTAGCCAAAACCACCTCCACCACACCAAAGTTTCCTGCCGAAACCTTGTTTTCCTTGCTGCCGATACCTTCACTGCCGAGCAGCAATCCATCCGATCATCATCAATCACCGGATCCATACAAGTCGAAGTCTTCAAGGTTTCTAATGTGTGATCCACTCCCTACTCTTGGCTTTGTAAATTTTTGTGTAGTTATGTTAAACTTTGTCTATGAAATTGACATGAATTCTTGGTTTCAATTTTTATGTCTATGTATGAATTGGATTGAAATTTGGTTTTATGATTTGCATGTCAATTTATTTTCTTTATCTTTAAGTGAGGTTTTAGATGTAAGAATATGGATTGCATGCTAAAGAGTAAGGAAAATATATGATGAACTAGTAATTAGGATTTTCGGCAAAAATATGTGTTAAATTAATTTTAGGGTTTTCTTGACTTGTTCTCTAAATTCGTGTGCTTAAAGATTGGTAGCCTATGTAATTGCAATACTTAGATTATTGATCTCATTAGCCGAAAAATTAATACGGATTAGGTAATCAACGAGTTACTTAGTTTGTGTTGTTTTTCACGAGGGTTAGAGTAATTTAAATGAACATGCTTGTTGAAGAGATGATTGACAACCTTACTCTATTGACTTGTTTCCAACTAAAGAAAAAGACTTTGTGCTTAATTACTTGTCATGTTTGTTTACGTCGGTTAGAATATTCAAAGATGACTAGTATAATTTTAAGGTTAGGCGGTTAGTCACTTAAAATACATGAGGAGTCTTAGTCAATTAGTAGCCGGTTAGGAGCTAATTGGGTTGGAGTTAAGTTGAGTCTAGAACGCTTTAATACTTTGCCGTGAGTCTTACTTGCTTGTTTGTTATGTGTTTTGATTGCTTGTGTGTTAGTGCTTTGTGGAAGAATGTCGACCAAACTTGTAAATATTAGACTTAGAATTTATTTTCAGCAAGTTATTTCGTGTCTAGTGTTAAAGGGCAGCCCTTGCTGCCGAACCTCATCTTCATCCCCCATGATAAATTCGTATATATGTATATAAGTGTGACAATTGTGTGCATATATGTTTGTGAATATTTGTGTTAACATTCCATATTTCAGGTACCCTTAATTCCCGGCTAGAACGATCCCTACTTATTCTATACTACTAACGATTGTAGGGTTTATTATTGCATGCTCGCTTAGGCGACACGTCAATTTTTGGCGCCGTTGCTGGGGATTATAAAATCTTGATTTGTTTGAATGTTAGCTTTGTAAATTTTTTGAAAATCTTTTTGAGTCTTTAAAGTTTTGAGGTATATCGGATAAAGCATGACCTTACCGTGGGCTGCACAAGTCCATTGCACAGTTTGCTCCTC
The DNA here is from genome assembly GCA_963682095.1 of Potentilla sterilis. Lineage (NCBI taxonomy): Eukaryota > Viridiplantae > Streptophyta > Magnoliopsida > Rosales > Rosaceae > Potentilla > Potentilla sterilis. The sequence continues at coordinate 2,638,425 of OY821765.1, forward strand.
TGCTCCACGTACCTTGAATCTTTGATGTTGTGTATAGCTTGAAAAATTCTTGTAATACCTAGAAAAATTTGTTTAAGTATAGAATTTGTATATTCTTGCATTTTAGTTTATTGTATTTGTTCGTTTTGATGTGTTTTGTGTCTGTGCAGTCGAACTTAAAAGAAAAGTACAAGAAATTCCAAACTTCTGCCTAAAACAGAAATCGGGCAGTGCAGTCCGTCGACTTTGGATGGCTGCCGTTTTCAGCTCACAAAACCTAGGAAAGTGAGCCATACATCGTTGGAAAGGTCTCTGAGTCTACTTTCTGTAGGATTTTACAGAAGTGAATTTGGAGTTTCGAGCTGCTCCCAGTTTCAATTTGAGTGCACGAAGGTCAATCTGGCGAAGCAGAGAACTGGGCAGATCAATCGGTCCGATAAAAGGCTAAGCAAAGCATACTTCCGCTGGTCCGATTGAGACAAATTTTATACCGTTGGAAAGCTCTATGTGTCTGCTACAAAATTGCTTTATAACAGTTTTGCATTCGGATATTGGAACGCACCCAAAATCAGGCCTCAAGAGAAGCAGCACACTGTCCAGAGGACAAAGCTGCCAAGCAGCCTAACTGCCGAGAGGGGCTGCTGCCCCAACTGCGGAGCTGCACATGGCATGGTGAACACACAACACACACGGTGAAAAGTCTAAGCAATGGACTATAAACACAAAGCGCTAATTGGGAGGCAACCCAAGTCGATCAAAGAAAAGTGAAGGAGCCATCACCGAGAGTTTGAAATTTCTTAACCGTTCTCTTTTCCTTTGATTTGTGATGATATGTTGGTATATGTTAGTCGATTGCATGCTTAGGAAATTCGTTGATATAAACTTATGCTTACATTGAGGACAATGTAATTTTCTAAGTGTGGGGTGGGATAACGTATTCCGTTTTTGTTTTGGTGTGCTTAGTTTAGAAAAGAAAATTCAGAAAATTGTTCCACAAAAATAGAGTGTTTAAATTTGTTTGTTTCGAGTCTTAGGATGCCCCTAATATGTCAATGATGTTTTTCTCCTCTTTGCATACATAGATGATAGTTGTGCATACAATTAAAATTGTGAGTTTCATGGATTATGTGCATTGGTAGGAGCATGTAAGACTTGTTGATTAACGAAGCATGCATGTTTTAGCTAATTCATTTCGATTATAACCTATGTGAGCTTTTGTGCCAATTTGCTTTCTTCTTGAGCGAAAAAAAGATAAAATTCAATAGATTCGTAGGAAGCATGGAACCTCATAATTCTTTGATTATTCGATGACTATATGCAATAGCTTTTCATGGACTCTAGAAGTGCTAGAACTCGTTCTTGTGATTATTGAAACTTGATAGTCATGAAAATTGCCTTGATTTTGAAAAGGATTGAAAACGTTATATTAGGATCACCACCAGTGCCAAATAAAGCATGTGCCATATTTGTGCCCGTCGTGGGACTCCTTAGAAAACCCCTTTGAGCCTACGTTGAGCCTTTTCTTTCATCACCCTTATTAAAATTCCTATGCTTAGAATAGTTATATCTTGACCCTTGTCCTCGCGAGACTTGGCAAAAGTTTGAAATCGATTTGGAGGTTTGATGTAGAGTGATGTCATGAAACAAGTGTGGGGTGGACTTAGCTAGAAATTGTGTGAAAAATGTATATGCCGTGCCTAGCAAAAGTGAAAAATATGTAAACGGACAGAAAAGAAAAGAAAAGAAAAACATGAAGTCTGAAAGAAAAAGAAAAGAAGTTTAGGCACGGTTTTGATTGAAAATTGCTAAGTCCTATCCTTGAATAAATGTTGTGAGCTTGGAATTTCGTTCGTATCGGAAGGTCTAGCATTGTGAAATTTTGACCTTTGTCCATGTTTATGATGTTTTGGGAAGTAAAGAATGAAGGAAGGGTCCAACAAGATGATATTCGACCCTTGGAGTGAAGTCATAAGGAGGATCAAGAATTGCCAAGTCTTGGTGACGTTTTTAAGCACCACTTATCCTAAATTTCCTTCCCTATAGCCGAGCCCCATATTTATTTCCCTATAACGTTTTCATGATTCTTAAGATGGCATACTTTGATTTGTGGAGATTTTCTCAAGAGTTGAGCATATGGTTTTGGTTCATTGGTGCATATAGTTATCATATGAGGTTTTCCCATAAAATTCACAAAGTGCTTTCGTTTCTTTGATCTTTGCAAGTCACTCTTCGTAATTCATTATCTTTCGCTTGCATATACTATTGAGTGAATTACCATGCTTCGAGTGAAAAGAAGAGAGTATGCCTAGTGAGGAGGATTGAATTAGCTTAACATGTCTACATGCTTACCTTTTGCTCTTATATGTTCATATTGATGTCACATGTTCATGAAGCTCGGAATTTTCGTGCTTAGCATTCTCATGCATTAACTTGAAAGCTATGTATACATACGAGCCTGAGACAAATTGTTAGGGGCAATAGTTTGTTTAGAGTCTAGTTTAGTTTAGTTTGCTAAGGGACTAGCAAAGGATAAGTGTGGGGTAGTTGATAGGAGCACAATGTGCGACGATATTATATGCTTATGCCCTCGTTTATGCTTTGTTTAACCCTTATTTGTCTAAGATAGAGTCATAATATAGTTAGTGTCAATTTTGGTAGAGTTTTGGTGAAATGTGTCTAATTGTCCGAAAAATGACTAAGTATGAGAAATCTGGAAAATAGTGCAAAACATGTCTTTTTCGCGATTTTGTGACGAGTACAAATATGATCTATCCTTGTCCAAATTCTATGAAATTTGGGGTGCTTAATATTCATATACTGAGGAATGTTGTGTTAAAATTTCAGATCAATCGGAGTTCGGGAAGCCACCCAAAAGTTGGCTGCAAAACGGCAGTCCGAGCATTCCAATCCAGGGGCTTCCAGGATTTTCCTGGGACTTTGTCCCAACTTCGAAAAATCATTCCCGACGACTCACAAGGATTTTGATCAAACTGTTTTATGGGGAGATGGCCATATGTGTCTAGTTTATCTGAGACTTGGAATCGCATCAATCGGAACTCCACGGATGGAGATATACCGGAATTACTGCAACAAGGTCAAATCTGTCGATTCCAGGAACCTACCGCCCCCTTTTTGTGTTTTCTGTTTTTGATGGACCAAATGTTGTACAAATGTATATGTGATGATGGTCCAAGCTTAAGGAAGGTTAGAGGATGACACCAAGCCAAGGCATTGAAGAAAAAAATCAGAAAAAGAAGTTTCCTAGAAGAACCAAGAAAGGAAGGAACCAAAACCTTGTTGCACAAGGATTGCCTTTGCCGATTTGGACTAGGTTTGCTACCTAGGGTTTCTGCCGAATTTGCCTCTATAAATAGCCATGTTTTCCTACAGAAAAAGTGTCACATTCCAAAGCAAAAATCTAGCCAAAGCTCTACCTAATTTTCCCAAGAATCCTACACAAAAACCCTAGCCAAAACCACCTCCACCACACCAAAGTTTCCTGCCGAAACCTTGTTTTCCTTGCTGCCGATACCTTCACTGCCGAGCAGCAATCCATCCGATCATCATCAATCACCGGATCCATACAAGTCGAAGTCTTCAAGGTTTCTAATGTGTGATCCACTCCCTACTCTTGGCTTTGTAAATTTTTGTGTAGTTATGTTAAACTTTGTCTATGAAATTGACATGAATTCTTGGTTTCAATTTTTATGTCTATGTATGAATTGGATTGAAATTTGGTTTTATGATTTGCATGTCAATTTATTTTCTTTATCTTTAAGTGAGGTTTTAGATGTAAGAATATGGATTGCATGCTAAAGAGTAAGGAAAATATATGATGAACTAGTAATTAGGATTTTCGGCAAAAATATGTGTTAAATTAATTTTAGGGTTTTCTTGACTTGTTCTCTAAATTCGTGTGCTTAAAGATTGGTAGCCTATGTAATTGCAATACTTAGATTATTGATCTCATTAGCCGAAAAATTAATACGGATTAGGTAATCAACGAGTTACTTAGTTTGTGTTGTTTTTCACGAGGGTTAGAGTAATTTAAATGAACATGCTTGTTGAAGAGATGATTGACAACCTTACTCTATTGACTTGTTTCCAACTAAAGAAAAAGACTTTGTGCTTAATTACTTGTCATGTTTGTTTACGTCGGTTAGAATATTCAAAGATGACTAGTATAATTTTAAGGTTAGGCGGTTAGTCACTTAAAATACATGAGGAGTCTTAGTCAATTAGTAGCCGGTTAGGAGCTAATTGGGTTGGAGTTAAGTTGAGTCTAGAACGCTTTAATACTTTGCCGTGAGTCTTACTTGCTTGTTTGTTATGTGTTTTGATTGCTTGTGTGTTAGTGCTTTGTGGAAGAATGTCGACCAAACTTGTAAATATTAGACTTAGAATTTATTTTCAGCAAGTTATTTCGTGTCTAGTGTTAAAGGGCAGCCCTTGCTGCCGAACCTCATCTTCATCCCCCATGATAAATTCGTATATATGTATATAAGTGTGACAATTGTGTGCATATATGTTTGTGAATATTTGTGTTAACATTCCATATTTCAGGTACCCTTAATTCCCGGCTAGAACGATCCCTACTTATTCTATACTACTAACGATTGTAGGGTTTATTATTGCATGCTTGCTTAGGCGACACGTCACTCCTCCTCCTCCTCCTCCTCCTCCTCCATTCGGCTCCTCCTCCGATCCGGTTATTTTTTTTTAATTTAATTTAATTTTATAAATTGTTATATATTTAATTTTAATTATATAAATTGTTATATATTTGTTAATAAATTTAATTTTAACAAATTGTTATATATTTGTTATATATTTTATTTTAATTATATAAATTGTTATATATTTGTTATATATTTAATTTTAATTATATAAATTTTTATATATTTGTTAATAAATTTAATTGTTATATATTTGTTATTATTTAGGTATATAAATTGTTATATATTTAATTTTAATTATATAAATTGTTAAATTAATTATATATATAAATTGGTAGTCTAATTATATATATATATGTTAATATTGAATTATAGTTATATTTGTATAAAAATAGTTATATTTAGGATAATGGTTAGTATTATTTAAAATTAGTTAAATTGTTATATATAAATTTGTTAGTATGTTTTGAAATATGTTAGTATTATTGGTTATTATATTAATTAGAATTTGTTATAAAATGTAATATAATTTAATATTAATTAATGTATTAATGCCTCAAGCTGCAGATGGCCGATGCATTCAGACAGTTGTTCAGGGGCCGTCGTTCCAGATCTAGGGGTTCGGCAAATTCTGCCGGTTCGGCAGACTCCGACAGGACCCATAGCCAGCCTGAGAGGACCACCAGCCAGCCGCGGAGGAGTGTAGATTCATCCCAGCCGCGGAGGACTGTGGATTCATCCCAGCCGCGGAGGACTGTGAGTTCTCGGCACCAGACCCTTCTCCAGGCGGGGCGGCCGTCGAGCAGTTCACTTCCGCCTGTCGGGCCAGATGCTCCGAGGTTCAGTCGGCAGCTATTTCAGGACGAGATAGCTGCAGACGTTCCTCAGGTTCGTATGCCTGAGGTTCATCGGGAGCCGATGACGAGTTTGACGACGTCTGCTGCTGACTCGACTAAGGGTCCTACTCCAAATCAGCTCTACCTCCCGTACAACATTCCTGCGATACCGGAGGTCGACTATCGTGGTGTGCCCATATGGCCTGATATGCCTCAGTATGTGAGTGCTGCGGAGGCATACCAGCAGCAGCCATTTGAGAACCCTGACCTCCTGATTTCGGCGAGGAGAAAAGGAAAGTCGACAGACGGGTCATCGAGTTCAGGTAACATTCGATTTTATTAATTAAATGTTTTATTAAAATTAACGCACTAATATTTAATTTTATTAACCAATCGTCGTTTATGTGATAGGGACAGCCGCTAGCAGTTCAACGAGAAATACGAGAGGTGTCATATGTTTTGACACGCTTAGGAGAACTGTTGATCTGAGGGGGAGGATCCAGATCAACGAACCTCCTAATCAGGAGGTTCAGGGGAAAAAAAAGGGACTACTCGGGTTGCGTGGGGGCACTGATTAGGGACAGATTCCCTATGTTGTGGACACGGTGGGCTGATGTGCCCGAAGAGATAAAGAAGGAGGTGATTAACGCCACATCGGTGAGTAATTTAAAAAATTTAATTTATTTATCGTAATATTTAATAATTTTCGATATTGTTACAATTGTAAAACTAATAAAATATTATCTTTCAGACATTCTTCGAGATTGCCGAACACAAGCGGGATTGGGCGGACTCCGTGCAGAACTCGAGGTATGTTGGGAATTCCTCATCTTATAATTTGAAATATTTTATGATATTAATAATATTTCTAATGCACTTTTGTTTTTTCCGTAGGTTCAAAGAGTGGAAGAACGAGCTCCGTTCCCACTTTAACGAATACGACAACCGTGGTCGTATGGGTACTCCCAGAGAGTTCATGTTCAGGGAGTACGAGTGGCGTTGGTTGAAGACAGTAGACTTCAACAACCCAGTTATGCAGGTAAATACTAAAATTCACTACAAATGTTTATTTTGTTAAAATTTTAATTATTAGTTTAATTATTTTATAATTATTACACTAATATTTTTTTATGCATTTTTCTAATATTTTATTATTTGTTTGAAGGTTCGTTCTCGGATAAACTCTGCGAACCGCCGCCGTAACACAACCCCCCATCATGGTGGTTCTAGGCCGTTTGCACAATATCAGGAGGAGGCGCTTAGAGATCATCCTGATAGCAACCCGTACGTGGAGACGTTCAAGATCGCTTATCCACAAGCGACAGAACAGCTCGTAAGTCGTTCATTACGATTTTAAAATTTTAATTATTAATTTTACTTAATTATATATTTGTTAGAATATTAATTTTTTTTTTCCCGTCCAATTAGGAGAGGGTGAACCGGGCCGAAGAAGAGGTGTTCCAGCAAGTAGTTCGGGAGACACAACCGAATATTTCAGAGGCAGATCTGGAAGAAGCCCTGCGCCATGTCGACCGGTCCAATGTCCAAACGGCAGCGAGGATGTTCGACGCAGCTTTCCCAAACCGCTCAAACAACTACTACTGCCGGGGTTTGGGAAGTTCTGGACTAGGGCTCCTGAAGACCACTAAGGGAGGTCAAAAGAAGGGAGGCGGGGAGAGCCAACAGGTGAGGGGGGAAGTGCGGAGATTGGCAGAAGAAAATGCAAGGTTGGCGGCCGAGTTCCAGAGATCACAGGAGGAACAACGCAGATCACAGGAGCAACACCGTAGAACACAGCAGTATTATTTAGATCTGTCCAGTTGGCATGCTGAGTGCGAGAGAATTCGGCGACACAACTACGCCGGCCAACAAAACTAGTGGTATGATATGTTCGCCGCACAACAACCAAACCTTGAACCCCCGCCCCCGTTTCAGCCGTTACTTGAACCTCCAATGCCTCAACCTCCTGAGTTCGGTCAGCAGGATGACGAGCATGATGGAGAGCAGGATGTTGGGGATGACGTGGTGGACTTTTGTGGTTTAGGTGATGATTAGGGTTATATTTTATGTATATTGGAACGAATTAAATAATAAGTCATTTAGACGTGTTTCTTGTTGGTGCAAATGCATGGGCTGTTTTTGTGATTTGCAGGTTGCTTGGAATGGTAATTTAGAAAATAATTTAATTTTTTTTTTTACCAAATGTAAGAATAGCCGACGATTTTGGCATTATTTCGTCGGCTATAAGCACTATAGCCGACGATTTTTACCAATATTCGTCGAAAATTACATTATTTCGTCGGCTATAACTAATTAATGCCTATTAAAATATTAATATATTTTGACGAAATAACCGACGAAATATGCTGGAATCGTCGGCTATACTTCAGAACAAATAGCCGACGAATTTCGTCGGCTATAGTTTACGATATCGTCGGCCATACTCGAAAATACCCGACGAATTTCGTCGGATATTTTGCCAAGGTTTGGTCGACGAAATGATGTTTCGTCGGTAAAGTCGTCGGCCATACTCGCATATATATAGCCGACGATTTCGTTATTTTCGTCGGCCATTGGTATTACCGACGACGTTTTTCCGACGAATTATAGTCGACGAAAATTTCGTCGGCGGAGGGTATAGCCGACGAAATTTTGTCATTGTTGACAGTAGCCACAGAGGGGCTACAGCAAGCCCACAGACCCGCGGCAAGTACACCAGGGCCCGGCCCAGGACTCAGGATCGGAGCACCAGCACCAGGCCTCGGGGCCCAGCGGTCTATCCTGCCTCCAAAGGTCCTGGGACCAGGGGCGCCTGCCTGCCAAAGAGGGCGCCAGAATATCCAAACAGAAGGGAACCAGTCCCACATCGAAGGGTAAGGCCAGCCCTCACCCTCAACCACCTATATATGGGCCTCGACTAACACCATAAATAGGTAACTTGTCTCCCTCCCTGCTTACATACGTGCCCAGGTTATATATATTCCAACTATACTAACTTAGGCATCGGAGAGGTGAAGGCCGGCCCGCCCGGTATTCCCCTTAGTAAGCAGGATTGCAGGAGATCGAGTCGGATTCATCAAGTATCTACCAAGACCCCCGGGTTTAGGCAGAAACAATTGGCGCCGTCTGTGGGAACTCTGAACAAGAAGCCGTGCAAGCAACACCGCTGGCTGAGATTGTGGGAATGAGTCAAGAGAAAGGAACTACTGAGGAAGGGCGTATTACAGCTGTGCAAACGCTCGCCTCCACCCCTGTCGTCACGCAGGAGATGCGTGGCGAGCAGGGCAGCGATTTGGGAAGGAGCCATGGAGGGCCCTCCGGTGATCCAGAGCCCCGCCACGAGAGCTCGCACGGGAAGGACCCGATAGAGGACGAAGGCAGCCCAGTGCTTCGTGGCCTATCCCTGACGTTCTCGGATGATCCGAGTGATCAGTCTGAGAGCCAGGATCAAGACCCCACGTACAGCCCCGACCATGACGGCTTGGCGGGGAAGGTACGGGCGATGGCCGCGGAAGTTAGTCGTCTCAGAGAGGAGAACGACCGGGACCGAGCCAAGTCCCAGGCCCGATACGAAGAGATAGAGGCAGTAAACACCGCCCTGGTAGCCGCCCTAGAGAGGGGGCAGCAGCGCAGTGCTGCCATGGCCGAGGCACAAGCCGCACCCCTGCTAGTCCAACCCCGGCGGCTAGAGGCTGGACAATCTTCGGGCGCCCGACCCAGCGAGCCTATGCGAGAGAAGTCACGAGCCGGCGAGGACCTGCCGAAGAGCACGCCCGCCTCCCACCAGCCGCACACTTCGTCCATGGGTGAAGTGGATACTCCAACCGCCCGGGCGCTGCAACTGCTAGCCAGCACCGTGTCGGATCTGAAGGCCCAGATGGAGGCAAACGAGAGGAGAGCGGCCCGGCCATTGGAAGGCGCCCGGTTCAACGAGCGCATGGGCCCCTTTTCACACCGAGTCATAGAGTCGGGGAGATCTGGCAACCAGAAGTCCCTCAAGCTCACCTATTCCGGGTCCGGTTGCCCGTATCAGCATCTGGACAGCTTCCGATCCCAGACCTGTGCCAAGGGTTACTCCGATGCAATCTGTTGCAACATCTTCCAGGAGACCCTGTCCGGAGAAGCGCTCAGTTGGTTCTACGAGCTTCCTGCGAATTCAATCGAGGCATTCGAACAGCTGGCTGACCGGTTCGTAGGCCGCTTCATCCTCCGAGTCGAGGGAGCGCGGACGTCCACCGTCCTCTTCAACTGCATCCAAGCCCCCGGGGAAGAGTTGAGAACCTTTGTCAACCGGTGGCAGACGGCCACGGCCGGAGTTCGGAACTTGGACAAAGGCATCGCCGAGATGGCATTCAAGCAGGGGCTTCGGGCAGGGAAGTTTTCCTACGCCGTCAGGGTAGAACTCCCTCAGGGCTACGACGAGTTGATGGCTATGGCCATCCGGCATGCCCAGGCTGATCATGAGACCTACGGGAACCACCTGCTGAAGAGAAAGCGGGATGAGCAGTCTTTGGACCATCCCCGGGTAGAGGATCCCCCGCGCAGTCACGAGAGCAAACCCGGCCAGCGAGCCGAGCACGGGAGTCGCCGACCCGGCCGGAACAACAACAACAACGGCAAGACCTGGCCGCAGCGACAGCAGAGACCCTTCTCTGACAGGCCCCAGCCTCGGACCGAGAACAAACCTGCACCGTACCACCAAGAGCGCCCCCTGGCAATTATGCCAGCACCCCCGGCTAATCAAGAAGTCTTCTCCACTCTCACCGCATCCTATGAGGACATCCTGCTGGAGAATGCGGACGTCATTGCCCCACCGCCCCAGAGAAGGTACCCCAAGGGGAAGCTCACGACGGCGCAGACAGGCAAGTACTGCTCGTACCACGATGAGGCAACTCATCGGACGAACCAGTGCTTCGCCCTCAAGACTGCAGTGCAGGGCTTGATTGACAGCGGCCAGCTCCAGAGATATGTAGGGGAGAGGGGAGCAGGCCCCGACCGGGAGGGTAACCCGGCTTGGTAAACCCGCTGGGTCCGGGCGGCTAGTTTGGCATATCGCCGGTTCAACCGATTGTAAAGATCAAATATATGCAAACTACTTTTGAAAACTCTGGCCCCGCAAGCTCAGATATATATATATTCATAGTTAAAGTATCCAAAAAGTAAACCGCCCCGGAGAGTTTCTTTTACAAGCAAAAGCGAGAAAAACATCCTATGGAGCCGCATCTCCAGCGGTGGCTTCGTCGTCGACCTCAGCTCCGGCAGGTTCGGCACTGTTGGTAAAAGAATCCAAGTGCGAGCGATGTTCTGCTCCTGACTGTTTCTCCACCGCCAGCTGCTGGACGACCGGCTCCACAGGAGCATTTCCTTCGGCAGAGGTACCAGGCATCAGGGAAGTATTTAACCACCCCTTCGCCGCCCATTCCGTGTAGGCATCCGAGATGCCTTCCTCCCGGGCCTTCTCCAGGCAGTCCAGGAACCGATCGCTCTCCTCGTATTGAAGAACGAACCGGTCGAACTGTCCCGGATCATCTCCGCCAGCAGCAGCAGCGGCGGCACGCGCCTGGAGCTCGTCTATCTTGGCCTCCAGCTCGGCCCTCTCAGCGTCAGCCCGCTCCCGCTCCCTCTCCATGCTCCGGTTCTGCTCCTCCAGCTCCCGGGCCTTCTCCTCCATCTTCCTGGCCTTTTCCTCCATCTTCTTGGCTCTCTCCTCCGCCCTGGCCTTCTCCCGATCCGAGCGGGACTTCTCCACCTCCAGAAGCTTCTGAGACCTGGATAGCGCAGCTATCTGCCTCTTCAGCACCGGGAGCTCCTCACTTGCATCCGACTGGTACAGGTGGTAGAGCAGCTGCAGGGCAGTAAAGGCAGTCAAGTGGCAAAGAAAGAAGGCAGGATATAAGCAATACGGTGGTACCATGCGGTACTTACCCGGAAGATGGATTCCTTGCATTTTGGCCGGTTGCCACCCGCCAGCACGCCATCAACCCCGGGCCTGTCCAGGCCGAAGCTGGCCAGGTCCGCCATCATCTGCCGAACGAGAGTATTGTCCGGACTTCCCATACCCACCTCCGCAGGCGCAGGACTGCTCTGCCGGGCCGCTCCAACTCCCTCCCCAGCATGGGATGTCACGCTGCTGGTTGTCCTGACCCGCTTCGCCAGGACCTCCCGGGATGATCCGCCAGTTAGCGTCACCAGCAAAGGGGACGGACCCTCCGGCCCTTTCCGCTTCTCTCCCCGCCCTTCGGGAGCGGCGGTACGTGCGCTTGCACGAGGAACAAAAGCAGCGATACCCAGGCTCGCCGCACGGTTGGGGACCCTGTTTTCTCCCCCAGGAACCCGCACCGGTCCCCCGGTGCTCTTGCCCTTCCCTGGCACCGCTGCTGCCACAGAGTGATGGGTCTTCACTCGCTCCGGCACGTAGGACGATTCGTCCAGATCCCGGGCCTGGGGCTCCGCATGCAACGTAACCCGCCCGTTCGCTTCCACCGAGGACCGGGCCACACTCGCACCCTTCTCCGTAAGATGCTTCAGGAGATCTTCCCCGTCCATCGAAAGAGTGTTTTCGGGCTTGATCACCGCCCGGGTTGACGCACCTGCAGGACAAAGAGAAACGTTAAATTGTTGAGCAAAACCTAGCACAAGTGCCACCGCCAGGGTTTGTTACCCACCGGGATCCCGCCCAAGCCCACAGTGTTCCAGCACTTCTCGCCGGATGAAGTTGTACGAACTTCGCTCCAGGTGGTCCCAGCAGCCGAGAATAGTCAAGACCCTCTCCTGCTCCAACTCGGACAGCTGGAACGACTGATCGCCTATGGGCTGGAAGGCGCCAGGCACCCGGTACCTCCTCCTCTTCACCTGCCAAGCCCCGCCAGCCATCACCACCTTCTTTCTCCAGCTGTTATCTACCCATGAAGGCATAGTGGTGATAACCGCTTGATTGTTGCGGGAGTTGAAGGATAAGCAGCCTTTGGACCCCGCCTTCCTCGAGTAGGACAACCTATACAGCGCCCGGAATTCATTGATCGTAGGCATACTCATTCCGGACAAGTCGTATAGGCAGCCTAGGCTTAGTAGCCGCCTCCATTGAAGACCGGGCAGCTGCGCGGGCGACGCTGGCAGGGCACTCAGAATATACTGCACAAAGTCAGGCAGCGGTAGCGACATCCCGTGCCGGAACTGGTCCGGATGCACGGCAACCCAACCCTCCTCCGGGTTACAGGCCGACTCTCCAGGGTTCAGTGGACGCAAAAAGATATCGTCCGGGATACCCCACGTTTCCCGAAACGCAGCGATCTCCGCGGGAGTCAGGCTCTCCTCCGGTTCGTCACACACCACGGCAGTTCTTCCCCTGCCAAGCGTGTAGCTTTCAGCGTGCGCACCGGCCATTCGCACCCCGTGCGGTATCTCAGCTTCCGAGGAATCTGACCCGGAATCCGAGGACGTGGACGAGGCACCGCTCCCGGAGCGGTCCGCGGCTTCTTGCTCCGGGGCTTCAGAATCGAGCCAGTCCTGCATCCTCTCCACATCATCCACCACAGGACCTCTTGCGGCAGATTCAGAAGCCTCCTCCGAACTCGAAGTGTACATCTTAATCTAGGGGCAGAAAAGCAAAACCCTAACGCTCGTCAGCAACAGACTACAACACCACCTTCAACGGCCTCCCCCCAAAAGTTTGCCGCTGAGCAACCCAGTCAGCGACACAGATCCCTCCCCCCCCCCCCCCCCCCCCCGCCGCAAAACAACAAATCAAAAAACCAAGAAACACCGGGGCAAAGAACACAACTTACCGATTAGTATGCTCAGCCGAGGACAATCCGCCCAGCGAAAGCAACGAGCAATGGTAAAAGGAGGCTTGGGAGCGCTTCAAACAACGGATCTCTTGGGGCAAGGAACTTAGGGTTTTTTTCGCCGGACCACCTCCTTTTTTTTCTCTCGGTCTCTTAAAAAACGTACAAGAAGCAAAGGTAGAAAGAAGAGCAGAAGAGACCTATTTATAGAGGAGACCGGTGCCCTAGGCATTTAGAAATCCCCCCAAAAAACGCAATCAGAACAAATCAAACGCCTGCGAATCCAGGCCCTCCATCACAAAACCGTCCCCTGACGACACGTGTCCCAGCATTGGTAAAACTGCCCACGCCATCATAACTGACCGGACTGATGGACTCCCTCCTTAAATGCATGTCAGCCACCTGTCCCACACGCTGGCGACAGGAAGGTAGGAGCAGGAGCCAGGGAGTCACACTCCCCTACGCTTCCCCAGATTCCACGGTTGCACGCCATCATCATTGCAATTCAAACCGCTTAGGAAGACCTCTCACCAGTTATACTGATCCAAACCGCTTCAAGAGCATCTATCCGGGTTTGAGCAGGACCTCGCACCGATATGGCATGTCCGTGGATTATGATCATTCAACCGGCTCCATGGCATCTTCCCCCGCACTTACACCAACGACCTCGTTTCGATATGGCAGGACGCCCGATCGAGGTCCGGTCTGCAAGTTCACCCGGGACTCGTTCTAATTTGGCAGAACGCCCGTCGAGCCCCCATGAACTCCACCTCGCACCGATATGGCAGAACGCCCGGGCGAGGCCCGCCTCATCGATTCCACCATGTCCCACCAGGTTGAGAGTACTTTCCGGAAACATAAACATCCGGACCCATGGCTTTTTTCACAGGGGGACTCGTTCCGATAGGCATGTCACCCGTCGAGTCCGCCCGCTTCCATGGCAAACGCATGGGCTTTACAAACCGGGCGAGTCTACATCTAACACATGTACCCTTGTCCAGCAGGATAAAAACCCTGCGTCGCATTGAACCGCGATACTGTCCAGCAGGATAAAAACCCTGCATCGCACTGAACTGCGATACCTTTGGGAACACATGGGGGAGACTCGTTATCTCTACACCATCCCACCGGGCAGATTGTATCTCTAACACAGAACAAGTCTCCCCGCAGGCTAACAAACCTGCACATCTACCTCATCGCTTATTTAAACACAAAACTGAGAAGAACTAGCAAATGTTGGCACCGCTCCGTTCTGATTTGGCAGAACAACCGGTTCTGGCCCAGTTTGCACCGCTCCGTTCTGATTTGGCAGAACAACCGGTTCTGGCCCAGTTTGCACCGCTCCGTTCTAATTTGGCAGAACAACCGGTTCTGGCCCAGTTTGCACCGCTCCGTTCTGATTTGGCAGGATGCCCAGTGCGGGACCAGTGAGCTCCGAAGGGCAGCAGACCCAATCAGAATTCCGTGCATTAACCTCTTGCATGGCGGATTTCAACGCCTCATTCCATGCATTAATCTCTCGCATGGCGGATTTCAACGCCTCATCACCATCATTCCATGCACCATCTATCGCATGGCATCATCTCATGCATTTTTTGGGTTTCCACCCCGTTCCATGCTCTAACACTCGAGCACAATCCTGTTTTACATTACCCAACATGCTTATAAATTATTTCTTGCCATCGCTAACAGGTACTCACCTCGGTCACGCCCAATCTTTAACGCGGGCTTGGGGGACTGGGGACCTGTAGGTTGGTAACCCCGCGGGTCTGCGGGACAAGAGCAAGACAGATAAGTCCCCATTCAAGATTGCACTTGACCGGGAACTTGGGGGACTTGTTGACAGTAGCCACAGAGGGGCTACAGCAAGCCCACAGACCCGCGGCAAGTACACCAGGGCCCGGCCCAGGACTCAGGATCGGAGCACCAGCACCAGGCCTCGGGGCCCAGCGGTCTATCCTGCCTCCAAGGGTCCTGGGACCAGGGGCGCCTGCCTGCCAAAGAGGGCGCCAGAATATCCAAACAGAAGGGAACCAGTCCCACATCGAAGGGTAAGGCCAGCCCTCACCCTCAACCACCTATATATGGGCCTCGACTAACACCATAAATAGGTAACTTGTCTCCCTCCCTGCTTACATACGTGCCCAGGTTATATATATTCCAACTATACTAACTTAGGCATCGGAGAGGTGAAGGCCGGCCCGCCCGGTATTCCCCTTAGTAAGCAGGATTGCAGGAGATCGAGTCGGATTCATCAAGTATCTACCAAGACCCCCGGGTTTAGGCAGAAACAGTCATAGTCGACGAAAAAATTTTCGTCGGCTATTCTATCCGATCTGGTAGTGGATATGTTTGTTCGCTTTCTTAGCTAACACAATCATGTGTTTAAATTTCAATAACACCAACTCAACAACGGTAGGATGAGGTAAGAGAGTTACAGTAGGGTTAATATAAGAATCTATATAAAGAAAAAAGTTATTATCATTTTTCGCGTTTGGAGTAGTCGCCGTCTTCTCATCGAGTTGCTTCTTTCATTCGATTAGAAAAAAAAAACAAAAAAAAGTTATAGATTCAAATCTCACAGCTCAGCAACAGTATGGTTAAGATAAGAAACTATATAAAGAACAAAATTCTTATCATTTTTTTGCATTTGGAGTAGTCGCCGTCTTCTCATCGAGCTTCTTTCATTCGATTACTCATTTTTACCGAAGCCAAATATCAGTCTCAATCTAGAGATATTTTTCTTTCTATTTTTTGTTCTTCAATTCCATCTTAATTTTGTTCGATTCCACAGTTTCAATTGAATGCTATGTAAATGTACGTAGGAAATTTAAATAAATAAAATTAGGGACAATTTCATTGAAATGAAATTGGAGAGCAATTATTTTGAGTTTATTTATCAAAGAATTTTGCTTGTACGAATGATTTTCTGGATCATACAAATTTAAATCATTATTTTAGTTACCTAAATACCTTTGACAATTTCAAAGAATGAAAAATCTCTGTCAAAATTTCATTGAAGAAATTTGTTTATTAATTGAAATCTTGCTTTTTTGCTTCTGCCCTTAACAAATTGTGGCAATATAATGAATCGGTTTGTTTGAAGGATATTCGGTTTAAACAATAAGCACATCATCATATATCTTCTGCTGCAACTTGAGATATTTTATGTGGGTGCTTTTCTTCATACCTTTTAAATAGCATTTGGACCTCTTCTCAAACTTTTGCCCATAAACTTCCGAATTTATTCTCATTTTCTTCTCTTTTCACCTCACCATTGTGAAGCAGCTCGGATCCATAACAAACTCTACAGAAACTTATATTAATGAGGTCCAATTGTTAATTTTGGAGTTATGAATAGAAGTTTCATTTTATATACACTTCCCAAACCACTTAATACACACCCCTCCTATTTGATATCTCAAATAAGATCCTATAAATAAGTTAATTTTTTTTTTTAAACTATGGGGGGTTACATTAATGTAAGAAATATAGGTTACATTACAAGCATAACTCACCGGGAGTTCCCGGTTACGTCAAAAGTGAGCTATGAAAGGTAAAATTAAGATAACCTATAATTACCTAAGGTAATACAACCATACGAATAAGTCCAAAGAACGAGAATCAAGTAACCAACGACGCTACTAAAATAGACCATGAAGCTACGTCAAAGACTTATTTAGATTTATTATGAAACCTAAAACTTAATGGACTTACTACTCTTGAGGGAGAACCCCAAGCTCACCAGCAAAACCTGTTGCCTCTGTTTCTTCCCGAACTATCACTTCATCCACCAACTCTGTCACCATAACAGACACAGTTGAAACAACTCCCGATTTCTTGAAGCCCTCTTCTTACAATGCTTTTTGCCCTCTAATGCAACATTCAAACTCTTCATGGCCTTAGGGATATATTTTCAACCCGGAGGACAACCAACTTTGCCCTTAGGTTTAGGTGACACCACCAACTGGCCATTGACATTCTTGAGGAAAAACCCCCTCAAAAACAAAAGTGAAGCCAGAGCAGGTGTAGTGGACTTACCATGCTTACAATATGTAAGCATAGTTGTAGTTGAAGCTTTCCTTTTGGTCCCTGCCATCGAATGAACTTCCGACAAAGCAGTCCCTTTAGGTTAATGAGTAGGTACGACATGAGTTGCCACACTTGGAGTTCGAAGCTGAGCTGCATGTGCCTCCATATCCACCGCCAACATACTTAGAATAGTAAACAGCGGTGGGGCTGCTGGATCCCGAGAGACAACCATAAAAGGTCCAGAAGAGCCTCAGCTTGAAATACAAACACGGGCGCTAAAGTCGTCACATTAGGGTTTAGAGAATCACCATCCAACACTAGTGGAGCGTCGACACACCCTCCTTCAATTTAGATGACCTTCCCAGGGTGGCACCAATCATCAACGCTGTATCCATCGTGCGAAGTTTGGGAGGCAAACCAAAAAACTCTACCGTCACCGGTATGGTAGGGATCACAACTTCCTGCAGAGATTGCACACCATCATAGTATACTAGGGCAATAACATGTTTACCATAAAACCAAGGACCACCTTCAACAATCTTCTTCCGTTCCAACTCCTCCTTGAACGTGAGGACATAGCACTCTTCCTCAAACCTCATTGAGATTTGATTATGTAGATTGCAGAGATTGGTTATGATATCAATAAGGGCTTTGGGATTTGGCCGACGACCATGAACTGAAAAAGCGCGCCCCACCACAAAGAAGTTGGTGGAGATGGCGGCACGACTGGAAGGACCAAAGAAACGCTTGCCGTTCTCCGTTATGGCGAGAGAGGCAGCGAGATGAGCAGATACGGCATCAACCATGGTGATGAGAGAGGAAGGTTCTGAGAAAAAGATAGAGGCAACCCTAACCCTAGCAGAGACTTTTTTTTTTTTAATATAAATAAATAAGTTAAATGACCAAACATACATTTATTTATTAGAAGAAGAAAAAAACAAAAAAAAAGAACTAAATTGCGTCAAATTAGTGTGAAAAATTATGTTAAATAACAAAAATTCTTGTATGCCCGTCCATGTATGTACCCGACACAATTTTAGCCATTTATATGCTTAATTTGACTACTGTATATCTATATTAAAGTCATAAGTTTTAACTATCCATAAACAATGTTTTGTATATATACACGATGTGCATTAAAGACTCGTAGTCAAAAAGTGTGTCCCTTGATCTGAAACTTTTAATTATCAATTGGCCAGTAATCTTTTAAAAATAGAACAAAATTTATAGACAAAATTAGTAAAAAGTATGTTAAAAAATATTCTGAAAATATTTATTATATATTAATTATATTTAAATAATATGATATTTCATGATTGTTTAGCATAAGAGTGTTTTGAGTACCTTCTCATGTGTATCTAGTCCAATATTGAAATGAAAAATTTAGAAAATGGTATATTAAGTAAGGTTGTTTTGTATATTAAGAGGTTAAGAGAGTATATTTAAAACCACTCATAACTTATTTGTGAGATTGTTATTTAAACGTCAAGAGCTATTGAGATTAGTGACAAATATCACTAATGACATGGACGCTTTCCTAATTGCAAAATATTTTCAGCTATCATGAGTCAAGATTTGGTGAACAACACAAAGTATCTCTGTTGGACATTGAATATATAACATTTAAAAATTCATAACATTTTTCCTTTCTACTTGAGAAGTAAGCGCATAAATCATTTTTTCCTTTAGTAGTTCAATCAAATTCCATTATATATACTGCCTCTTTTTACTTTACAATTGCTTGTGCTTCCTAGCTAAGAGAATGAACATTTATTAGTAATGGTAATAATTCAACAGGATCAAGAGCTCCAACTAATTAGAACATACCGTTTTCTTTCCTTCATTGTCTTAATTTAACTTCGACTATCTATTTTGTGACATAATATATCTGATTTTCATTTTTGTTATATTTAAACCCACCACCTCAAACTGTAGGCTCTCTCAATTGCTTTCTTCGTTCTATCCATGCCATATATACTCGACCATCATCTTTTGACCATATGTTTTAGAGAAGGAAGACAATATATATATATATATATATATATATATATATATATATATATATATATAATACATGTTCTCTCTTTTTTCTTTTATTTCTCCGCTTGTTCCAAGAGCCATAATCATGTATTACTACCTGACAGGAAGGGAAGGGATATTGATAGGCTGGGGTCTGTTGGAACGCAAAGCAATAAAACTATAAAAGTTCAGGTTTGAGGAAGAATTGATGGAGGTTGAGACCAAGAAAATTATGAGGCAGTACTGCAACAACCACAACACTGCATCGCTAATTGTTATGGAAGATCTACCGCAGCCTATCTTAGTCCAAATCCTATTAAAACTGCCCTCAGAATCACTCTTTTGCCTTGGATGTGTTTCTAAGGCCTTGTTAAACTCCATTGAAGATAACTCCTTCATTACACAGCACAATCACTTACTAGCAGATAATGAAACTGCTGTTGAAGTCCCTCAACTTATGTCCATTACTCACAAAAGTGGATCAAATTTTTTGTGTACTCTGCAACCGATTAAGTGCGTCGGAAGCTCCCTGAGAAAAGGCAAAGATGCACTCAACCTAGCAAGCCAGCGCTTATGTTTCGTCTTTCGCAACTTGTTTTTCTTTAAAATGCATGATGAGAAGCGTTGCTTTCTAGTCAATCCTCTTAGGAGAAGGGAGGTACTGAGGCTCCCAGCAAGTAACAACATCCAACAACTTACGAAACCATCGGATCGGACACCGTTACATTGTTTCTATGGCATGGGAGTCGATAAGAATACTTACAAGATGAAGATTGTACGTGTGGGCGAATTTACATCATAGAAGCTCGTGCATGTTCTTGAATTGGGTACAGCCTCATGGCGTGAGATATCCTCAGTTCCTCCAGATGACTTTATTTTCTACAAGCTTGGTGTGTCTGCATGCAATGATGTTCACTGGTTTACAAAAATTAGAGGGACGAGCTGTATACTTTCTTTTGACTTCACCAAAGAAGAGTTCAGTTGGACTCCTATGCCTCCCACTCTGGATTTGAGAAGGAAAATTCATTTGCTTACTTTTAGAGGCGCTTTGACCTTTTCGGCCACTTCTTCAACAGTATATAAGAGCCGCATTGAGATATGGGTCTTGAAAGATTATGAGAGAAAAATCTGGATGCTAGAGTATGCTGTAGATGTCAATACGTTCTGTGCGTCTCGAATGTTGGAGAGTGCTACTTGCGGTGAATGGGAGCATGGCATATATTTCTATTATGATCGATTACTTTCCGGAACTCTTGGTAAGACTTTTGTGGATTTAAGGTCTACTCCAGTGAAGTGCTTTTCACCTGCATTAGGTAAGAAGTTTACATACATCGTGAGTCATACTGGGAGCCTGCTATCCTTGAAGAACTATGACAATTTAGTCGATGCGAAGGAAACTGATTTCTTGATTGAAGGGGAAGCAAAAAGCCTTATTAAACTATCTGAGAAGGCATGGTATATCAAACACTTTCTGTAGAGGAGGTGTACACATCCATGGTGCTATATGGTTAATTATCCCTTGTTATGAACTTATGATACTTGGTTAATTTGATTGCAATTATCTGTCTTAGATGCATGTTTTATTTTCTGCAGAACAGTTGATGGGTTATAACTGTTTCATGTATCTGATGAGTTCTTTTATACATCAAATCATAGAAACGCTGGAGATTCTTGATGATCATTAATTTTCTAGCCATATCTTGAATTTTATTTACCTAATAATGTGAACCTTATATTAGATGAAGAATCATTTGTGTTCTTAGACTGGATGTGAATTCTGTATTCAGTGATGACTTCTTTCTATATAAACGCCACTAGTCTGTGGCCAATACATGCTCAAGTTTTCCCAAACAATTCTTGTGAAAACTTGGATATAATTCTTGTGAAACTGACCATTTGAATTCAGCTGTGAGAATGAGGAGCAACGCGCAACAACAATGTGAATTCAGCTGATAAATGGATTACTTTGTCGCACATTCATAAAATCTTTGTAGGATCAATACCACCAGAAACTGTTATTCTATGGAAAATGTCTAAAGAACTCCTGTAAAAGTCAATATTTTTGGTAGTCCAAAATCCATGCCAGCATGCACTCGTCTTTCTACTTCACAAGTTGGTGTGGGGCTATTTCCAGATTGTTTAAAACTGGCATCTAAACCACACATATTGGTATGGACAAAATACTGGTCACTCTTCATACTTTTAGAGTTTCGACAGTTTAGTTTTCGTGCTTTCAATTTCAACTGGTTACTTCTAGTAGTCTCAATTTTCGACCAATTGGTCTAATCTGTCCAAAATGGTTGTTAACTATTTTCTCATTCCTAAAATGCCCTTAGGTGTTGTTTTATTGTTTTTCTTCTTAATTTCTTTTCATTTTTCTTCAAAACTAAAACAAAATAATACACAACCCACCATGAAAGGCCTTGTAGCTAAATTAAGTTTGAGTCTTGTTTCTGCACAAACCATGGGGCCTGGTAGATACAGATGAATCCAACTTGATCTCCTGCAAACCTGCTTACTAAGGGGAATACCGGGCGGGCCGGTCTTCTCCTCTCCGATGCCTAAGTCAGTATAGTTGGAATATATAACTTGAGCACGTATGTAAGTGGTGAGAGAGATAAGTTACCTATTAATGAGGGTAGTTTGGGCCCTTATATAGGTGGCTGGGGGTGAAGGCTGGCCTCACCCTTTGATGTGGGACTGGTTCCCTTCAAATGGCAGTTCTGGTGACCTCTTTGGCAGGCTGGCGCCCCCGGTCCCAGGGTCCCTGGCAGCCGGATAGACTACTGGACCCCGAGGCCGGGTGCTGGTGGTTCGGTCCTGGGCCTCGGGCCGGGCCCTGGTGCACTTGCTGCGGGTCTGTGGGCCTGCTGTAGCCCCTCTGCGGCTACTGTCAACAAGTCTTATTGACAAAAAAAAATTAATTAATTAAGCATAGTGTAGTAGTGTTGTTTGTAAGTTTAACTATATGAAATGATAGTTATTTATATAGTTTTATTCATGGGAGCTGTTAATGCTAAAAATGATGATGAGAATTTTTTTAATCTCATTTTGGTTTAAATTGATATGATGGAGATTTGATAGAATTTTATTTTATAGTGATAATGGAGATGTTATTTGATTTTGTTAGGCCAATATGTATCAAATCAATTTGTATTTTTTTTTTTGCAATCAGTTTGTAATTATAAAATTCTTGGATTGAAAATCAACAATCATAAACTAAGATATTATAGAGCTTCTATTGGTTTTGGTTTTGAAGAAGAGAAAGTAAAAAGATAAGAAAAATAATCTAAGGACATTTGAGGAAATTGAAAAATGGTCAACAATTATTTTAGATGAAATGGACAAATTAGTAGAAAATTGAGACTATATAAGGAGTGTTCAATTTTAATTTTGAGATGGCATAGAGGCTTTGATCTTACTCAACCTATCCACTCCCTTCAATCAAAGATTTGTATGATTGACTCCACGATCCTAGCTAGTAATTTTGTTTTGAGCTTGTTCGACCTATCACTTCTTTGAGTTGGAAGTTGGAAGTTGTAACCCTTGATCATCTACCTGGACTCAACCTTCAATTACATGTCTCAACTGAACATATCACATCATCAAATTTTCAAAATCCTAATGTTATTACATGGACATGATAGCAATATTATCATTAGCCACCTTTTGTTACTAGAAGTTTCATCCGGACAAGCCTCAGTGATGTTAGGACTAAACTTTTTCTCGATGCAAGACTTCCGTTTTCAAATCCTTGGCTTGCATTGACCTACACAAATCTCAACAGGTATCTCATTCATATGGTTGGGGAGTGCATCTTCAAACGAGTGAGGGTATAGTAAACAAGAATAATTGTAATAAAAACCCTAAATTCCTAATTGCAAACTATATATGAATACAATCTATATCAATGACTTTTAACCACCACAAACAAATGACTTAAACGTTTGATTTATTTAATTCATATTTTAGAGGCGCATTACATTAAGCTTGTACCTCAACTATTTGACTCCATTTATTTTCGACATATTTTAGAGACGTGAAAAACAACTCATCTAACATCATTATACACTGTTATACGTTTTAAAAAAAGTGGCCGCCGGTAATCTTGACTCTGAGAATGAAAGCGTGGAAAAATCCGAGAACCAAACGAATAGGAAAGTTGTCCAAAGCAACATGCCAACAGCCAACAATGCTCAACACTCCAACTGGACCAACCAAACTAACTACACATATTTAAACCCCCCAACATTAACATTAAAGCATTTGATTATATGCTCTTAAACCCAATCAACCACTAAAATGTAAAGCCCTCAAATCCGAAAACAATATAAAGAAGACTGTTGGCTCTTTTTGAAAATTCAGACCCTCCTCCTCATAACCAGCAGGACTCTTTGGTGCTCTTTTTGGCTGTCTAAAACAGATAAGAAACCCACTTATGTATTCATTTGGGGCATAAAGTTGAAGTCTTTAGCTGCTTTTGGTTTCTTGAAGGAAATGCTCCCAAGCTGAGATTTTCAGAGACGAAAAATGGTGGTGAGGAAAGTGGGCAAGTATGAAATTGGGAGGACGATCGGTGAAGGAACCTTCGCGAAGGTTAAGTTTGCTCAGAATACTGAGACTGGTGAGAGTGTGGCCATGAAGATCATCGATCGGAGCTCCATCATCAAGCACAAAATGGTCGACCAGGTACCCAATTTGATCAGCTTTTGAATTTGAATTGAGTAAAGTTTGCAGCTTTATTTGTTGGGTTGTTTTGGTTTGGGGACTTGAGATTGACCCAGTTTGAGTTTTTGTGTTTCTGCATGGAAATGATTCTAAAGTTTGCAATTTACTCAATTTGACTTGTTGCCCTTTTATGTTGGTTTGGAATTGAGTAGGAATTCTAAAGCTTGCAACTGTTTTGTTGGGTTGTTTTAGTTCAGGGACTTGAGCCTGACCCGGTTTGAATTTTTGTGTTTTGCTTGGGAAATGATTCCAAAGTTTGCAGCTCTCTAATTTACGTGGTTGTAACTTGGGAGTCAATTCAATTGTTGCTATGTTTAATTTGAATTGAATAGAGAGCAAAGATTGGCCCTATTTGATTTAGTTGGTTTTGGGTTAGGGAGTTGAGGTTGACAAATTGATGTTTATGATGCAGATCAAGAGGGAGATATCTATAATGAAGCTTGTGAGGCATCCCTATGTAGTTCGTTTGCATGAGGCATGTGACATCTCTACTCCTGACTTTAAAATAGTTATATGCAGAATGTTGAGAAATGTAGGTAACTGACTCTATGATCTTGTTTGATTTAGGTTCTGGCGAGTCGGACCAAGATTTATATAATACTGGAGTTCATTACTGGTGGTGAACTGTTTGATAAAATAGTGAGTGGTCTCTCACTTCAAATGCGAGCTCTCAATTGGGCAATGGACTTTTTAAGGAAGTGGTGATATGATGTTAACAGTGAGAATAATTGTTGGTTTTTCAGGTTCATCATGGACGTCTTGGAGAAGGTGAAGCCAGGAGATTCTTCCAACAGCTTATTGATGGAGTGGATTATTGCCACAGCAAAGGAGTGTATCATAGAGATTTAAAGGTTTTCCTTTTAATGCATCTACCAAGCATTTGCGATTGTTTCTTGTTGTCTGGTGAATTTCATGTCATTGTTCTTTTTTCAGCCTGAAAATCTTTTGCTTGATTCTCTTGGAAATTTAAGAATTTCAGACTTCGGTCTGAGTGCATTGCCTGAACAAGTAAGATTCTGGTCTAATCTCTTGTTGACATATTTACAGTTGTGAGATACAATTTGGGGTTGTTGGCATATTAATCATCAATGCATGTTTGCACACAGGGAGTCAGCCTCCTTCGCACAACTTGTGGGACCCCGAACTATGTTGCACCTGAGGTACAATAAATTTAGCCACCTTCTGAATTGGATTTTGACTATACCTGAAGTTCTGATATACTGTTACATCAAGTGGCTGCTTTGATTTGCATTTATTTCATCATTTATTGCTCTATTTTTACTCTAGGTCCTCAGTCACAAGGGCTATGATGGTGCCGTGGCAGATGTTTGGTCCTGCGGGGTCATCCTCTATGTTCTCATGGCTGGATATCTTCCGTTTGATGAGCTTGACCTGACCACATTATATAATAAGGCATGAACCTCTTTCATGTTTATTATTATTTTTATTATTGTGGTTGGAGTACAAGAATTCTGAACTGGTAATTTGGATCAGTTTGTGTAATTGTTAAAGTTGTATGGCTAGTGAATGTCTTTGCTTACATAGTCTATTTAATTCATAGATTTGAGAACTATGCTTCTTAAGAATTTTTTATCATGTTGTTTTACTAATCCGTGTGGTTGTGAAATGTGAAAAGGAACATGAAACACTGCATCTGTCTTTCACATTTTTAAAGTCCCTGCACCTAATTTTGAGGTGCAAGGATTCCAGTGAGGAAAGACACATTTGATAAGCCATTGTCATTTTTTTTTATGCAGATTGAGAAAGCACAGTTCTCATGCCCAAGTTGGTTTCCGGTGGGAGCAAAATCCTTGATTCATAGCATTCTAGATCCAAATCCTGCAACTGTAAGTATTGACTAGGTTACTAGACCTGCTTATTTATATGCATAAAGTGGCTCTCAAGATTCAACTACTATTTCAATGTATTATGAATTTGAAAATTTAGGTGTCAGAGTTTTGGGTTGCTTGTTTGATGCATGCTATAAATCATGGAATTATGTAACATGTAATCATCCAACATGAGGAATAGTTACATAACTCATAAAACAAATGGAAAAAGAGACACACTGTTCAGAAGTACTACCAAGGTTTTTGTTTCACATGATATGAAATAAGCTATTAAACCTATGCTAAGAGTTCTGAATTTCCTCTTCAGTTTGTCACAGTTCCCTTCATATATGAATAATTTTTTCACCTTTCCTGTTTCAGCATGTTGTCATGTGAGAGGGGCACTGTTAATAGAAAGTCTTAAGATTCTGGTGAATTTGTTTCAAAAGTTAGAAATTTGTGGAGGCCATCTCCAGAATACAGGTTTGGCTCTTGGAAACCCAATAAACATCAACTATAGGATTTTCATTTCCACTCGATGTTGGTGGCTTGAACCCTTTTAAGTTTAATTCTTATGGGAAACTGTATAGTTGTCCACTTGTCCCCAATCACAGGATTCTCAGATTTCAGCCCATTCATAAAACATTTTGTATCTGAGACATGTAAAAGTGTTCAGAACTTGGGGCTACTAAGAACTGACTCGAATTAAGGGATTTCACCTGGAAGATTGTTCCAACTTAACTCTTATCGCCTTTGGAAATGTCCCTCTCTACTTGTTGCCAACTCTTCAATGGGTTGCACATGCCAATTCGTGTTTGTGATTTGAGGCGGGCTTACAAATTTACAGACAATTAAAAAAAAAATCTAGAATCATTGGATTTTTTGGAGTCCTTCTACTTGCTAGATGTTTCATTCACGATGCATTCTCATTCTTGGGTCGTGTTTTTAGTTTTGTAAGGTATTACATGTCAGTATTAATAATTAGAGTTTTAGGACTCCTATTTGTTGGTTCTTTAACCACACTACTCATTTTCCATAGAGTGACAGCCTATAGTTCACCCTTCAGAGACCTTAAACACAATACCCATAGGTTGTCCTTCATTATATTTGGTATCAGATAAGGAAAGGACAACTAGCACAGGACTACCGTTTTTGGGTTTGATGACCGATTGACAATGAGAAGTTATTGTTGCAGCTCCTTGAAAGACTATATATATCCTAATTGGACAACATGAGCAATAAGAGCATGACATGCAGTCATGCATATCCAGATATCTCGATAGAGGCATTAGAAGCAAGACCGGGCCCAGGATCAGCTTAAAGAGAACTGAAGAAGTTTAGATGCTGAAGACCTCGGGACAGAATTGGGCAAAATCAAATGAAAGAAAGACTCCCATGTTGCAGAAGATGATGCTGCCGATGAGGAGTGAGTGGAAGGAAGAGACATGATGGGCATATGTAAATGTGATCATGATGTTTTTGCGGCATGTAAGGAGGATGGCAAGCTGCATGGAAATAGAATGTGTCCTTTCGAGGTGACTAAGCAGATCTACAATAATGCCTATGCTG
Source organism: Potentilla sterilis (assembly GCA_963682095.1). Taxonomy (NCBI): domain Eukaryota; kingdom Viridiplantae; phylum Streptophyta; class Magnoliopsida; order Rosales; family Rosaceae; genus Potentilla; species Potentilla sterilis. Next base: position 2,665,877 of record OY821765.1, read on the forward strand.
TGGAAAATCCTTTGTTCCTCAAATTCGTTTGGCCTGTAAATTTCACCTTACACTATACTTATACCATGATGAGTAACCATAGAAACATTTGTGATGCCCGACTCTACCAAAACCACAGATGCCTACCCATCCACACCCCTATAAATAATTATAGATTATACCTGGCTAACCATAGAGGAGTGAATTAAACTCATCTTCATGAGCTGTACCAAGTGCGGGAGAGTTGATGGAAATCAGATGTGTACTTACATATGTGTCAACAATGGATGAAACAAAAGTGAAATAAAGAGTCTATAATCATTTAGATTTGCTGGAGTCCTGTAGTTGTGAGTTACATGCTTCTAGATGTTTCATTTAAGATGCATTCTTGATTTCTTTCAATTGGGTCATGTTTTCAGTTTTCTAAGATATTTCATGTCAGTGAATGATAATAGACGTTTGGAAGTCGTTAATATGGGTCAGTGAATGTTGGGGCCACTATGTATTGCTTGATTTCAGTGAATTAATTGCTTGTGTTTTCTTTCATATAATATCTCTCCGTCAATTTGTAATAAGTGAAGTCTTGGTCTGGAATTTCTTTTATTTTTTCCGACTACAAGTCTTTGTCTGATTTCCAAGATCCCTTCTGGTGTGGTTCCAGAATTCCTGCTCGCAGTTCTTTAACAATAGCACCCATTTTCATTAACCCGTCTTAAACCTTAAACACAATACCTTGTCCTACATTAATCTGGTTTTGGTCACCAAAGTAGAAAAATTCTTTAGTGTACATGTGGTAACAATCATGATGAGTTCTTAATAATGTAGAAGCCGTAAATCAACCTATTAGTGGGAAACTTTTGCTCCTTTGTGTGAGCCATGCTAACCATGGACTTTTTGCTGTGGTTTGGTTTGGTTTGTTTTGGTTTGGTTAATTCCCATTTGCATTACCTTATCCAGTTGATGATGTATGCAAAAAGTATGAACTAGATTGAATTCCTGGTAGTAATGCTATTAGGTTTCTTTTGAATCACTTTTCTTTAGCTATAACAATCATTGCGTCATTTTCTGAAATGTGTTTATTTGTGTGTGGCTTTTTGTCAATGCAGCGTATTACAATTGAACAGATCAGAAATGATGAGTGGTTTCAGAAAAATTACGTTCCTGCCAAAATGTTAGAATATGAAGATGTTAATCTGGATGATGTAAATGCTGTCTTTGACGAGACCGAGGTTGGTAAGGGTTTGAATATGTACATTTTATTTAGTTGAGATCGAAAGCTCTAGTAACTTTCTTGTTGTATATGGCTCTATGTAGGAACAAAGGGATAGCGAGCACCAGGGCAGTGAGGACATGGGTCCTTTAGTTCTTAATGCATTTGACTTGATCATCTTATCTCAAGGTCTAAACCTTGCATCAATATTTGACCGTGGCAAGGTAAGAGATTAGCTTATAATTCCCTCTCTCTCTTTATTGTATAACAGCTGAGGAAATGATACCTCTACATATATATTGTGGCCAGTACATGGTTTTGTATTTCATATTCACAGCCTGAAAACAAGCTTATAAACTTATCTTTAAATCTGTTACTAAACCATTAAATTACCCTATAATTTGAGATTAGTCTCTGAGATTCATGCATTTCAATATTGTTACGTGAGAGAGATAGTTTTCTTGTGTCAGTTTGCTAGTGCTAAAATGATTCAGTTTCTTTCCCTCATTCATAGGATTGTATGAGGTATCAGACGCGCTTTGTCTCACAAAAGCCAGCAAAGGTCGTTCTATCGAGCATGGAAGTTGTTGCACAATCAATGGGTTTCAAGACACACATTCGCAACTATAAGGTAAACAGCTAGGATTTTCTACAGCATTCCACACTTTTAGTCTGTCATATATTTTTTTTTCCTACCTATATGATGATATATATACAAGTCTTTGTTCAGTTCTCCACGTGTCTAATGTGAATGTTTCCTATGATGATAGTCCTGGATAACATTTCTTGAAACGTCAACTACTAAAGCGACAATGTCTATTTTACAATTATTTCAGATGCGAGTGGAGGGTCTTTCGGCAAATAAAACTTCTCATTTCTCCATTATTCTCGAAGTAAGCTTTCCCTCCTGATGCTAAGCCTGAAGCCAACCCTTTATAAATTCGTAAAAGGAATCACTGATTCGTTTTTTTTATTGGCTGAAGATTTTTGAAGTTGCTCCAACCTATTATATGGTAGACATTCAGAAAGCTGCTGGAGATGCAAGTGAATTCCTCAAGGTCAGTTTTTAGTTTGAATCTCAATATAAGGTAGCTTGAACCACCTTTATTTGTACGCATGCTTGAATGTTAGGTGTGTCTCTCCTTGCAAGTATAATAGTCTACTGCTGTTTTTCGTTAGTTTCTGATTTGCTACTGTTCTGCAGTTTTACAAGAACTTTTGTAGCAATCTTGAGGATATCATCTGGAAACCGCCTACTGAATCTAGCAAATCAAGGATCAGCAAGAGTAGAAGTAGAAAGCATTGATTTCTTACTCAACTGCTTTCACTCAACGGTTATTGCTCGACTTGTACTTTAAAAGGCTTTTGGAGGCATAATGGATTAAGTTGAGGTACTAATCCACGCACCTATCTTTGATACTGCTGTCCTTGTAATATAGGATCCAGGGAAAAGGAATACTAGGAAAAAAGAATTTAGTTTGGTTTTTTAGTGAAAGTTTGTATCTAGTTAATGTGTTGTCTTGCGGTCCTAGTGTTGAGTTTGGTTCTTAATGAAGGTTTGTATCTAGTTAATGTGTTGTGTTGCGGTCTTAGTGTTATTTGTACAAGCTGACTGTTCTTTATCGGATTCAAGAAATGTAGCTACGCAGTTGGCAAATGAAAAATACCCATTTAGGGGGTCTATACTGTGTACTTTTTGTTTTTTGTTCTTATTTACTTGCTAGAAAACATATTAAAACCAATGAGAGAACAAGGCCAATTCCTTTATGAGAAGTATAAATTCCCAGAAAATTCTGCAAATGGTGTATATATGTTGCACTGAGAAACCATAGTACTCAAACTTCTAAGTTCTAACCTTAGTCTTTACAGCTTCATGCCCTCGCTCGCTTCTCCCACAATCCTCTTCCAAAACCAATGCCCACTCCACACTTCATCCATTTTCTCAATAGGAATATTTGTAGTCTCGGGCAACAGGAAGTACACAAATGCAGTCATTACAATCACCCATCCTCCAAAGAAGAAAAAGATACCAGACTTGAAGCAGCAAAGCATAGAAAGAAATGTCTGAGCAATAGCAAAGGTGAACAGAAAGTTCACTGCCACTGTAATACTCTGTCCTGCTGATCGAATCTCCAACGGAAAAATCTCACTCGGAATCAACCATCCTAGGGGTCCCCATGACCATGCGAACCCGGCTACATATATGCATACGAAGAACAGCACCAGATATGCATATACTTTGCTCAACCCACCAACATCACCAAGCTTAGCTGCCATAATGCTGCCTACTATAGTTTGGGACACAAACATTTGAATACCCCCTATTTGGAACAAAGCTCTTCGTCCTAGTTTGTCCACCATAATCATTGATATGAAGGTTGCTGCAGTTCCCACCACTCCTGTGCTGATGACCGCAGATAAAAGTGACATGCTTTCGCTTAGACCAATTGTCCGAAAGAGGATTGGAGCATAGAAAGATATGACGTTTATTCCAGTCAGCTGTTGAAAGAATGGTATAGCTAGTGCCATAACTAGTTGAGGCCTATACTTTCTTTGTAGAATGTTTCTGAAAGGGTGGTCGATTGTTTTTGATTTGTTACTTGCTTCGATGAGATCATCCAGTTCTGCTTGCACATCCTCGATTCCTCGTGTACGTTGTAGCATCAGCTTAGCCCTTTGGTGGTCATTGGTGCGTTGGATTAAGCTGTTTGGTGTTTCTGGTAGGAAAAAAGCACCTAGTGTTAGTAATGAAGCCGGAACTGCTGCCATGGCTAGGGAGATTCGCCAGCCCCAGCCGCTTTTAATCTTTTCGGTGCCGAAGTTGATGAGGTTAGCTGATAGTACTCCAATGCCAACACATAGTTGGAAGCCAATGTTGATTGCTCCTCTATATGTTGGTGGTGCCATTTCTGATAGATAAAGCGGGACTGACTGCAAATGGAATTTAATTGTGGGAAGTGAGTACACACATGTTTTTAGTAGCCAAGCCAACAGAAACAAACTCCAGAAAATGTGTCAGTATGTTGCTGAACTATTTCTAATTAGCTAATCATTTGTTTGGCAGTCTAACAACATAGAAAACGTCCATATTTGAGTGTGCTACCTGGTTTCCAAAGCCAACTCCAATACCAAGCAAGATGCGACCAGTTATTAGCATGAGCATGTTAACAGCTGCACCACCTAGAGCTGAACCAGCAAGGAATGAGGCACCAGCTACCAGGATTGAAGGCTTGCGGCCAAATGCTCCCGTTACAGAAGAGGCAAAGAAGGAAGCTACAAGGCCAGCTATGTAGAGAGAGGATGTAAACGTGGTTAAAAGAGGGCTATCAAATTTGCAGTAGTTGCTGACTTTCACGTCTTGTTTCATCTTTGTGTAAACCTCTGGAAAGAATTTCTTCAGAAATGGTTCCATTGAAGTCACTCCACCTTCATAAATCATGATCAATTACATATTTAGGTACTCAAGTTGATGAATTTTTTGAAAGATATAGCTCCTTTTACAGCATCACTGTGTAACTGTGTACTATTTTTTAAAAGAAAGCTAAGCTGACTGACCTGAAATTCCAATGTCATAGCCAAAAATGATACCTCCCATGGCAGCAATCATGCAAGATATCACCACAAGCAGGGTCAAATTGCCATTGTAATGCCTGTGTTCACTTGTTATCGCTAACCCGGCTGCCATGGCTACTCTTCTTCCAAGCAGAAGCACAAAAGCAAATAGAGATATTCTACAGATTATTCGGATAGAAATTTAGAATATCAAAGAGCAGCAGTCTTTCTTGACTGCTGGACATGAACAAATATCTTAAAGTTCTTAGCGTGGAATGTTCAAACTGCATATTACACTCAATTTTGGACTTAATTGGACCATGACAACACAGTTAGTCCAAGAAATTAAGTTCAAATTCTTAAATTTCACTGTATAACCAGTCAATAATCTTTATAGAGTTTGGTGGTTATTGCCTATCTAACTCTGTGGATTTTTAATGTGATGAACTGATGGTTAACTCCTTTGAAAAAAAAAAATTTGAAGCAAGATGATTTCATAAAGGGCCTTTAACAGTTAATGTTGTTCAGAAAACTATAAATAGGAAGAAAACTATATGTCCAGAAACAATACTCTATAGAACAAAACTTATACAGTGACATTCTTGCAGATTTTCTGTCCATCTATACATTCAATTGCTTTTTCTTTAATAAAAAAATGGTATCCTGTGATCTGATCAATCCTGCCTCATTCTAGCAACAAAAACTGAACTCAAACAGTCATACATCTGTCAGTCTCATTCACAGCTTGTTCTAAATTTAGTGAATGAGACCAAGGGTGAGAGACAACATATACACTCGACTCAAAGTGAGTGGCAATTAGGATCTTGATTCTATGCAAATATTACTGGAAGTCTAGCAAGGAGCAGCAGCTCTTACAGCCTGCTATATTGCTCTATTGCAGTCACTGTTCAGTGAGTATGAGAACATAGTATGGATGGAGGTCTTTAAAACCAAATGGAGGATAGGAAATAACATGTCTTTTTCGACATTTTTTGCTCGACCAAATTGAACATCTCACAAAGCTAGTAACGGATGGAAGAGCCTGGACTGTGTCCCACTTGAAAGATATCAAAGAAGAGCTCCAAAATCCCCACATGAACATTTTCCATTCACAAACTTATGAAGGCACTTGCTATCTCGAATGGTTATTTCCCTAGAAGTCAGTAATGATACAAATTTAACAAAACTGTGGCAATCCCTGCACATACTGATATTCTTGATGACTCGAATTGGCGCAGCATTTGGCGTGTTCGACAATCCAAAAGCAATGGCCAACTTTTCACTGTGGAAAGATGCAGAAGAGAATAAAGTTGTTTCTTCCTCTTCATCAGTTAATTCCAAACTTTCTACTGGCTTGTATCCAAGACTCTTGACTTGATCAATCAAACTTTCAACGTACTTTTGAACATCTTCACTTTGAGGATGAGATTTATCATTGGGTTTAAATGAATGAACTTTGTCTTTATTGATAATCCAGCTCCACTCCTCCAGCTTCCCAAGCTTCTCCTCTTTCATCAATTTTCTCACCCTAGAAACATCCTTCCATCGTTCTGCAGAGATGTACATGTCCAACAACATGACATAAGTCTCAGTGTCTTTTGGTTTAAGCTTCAGCAACTGTTCAGCAGCATAAAATCCCCTGTCTAAATGCCCATGAATTCTACAACCTGCAACCAAGGTTGACCATATAGACTCATTCGGTTCAAAATCCATTTTCTTGACAAGACCAAAGGCTTTATCTAACTGACCCAATCTCACGAACATTTCAATCAGGCAGGCATAATGGTCCATCACAGGTTTGATCCTATAGTCCTTTTTCATGGACTCAAAGTAACCAAGTGCTTCATTGACCATTCCAGCATGGCTACAAGCAGATAGAACACTCACAAAAGTAACCTGATTCGGTCTAACTCCTGCGATTCTCATATCCTCAAAGAGCTGCAGTGCTTGCTGAGTCCGGCCATGCTGCGCATAACCTGCAATCATACTAGTCCACGATATTAACGTTCTTGTAGACATCTCTATGAAAGCTTTACTTGCTTTCTCAATGCTTCCACATTTATTGTACATATTGACAAGAGCAGTTGCTACTACAATATCTGAGAGAAATCCACTTTTAATGGTCTGAGCATGCACCTGTTCTCCCTGTTCTAAAGCCACCAAACTACTACATACAGTTAAGATACTTGAGAAGGTGAATAAATCAGGTTTAACCCCGGAGCAATTCAATTTCAAGAAAATATTAAGAGCTTCAATTCCTCTTTGATATGCTGAAAGATCATCTTCTGCAAGATCAATCATTTGGGCATGGCCTGCAATCATTGCATTCCATGTAATCAAGCTCATATTTCCCAATCCATTAAACAACTTTCTAGCCTCAATTATCAAGCCACATTTGAGGTACAAATACATGATAGCATTTCTCACCGGAAGGTTCAACTCATAGCCAAGTTTGATGACTAAGGAATGTATCTGTATCCCTGCATCCAAAGACTGTATTGTACAACACAAGCTCAAGGCACTGGTTAGGGTGTACTCATTAGGCTCGATTCCCTCTGAAAGCATCTCTGTGAAAAACACCAAACCCTTTGAAGCATCCCCATTATCACCACAAGCAGATATAGCTGTAGTCCAAGAGATCACATTCTTTTCCTTAATTTTCTTAAATGCTTTAAAAGCAGATTCCAAGTTTCCACATTTGGAGTATAAACTGCAAAGAGAGTTTCCAATACTAGGATCAAAGTCAATCCGGTATTTTATACTGTAGGCATGCAATTGCTTCCCTAACTCAATTGAGTACAAAGTCGAAGAAGCATTCAAAACAATTCCTAGAGTGTAATTGGTAGGATAAGCCCCAGCTGCCAACATTTCTAGGAAAACCTGAATGGCAAGTTCTGGCCGGGAATTGTGAACATAACCTGTCATCAAAGCAGTCCATGAAACAACATTTCGTTTAGGCAATTTGTCGAAAACCTTACGAGCAGTTTCCATGATCCTACACTTTGCATAAACATTAACAAGGAAAGTTGTGACAAACAAATCTTGGTGGCTTCCTGTCTTAATGATGTGGCCATGCACAGCTTGCGCATCCGAAGCCGAATTCCTGTCTATACATTCTTGCAAGAGAGGGACATAGTAAGAGGACTCAACCTTAGAACCCTCTTTAATCATCACAAGGGCTTCTCGGAAGTCCAGAGACCTCGGTTCTGAACTTCCATCCAAACTTGTAATGGTCTGACTTTTCTGATAAGACACGTTTCCAATTCCATTCTGAGATACCAAAAGCATATTCTAAATCAGTTTCATAGATGTAAGCATTGAAATTGATAACTGTGCCTCACTCTGCAACTACTGGTAAGTACTAGTTTTCATGGTTTGGAAACAGCAAAAAAACTACAAATTAATAAGTACCCAAAATCGAAATCAACGAAACGAACTGAAGATAGTATCTTTAACAAGACACGCAAATCAACAACAGGACACAACTAGTCTAGTAGAGTACCTTTTCAGAAGAAATAAAACTTGTGGGGTGTTTTCTGAATTCTTGGTCAAGCTTGATATTGCCACTAACAGCAACTGAAGGGAGAGAAGCCATATCTAATCAAGTTAAACAATGCTCTAGAGAAATTGCATCCTGGGGAACTGGTGGAGTATTTATCCACGCCTCTATCTGTTTCAGATGAAATTTGTGGAGGGAAGGGACTATGCAGTCATGGGAGGAAAGGATATAAGCAGAATTACACTACTAGCCCTGCATTTATAATCTCTTTTAATTATATTACATGTGATCATGGCCCAAACTGGGTTATATAACATTCCAAATGACAGTTTAGATGCATTTATATTCCAAATGACATTCGGAGAGTGGATTCCATGCACTGAGGTGTACTTGCAACAATAGTGTGCAAGTCATATACGTTATCAGTTTTTTATCTCCGTTAGTATCCTTTGACGCCTCAATGGTTGGGTTTATTAGACGTCGCTTTCTTTGGCCTTTTTTCTTTTTTTTTGCGAATTCTATTGTTGCTAATCATACTTATATTGTAGTTCATATCTAATTTTCTTTAATTATAGTGTTTTATAACTTCATTTTCACCCACCCCTTGAATATTAAGGTCATGTGAATAGTTTGTGATTGAACGAATGGTAGAAATTACATATTTGAGTGTCAGTTCGCTTATACTTGTGTTAGTACAATAATTTATTAATTTTCCACATTCATATTCCAAATGACACCTTTTGGAAGGTGAAACAAAACTTCCCCAAGTTGTTAATATATCTCTACCAATAATAACATTTAACGAGGCGTTATGTCTTCCCAAGGGTATTGGCAGCTGAGTTAATTCAGTAATTAACAAATGACTACTTTGAGTGACCTCTTGCTCTTCCATCTTCCAGACTCTACTTCTCTGTCACATAAACTAATTAGGCCCCTTTTCTCCATTTATGACTAAACTCTAAAGCTTGAACTTCAACCATGTCTTCTCTTCGTCCAAAAGTTGACTGCCGACCAAAATTTCAAATCATATTCTTCAAATATTTTTCACAGAAGCTAAAACGAAAACTGGTAAGCATTATGCTTCTATAATTTGTCGTAATCAAATACTTTGCTCGTCAGTTATGAGTTGTATCACCAACTCTGTCTATATGTTTGTCATATTCAATCACGTATTTTCTAGAAGGTAAAATTGTTACATTTGCCTGTATTTTGTTGTGCAGAAGCTTCCATTGAAGTTTTTGAAGGACCATAAAGATGAGCTATCGAATCCAGTACAATTCAAGTTTCGTGGTACAGAATGGCCAATGAAACTTAGAAGATACAAAGATGAGGCTTGGTTTGACAAGGATTGGGAAGAGTTCACAAAGTCCTACTCTTTTGAGTACAATGACCTGCTCATTTTTGGATATGAAGGCAATTCAACATTCCAGGTTTCCCTTTTCGATAGACCACCGAAGTTGATACAAAGTGATAAAGATGATGTTCCACCAAGTCTTCAGCCTCATATCAGAACACATTCAAGTGGTGATCAAGCAGAAATACAAGAGGAGGCTCCAAGTGTTGAGATATCACAAATGACAACCAAAGCTATAAATAGGTCCAGATCAGAATTAAAAAGTAAGGCATATTATTTATGCATTTTATTTTCTTAGTTTTCTTTTTTACTTCAGTATGTTATGTGTTTCTTTCTGCCATTATCTATGTTCTAGCTTGTGATTTTATTCTTTTATAAGCTTTAACAGGGGAAAGGGATTTTCCAGCAGAAAGAGATGATTTTGAAGTAGAATTTGACCTCAACTTAAGAGAGGACATTAATAATTCAGAAATGAAAACTATGATTAGGCATTTTGTTATATTTCTAACCTCAATATTGTATATAGTACCATTCTGTTCTAGCTTGTAATATGTGTCATGTTATAATGCATAGGAAAACAGGATTTTTCTGGGCAAAAGAACAGTGGAAACAAGTCTAGCACTGAAAGGTTCCAAAGAACATTTGATGCTATGCAGAGAGTCAAACCTGAATATCCGCTTTTCAGAATTGAATTGCTGCAGAATGATAACCATGGAATGATATTGGTGAGCTTCAACCTTTTTACACATACATCAAAACTTGCTCCTTGTATAAAGCAGAATCACAAATATTCTCTCCATAATAGTTTCTTACAGTCTTTTGTTTTCTATTCATTTTCTTTTCCAGAGCTTGCCATTCGAGTTTATGAGGACACATCATATTACTGAATCTGGTGAGGTTACCCTCCAGGTTTCGGATGGAAGGGTTTGGCAGGTTGAATTGAAATGTGAAAACTCAAGAGCCGAATTCCATGATCGTTGGTGGGACTTTATTCAAGACAATCAATTAAAAGTTGGTGATGCATGTGTTTTTATGTTGATTGACAGTGCTAGACTTCTTTGAAGTTGCCATTTTCCACAACCACCACACCATAGAACCTAGAAATTGCATCTTCCCAACAGGTTAGTTATCTTCTGATTTTCATTGGCTGTTTGATATAAGTGTCATAGAGACTGACTATGAGATATCATCTCCACTCTCGGGATGAATTTGAAGACATTGATGAAGATAGAAATGATGAAGAAGACAGCAATGAAAATGATCAGGACAACGATACTGATGCTGCTGATGGCAACACTTCTTTTGAAATTGTCATACAGCCATCTTATATCAATCGCTTGGTACGCGTTTTATTTCTTGGTGTTGTTTTAATCAACAAGAACTGAGAAACACTACACATTTTAAACAAGAGAATGACAACTCTCTTAATTGTTTTTGTTTTTTCAAATTTTTCCTATTGAATTTCTTATTGCGTTGTTTGATCCAAATTTTCAGTGGCTGCCTTCCAAGTTTTCCCAGACATATCTTACTTCAGGCACTACATTTGCTAGCCTTTGTATTTCTGGTGGGACAAAAACTTGGCCTGTTAAATTAATACATAATGGACAAAGAGCCGACTTTCAGTTTGGCTGGAGTAAGTTTGTGCAAGACAATAATTTGAAAGTCGGACATGTATGCAAGTTTTTGTTCACTGATACTGACGGACTCTCATTTGAAGTAGTCATAGACGCTGGGAATACCTTAGGTCAGTTATTTATTAGTTTGAATTGTCATTTGATAGAAGTGCCATAAAAATTAACCATGGCTTTGTTCCTCCCATCATAACTACACTTGCAGATGTTGATGAGGATGATGGCCACAATAGTGAGAATGATGACAATGAAAATGAGTATTCGGAATTCATTGAATCTTCAGTAGCACCACAACACAAAAGAAAGAGAACAGATTGCAACGTGCCAATTGAAGCACACAGAAACATCCAGGACATATTCGGTCATCTAGTAGCAAACAATTCTTGCAGCGAAGGCCTAAAGTTTGTAGGAAAATGATAAAAGATCCTGCTCATCATAGAGCTAAGGCTTTCAAACCTGGAAAACCATCTTTCATGGTTACCATGTCTCCCACTTATGTCCATGCACGTTTTCTGGTAAGCTTTCTACACTCTTGTTGGCAATCACAAGTTTTGTTAGCTTAAAGTCTGTTTATGACTTGTTTAAAACTACCCAAAATTACATCCTTTTTACACAACAAAAAAAATCACACTATACTCGTCTTCCATGTTTTCCCTTCTGTTTTCAGCATATCCCATCTGGTTTTGCCAAGGAGCATCTTAATGAGCAGCGTAGTGAAGTCAGTCTCCGGGATCCAAATGAGACAACATGGCCTGTCAAGTTCCATAATTCCACAAGGGCGACCTTCAGGGTTGGTTGGTGGGAATTTGTGCGAGGCAATTATTTGAAAGTGGGAGACGTTTGTGTCTTTGAGTTGATTAAAGAAGGCAAATTCTTATTTGATGTCCACTTTTTCCGCACCACATAGAAACTGGAACTGCAAATTTCATTTCTTGCAACCTACTAATTCATGTAGGATCTCAACTGTTGTTTTCGTTAGTTCGTCTTTGTGTTGTCTACTTGTCATCACTCTCATTTTGAGGCTGCCGGATATTGCATGTTAGTGATGAGTTTCTGCTAACTTGTGGGACGCTAGCAATCTGTTTAAACTAGTGAAATTTCAATATAGGCGAACCAAAAGTGAAGATAAAAATTTAATCTGATTGAAGCAGATACGTGGTTTAAACTGACGGAAGCAGATATGCGGTTTCAACTCAATAAATTGCATTGGAATTGAATGACAATCGACTTACTCATTTCCTCTGTTGTATCTAGCACCGGGATATGTGGTTCCAACTTCCAACAGCTTGCATCACCGACAGCGATGTGAAATTCTCAGAAGAATAAGCTCAAGCCTCTATACTCGCATTGGGAAAACATATAGGAAAAAATTCACCATTGGTACCCAAACTTACCTCGCTATATAAGAAAGGTACCCGAACTTGAAAAACGATCACCATAGTACCCAAAGTTTGAAATCCTATTATAGAGGTACCTAGCGCGTTTTGACCGGCTGGCTACCCGGTTTTGGATGACGTGGCAGTTCCCAAAAAGATTCCGAGGGGCAAATCTGTAATCTCCGCCTAACAAACTACGAGTGGAGGTACCTAAACTCTCACAACCATATTATGGAGGTACCTGATTTCTAGAAAAATGAATATTCTTAATTAAAGGGGAATATCCCTTTCTCTTTTTTTTTCTTTTTCTTTCTTTCTTTTCTGCTCTCTCTCCTCCCCCTCTCTCTCCCCGATCGGCCGACCCGAGCTCTCCCCTCCTCCATCTACCTCAGCCGTCCGGCCGAACTGGACCGCCGCACTGGTCACGTTCGGACCGGCTCGGCCTCCCCTTTCTTTCTGTAGCGGCGGCGTGGTCCCAATCGCCGCCGTTGGGCTAGGTTTTTCGGGAGAGGGGTCGACTGTGTCGACCCGAAATCTTCACCTCCGGCCACCGATCGGCCAAATTCAAGGGGGGAAAAGGGAAACTTCATCCTGCTCGACAACTCCATGGAAGGAGTTAGCCCGAATCCACCTCGGTAAGTAGAAATTCAAATTCGAATTTCTAGGGTTTTTGGGGTGAAATTGGAAAGTGTGATTTTGATGTTTTTGATGAATTTTGAAGTTAAATTCGTGTTTAGGAGGTGGTAAGGAGTTGATTAAGTATAATTTAGTGTGGAATTGGTCGATTTTTGGAGGAATTGGAAATTTGAAATTTCTGGGCCGCCGTACCGGCCGCCGTTTGCGGCGGCTGGGGCTGTGTTTGGCGTCGGGGATGGTTGTGGCCATTGGAATAGAGGCTTGTTCCATGGGGCTGCAGGGTTGTTGGGACTAGGGAGAGGGCCTCTCTCCTTTGCTTCTCAGCTTCAATCACTATATGGTCATTCATTTTCGTATTGTCTTGTTGATAGAAACAGCGATACGAATGTCAGCAGCAAGTTGATATTTGGGGAGGACAGGATCATAATCTGTAATGAAACCAGAAGCTTCAATGCATTTTGTACACATTTTAATTGTTTATGCTTCTTACTTGCACAAATTTATAGTATATGAATGATAGTTTATAGCATATGGGGTGATCCTTTTGGGGGAATTTGGATTCGATTGGTAGGGTTTTGGCCACTGTGGTGGCGGAGCTGCCGGCGGCGGCGCGGCGGCGCCACTGTTCCGGCAGCGTGAGGAAGAAGATGAACAGTGATATGTAAAATGGTGAAAAGTAAAATGATAAAAAGTAACAGTAAAAGATAAATAGTAAAAGTAAAATGATAAACAGTAAAACAATTGAATAGTAATTGAGAGGGTTATAATGGACATTTGCCCCTCGGAATCAAAATGTGACTGCCACGTCATCCAAAACCGGGTAGCCAGCCGGTCAAAACGCGCTAGGTACCTCTATAATAGGATTTCAAACTTTGGGTACTATGGTGATCGTTTTTCAAGTTCGGGTACCTTTCTTATATAGCGAGGTAAGTTTGGGTACCAATGGTGAATTTTTTCCAAACATATATGGTGCACTCCTAGTCTTGCTTAATTTTATTTTTATTTTTTTAAATAAACGAGTAAAATAAACCAAAGAGAAGAGGGCAGTGCTTAGTACAACCGAAGTCAAAGACAAAACAACAACAAATCAAAAGAAAAACAAGCTAACCCAAAGCAAAATAGAAACAAACAAACCAAGAGCATAATTTAAGTACTAGCTAAGTTCTACTTTCTAGCGATGGATCTATTGGTACTGGTAGACTTAAACATAATGACCATGAGCTTATATCTAATCCTAATGATAATATTCTTGAAAATCATAGAAAGAGCACATTTTTTATTCTTAAATATGCGATTATTTCTCTCTTTTGGTTAACTGTTAAAACAGTTTCTTTATATGGTAAATTTCTCCTATGATACTTCATGTATACCCAATTGGATATTTTGGTACCTAAAGTTTCAAAGAAGACAGTTTGGTACCTGAAATTAGGTTTTGTGAGACATTTTGGTACTTATGTTGACTTTTCTAATAAAAATGAGGGTAAAATTGACATTTGGGTATAATTTCATAATTAAAAAAATTAAAAACATAAGTTTTATGGGTATTTATAAAATTAAAATTTTAAATAAATTTTTAACACTACTGACTATCATCTTAGTATCTATAATTGTTTATTTCTTCCAAGAGAAAATAAATATGAATTTATTTTTGAGATAATGACCATTTGCACAAAAATGAGTTAAAATTGACCATTCTAATGTTTATTGCCCATTCCAATGAATCTTGGCAAAAATATATAATTACCCTATATTAAAACCATATATATATATCTCTCAAGCTAGGGTTTCACTTTCTCAATCACTCTCCGATCCTCACTACCCTCACCCTCCTCCTCCTCTCCTCCACCGCCACCTCACCGCCACCTCACCGCCGGAAACCACAACCTCCAACTTCATTTGCTCCACCAACTCGGCCTCCACCGCCGCAGCAGCCCCTCCCGATCTCGGATCAACACCTGCACCCGATTCCTACACCCGTGACCTCGCCACATCGAGCCCAGATCGAAGCCACTGTCTGTGCTCAACCCAAATCGGACCTCCGCCACGTCGACCCAACAGTCCCACATCGTTGATGTCGAGCCCAGCCGAGCGCCGACGACACAGCCCTCAGCCCAGCAAATTCGCGAGTCGGGAATTGAACGTGGTTGTTGGATATGATGTTCAATTCGATCGGGGAATGAAAGCCCAGCCCAGCCCATCCGGGATCAGGTGTTCGATGGGCGATCTAGGGTTTCGCGATTAAGAGGAAGAGAAGCTAGGTTTGATTATAGTTGATTATAATGGTTGGAATTGAAGACGCGATTGAAAATGCAAGGCTATGCATGGGAGGGGAGGTGAGGGTAGGAAACGGAGTCGGCACATGTTTTAGCTATTCTTCTTTAACATTTACCCTAATCAGTAAAAGTATTACTGGGGTCAGTAATACGTAGCCATGGTCATGTTCTTGTGGCTGTGTGCTTCTGAGATTCTATGCTTCCGCAATTTCAATTTCATAAATTCGAGCTTTCCCAAATTTGGATGTTTGGTGATTAAAGTGGATGTTTGGTGATTAAATTTCAATTTCTGGGATAATGTGGATGTTTGGTGATTAAAGTTTTGCAACTTCATGCCTGGATTACTGGGGGTTAGTAATCTGGTTACGGGGGTTCAGTAATCCATTACTGGGGGTCAGTAACCATGGTTACTAGAGGTCAATAATCGATTATTGGGGGTCAGTAACATGGTTACTGGAAAATATGAAATTTGTAACCTGATTACTGGGGGTCAGTAATCGATTACTGGGAGTCAGTAACATGGTTACTGAAAAATATGGAATCTGTAATATGATTACTGGCATGGGGGTCAGTAATCGATTACTGGGGGTCAGTAACTTAATTACTGAAAATCTGTAATCTGCAAATTGCTTACTGGAAGGTTAATAACCATCGTCCAATAACCTGATTATAAAAAAAATAAAAAATAAAAAATAAAAAAAAATCCGGCGAAAACAAAAAAAAAATTGGTGACAGGAATCCGACGACTCCGGCAACCGGCCATGAGAGGCCGGAGGAGTTGGGTGACCTTTATGCAAAGTTTTTTTATTTTTCACTTTCTCAGCACATTATAATTCAAAAATCTGTTAGATAAGATAGAAAGACAAAATAGGAAGAAAAAAATTAAAATTATAATAGGGTTGAAAAAGATTTGTTCAAATGGGCAATAGAGTTGTAATCTTATGTTCAATAGGGGAGAAAAATAAGATGATCATTGGAATGGGTAATGAGGGGGTCAAATTAGTACTAAATTGGTATTTTCTATTTATTTTTTGAGTTCTATTGATGATGAAAATAATTATATTTATGTTTAGGAAATCTATATTTATAATTTGAACAACCACCATAATGTTTTTCATTGATTATATATAGTTTCACAGATTGGTCTAGTAAGTGTTCACATTACCATAAATTCACTTATATTTTTATTGTAATCCAAAAACACTAATTTAAACTCATAATGCTTCTCATTTTATTTTATTTTTATTAATATATATTTAAATATCAATTTTCCCTTACATATTTGAAAAGAGCAGCCCCCTCCGTCAACTTGGCCCCTATTATTATAGTAGTCTAGCTAGTGACGTTGCCGCCACTAAGTGACGAAAGGCCGGGTCGGATCTCACGTAGGTCCACGGGTGTATTACAGTCAGCGTCACCACCAACTCAACCCAACCGCACTCGCCCACTCACTACGCAACTCACTACTATATAATACAATTCTCACCGCCTCTCTCTCACTCCTCACTGGTCTCTCTCTCTCTCTCTCTCTCTCCCGCCAATCCCAGACACACAGAAACAGAGAGACCCTGACTCAATGGCAATGGCGCTTCGCAGACTCATCCATAAGCCACTGCTTCAACCTCTCGTCCGCGCCAATGCCGGCTCCGTCTACCGCATTGTAAAATCATTTCTGTTATTTTAATCCAGTAACTTTTTTTTGACGTTTAGTTGATTCACCTCTCTGTTCATCGCTTTCGTCTTGATCTGGATTTGCAGTCCGCTCTGTCCAGCCAAGCTGTTCAGGAAAAGGAACAGGCTCGTATTACTGTATGTTTTCTTTGATATTAGTTTTCTATTTGGATCTGGAATTTTATGTTATGTTCAGTAGTAGTGATGCTGATCATGTTTAGTTGTATTGTAATTTTGATCGAGTTTTCAGTGGATTAAGCAACTGAATGAGCCGCTTGAGGTTATTGATCCCGAGATTGCTGATATCATCGAGCTCGAAAAGGCTCGCCAATGGAAGGTAACTTTTTTTTTACTGTCTAGGAATTACTATATTGATTGAGTTTAGTAGATTCGGGGATGTAATTGGCATTCAGGAATAGTGAAGTGCTCAACATTGAATTTTAGTTCTTGATTTTTTGGTCTTTGTTTGTGGAGTATAGGGACTTGAGCTTATTCCTTCAGAGAATTTCACATCGCTGTCGGTGATGCAAGCTGTTGGGTCTGTTATGACCAACAAGTACAGTGAAGGATATCCCGGTGCTCGATACTATGGAGGAAATGAGTAAGTCGGTTCTCGTTCAATTCCAATGCAAATTATTGAGTTGAAAGGACATCTCTGCTTCTTTTTTTGTGTTTGAGAAGAACTGTGCTGTCTAATTTAGCGTCACTATAAAATGATGAGGATCATTATTGCTGTTAATTTTGTATTTATTATAATTTTGGTTGAGGAGTGTTGTCTAGTTGCTTGTTGATAATGCATGCTCATGTATGAGTCCAGGCTTCTTTTCTTGGTCATTTTTTCTCTGAGTCACACTTGATTGATGACTCTGTTTTCTTTTGTATAAATCTAGATACATCGACATGGCTGAGATCCTGTGTCAAAAACGTGCGTTAGAAGCTTTTCAGTTAGATCCTGCAAAATGGGGAGGTAATGTTGCTAAACTTATATTATACCTGTGGGAATGCAGACTCTCCTTTTTCGCATCAGTTCACTTTTCGTTAGCCTAAATTGAAATTTCACTGGTTTGAATTGATTGTTAGCGTCCCACAAGCACAGTCATTTGACTTGTTTGATTTGTCAAAAAGATATTATTTTGCAGTTTGAACTCCTTAAATGTCCTGCAATGCAATTTTTTTTTTATTATGTTTAGTTAAACATGCTAAACTTGTAAGTTCATTTGTTAATACGACGAAAACAAAATCAAAAGGCTTCTGCTTTGTCTGCTTTATATGGATTTTTAGCTACTGGGCATTTACTTGGTTTGCTGGTGCTCGAATATGAGTAGTAAAACTTGATTGCTGTTTCATTATTGTTTTCTTGACCCATCCTAAAAATTTCTGTTGCCTAAAAGTCTAAAACCTTTTGTGTTTTTTTTTTTCTTCTTTTTGTCCTTCTCCCATTTCTGAATTATTGTTTGGAAGAATAAAAAGCTTGTTTATCAGTGTAAAAAGTTTGTAGTCTTTGATTGTTTTCATTTGTGGTGTTCTCTAAAGAATTTCTCGAGTGGACTGACTCAACAGTCAACAATAACAAACCAACTTTGGTTTAGTATTAACTGTAAGTGTTTCATGTAGCTGCAATAGATTGACTTAGTGATGATTCTGAGGAGGTCTTTTAAGAACTCTGATTGGATGGAAGTAAAAGTATAACATATGCTATATGGTTACCGTTATAATAAAGGTATATTAATAACCTGTTACGTATGTCGCTTCTTTTTTCTTTCAGTGAATGTCCAGTCATTATCGGGATCCCCTTCTAACTTCCAAGTGTACACTGGATTGTTGAAACCTCATGAAAGAATCATGGCTCTTGATCTGCCTCATGGTGGACATCTTTCTCATGGTTATCAGGTGTGTACATCTTCTGTTGATTGTTTTGCTATACTGTTTTGCTTTTGGAGGTTAATAAAGATGGCTTTTGTAGTTGAAGGATAGTCTACTGACTTATTTCTCGTACTTTTTGGCATAGAAGTAAATTATGCTAAGACTGTCTCATGCTTCACATACGAGTTAAAGAATGATACAAAATTATATAAGCAGCATAACTGAATATTCATATTAAAGATATTTCCATGCACAGATGCAGGATATTAACTGAGTTCCAAAAAGATTAAGGGTATTAATGGAGTTTTAATTTTTCGATGGGAGTGTTTAGAGTTTATAAAGATTAAACCTTGATGGAGTTTTAGTTTTTCTCGTTAGTTTTACATAAGAGAATTCAGGAGTGCTTTTCTCTACTTTATAAAGATTGACCTTGATGGTAGCTGAGTTGTTGGATTAAATATGTAGTGTGCAGGAATTTTTCCATCTTAAATCAAATTCTTAAGAAGCTTAGAAACCAGAACTGTTATTGGGCGCTGCATAATTATCCGTCTACATAGAAGCCTAAGTTTGGTAGTTTCCCATACTATTCCACCTAGAATCTTATAAAAGAAACTGATTCATTCCAGCAACTATGCCTATCTTTTTGGTAAAAACATGTAAATCAAAATGGTACTGTGATCATATTTATTTTCTATTATTTTCAGACGGACACGAAAAAGATTTCTGCCGTGTCAATATTTTTTGAGACGATGCCTTACAGATTGGATGAAACCACTGGTTACATTGACTATGATCAGGTACTGTGCTTAACCCCATCTTCTTTCTCTAATAACTTCTTTATTCCATGGATCTAAAAGTCAGACTTTGTATCATCGTCATATGCTTCTCATATGTATTGCTTTCGTTCAGGCTCAGAAATAGGTTATATTAATATGATGTGGTTGACAAGAGCTAATGTCACTCTTTTACCATCCTTCATAATTTATAGCTGTTTTTTGAGGGCTAACCTTTACCAAAATTTGTCTGCAGTTGGAGAAAAGTGCTGCACTATTCAGGCCCAAACTAATAGTTGCTGGTGCCAGTGCGTATGCACGCTTGTACGATTATGCACGTATACGCAAGGTAAGCTCTGGCTTGATGTTCACGATTCTGGCAAAGATCAATAAACACCTATGCTCCATTAAGTGAGATACTGTTCTTGTGATGTTATCAGGTCTGTGATAAGCAGAAAGCTATTTTGTTAGCTGATATGGCACACATCAGTGGATTGGTTGCAGCTGGTGTGATTCCATCTCCTTTTGAGTATGCAGATATTGTTACAACCACAACTCACAAGTCACTTCGTGGCCCTCGAGGGGCTATGATCTTCTTCAGGAAGGGGGTCAAGAATTTAAACAAGCAAGGGCAAGAAGTGAGTTTTAAGATCTCTTATTATTGAGTGAAGTATTGTTAAACACAAAATAAGTTGAAAGAGGAAAATGTAAAAAAATAAGAAGAAAAAAAAAACATTAAAGATTACTCTAGTAGTATAACACATAGTGAATGATGCACCAAGAATTGAGTATTTAATGTGTTAAATTTCCTTATTCAGGTTATGTATGACTATGAAGACAAAATTAATCAAGCCGTTTTTCCTGGACTCCAAGGTGGTCCACACAATCACACGATATCTGGGTTAGCTGTTGCACTGAAGCAGGTAATTTGTCTATCTACGTGTTTTATGCCTTATCTATTACATCTGATCAGATTCGTGCATTAATCTTTAATGATTATTCAATCTCTCCCTCTCTGAGTTTTTCTTCAAGAAAATAGCCACTAATAAATCTGCTTGCTGATTATATTACTATTCTAGGCCACAACTCCAGAGTTCAAAGCTTACCAAGAGCAAGTTCTCAGAAATTCATCAAAATTTGCAGAGGTCTGTGATCACAACCTTTCCTCGACATTTATGCTGATTAGCTAAACTTTACGTCTAGTTGGTTCAATGTTTCTAAAGTATTTGTCCGACTATTTTTTCCTCATGGCTTTATGCCCTCTGAACATGCAGAGCTTGCTAGAGAAGGGCTATGATCTTGTCTCTGGTGGAACTGACAACCATTTAGTGTTAGTAAATTTGAGGGGCAAGGTAAAAAGAGATTCTTCCTTTCTATAATTGGTTTGTTCTTATTTGTCCTTCTCAATTACTGGGAGATTTATTTGGCCCAAGTTTGGTAATTTCTGGCTTCTGCTTGTTAGACCATATCTATGCCCGTGATAATCATTATGCCATGGTTAGTTGGTTACCTAAAGATAATATTACTGGATTACGCTTCAAAATTTGGGTCGAGTCGCAATAGCCATTTGAATCTTATGAATAGCCAAATATTGGTTTGAACGCTGGTTTTATGATGAATTTGATTCTGCTGTGGTGCATAATTGGTATACAAGAAAAAATTATCAGCATATTCTTTTGGATTTTTTGACAGGGAATTGATGGCTCAAGAGTTGAAAAGGTTATGGAGGCAGCCCATATTGCAGCAAATAAAAATACTGTCCCAGGGGATGTTTCTGCTATGGTCCCTGGTGGTATACGTATGGGTATGGCCTGATTTAACTTCTCTCCAGCTGCTAGTCATAGTAGGTACTTCTAATCTGATCAACATCCTGTTTTTGATTCATCAGGGACCCCAGCTCTCACATCTAGGGGTTTTATGGAGGATGACTTTGCAAAAGTAGCGGAGTATTTTGACGTGGCCGTGAAGATAGCCCTGAAAATTAAGGCAGCTACCAAAGGTGTATTCTCCAACAATTTTGTTGTGGGTATGAATTATAAAATTGTTTGCAATACTCAAGCAGATTTTTTGCATGAATATTGCAGGTACCAAGTTGAAGGATTTTGTGGTAACGCTGGAGTCAGATGGTCAAATCCAGTCTGAGATTGCAAAGCTACGCCACGAGGTTGAGCAGTACGCTAAAGAATTTCCAACTATTGGATTTGAAAAAGAAACAATGAGATTCAAAGAATGAAGAGCAAACCTTGCAGATCATTGTTACAGGTTATCCCCTATCTACACCTCTGGCAAGTGAATGGAACCTTGCTAGATGTTTATGAATTATATCAGAGTACGCTTTTAGGGAGGTGCTATCTTATTCTTTTTCTTCCATTTTTTCAGATACAGTTGTTGAACAGGCAACAAGTGTATCTGCAGATGACTCCGATGCCCAAGCAGATAGTGATCTTAAAGATCTGCAATTTCTCACTGGCAACACGTCAGACATTCACCAAAACAATAATGAAGGAATCACTTAGGTATTCAGTACATGTTTGGATCTTGTTTCATTGATTCTTGTTCCGATTGTAATTCTTGATTTTTTTTACTTAAAGCTTTTCCAAATTAGAGTAGTTATTCATTGTCCACTCAATTTTGTATACATTGAGTTCTCGTCAGCATGAAACTGTTGTAACTTTATGTACCCCGTGTTGATCTGGTTAATGGACAGTGATTCAGCGTCTAAGGGAAAAGTTTAAGTTAGAGTGTTAAACAAACCAAGCATGATATTTCTGCTCATCTTAATTTTGTCACCTCGATATATATATCACAAATGATCGCCCTACTTTTTTTTTATAGATAATTACCAATAACTACAATTTTATACTCATAATTACCAATTACAAGGTCTGATTTTTTTATACCACTAGCAGGATTTAACACTAACAGACTTTTAATCCGTCTAATGTTAAATGACATAATTAACCCTGACAATTTAAAAATTACAACATATGCCATCTATATATATTAAAAAAAAAAAAAAAAAACCACAACAACCAATCTGCTCTCTCCTCTTCTCGATCTGGAGCCACCTCTTCTCCTTCCCGATCTGGAGCCAGCGAGAGTGGAGCGAGCAACGGAGGCGCGAGGTGGACGACGGCGCGAGCGGAGGTGGACGACGACGCGAGGGGAGGCGCGAGGTGGAAGGAGGCAGAGGAGGCGTGCGAGGCTGGGAGGCGGGCGGAGGAGCGAGGCCGGCTGAGGCGCGAGGCAGCGAGCGCGCGAGGGTGAGGCCGGAACTGGAGCAGATCGAGGCGCGAGGGCCAGGCCGGAGCGAGGCCGAAGGCGCGAGGCAGGAGGTCCGATCTGGAGGCTGGAGGTGCGAGGCCGGACGCGCGAGGCTGGACGAGCGAGGCAGGAGGTCCTGGGTGAGGCCGGAGGCGCGCGGCCGGATGTGCGAGGTCGGAGGCGCGAGGAGGTCGAGGACTTGGCCTTTGTGTCTTCGCCTTCTGCTTTTCGGTGTGGCGGTCTTCACGGCGGTGGCAGTGGAGATAGAGGACTTGGGCGGCGCAAGGAGAGTGCGGCAGCCTAATGGACTTGGTCTTCTCTCTCTCAGTTTGTTGTTGTTTTGATTTGGTGGTTGGAATTGGATCGGTGGAGAATAGTTTGTGGAGGAGTGAGAGATCTGGAATTTTTTGGGAGAATTAGGATTTTGAGTGGGAGATATTGAGGCTCAGTATTATTGAAGTACGGCGGATGACGGCGGAGATACTGAGGCTCAATATTATTGAAGTGCGGCGGAGGACGGCGGAGGACGGCGGAGCTACTGAGGGTCAGTAGTATTAAGACGGCGGAGCTACTGAGGGTCAGTAGTATTAGGTTGAGTTCTGAGGATCAGTAGCATTAGACTCACTGAGGGTCAGTAGTATTAGGTTGAGTTCTGAGGATCAGTAGCATTAGGCTTAATGAGGGTAATTGTGTAATTTAATACTTAACTGATTCTGTTAGTTTTGGATGGAACCTTGTTAATGGTAATTTAAAAAGGGAACCTTGTTATTGGTAATTATGTACTCAAAATTGTAGTTTTGGGTAAAAAACCCTTTTTTTTTCCTCAAGCAGGTGTATATTTAACACAGGCCCGCTATTTATAGAGTTAACATCGACTTTGCTTGGAGGAGCTATAATGGGACTCGATTTTTCTCTCTAATTTTATTTTTTAATTTTTTTTAACATAAACTTTTCTATCTATTTACAGCCCATGTATAAACTCTTGCTCTTTAGAGTCTCGTATTACAACGCAGAACTCCCTGGGGAAGTCAGTAAACCCAACTCTACGTGTTTCACTGTTCGTAACTAGCTATATATGATCTGAATAAAAAAATAGGAGAGGCATATGTAGAAATCGGAGGGCAGGCCACTCCCCATAGGCTAACCCTTTATTATTATTATTATTATTATTATTTGGATGGAAATTCCCCCAACCCTATTCAATAAGAAAAAAGAAAAAAAAAGATTGATATAAAAAGCACCGACCCCTTCTAAAAACCAAAAATAATAGTTTCGACAGGAAGGTAAAGACGATCGAAAATCGCCAAATTTAAGAGAAAAGAAAGAGAAGGGAGGAAGTATGATAGAAGCAGTTCGATAAATAGGTGGGGGCGTATGTGTATCGGCCTGCCGCGCTACTCGAGTGGTGCACGCACCTCTACCGCGCCGTACGTAGAATGTACGATTTCCACGTAGGAGCGAAGCGACTTCCATCGCCGAAGACCATGGTACTTCCGGTGAGTATCCGATGCACCACTTGTGACATGCGCCAAGGCACCACTTTCAACGATGTACTACGACCCATCCTCCCCAAGGTAATTTCATCTTAATTACTTCAGTTGACCTAACTTCATACGATGCTCTACTGGTTTTGCAGACTTCTCAGGGAGATCCAATCTTAACCTTTTACTTCAAGTACTGTACCAAGTGCGGGGCGGGATACTAGGATGAGGGAAGACCCAGATAATTCAGGCCATGTTGTTGAGAGAGGTGCTACACAAATTTCTCAACTTGAGGTGAAGGAAAAACACATGAAAAGTTTATCTTTGCTCCTAGCTAGATCCTCATTAATATTACCTCTGCAATCTTCATCTTCATGTAATGTTTCTTGTGAATTTATGCAGAAATCAGAACAGCCTGGAGAAATAGTTGTGATGAAGATGGTCTCGATCGATAATGAATCATCTCACTGTAATTCGAAGGTACTAACTTAGCAATATTTGGGTGGGGATTTCGCTTTCTCATATGCCTTATTAATTGTTCTCATCCGCGAGCTGTCTTATTTCAACGTAACCTTTTCGTTGTTAGTCAAGTTTTCGATTCTCTATACAAACTGAATATCCTTTAGTACGTAGTTTATATCAAATGTGTGAATATCATAGTAAAGATGAATCAGTTCTCCACTGCATACCTCCATTAATTACTTGGTTACCGTCATCCCAACCAACCTGTTATATATCTTATGTTAATAGCAATTAAGCTTATGAATGTTTGCCATTTTTTCCATGCAGCGACTGAGCTAGCTTACTGATGAGTTTCCTACGCTAGCAACCGAGAATGGAGTTCATGAAAGCCAGTATTTCCGATACCTCAAGTACCGAGGTATCTAACGATGATTAGTTACATGTTGACTGCGTTGCTTATCAACTTTGGCTGTAAAATTCTTAGCTATGTTGGCAAAGAGAATTGAATATATGAATTATAGGGCGCCCAGCTCTCAAGGCACCATCGCAAATTAACAACTAAATTACGTGAAAGAGGTCACCATGCCATCACTTACTTTGACGAAAAGCAGGCATGAGAATGATTTGGATTATAAAAGCGTATATTATATATATAACCGGATGTAGTTATATATGCATTACTTTAATTTGATGGAAGCATTAAGTATAAATTTCAAAGAAATATAGACAAACCTACTATTTTGTGACCAATTAGTATATATAGCTCGAAGGAACACCATAGGCAAAAACTTGAAAGCGAGTTTAAGCCATGAATAAACTACTGAAATGTTACAAATAAGCCATGAATGATAGAGACAACTGAAATGTAAATCATCTTAACTTCCAAGTTTCAGTATTTAATTTGGAACGTTTCTACGGACGTACATAACCTACAATTGAGATCGAGACTGACGAAGGATGAAAGCATTTCCTTGTATTACACAGCCCTCTCAAAATCAGAGCTAGCTCATATTTTGTAGGTTTTGTATCTCCAAAATCGAAACCGGTCCACATCAGACCAACCCACGATTCCAGCTATACGATACCGTGCCGGCCATCGCACGGTAACAGGGATTTCGGTAAAAACAAACTGTAATTCGATTGTTCCTATAGAAGAAGAAACAAAGCTGTAAAACTTTAAAACCTCCTACATTCCCATGTTAACAGTATACTCTCACTCTCACATTGCTTAACTCTCTCATGGCTACCACACCTCTGGAAACCGAGCTTGTTGTGGCCGAACACAACGGCAAAGAAGTTATCGACATTGACAACGGACAAGACGATGAGTTGTCACCGATCGAGCAGGTTCGTCTAACAGTGTCAAACGAAGACGACCCGACACTCCCAGTGTGGACCTTCCGGATGTGGTCGATAGGCCTCTTATCGTGCGCCCTCCTCTCCTTCCTCAACACCTTCTTCTCCTACCGCACCGAGCCCCTCGTCATTTCCATGATCACCGTCCAGGTGGCGAGTCTCCCCATCGGAAAGTTCATGGCGAGGACTCTGCCCACAAGGAAGTTCCGAATCGGCTCTAAAGAGTTTTCACTTAACCCTGGGGACTTTAACATCAAAGAGCACGTTTTGATATCCATTTTTGCAAATGCCGGAGCAGGGTTTGGGAACGGTCCGGCTTATGCAATTGGGATTGTGACTATTGTAAAGGCGTTTTATGGGAGAAAGATATCTTTCTTGGCGAGTTGGATACTTGTCATTACCACGCAGGTAATGTTTTTCGGTATATACTTTCTATTATACTGTGTTTTTCACTTCTACATAGGTTTTGTGGTGGCAAATGGCAGGTGTTAGGTTATGGATGGGCTGGTATTCTCCGGAAGTACGTGGTGGATCCAGCAACGATGTGGTGGCCTAGTAGTCTCGTTCAGGTCTCTTTGTTTAGGTATGTACGTGGTTTCATATATAGTACTCTGGCTACAAGCTATTTACGACGTTTTGAACACAACACTGCTAATTAATTAAGTTTAAATCTGTGAGTTTGTGATCCGAATCTACGATGATGAGTGACGTACTATTTCTTGAGAAATCCGGATAAGTATTCTTGTAGTATGCGTTTCTATGTTGTGCACAATCATCGGCTTTGGCTCAAACTTTTCAGATTCTATTCAAACCAATAACGCACTTGTGAATCTAATTATTTTCAACTGCTAACTGCTTTACAATATGAAGGGCTCTACACGAGAAAGACAACAACAGGATGTCCAGAGGAAAATTCTTTCTGATTGCGCTGGTGTGCAGCTTCTCTTGGTATTTTGTCCCAGGCTACCTATTCATGACCATATCAACCATTTCATGGGTTTGCTGGCTCTACCCCAAATCAATAACAGCACAACAAATCGGGTCGGGCATGCGTGGACTCGGTATAGGATCACTGACCTTGGATTGGACAGTCATAGCCTCATATATGGGCAGTCCACTGGTCAGTCCATTCTTTGCCATTGTCAATATCACTGTTGGCTATATGCTCATCATGTATCTGGTATTACCAACTGCCTATTGGGGATTCAACTTATACAATGCCAAGAACTTCGCAATTTTCTCTAAAAACTTGTTTGATGACCATGGCCAAATATATAATGTCACGGCCATCGTCAATGACAAGTTCGAAATCGACATGCCTGCCTACAAAAAACAAGGACATATAAACCTCAGTGTGTTCTTTTCTCTGACCTACGGGATTGGTTTTGCTGGTGTTATATCGACCATCACACATGTGGCTCTGTTCCATGGAAGGTGATAAACCATTATATTCAAAGTTTTGATTTTCATTCTTTCTTAGTAACCGGATTAGTGCCCGTTTTATTTTTGTCAATTAAATTGTTATCTTCAAGATGTGACAAAGATCCTATGTGACTCTACGTGCAAGATTACGTTTGTTAAATAGGCAATGAAGCTTGCATATTGTGTCACATAGATTTTTCGCCTAAGGGGTGATATATAGCAACAACCAAAATCTCTGTGGTTTTGGCAATTGATTGAATGAGGGTTCAAATTTTGAACAGGGAGATGTATGAGAAGTACAAAGCTGCACACACTGGAAAGGTGGACATACACACCCGATTGATGAGAAATTACAGAGACATACCTACCTGGTGGTTTCATCTTCTGCTTTCGTTGTCGCTTGCACTATCTCTGGGGTTATGCATTTTCATGAAAGATGAGGTACAAATGCCTTGGTGGGGACTCCTTTTTGCTGCTGCAATTGCATCAGTTTTCACTCTTCCGATTAGCGTTATAACGGCAACTACGAATCAGGTTAGTTTAATTTCATACTCTTGCACTGCACTATCTCATTTCTAGCAAACTTGATGATACTCACTCTAAGAACAATGTTGAATCACCAAATTTGTTCACCATGTAAAGATTACTCATGTTTCGCTATTGATTGACTCCCTTTTTCTTTATTTTTTCAGACACCAGGACTAAACGTAATCACAGAGTATATAATGGGTTTGATATTACCAGGAAAACCAATAGCCAATGTATGCTTCAAAACCTATGGGTATATAAGCATGGCGCAAGCAATTTCCTTTCTGAGTGATTTCAAGTTAGGTCATTACATGAAAATCCCACCCATATCGATGTTCATAGTTCAGGTACATCTTGCCCCACTATATTGATTTGCACAATGCAGTACTTGTTGGATATGATCATAAACAATTGCTGTGTAATATGCATTTTTAGTTTTTAAGTTTGACTCGATCACTCACTGATCTTCGAGTAGTCAAGTGGAACGATCTCAAAATATAGTAATATTCTTCCACAAATTTGTAATTGCTAGTTTTTTAAGATAGCTAAATTGGCATGAATGATGCAGGATCTAACTATCTAATATGTTACTCCAACCTAATCTACTCTTCGTTGATTTACAAAAGTGCATAGGAACCATAGTATCCGGAACAGTGAATATTGGGACAGCATGGTGGCTGCTAACTACTGTTGAAAACATATGTCAAGTAGATTTACTTCCTCCTGGTAGTCCATGGACTTGTGCCATTGATGGTGTGTTTTTTGATGCCTCTGTAATTTGGGGTTTGGTCGGGCCAAAACGAATCTTTGGTTCTCTTGGATACTACTCAGCACTCAACTGGTTCTTCCTATTCGGCGCAATCGGACCTCTCATAGTATGGCTGTTGCATAAAGCTTTTCCGAGTCAAAAATGGATCGTACTGATCAACCTTCCAGTGGTTCTCGGGGCAACGGCTGTGATGCCACCGGCTACAACTGTGAACTTCAACTGCTGGATTATTGTTGGAGTTGTTTTCAATTACTATGTCTTCAGATACAGAAAGACATGGTGGCAAAGGTATAATTATGTTCTTTCAGCTGCCTTAGATGCTGGAGTAGCTTTCATGGCGCTGCTCATATACTTATCATTATCAGTGAATGGTAAGGGCATATCTTGGTGGGGAAATGATGGGGAACACTGTGATTTGGCTACCTGTCCAACAGCTGAAGGTTTAGATCTAGGTCACGCTTGTGTGTGGTGAACAAGTAATCAACTATCTGATTTTCATTTCAAGGCTCAACTATGTATAGTTTTACATTCTGAGTTATAATGAAAGTTTCCTATTAAAGGAAGGCATTGTAAATACAAAGAAGTATATATTGAAATCTTGTGTTTCGTGTCATGTTGAGAGACCTTAATTTAACACAACTATACCTCATAGGAGGATGATTCTATATAAACCCTCTTTACTTTTCCCTTTATCCAATGTGGGACAAACGTTGTTTTCCCCATTTCAAATAGCCAACTTTGGATGACAATTTTTCATTCATCCCAAAACCAAATTAGGCATATGAACACATGATCTTGTAGTCCTCATTATGGAGAATACAAATCCAAGTTCATTTCTCATTAATCATAAGTGTAACACACTTTAATTAATCCATTTAAATTTGGTTTTATAAATGGGTTTTACCCCATTTTTTTCCAACACATATAACCAGTTTGGTGGATTACACTACCTAATAATTTGTATTCGTTGATGTTCCCTCGATGAGGATCAAATTCAACATTAAGAAAGTAATTTGGACTTTGCTCAGAATGGTTATAACAGTTAGGCAGATTACACTACCTATTAATCCATTCATTGATGTTCCCTCGATGAGCATCAAATTCAACATTTAGAGAGTAATTCGAACTGTACGTGCATGTGGCGAAGTTTAACATCGATCTGCTCAAGAATGTTAATTGATTATTGCTTACCCCTGACTTTTGTCTTTGTTTTGCAATATGAAGTGCTCTACACGAGAAAGATAACAAGCGACTGTCCAGAGTGAAGTTCTTCTTCATTGCATTCATATGCTCCTTCTATTGGAGTTGATAAAGTAGTCTGGGTTTCCAATCCAAAACCAATTGGCTATGGAAGGTGATGCAAGAAGTGTGGACACGATGTATGGGGCTCCGTCAAGCATCGGCAGCCATGTGGGATAAATCTAGAATCTATTAGCCATTACGGCACGACCGTAAGAAGTATAGAGAAGTCTTTAAAAATACAGTTTTTATTGATAACAAGATTATTCTCTATTACAAGCTAGGAGGTGCCTTATATATAGGGCACAAAACATAAACCTAGAACAACTAGAAAACATAAAGAACAATACTTAAACTAGGAAACCTAATTTAATACAAAATCATCCTAAATGCACTAAATCCCGAATAGACAATGTGGACAAAATCTGCTCCAATCCGATTATGCATAATCTTTCACTCGAGAATCCTGATAAATCTAAAACAGTAATTTATGATTAATTTCTTCATTAAGAAGCCTATTTGAATACCAATTTCCGATATTCAAATCATTCTTCTTAAGATGACGACACTTCTTTCTTTTCGAGATTCTTTGTGTAGATTGACTATGATTTCGTCCTACATCAAACTCCTCCACTTGAAAAGAACTCGACCTCGAGTTTATCTTGAATGTAGCTCGATCATTAGTAGGAATAAAACATGATAATCCATCAACTTCCATACTCTCGAAACTAGAAGGTATCACCATGAATCTAATACCTAAACAAGTTTATAATAATCATTTTGAAACTGCGACTCCTCCACTTGAAAAGGACTGGACAATGGCTCTTCTTTAGATTGATCTTGGACACAACTAGGCACGCATGACATGGGTAATGATGTGGTGTATGACTCGGCTTCTTTAACTTCAATGAGTTTCTCTTCAATCTTGAAAGTGGCCTCCTCATATTTTTTTTCACACAACTCTGGATGATCTTCAATCTTCATAGTGGCCTCTTTATATTTCTTTTCACACACCTGATGATGGTCATTCTTAATGTTCTTCTTCTTAGGCTTGATTTTGATTTTGTGCTACTCTCACCTAATTAAACATGAGCCATCTTTGCAATAACCCCCATTGACACTTTCATGCTATGGTCTTCCAAAATACACATGAGTGTCGTCCATGTCAATCACATGACAAGTAATCTCCTCATCATAAATTTTTTCCATAGAAATAGGAACCTTACAAACTTCTGATATTGTACATATCCATCAACCCAATATGGATCAATTAGCTTCACTGTCAGCAATTGAAAATAATCCACAACTTTGCTTCCTACAAAATTCTCTCGTAGATTGTTGTCAAGTATTACCAAGCATACTCTTTCTTTGATTCCACAAGTTGTTCGAAAGTCGTCGTACTCCGGTGTTGTGAATATCTAACGACGTTCCATCCTTTTTTTTTTTTTTGGTAGAATTGATGAGGTTAACCAAGGGCGAAATCTCTTGACTTGTTACTCTTCAATTTTGGATAGATACTCTATATGACTAGCGTCGTTGAGGTTGACGGGGTGAACTACTCCCATGAACCATCGTCTGCTAAAAGGCGGGCGAAATCCCACTCTGATATCAAATGATGCGGGAAACGTGGACACGATAGTAGGGGGCTCCGTCAAGCGTCGGCAGCCATGTGGGATAAAACTAGAATCCACTAGCCATTACGGCAAGACCGTAAGAAGTATAGAGAAGTCTCTCTAAAAATAGGGTTTTTATTGATAACAAGATTATTCTCTATTACAAGCTAGGAGGTGCCTTGTATATAGGGCACAAAACATAAACCTAGAACAACTAGAAAACATAAAGAACAATACTTAAACTAGGAAATCTAATTTAATACAAAATCATCCTAGATGCACTAAATCCTGAATAGACAATCTGGACAAAATCTGCTCCAATCCGATTATGCATAATCTTTCACTCAAGAATCCCGATAAATCCAAAACAGTAATTTATGATTAATTTCTTTATTAAGAAGCCTATTTGAATACCAATTTCCGATATTCAAATCATTCTTCTTAAGATAATGACGATTCTTTCTTTTCGAGAGTGTTTGTGTAGATTGACTATGATTTCGTCATATATCAGAAGGAGTATCTCAAATCCTTACAAACCCACAGACTATGTCCCATTTTCTCATGTGGGATTTATATCTTAACAGGAGTTTTGTCCCGGACTATGTTTTCCCAACTTTAGCAACCATTTCATGGATTTGTTGGATATACCCAAAATCAGTAACAGCACAACAAATTGGATCCGGCATGAATGGACTTGGGATTGGTGCATTGTCTCTTGACTGGACTACTGTAGCCTCGTTCCTTGGTAGCCCTTTGGTTAGCCCTTTCTCTGCCACTGTCAATATTGCAGTTGGCTATTTTGCATTCATGTATTTGATCATGCCATTTGTCTACTGGGAAATCAACTTATTCGATGTCAAGAAAACTTCCCAATCTTCTCTTCCGACTTGTTTGATGCCCAGGGTCGAGTATATAACGTTTCAGCAATTGTGAATCAAAAATTTGATATTGAAATGCCCGCGTGTGAAAAACAAGGACGCGTAAGCTTGAGTGTGTTTTTTGCTCTGTCATATGGCATTGGCTTTGCGGCCATTGTATCAACCCTCACACATGTGGCCCTCTTCAATGGAAGGTACGTAGTTAGACCAAATCCAAACCTTAAGCTTATTTTCTGTTAATTGTTACTATCTTCAAACATCTGAGTAATTTGCAATTACAGGGACATATATGAACAATTTCGAGCATCGAAGAAGGATGGAAAGGTATACACACCAAATTGATGAGGAAATATAAGGACCACCTAACAGGTGGTTCAAATGCCGTGGTGGGCACTCATTTTCGTTACACGCCTTGCACTAATTTTCACTCTTTCGATCAGCGTCATTACTGCCGCAACAAATCAGGTAACGTTTAAAATATTTTTCAGCTATTTTCAATGGCGAACGCAGTAAAAAATTTCAGTGGGGTCAGTTTTATGCAACTCATGTATATATCGATTCCCACTAAATAAACAATTATACAAAAAGGGAGAAGAATATAAGAAAAAAAAAATAGTCTAACTAACCAATTCATGTAACTAAAACAAAAAGAAAAAAAAAACATAAAATCCTAAATATATAGGAGATTTTAAGTGCATTAATATATAATCCGAATACATCTCACAACTGCGATTTTAAATTTTTAGATAAAACTATAAATTTATCTAAGTAACAAGTCATAAATCCAAAAAAGTACAGTACAAAATTGAGACAAAAAATCATGACAAACCTGCAATGCGCATATAACAAAGGTTTAATTGTAAAAGAATGAAGGTTGAAGGCTGAAGAATCGGAGAGACTCCAAGACAATTAGAGAAAGAAAAGAAGTGAATGACGAAATACCAGAGGATTTCTCGTACAAAACGAGAAGAGAATATAAAAATAATTTGACCTGTTGGAATCCCGAATCATAGTAGTGTTATATATATAATATAAATATAAAAATATAGGAAAAATTTTAAGAACAATACATGAACTTTGGTCCACTAAGAATTATAGTTATTTAATTTTCAAAACTATCAAATAAGTACATGATGTATTGAATCTGATACACTTTCTGTATATTCCGTTATCTAATCCGTTAGTTTACATGTTCTCCGTCATATTTATAGGGGTAATCTCGTCCTTCAATGATAGGAAAAAAAAAACTTTAGGTTCTCTCTCTCTCTTCATAATCGAAGTTTAAATGAATCACACTCATGACCCAATCGGAATCATGCAGATTCTAGAAAGATGGGGTGGATGATTGCACTCCATGGTGTCGCCGGCGACATCTCGCTCTCTCTTCGTTCGGTGCGCCGCCAGCCTCACGAGGCCACCCTCCGCCACTGCCTCCAGATCGGCATCGAAGCTCTCAAGACCCACAAGCCTGCTTCCGACTACGTACGGAGGATATGGAAGCTTCTATTCTGGGTGACACAGAGATGTGGAGCTATTTTTGGGCTCACTATATACTGTTGTCAATCCGATTTCTTTGGCCAGATTGGTCATGGAGAACACTCCTCGTATGGTAGAGAACTTGAGACCATAGATGCTAATAGCTTCATTACTCCGGAGAATTTTGAGAAGTCGGTTTGTTTATCGACGAGGCCTCCTCTCAGAGAGAGATGGAGTGAAGAGTTTGTTGGGGATGAATATACATTTGTACCCTTCATTTGTTTGATAATGGCATGCTCTGTTACAGAGTAATTAACTACGTGTACAGAAATTTGATCGGGTTTTATAATTCGTGTATTTATCTGATAGTTTCAAAAGTTAATTAACCATAATTCTCAGTGGGGCCAATTATAAAAAATGACTATTGAAAGTCCATAATTAGAAAAAAGGCCTAAATTTTAAAGGCCTTATAAAAAAGGGCACCAGTTAACAAATACTCAAAAAAACTGATATAATTACATATCATGCCACTGGAAAAACGGAACGGAACGGAACGGGCAAAAGGCCACTACCGTTGATTGGTTACATGGTTACCAACGATCAAACACTATTCACTCTCACACTAGGTCTATTATTCACTCTCTTTCTCTGAAAATCAAAAACTGTTCACTCTCTTTCTCTCAATCCTTCTCCGACGAATCGCTCTGCTCTCCATCGCCGTGCTCTCCATAGCCGTGCTCTCCATCACTGTGCTCTCCATTGGTGTGCTGTCCACTGCTCTGCTCTCCGAAAACCTAATCCTTATCAGACGACGCATCGCCACCGCTCTCCCCTTTTACTTCTCTCCGACGCGGAATCTCAGACGACGAACCTCCACCGGTCTCCTAACCTTCTCCGAAATCGTATCTCGACCACTCTCCTCTCCTCTATCTCCACAGATCTAAGCTGCTCAGGTAACAAAATCGAAGATGATTTTAGGTTTATTACATATATACAGTGTTTAGCATTGTTTATAGAACATTTTGTGAAAGAATAAATGGTTGGAACTATCAAAGTAACTATTTCATTTTGAATTTTACTTGAGTGCTAAATATTCTGACTGTGTGTGTATGTGTGGAAGAATGAAAATGTGTTAAAACTATATCAATAACCATTCTAGTAACTATCAAACTGTTTTCAATTTATGTGAATGAAACTATCTTGTATAAGTATTCAATAACTGTGTTAGTAACTGTGGAATTTGCTGATACATAT
The DNA here is from genome assembly GCA_963682095.1 of Potentilla sterilis. Taxonomy (NCBI): domain Eukaryota; kingdom Viridiplantae; phylum Streptophyta; class Magnoliopsida; order Rosales; family Rosaceae; genus Potentilla; species Potentilla sterilis. The sequence goes on from OY821765.1 coordinate 2,701,436, forward strand.
ATATGCAGAAATGGAACCAAAACAAACAAGTACTCAAGAAAAACAGGTCAGTAGCAGTGACGATGAAATGGAATACGAGTTAAGATCAAAGAAAAAGAATGATCAAAACGTCCAAAAAACAACTGCAAAGCAAATTCAGCAAAAGGTAACTATCTATCTTTGTAACTGAAACTTTTATTTTTGGGAAAATGGCTGATTTGATCACTGAAGTATACCCCATTCTAAACTTTGCTCACTGAAGTTTGTCCAATATCACTTTGCTCACTATCGAATTACACTTGTGTTCACTTTGATCACTCCGTCTAAATCAGACGTTAAAATTTTGCTTATGCCGTTAAAAACAATGACACATGCCACTCATGTGCAAATCTTAAGGACATTTTGGAAATTTCATTAGTTTACTCCCATGAACTTATCTCTCACAAGTTTTCCCTTTAAACTTGTGGGTGGTATCATCATCGCAAACACCAACGAGCAAATACGTGTTAGGAACCTGACATCAGAATTTCAACATATAAGCAAATTGCAAGCAACCGCGGCACCGCCTCCACCCTCACCCGCGCCGAGGTCCGCGGCGGCGGCCGAAAACCCTACCCGCAGAAGAAAACGGGTCGGGCCAGGCAAGGTTCGACCCGGACTCCGCTCCGGCCCGGCGGAGGAGTCGTCTTCGGCCCCAAGCCTAGGGATTGGAGCATCAAGATTAACCGCAAGGAGAAAAGGCTGGCGATTTCGACGGCGGTGGCGAGCGCGGCGTCGGCGGAGAACACGATTGTGGTGGAGGATTTTAGCGATGAGTTTGAGAAGCTGGAGAAGCCAAAGACGACGGAGTTAATTGCGGCGATGAAGAGGTGGGGTTTGGACCCGAAGGAGAAGACGACGTTTTTGATGCTTGAGGTTGCGGATAAGGTGAAGCTTTCGAGTAGGAATATTGGGACTTTGAAGATGTTGACTCCCAGGACTTTGAATTTGTTTGATATTTTGAATGCTGATAAGTTGATTCTGACGCCGGAGACGGTCGATTATTTGAATGGGAGGTATGGGGTTGATTTTGAAGGTGAGGATGAGGATGAGGATGATGCAGAGGAAGAAGAAGAAGGTAGTGAAGGTTGAGTCTTTTTTTGTCTATGTTGTTTATTATGAATGTGCATTGATGTGTGGTTTACTTGAAATTCATTTCGGTGGTTCGGTAGGACTGAAATGTGCATGTATGTGCTTGTAGGTTAAGTTATGCAACCATTATGGATGTTAATGTATGCAATTTGTTTTATATGCATTTCTGCATTTAGTTTTCAATCTGGGTCTCTAGTATGTTTGCTGCATTGTTTTAGCAGTGAGAATGTGCAAATATATATAGAGCAATGAAATCTTATGCTTGTTCTAAGAAGGTTATGCAATTCGTGCACGCAGTCTTCTACATGCTTGTTAGAATAAGCTATGTAATTCGGTTTCAGTTTTCCTCCATTGATATCAGTTTTGCAAGGCAAATATCATAACTTTACATGGTCTGTATTGAGTATTGACTATGTTTTACTGGGGAATTTCTCATTGTGCTTGTTTACGTATGGAACTCATATTAGTTCAATCATGTCAGTATGGACCTGCAGGAATGATTAGTAATAGAAAACCATGGCTGAAAGTAGTTTGCATTTATAAGAAGCTTATGCAAGCAGCTGTGACTCCTGTGTGTTACTTGTTATGTTACAAGAAAGCTGGTGCTATCTGCAAGTTTGTACATGAGCAGTTGTGTATGATGGTCTTTCGGGAGTTTTCAGTTTGTTGATCTGTTTTTCTTTTCTCAATCTGTGGTACAGGAACTGTGGAGGAGGAGACTTCTGATGCAGCAGAGTGATGGCACAGAATAAAGTGTTAATTTCCTACTGCTTTTTAATTAACCTAGGATTCATTTCAATTTATCCCCGTAAGGGTCTGTGCCTTTTGAGTAACAACCATTTCAGCTCGGATCGACTAAATTGCAGGCTGGTTTGGTAAACTGAGTGTGCATCATTTTTGGTTTGTAAAAATTTGCAAATTAGATCAATACAAGTGTATTTACTTGGACATCATCCGATGTTGTATCTTGTTATCCGGAGTCTTCAAACAGTACCAGTAACAAGTCAATACCCCACAAGGTATAGAGAATATCACATAGAAGCAGAAAATCTTAAACTAACAAATTAACCAAACCTTAAACCTCACACCCATTTTCTCTTTTTCACTCTACACTCTGCTGTAGTCCTGATATAATATCTAGAACGAGTATCTTACATGTTCTCAGCCCTCTGAACCATCCCCTTACACATTCACATACTCGAAGATATACAAGCTTTTACAACTCACACAAATCCAATAAGCCAATTCCACGCATTTATGCACAGTGCTAAAAAAATATTAATCAACACACATCTTCAATCAATAAGAATGAGATAGTCATAAAACCAATGAAGAATCAAGCAAAATTCAACGCATAAGCAGAGGATAAGAGCAAAACAACAGATACCCAGAACACAAAAAAGCTGCAAACTTTGATAGAAAACAAAGTAAACCAACCCAAAAAAGAGCTACCCAGATTCCACAATGAAGCAATACATAAGAAATGAAGAATAAAGACGCACGATAATTTGGCTTGCTCAAGAGAGCGAGCGTGGCCGAAGTGGAAGAGATCGTAGATCCCATCGGCGTAGACACGGACCAGCCGATTCTCATCGGGATCGGAATTCCCAGTAGTTCTGGTGGTTTGAGAAGTCTCTTTGGGCTCAGCAGCAACCTCTGCCATTTAAATCCAAATAAATTAAGAAGCTGAGTGGTGTGTTGGGCTTCTTCACCACTTAAGAAGCTGCTTTGCTTCTGCTTCTTCTTCTTCTTCTTCTTCTTCTTCTTCTTCTTCTTCTTCGTCTCTGAAGCTTTCGTTCTCTGTTTTCTTACATTCGTATTTGTATTTCCTTCCACCCTGGTAAACTGTACAGCCTCCTTCCTTTCTCATGGACTTGGTGCTGAAATTAGTGTGAGCACCAGCACCGTTCCAGTCACCCGGAATTGGTTTCGGATCAAATGAAACCACCACCCCAGCTATCTGGGCCAAAATACCCCCACGCAGTAAAAGATGGCGCCAAATATTATGTGACTAAAATACCCCTACTGCTAACGATCGTTTACAAAGTTTTTTGAATTTTAACGGCTGATTTAGACGGAGTGATCAAAGTGAACACAAGTGTAATTCGATAGTGAGCAAAGTGATATTGGACAAACTTCAGTGAGCAAAGTTTAGAATGGGGCATACTTCAGTGATCAAATCAGCCATTTTCCCTTTATTTTTTATAGAAACTGAGAAATATGACAGTAACTATCATAGTAACTATGAAAATAAAATAGTAACTATGAAAAAAAAAAACTAGTAACTACTAAAAGGTGCTAGTAACTATCATAGTAACTATCATAGTATCTACTGACTATCAAAACTAGATAGTAACTATCATAGTAACTATGAAAATATGGAAACTATTAATGTAACTATTAAGAAGTTGGTAAATGCAAAATGTTAATGTATAAATCATCTAACTATGAATTGATTGGACCGCAGAAGAAAAAAAAAGAACAACCAGAAGGGGAAAGGAAATCAGCACAATCAGTATGTAAAAAAAAAATACTAACTGTATTTCTTATAAGTAACTATCTCAGTAACTATCTTACAACTGAATGAGTGTCTCAGTATATGTGTTTATTAAATGTGCAGCTACGCGAAGGTAAAGTATCGTCACCTGCCAAAAGAAAACGAAAAACAAATAGTGAAAGCAGCGAGGATGATAATGATGCTGCTGATGGACGAAAAAGAAAGCAAGCATCACAATCAGTAAGTAACTGTCATAGTAACTGTTTTTCTTTTGAGTAACTATCTTACTAACTGTGTTATAATTGAAAAAACTGTCATAGTAACTTTGCTTATCAAATGCGCAGATAACGGAAGAAAGGCGAGCTAGAGATAAAAAAAGAAAATGGCAACAACAGGATGATAGTGATGAAACTGAATATGATGCATCAAGTAGTGGTAGTGGATCTGATGATCAAACTGATGAAGATGATGATAAAGCTGCAAAGAAGATCATACTGATAGAAAAACAAGAACATCAACTGCAAAATCCTGTAAGTAACTATCACAGTATATACTAACTATCTACTAACTATCACAGTAACTATGAAAGTAACTAGTAACTATCAAGGTAACTATCATAGAAACTCTGAAATTAACTAGTAACTATCACAGTAACTAGTAACTATCATAGTAACTATCATAGTAACTATCAAGGTAACTATGAGAGTAACTAGTAACTATCATAGTAACTATCACAGTATCTACTAACTATCATTGTAACTATCACAGTAACTAGTAACTATCGTAGTAACTATCATAGTATCTATGAAAGTAACTGGTATCTATCATTTTAACTATTAAAGTAACTAGTAACTATCAACTGTCATACTAATTTTGTTTTAATTGTGTTAATTGTGTTTTAAAATTAGCAGAAACAGAAGCAGAAGCAAAAAGGCCCAACCCTACAGTTCAGAAGCACCATACCAAATTTCAAAGAGTACGGGTGCGAAATACCACAAGAAGTAGTCGAGCTGGTCCAGAGAACTCCATTTGCCCAGCTGTTTGAAGCACTCCACCAAAATCTAATTTACGGTTCAAAGTCAAACAACCAATTGGGGATGGTGCTAGAAGCTTATGATCATGTAACAGATGTGTTTCATTTTGCTAAGAAGAAGTTCAAAATAAAATCTTCACACATTTCACAAATTCTGGGGCTCAACCGTACAGGAACGTACATTCAAAGAAAAGAGACTCCAATTTCTGATTTTGTGATCAGATTTTTTGGACAAGCAAAGGAAGTCAACAAAAAGATGGTGAATTCAGCCATTACAACAGAATTGCAGAAGAATCCTCAATCTGATGAGGAAAGAGTCAGCAGAAACAGAGATATAGCAAGGCTGATAATCATCGACATTCTGGTCAAGCTTCTCTTCCCAAATGCAAAGGGAAGCCTCCACATAGACATGGTCAGAGCTGTGGAGGATTTAGAAGAGACATCCTCATATGCCTGGGCAAAAGAAGTAAAAATATTCTTGAGAAAATGTCTAACAATGTACAAGAAATCAAAACATGCATCCAAGAATACAGGAGGATGTGTTCATGTCATTCTGGTAAGTGCGGGAGTTTTATATTCCTTTATTTTTTTTATATTACAACATTTTGATTCGTATAAAAAATTAACATTCCTTCTGCAACCAGTATTGGTTGTGCATGAAGACAAATTTGGTGGAGCCAATTCCAGGGAAGGAAAATGAACAAAACCAGGTCAGAAAATGGGACCTGGAGAAGTTGAAGAAAAAGATGTGGAAATATCAACTGAAGGACTTGTCAGTAAGTATCATCTCAGTAACTATCTTAGTAACTATCATTTTTGAATAGCTATCTCTGTAACTGGGTTAGTAACTACCTTAGTAACTATCAATTTTGAAAACTATTTCTGTAGTTATCTTAGTAACTATCTTAGTAACTATCTCAGTAACTATAAATTTTGTAAGCAACCTGAGTTAGTATGTTAGTAACTGTGCTAGTAACTATTACCTTTGTAACTATGTCTGACTAACTATGTTAGTCAGTAACTATCTTAGTAACTATGATTTTTGAATAGCTATCTCTGTAACTGTGTTAGTAACTACCTTAGTAACTATCAATTTTGAAAACTATTTGTGTAGTTATCTTAGTAACTATCTCAGTAACTATAAAATTTTATAAACAACCTGTGTTAGTATGTTAGTAACTGTGTTAGTAACTATTATCTTTGTAACTATGTCTGACTAACTATGTTAGTAACTAGTAACTATCGTAGTAACTATCAAAAGTGACTATCTATCATCTTTGTAACTATGTCTGACTAACTATTTTAGTAACTATCATTTTGGTAACTATCATTTTGGTAACTATGTCAGTAACTGTGTGAGTAATTATTATTTTATTTTTTTCAGAAACACTTCGCAAAAAGCAGAGAAGACCAGGAAGCGACAAGTGAGGATGAGGATGAACCGGATGCAGCTGAGCAAATTGAAGTAGAACAAATGCAACCTGGAATAATCAACAAAGAAAATTCAGAACAGCTCAGGCAAAAGCAAATGCAAATGCAGATTGAGCATTTGGAAAAAAAATTGCAAGAAAAGGAGAAAAATCTAGAACAGATGTCACAAGATTTGGAAGACGCCAGACTGGAAATTGTGGTGATGAAAGAGAGTGCAACGGCACAAGAGCTGGAAAATTTAAAATTAAAGGCTGAGTTGGAGAAGCAAAAGAAAATTGTGGCCGCACTGACTCAATTCTCTAACCCAATGGAGATGACACCACCACAATCTCAATCAGATGGACTGGAAAAACTGGTGACTGAAGCCGAAAAAAAAGGGCAGGCAACTGAAGTGAAGGAAAGCAGTGAGAAAAATGCAGAAGAAGAAGAAGAAGAAGAACAGCTTGTAGCAGATCAGCTAGACGCTTTGAAAAAAGTTGAGGAAGAATTAGAAAGGAAGAAAAAAGAAGAGGCTGAAAAAAGAAGAAAGGAAGAAAAAAGCAAAGGTAATAAAAATTTGTTATTATCTGTGAAACAATGTTAGTAACAATGAATTTTGAATAACTATCTTAGTAGCTATAATATTAGTAACTATCAATTTTGAAAACTATCCGTGTATCTATGTTAGTAACTATCTTACTAACTATCTGATTTTGAAAACTATTCTGTGTAAATATGTTAGTAACTATCATCTTTGTACCTATTTTGTACAACTACCCTAGTAACTATCATCTGAGAAAACTATATGTTTAACTATCTTAGTAACTATCTTAGTAACTATCAAAAGAACTTAGTAACTATCATCTGAGTATCTGTATTAGTAACTATAACTGTAACTATAACTATCATCTGATTTCCTATCTCGTAGGCGATGAGGCTGACACAAGAACATATAGTAGAAAAATCGCCAAGGAAGCAAGATGGTCACCAAAGACACCAGTGACGGAAATGCCGGAAATGCCTTCTTTCAGCATCTTGTCGGGGATTCTATCTCCTTGGGAAGGTCACAGCACTCCAACTGCATCACCGCAGCAGCAAATTCATATTCCAGAAGAAAATCTCAGGACTCCATCAGTTCCCATTCCTCTTGCAACTGGATCACCCTCTCTGAATGACATGTTGGCTGAACCTCACAAGTTCCAGATCATAGAGTCACCGGTTCCCATGCCTATTTTCAACCAAGCTGAGGCCAGAAAGAAGAGAAAAGTGCATTTCAAATCAGACAAAAGTATGACAGAATTTAAGATTGATGAAATGCACTCTGGGTCTTCAGCAGAGTCGCTGGGAATATATTCATATGTTGTGCGCATAAAAAACAGAAAGAGGGCGTCAAGAAAGGACGACATATACTGGTGGGGTGAAGTCAAAGCTGAAAGGGAATCCAAAGAAAGAGGCAGGAAGAGAACAGAAAAAAGTTTGAAGAAGAGAGGCGGAAAAAGAAAGAGGAGGAAAGTTTGAGAAACCTGATGCAACCAGAACAGGTTGAATCAGTAACTGCTGTTCAGACGTCATTCGACAATGTGGCTGGGGTGACAGAGGAAGGTGAACCCATATTCCTTGTTGGTGATTCACAGGAACCTTATCTTCCAAGCCAACAAGAGGTGATGGACTGGGATAACCAGACAGTCTACAAAGATCACATGGATGAAAACACGAAGAAAAGGTTCCAAGAATACTGGAACAAGGCGCCGAGCGGGTAATCTATCCTTCTATCTGTCTTACTAACTATTTCCGGGTATATGTCTGGACAACTTCTTTAATAACTATGTTAGTAACTATCAACTGAGCATCTATCTATCTTTTTAACTATCTGCAAGTAACTGTCTAAGTAACTATCATCTTCTTTAGAAACTATGATAGTAACTATCAAAGTAACTTGTAACTATCAACTTATTGAATATCTGTATTAGTAACTACTAAATATGATAGTAACTATCAAAGTAACCAGGAAAAAATGACTAGTAACTATCAAAGTAAATATGAAAAAATAACTAGTAACTATCTTACTAACTATCAAAAAATAACTAGTAACTGTCAATGTATCTACTAACTATCATAGTAACTAGAAACTATGATAGTAACTATGATAGTAACTATCAAAGTAACTTGTAACTATCAACTTATTGAATATCTGTATTAGTAACTACTAAATATGATAATAACTATCAAAGTAACTAGGAAAAAATAACTAGTAACTATCTTACTAACTATCAAAAAATAACTAGTAACTGTCAATGTATCTACTAACTATCATAGTAACTAGAAACTATGATAGTAACTATCATAGTAACTATCAAATGAACTTGTAACTATCAACTTATTTAATATCATGTGTGCAGAGTGTTCTTCTGGGAAGGAAAAGAGGTGGGAACAGAAATTTCCAAGTATGAAATAAATCAAGTGGTGACCGGAACTGAAGTCGCAAACAACATGATTGATGGATATGCTGCTCTACTGCATTCTGAAATGATAGACAGGGGCGATCCAGATGATTATAAAATAGAAATTATGCAGACTCACTCTTGGGTAAGATAAATTTTTAACAGGACAATTATACTTTGTAAAAAATTATGAGATAACTAATCATAGGTTTTGTTTGTTTCAAAACAGATGTCCACAGAAGAGCTAGAAGCAAAACCAATGCACCAGTTCTTATGTGAACCACTATACGAGAAGCTGGGTAAAGCAGAAATGATTGTGATCCCACTTACTCACAGGAGGAATTTTCACCATACTCTACTGCTGTTTGACACGGAAGCATTAAGATTTGCACACTTAGACTCCATCAGATCCAGAAGACCAGGAACCGGGCAAAGTTTTAACGATGCTAAAAAAATGGTATGTTAGTAACTATCTTAGTAATTATCGTCTGTGGAAATCTTATTGAGTAACTATCATCTTTGTAACTATCATAGTAACTGTCATTCTAGTAACTATCTTTGTAATTACCTTTGTAACTATAATCTGCGTATCTATCTTACTAACTATCTGTGTAACTATCATTTTAGTAACTATCTGTTTTAGTAACTATCAACTATTTTGGTAACTATCATAGTAACTACCTTTGTAACTATAATCTGAGTATCTATCTTATTAACTATCTGTGTAACTATCATAGTAACTATGATTCTAGTAACTATCTGTTTTAGTAACTATCAACTACTTCAGTAACTATCTATGTAACTATCGTCTTTGTAACTATATATGTAACTATGTTAGTAACTATCTGAGTAACTATCATCTTACCAACTATCTCAGTAACTATCTAACTAAATATATCTGTAACTATCTGAGTAACTATCTGACTAACTATGTTATTAACAGGTGGCAATGATTGATATATGGATGACAGCTGTCCTTGAACAAGCAGATGATATGCTGCAGCAAGGATGCCGGTACAAAATAGACACCAGCAAAAGCTCCAGCACAGAACTGAAGATGGTAGAAGAGCCTCTTAATGAAGATGAAATGAAAACAATAAGGTGGATTAAGAACAACTACAAGTCCAACCTGACTATAAGTCCGTTCCAGGGAAAATTGCCTCAACAACTATCTGATTCGTAAATTTCTAAACCCAGCATATCTTAATAACTATCAACTTGTAACTGTCTGTAGAACTATGTTTAGTAAATATTTGAGTAATATCATCTTTGTAAATTCTCTGTGTTTTTATAGTAGTAACTATCTCAGTAACTATCATATCTGTAACTGTCATCTTTATAACTGTCTGACTTTAAGTAATCTTTTTATTTTCACAAAACAGCGTCGACTGTGGAATATACGTGATGTACTTCATGAGCCTCATTTTTTCACAAGGTGATTTCACAAAGAAGTTTGGGAAGAACGAGGCTAACAAGTTCAAGGCTCACATTCTAAAGCAGTTTGCGGACAATCGGCATAGTTGGAGGCCCTCTTAGATGGATTAAACAGATTTTTCATGCTTTGTTTTGAACAGTTAAACAAATTATCATTAATAATTTGTTTAGGGAACAAATTTTGTATCTATTCAGGCTGACAAATTTAGGGAACAAATTAATATTCAGCGAACAAATTTTGTATCTATTCAGGCTGACAAGTTTAGGGAACAAATTAATATTCAGGGAACAAATTTTGTATCTATTCAGGCTGACAAGTTTAGGGATCACTTTCAGTAACTATCAGACTAACTATCACTTTTTTCATATACTATCAAACTAACTATCATCTTAGTTTATATCTATTTCATATACATTATTTGCAATATGATTATGTTTCTGTTTAGTTTGTAAACCCCTGTTTTTCTGTCTAGTTTGAAAGGTGATCAACTAGACAAATGATTCTATGCATAGTACAGATCTGTTCAGAAGTTATTTAATTACAAACTATCTTTCTAGCTATCATTATAACTTTCAAACTAACTATCATATCAGTAACTATCAAACTAACTATCATTTTCGTTACTAACTGTAAAAGTAACTATCAAATTAACTATCAAATGCAGGAAACTAACTATCAAATTAACTGTACAAGTAACTATCAAATTAACTCTCAAACTAACTATCATTTTAATAACTATCTTACTAACTATCATCTTTCTAATTAGCTTTCAAATTATCTAACTGTCATATTAATAACTATCTTACTAACTATCATTTAAGTTACTAACTATCAAAGTAGCTATTATCTTACTAGCAATCATCTAAGTACCAATCAGACTCTGTGTTAGTAACTATATAAGTAACTATGAAAAACACAATTGCTTCACAGAAGATCAACTTATCCAAGTATAAAAAATGCAGGACAGAATGCAGCGTGCCGCTGCACCGCGCAACGGCAGTGGAACGCTGCCAAACTCAACATGAATAAAATAATAAAAGTAACCTTTCAATTATTGTAAAACAAGTAAACAATCAATGTACATTTCAAATGTAACAATCATAAAAAAAAAAAAAAAATAGAACTGCATGAATAGCTATCTAGGTAACTATATAATTTCTGTACAGCTTGTTCTGTTGTGACCAGCATATTTATTACACCTGCTGCACTTGACTGTCCTTTTCACTTCATTTTTACTTCTGTACCTCTGTAATTTTGGCCTTCCAGGTGGTCTCTTTGTTAATGGTGGTTGAACCAACAATGCAGGTTGAGCTAGATCCACCGGCTTTGAAATAGTAGGAACCGGATTGATTGCGAAAGAATAAGTTTCACGATATTTATCCACCTAAAAAACAAAAAAAAAAAGGAAAATAAAGGATATAATGTCAAGTTCATGTAACTGTACCAGTAACTCCACTAGTATCTGTCAGTGTAACTATTTTATTTGAAGTAACTATCTTACTAACTACCTCGGTAACTGTTTAAATGATGTTAAATTTAGGAAAAGTGGTGCACCTTGAAAATTGGATTGACATATGAGTACACATTAGAACCGTGTTTCTGAATCACAACAAGGGCATGTGAGCAAGGAAATCCGTGAACTTGCCATTCTCCACATGAACAGTATAACACTTCCAAGTTTACCATCACAGAATACTTTTGGCACTGAACTTCATAAACGTATGTATCAGATCTACTCACTAACCAGTGTCTTCCCAACTCCAAGTTGTCAACCAGCTTCTTTTCGAAATTTGGACACAGCTCAGTAACCCATCCAGCAGATTCTTCCTTCCGAGAAGCAATTAAAGCCATAGACTTAAGACGAATGCCTTCGTTAAATTCAATAATGGGAAGGCTCTTCAAATCCTTCACCCAATTGTTGAAACACTCAGCCAAATTATTTGTCATTTCACCAAACCTTTCACCATTAAAAAAAACTAGAAGCCCATGTTTCCAGAGGGAGATCCTTCAAAAACTGATCAACAACCTCACCACCTTCATGCTTCAACTTCTCGAAATTAATCTCAAAATATTCACGAGTGCGAGAATAAGCACACTTCATAAACAACAATGGAATTCTTTTACTCAGATAAGAACCACATGCAAACTTGTTGCTCAGATTAGCCTGAAGATGCCTATAACAAAATCCATGAGGACTAGCGGGAAAGACTGCACAAACTGCATTTAGAAGACCAATATTACGATCAGATATGAAAGTAATTTGTCTTGTAGAATATCTCGACAACTCTTCAGACAACATCTTAAGAAAGAAGGTCCAGTTACTCTCATTTTCAGAATCGACAATAGCATAAGCAACTGGATATAATCCTAAACAAAAGAAAGAAAAAAAATAATGTCAGATTCATATAAATAACTATCAAAGTAAAAGTAACTGCACTAGTATCTATCAAAGTAACTATTTATGCTGAAAGTTCCTGTAACTATAAAAGAATTTCCAGTAGTATGTATCAAAGTAAATGTATAATCTGAAAAATTCATTTAACTATACCAGTAACTACCATACTATCTATCAAAAGTAACTATTTGGTATTGAGCTTTCTGTAACTGTATAAGAAACTACCATAGTATCTATCAAAATAACTGTCGGTCTGAAAGTAATGGAAATGAAAACCAACAGCAATGAAGAAAAGAAAGAACAAAAAAAATGAAGAAAGTGATGTACCACAATTCGCATCCTTTGTCGAAGCAGCAAGAAGCATGCCTTTGTATTTATTTGTGATGAATGTAGCATCAATACAGAGAATTGGTCTGCAAGACTGAAAACCATTCAACCAAGCAGAATACGTAACAAACATACGCAGGAACCTTTGTGTTTCAGATTCGTACTCTACAGCTAGCCTAGAATATGGGTTGCATTCATATGTGCGCTGGCAGAACCATGATAAATTCTGGTAAGACTGAGACTCAACACCAACCACAGCATCCCTTGCAAGTTCTTTGCCATACCAAGCAGTATGATAGGGGACATCTAAGCCGTAGTTTAGCTTTATGTCTTTCAGTATATCAATAGCTTTCTTACTGGGATTCTCACGAACCTTGTCAAGCATCACCTCCCTAATAATCTTGCTGCACATCATCGTACTATTTTGAAGCCGGATGACACAACGACATCTATGTTCGTTCAACAATTCATTGATCACAAAGAAACCATTATACCTGAATAAAAGATGCAAAACTCAATCAACATATATACTTTTTCATAGTAACTATCCAAGTAACTAATAACTATCCAGTTAACAATTCCTGTAACGTTAACACTGAGAATATAGAAAGTAACTATCTAAGTAACTACTAACTACTGAAGAAAAAAACAGGTAACTATCAAAGTAACTATCAAAATAAAAGTTTGTCTGAGTTCAAAACTAAGAAATATATAAATAACTATCTAAGTAACTATACAAGTAACTATAAAAATGAAGCACACAATGCAGCGTGCCGCTGCACCGCAAAAATGGCAGCACAACACTGCTGATATCAACTATACAAAATTAAATTTAACAAAATAAAAAATACGTGCAACGGCTAGTGAAAATGTACCTGCATAAAGATGCCTTCACACACCAATTACAACCTTCAGAATGTTTTTTTCTTGCAGAAAGCAACAACGCGTTCAGGCTTATTTCTATCAAAAAAATACTCAAAACCAATCTCCACAGCATACATCCGCAACTTGAGCCTAAACTCTTTTACCCCACCCTCAAACGTCTGACCCTTACAGTGAATAAGATCTTTCCATCCTTTAGAAAGATACATTTTTGGGTCCTCACGCCTATAACATCCCAAAAATTCATTCTCTTCCACCAAAACACTACTCTCCTCACTAATAGTATTACTAACTGCACTTTCGGAAACAGAAGCAATGGGATCCACACAATGAACATCCACATCAACAAAATCAGATTGATATCGTCCCAAAACTCTAAACATCATGTGCATATCAACCTCATTTTCCAGAAAGTAAACAGTAGGATCTGGATAAACATTGTACTTAAGTTTGACAACCAATCTTTCCAAGTCGGGAAAACGATCACGTATCTTATGACAAAAATCAACAAAACTACAATTATGAACAAACGAAAGTGCTGCTCCTTCACCAGAAAACACGAGCTTAGCAGTATAAAAATTGTCCATTGCACCTACAGGAAAAATCATAACAACATCAATAATTATAATACTATCAGAGGGCATCATAATTATATCTGTTACTATCGTACTAACCATTCTAGTATCTATCATCGCAGTAACTATCTTACTAACTATTGTACTAACTATCATTTTAGTAATTATCTTACTAACTATTACTTAGTAACTATCTTACTAACTATGAAAAATAAAAAATGCAACAACTATCAGCCTAGTAACTAGCTTACTAACTATCGTTGAAGCTGAAATAATAACTATGAAATTGGTAACTATCTTACTAACTATTAAATGGTTGGAACTATCTTACTAACTATCGTACTAACTATGAAAAATAAAAAATGCAGCAACTATCAGCCTAGTAACTAGCTTACTAACTATCGTAGAAGCTGAAATAATAACTATGAAATTGGTAACTATCGTACTAACTATCATCTTGGTAAATATCTCAATAACAGTAACTATCTAACTAACTATGAAAAAAATGCAGAACGGAAAAAAGACGATGAGGAAGTTTTCGGAGCAGTATGAAGAACTTTTCGGAGCAGTATGAGGAAGTTTTCGGAGCAGTAACAGTATGACAAATAACAGACGCAAAGTTTCAAAAGGCAAAACGAAAATGCCAGAATGAGCAAATCTAAACTGATGCAAAACAGTAACATACCTCATTCAGAGCGAAATAGCAATCGCAACGCAAATATCCAGAAACAAATCTAAATCGCAAAATTGAGCAATTAAACAGTTGAATTGCAGATGGCCGGAACAAAACGAATTACAAAATCAGCGGCAAAAAAGGAATTGCAGATCGGAGGCAATGAGAAATTGAAGATCAGAGACAATGAGGGATTGAAGATCAGAGGCAGAGAGAAAGAGAGAAAGAGAGGCAGCAATGAGAAGAAGAAGAAAAAAACAGAGCTGAAAGAGAAAACGTAACAGAACGGGAACAAAATCAATGCTTAAGGGTAAAATCGTCCGTTAGAAAATCAAAAACAGCCTTTTTTTATAATTTACTAAAAATGAAAATAGCCTTTTGTGATAAAAGTATTAAAAACCTGCCCTTTTTTATGAAGTGACAAACAGGGGGCTTTTTTTCTAATTTACAAAGCTAGATGGTCCTTTTTTCTAAAATATAGTTCTCAGTGGACCAAAATTCATGTACACTTCTTAAAATTTTCCTAAAATTATTATTATATATATATACAGACAGGAACTAGAGAGGACATCCTCAAACTTGCTAATAGTGCGGATTTTCATTTTTGACCCACTTTTCGAACAAATTTTCTCATCTCCACCGTCTAGTATCTAGATAATATTGTGTAGATCATTTTTACAAAATTTCAGCCAATTTGGTAATCGTTAAGGCCCTCAATATTACGTTTTTTCTGTTATAAACATGAACGGTTCAAGTTTGACAGAATTCAGTTCGTCCATTTGTTTTTCGAGTTTGAGAGCCTTAACGATTACCAAATTAGCTGAAATTTCGCAACGATTATCTACACAATATTATCTAGTTACTAGACGGTGGAGATGAGAAAATTCAATTTAAAGTGGGTCAAAAATAAAAATCCTTACTATAACTCAAGTTTGAGGACATCTTCTCTATATTATGCCTATATATATATATGTGTTGTGAGATGGTGGGTTAAACCCTACAACTTTGGAATCCATGTTTTTTTAAGGTTTTTTTTAGGGAAGAAAAAAATAATAATAATAATTTTAAAAAAAGAAAATAAAAAAAGTTGAAAACTTAGTGGGGAACTGGCCTCCGCTAGACTCTTCTTCCGCCAGTCATCGGTTGCCTAATAAGTGCTCATGAAGGCTACTCAGTAATCTAACTAATGAGAAACAAGCTTCACAGGCTTCCCCAATATTTGGTATGTTCAAAACTCCAAATTTTAGTACTACAAAGTAATGCTGGTATATGTGACATTCCATAAACCTTTCTTCAAAGTCCTAATGCAGTAAGGGTCTTTGATTTTAGCTTCACCAGTATTTTGTCACTACCTCGATCATTCAGCTTCCTAACCAGCCTCATAGCTTTGAATATGGATTTTTGCAAAGTAAAATACATATCTGTTTTAGGAGAAACTTGGGATTCTCAGTATGAGAGAACTTTCTCTTAAGGAATTTCCAAAGCAAATAGGAGATTTGACCAGTCTAGAGAAGTTGGACATCAGTGATAGATATATTGATGTAATCCCATCTAAAGTGATATCAAGGTTGTATAAATTGGAATAACTGAACATGAAATATTAATTTGGGAAGTGGGGAAGTTTACTTGACGCTTCTGAAGTAACTAATGCTGAATTTGATAAGTTGACTGGCTTGTTGGATTTAAACATTATGGAAGTTTACATATCTTATGTTGCATGCTTGTCTCAAAGTATTGAGTACTTCAAGTCGAATTGGGTAGAGTTTGATATATGCATCAATAAACACGCTCCTTACGTGTTACTCCCACAACATGATGTGTTCCTCACTCACCATGATGGTTTTTCAAGAACTGTGACTCTTGACATAACAATCAATAGCTTACTAAATTGGTTTATAAGCGTTGTGACAGAGAAAGTGGAGAAGATGGAGTACACAAATTGCGAAGACTTGGCTGACATTATTGGAGAGTATGACCATGGTAGATTCATTGTGCTGAAATATCTCTCTGTAAACGAGCGCCATAAAAACTTGAAACAAATATTCACCACAATGAGATGGCTTCAAATAAACTAGTATTTAAGCACTTGGAAGAGTTGCATCTGCACAGCTTATATTCCCTCGAGGAGTTATGTGTTGATGAGCTATCACCTAGGTGTCTACGTAAGCTCAGGTTACTGAAAGTACAAACTTGTAGAAACTTAGTGAATGAACTTTTACTATTAACATTGTTGCATATATAACCAAATTTTGAAACAATCATTTGTGTGAATCTGAAAGGATTGAAACATGTATTTCTAACAGCGGACGCATGAAAAGATTTCAGTGTAGGTTAGTTTTATGCAACTCATGTATGGATCGATTCTCACCAAATCAACAATTGTACACAAAAGGGAGAAGAATATATAAAAAAAATAAAAATAAAACATAGTGTAACTAACCAATTCATATAACTAAAACAAAACATGAACTTTTTAATATATAGGAGATTTAAAGTGTATTAATGTATAATAAAAATACATCTCACAACTGCGATTTTAAAGTTTTAAATAAAACAGTAAATTTATCTAATCAACATATCATAAATCCATAAGAGTACAATACAAAATTCTGAAAATGAATCATGAAAAACCTACAATGCGCATATAACAAAGGTTTAATCGCAAAA
This sequence comes from Potentilla sterilis, assembly GCA_963682095.1. Classification (NCBI taxonomy): domain Eukaryota; kingdom Viridiplantae; phylum Streptophyta; class Magnoliopsida; order Rosales; family Rosaceae; genus Potentilla; species Potentilla sterilis. Next base: position 2,718,881 of record OY821765.1, read on the forward strand.
GAATGGAGGTTGAAGGCTGAAGAATCAGAGAGACTCCAAGACAATTAGAGAAAGAAAAGAAGTGACAGACAAAAGAGCAGAGGATTTCTCGTACAAAACGAGAAAAATGGATAATATAAAAGTCATTTGAACTGTTGGAATCCCGAATCTTATTAGGGTTTTATATATATATATATATATATATATATATATATAATATAAATATACAAAAAAATATACAATACAGTTTCCGGTTCGCTTGAGACATGCTAATATAACCATAGAAAAGTGTCCCCACTGAGTTTTCAACATTTTTTTTTAACTTTCCGAAGGAAAACCTGAAAAAAGCATGGATTCGGAAGTAGTAGGGTTTAACCCACTATCTCACAACATATTTTATATATATATATATATATATATATATTATATTTTCATATTTATATTATATATATAACCCTAATAGGATTTGGGATTCTAACAGTTCAAACTACTTTAATATTCTCCATTTTTCTTATTTTGTACGAAAAATCCTCTGGTCTTTCGTCTTTCACTTCTTCTCTTTCTTTAATTGTTTTAGAGTCTCTCTGATTCTTCAGCCTTCAACCTCTATTTTCTTGTAATTAAACATTTGTTATATGCGTATTGCAGGTTTGTCATGATTCTTTTTTTCAAATTTGTGTTATACTTTTTTAGATTTATGACTTGTTGATTAGCTAAATTTACTGTTTTATTTCAAAAGAATCAAAGACAATTAGAGAAAGAGAATAAGTGAAAGACGAAAGACCAGATGATTTCTCATACAAAACGAGAAGAAGAGAGAATATACAAGTATTATGAACTGTTGGAATCACGAATCTTATTAGGGTTATATATAGTATAAATATACAAATATATATGTATAGATATATATAATTATATGTTGTGAGATGGTGGGTTAAACCTTACTACTTCCGAATCTATGCTTTTTTCTGGTTTTTCTAAGGGAAGTTAAAAAAAAAAAATATTGAAAACTTAGTGGGGGCATTGACTCCGCTGGACCCTTTTTCTGTCCGCCATTGGTTGCCCAACAAGTACTCATGATGGCTACTCAGTAATCTCACTAATGAGAAACAACCTTCACAAGCATCCCGAATATTTGATATGTTCAAAACTCAAAATTTTAGTACTACAAAGTAATGCTGGTATATGTGAATTGGTTAGTTACACTATGTTTTTTTTTCTCTTATATTCTTCTCTATTTTGTGCACAATTGTTGATTTGGTGAAAATCGATCCATACATGAGTTGCATAAAACTGGTCCCCACTAAAATCTTTTCTTGGGTCTATTTGAAATACATGTGTCAATCTTTTCAGATTCACACAAATGATTGTTTCCAGATTTTGTAATCTCTACAACAATGTTAATGGTAAAAGTTCATTCACTAAGTTTCTACAAGTTTGCACTTTCAGTAACCTCAGCATGCGTAGAGGCCCAAGTGGTAGCTCATCAACACATAACTCCTCGAGGGAATATAAGCAGTGCATATGCAACTCCTTTAAGTTCTCAAATACTGATTTATTTGAAACTTGTCTCATTGTGGTGAATATCTGTTTCAAGTTCTTATGGCGCCCGTTTACATAGAGATATTTCAGCGCAGTGAATCTGCCATGGTCGTACTCTCTAACAACGTCAGTCAAGTCTTCGCAATTTGTGTACTCTAGCTTCTCCACTTACTCTGTCACAACGCTTATAAACCAATCTAGTAAGCTATTGATTGTTGTATCAAGAGTTAAGGTTCTTAAAAGACCATCATGTTGAGGGAGCAACACATCATGTTGTGGGAGCAACACCTAAGGAGTGTGTTCACTTATGCATATATCAAACTCTACCAATTGGACTTGAAATACTCAACACTTTGAGGCAAGCATGCAGCATCAGATATGTAAACTTCCATAATGTTTAAATCCAATAAGCCAGTCAACTCATCAAATTCAGTATTAGTTACTTCAGAAACATCAATTAAACTTCCCCACTTCCCAAATTGATACTTCATGTGCAGTTCTTCCAATTTATACAACCGTGATGTCACTTTAGATGGGATTATATCAATTTATCTACCACTGATGTCCAACATCCTTAGACTGGTCAAATCTCCTATTTGTTTTGAAAATTCCTTAAGAGAGAGTTCTCTCATACTGAGAATCCCGAATTTTTTAAGATTTTCTATAACGGATGTCACTTACTTTACAAAAATCCAAATTCAAAGCTATATATGAGGCTGGTTTTGAAGCGGAATGATCGAGGTAATGACAAAATACTAGTGAAGCTAAGATCAAAGACTCTTAATGCATTAGGACTTTGAAGAACGGTTCCTCGAATGTCACATATACCAGCATTACTTTGTAGTACTAAAATTTGGAGGTTTGAACATATCAAATATTCGGGATGCTTGTGAAGCTTGTTTCTCATTAGTGAGATTACTGAGTAGCCATCGTGAGCACTTGTTGGGCAACCAATGGCAGACAGAAAAAGGGTCCAGCGGAGTCAATGCCCCCACTAAGTTTTCAATTTTTTTTTTTTTTTAACTTCCCTTAGAAAAACCAGAAAAAAAGCATAGATTCGGAAGTAGTAAGGTTTAACCCACCATCTCACAACATATATATATATATATATATATATATATATATATATATATATATATTTGTCTATTTATACTATATATAACCCTAATAAGATTCGTGATTCCAACAGTTCATAATACTTGTATATTCTCTCTTCTTCTCGTTTTGTATGAGAAATCATCTGGTCTTTCGTCTTTCACTTCTTCTTTTTCTCTAATTGTCTTTGATTCTTTTGAAATAAAACAGTAAATTTAGCTAATCAACAAGTCATAAATCCAAAAAAGTATAACACAAAATTGAAAAAAAGAATCATGACAAACCTGCAATACGCATATAACAAATGTTTAATTACAAGAAAATAGAGGTTGAAGGCTAAAGAATCAGAGGGACTCTAAAACAATTAAAGAAAGAGAAGAAGTGAAAGACGAAAGACCAGAGGATTTTTCGTACAAAATAAGAAAAATGGAGAATATTAAAGTAGTTTGAACTGTTAGAATCCCAAATCCTATTAGGGTTATATATATAATATAAATATGAAAATATAATATATATATATATATATATAATATGTTGTGAGATAGTGGGTTAAACCCTACTACTTCCGAATCCATGCTTTTTTCAGGTTTTCCTTCGGAAAGTTAAAAAAAAATGTTGAAAACTCAGTGGGGACACTTTTCTATGGTTATATTAGCATGTCTCAAGCGAACCGGAAACTGTATTGTATATTTTTTTGTATATTTATATTATATATATATATATAACCCTAATAAGATTCGTGATTCCAACAGTTCATAATACTTGTATATTCTCTCTTCTTCTCGTTTTGTATGAGAAATCATCTGGTCTTTCGTCTTTCACTTCTTCTCTTTCTCTAATTGTCTTGGAGTCTCTCTGATTCTTTAGCCTTTAACCTCCTACCTCCATTCTTTTGCTATTAAACTTTTGTTATATGTGCATTGCAGGTTTGTCATGATTCTTTTTCTCAATTTTATATTGTACTTTTTTGGATTTATGAATTGTGATTAAATAAATTTACTGTTTTATTTATAAATTTAAAATCGCAGTTGTGAGATGTATTTGGACTATACATTAATGCAATTTAAATCTCCTATATATTTAGAAGTTCATGTTTTGTTTTAGTTACATGATCGCATTGGTTAGTTACACTATGTTTTTTTTTCTTATATTCTTCTCCTTTTTGTGTACAATTGTTGATTTGGTGAGAATCGATCCATACATGAGTTGCATAAAACTGGCCCCCACTGAAATCTTTTCCTGCGCCCGCCACTGATTCTGGGTGCAACAGCTATTATGCCACCGGCTTCAGCAGTTAATTTCAATAGCTGGATTGTTATTGGAATATTTTCGGTTTCTATTTCTTTAGATATAGAAAGGCATGGTGGCTAAGATACAATTATGTTCTTTCAGCTGCCTTATATGCTAGAGTTGCTTTCATGCCGGTGCTCTTATACTTCTCATTAACCATGAACGGGACTGGCATATCTTGGTGGGGAAATGGCGAGCACTGTGATTTGGCTACATGTCCAACAGCCAAAGGTATAAGTTGATGGTTGTCCCGTCTATTAGTAATGTAAATAGGCATAAGTTTATGTGCTCAAATTTGTCTAAGCTTGTAATTAAAAAGGAAGTTAGACGATGTGAATATTTTTACAGCTATTTTTGTTATTCAGGTGTAGTGGTTAATTATGACTTTTCGTTTATGTGAAGAACCATATGTAATTTGCATTCGATCTTTTAAGTTTTCTTCTTCGATCTTTTTTCCGGAAAGGTGTAAGTTTTCTGTTGGTTTTTTTTTTCTCTTTTGGAAAGAATTTTGGGTGTTGAGTTTGATCACTTTGATGCTTGGTTTATGTAGTGGGAAGTATGGAATTTTATTGGAATTACAAGAGGTGTAATCCGAAGGAGAATCGAACCATGCATAGCCTCTAAGAGCATCTCCAACAGCTTCCCTATTTTTTTTTGTAAAATAGGGAAGTAAAAGTCAGAATCTCTAAAAAAATTATGCTCCAACTCCAAGAGCTTCCCCATTTTGGAGATTTTCACATTTACTACAACTACATTCATATTTATTTCAACAATATAATATTCTTTTATTTATTTATTTTCAAACATGTAATAAATACTCTATATCTAATACATTTATTGTAAATTAAAATTAATGATTACTTTTAAGTTATTCTATAATAATAAATTTATTTATTTTAAATAAAAATCTATATAAAATTCTATAATTAATGATTACTTTTTAGTTTTCTGTGTCAAATTGATTTGATAATTAATTTTTCATTCTGCAAATTTTTCTTTCTCTCTCTACAAATATAGGGATGCATATATTCTCTCTCATCCAAATCCCCATTTTAGGGAATGAGATGGAGAATCTGTTGGAGGAGATTTAGAGCCCAAAATCCCCAAATTTAAGTAAAATCCCTATTATAGGGAATCTGTTGGACTTGCTCTAAAGGTTAGAATTATAACTAACCAACACATCACTAGGTTGAGTTAACCAAGATTACCAAAGCAATTCACATGGCAGCAAATGAAAGGCGATAAGGATCGTGCTCACCCAAAAACATAGGGCTTATAACTTTTGTATGACATCAATATCAATGTTCTCGCCTACCTAGCGCATGAATGGATTAGGCGGAAATTAGATAATTTATATTTTTCACATTTAATAAATATTATATTTAAAAATAGTTTAATATGAGTATTGTAATTTGAAAAAATTTGCATGACATTTCTCTAAAAATGAGCAAGCCGACTTTTTTTTTTATTTTTAATTCCCCGCCTAGTTCTCAACCCGCCTGGTCTCGCCATGACCCGCCTTGTCCCTCCTAGGCGGTCACTAAGTGGCTTTACGCCTAATGGGAATGCCTCTACGAAAATCCAAGTGGCTTGGTTCTGTCTATAGTCTGGGCGGGGTTAGGCGACGCCTTTAAAACACTAATCAATATTAAAATTTAAAGTACACATCAAATTGGTGATTCGAGGATGTTTATGGATTCACTACTCTAATGCCCTCATTGAAGAAGCTAGTTCTCTAACTAGAAAACGTATTGTTGACTATACTCGAGCTGTAAATATTAATTGATCTTATTGAAGGAAATAACTGAAATGAACATCATGATGTTCATAGTTATTGTACACACGTTTGACCTAAGAGCACCCGCACCGGCGAGCAACCGGGCGAGCAAAGTGTGGAGCAAGATGTGGGACCGGGCGAGCTGCTCGAGCAAGGCTGAAGAAGGGCACGCACCGGCGTTGAAAGCGGAGGCGAAGTGCTCGAGCAGTCCACGGGTCAACGTGCTCGAGCCTTCGCTCGAGCAAAAATTGCTCTGACGCTTGCTCGAGCAGGAGGTGGGGCCGGACTGTTTTGTTTTTCGCTTTTCGGCTGTTGGAGAGACGCACCAGATCGTGGAGGACGCTGCCGAGCTCTAGGACGGACCGGAGATGAAGCCGAGCGCCGCCCTCGAAGGTGGCGGTCGCTCCCGAGCGTTGCCGCACCTCCCACATCGAGCAAAGCCGCCTGAGACCGGTCCCAAAGGAAAGAGGGCGTCGAGCCCATCATTTTGGTGGGTGGCACGTCTGCTGGAGTGGCCGGACGGCGGCGAACAGAGCCCGGGAAGTGACGGCCCGGGAAAGAGCTAAGGAAGACGATGAACAGTGGCCGGTTTGAATACAGCCAATGATAGGCTGCCACGTGGCCTACTGACCAGTCAACAAAATCAGCAACGGTCGAATGAATCTGGGCCTTCCATTTGAATCCGAAATTTTGATCCAACGGTCAGAATTCAAAGGCAACGGCTACTATTTGATCAGAACGGAAATAAACCCAAAAAATAGTTAAAAAATCCCAAAAATTTCAAAACTCTCCCAAAAATTTGTCTATAAATACTACTTCAATTTTTAATCAACTCACACTAATTTGTGCACAACAAATTTCACATCTTCCTCCATCTCCTCTCTCAAATCGTTTAGCATTTTTTCCCAAAACAATGGGTTCCCATTGGCTTCCTTCCGAAGATTTACAAATGTGCATCTCTTTTGTCCGTCATAGCGTTGATGAATATGACGGTAACAAACAAAAGAGGGACAAATTGTGGGAGACAATTTTTACCGATTATATGGAAAATTGGAAGCTAGCACCCGGTGAGAAACTTCCAAAGGAGCCGAGGACCCGAATCGCCGTCGCTTCGCACTATAACAAGTTCAAACTACTCTTGCAAAAATGGGGAGAATGTTTGGTTGGTGTACATCAACGTATAGCTAGCGGCACTTCGTTAATGGACCTAGTAAGTTTACATTCTTTTATTATATATTATAATTTTTATTCAATTATATATCTAATTAAATTATGTGATTTATGTATTTAATTGGTTTAAATATGTAGCATTGTTTACATTATTTCTTTTTACTATATCTAATTTAGTTAAATTTAAATTGTATCTAATTTGTTTAAATATGTAGCATTGTTTACATTATTTTTTTTAATATATCTAATTTGGTTAAATTCAAATTGTATCTAATTTGTTGGAATTATGTAATTAAATATGAACCTAATATACGTTTTTATTAGGAACGACAAGCTCAATCATGTTACTATAATGCCAAGAAGAAAAAGTTTACACATTTTGAATGTTGGGAAGTGGTTATGGATCATCCATCTTTCGCTCCCGTCCTACCCACTACTCAATCTCCATATGCAAGTACTTACGATGCTACTCCTTCCGCAACCGAATCAACTCCAGCCATCAATTTGGATGATGACCAATTGAATGAGACACCTCAAAGCAACACGGCCGCTGTCTCGAGTCCGCCTAGACCAATGGGAACCAAGGCGGCAAAGGAAGCTAGGCGCCTAAAGAAACATGGTAAGACTCCTATTGAGCAACGAGTTGAGGTTTTGCATACTATTGCAAGTGATCAAGCATCATGGCATATCAAGAGGCTAGCGCAAAATGAGGCCGAGCTTAACTATTACGCGGAGTACATAGAGATTCAAAAGCGGAAGGAAGCAAGGGCGGAAGAAGAGTTACAATTAAAGAAACAAGAGAATGACACAAGGATCATGACAATGAATTTGGAGGCTATGACCCCAATCTCAAAAAAGTATTTTACCAAGAGGAAACTAGAAATCCTTAATGAAGGAGGAGCTAGTGAAGATCAACCTACCGATGAAACATATTCGGATTGTTATCACCCGGGTCGTGTGTTATTTCCATGATAGTTATAGTATTGCACTAAATTTAAATTTCATGTAATTTAAATTTCATGTAATTTCAATTTCATGTAATTTCAATTTCAATGTAATTTCAATTTCATATAATTTCAATTTCATGTAATTTCAATTTTCAATTTCAAGAAAAATTGGTGGTTAATCTATCCGGTAGAAAAATTTTAATCATTTCACAACAAGACAAAACTGAGTTGCTCAAGCAAATTGTTAATAGGTGTGTGAAAAAATCGATTTGGTTGAGCAAAATTTGATTTTCATTTGCTTGAAGCAAAATTTGCTTCTGGGCCCACCAGGTGCTTGAGGAAAACCAAAACATGGGTGCGGATGCTCTAACAAAGCAAAAATTAAAAAAAGATTAAAAATAATAATAATAATTAACGAACACCGCCACATGCATTATGCATAGTAAGTTCCTCGTTGAGTCAACTCAACCGCATAACAGTATTACACTATTGAACTTGTGAACGAGGACGGATGTGGTGGAATTGAGACTTGAAGAGTTCCTTCGAGCATGAGAACGAGTTTCTTGGTGGTTGGTCTCAATGAAGGATCCTCCTGAATACACCACAATGCGATCATCACATACTTCTCCGTCTTATCCACGTCGTGTATTGCCTCCTCATCATTCTGCAAAAGTATATGCAGCTTCTTCTCCGCATAGCAATCATAAGCCCAGTCTGCCAGTATCAATTGCTCTTCATTCTCTGCCTCTGGTTCAAAATACTTTCTGCAAGAAATGATCTCCAGTAACACAATGCCGTAGCTGTAAACATCCACCTTGGTTGTGATTGGCATGCTTTTAAACCACTCGGGAGCAACGTACCCTTTTGTCCCTCTGATTCCAGTTGTAGTTCGAGTCTGGTCCGTTCTCAAAAGCTTGGCTAATCCACGGAAATTCTTGCAGTGAAGGAGTCATCCAGGAGAATATTTTGAGGCTTAATGTCGCAATGTATAATTTGGTTGCTGCACTCCTCATGCAAATACAAGAGCCCTCTTGCAGTTCCCAAAGCAATTTGCTTCCTTCGATGCCAGTTTGGCCTTGATGACTCTCCAAAGAGGAAGCCTGCTAGAGAACCATTGCTCATGAACTCATAGACCAGAATTCGGTGCTGCCCTTCGTTGCAGAACCCTTGTAGTTGAACTAGGTTTCTGTGATTTGTTCTGCCAATTGCACTCAATTCAGCTTTGAATTCCAATTCGCTGTCTTTAACCGTATTGTTCAGTCTTTTGACAGCTACATATTTCTCAGACATTAGAACTCCTCTGTAAACTGTTCCGAAAGCGCCACGACCGAGTTCTTCCTTGAATCCAATGGTAGCTTTGTTTAACTCCTCATAACTAAAACAAATGAGGTTCATACCCGGCAAGACTGCGTAAGGTTGCACAACTTTTGGTCTTCTAGGGTAAACACTGGAAACAACCAAATAGGTTATTATCACTAAGAGGAAGTTTAGGAACCCAGAGCTACTCAACAGCACCGATCCAACGATGAAGAGAGTTGAGTTGCGCATGCTTCTTCTTCTTCTTAAATGTGGTGAATGTGGCAGTTTCAAAGTGGAATTGTCTCTCCTTACTTTGATGAGAGCTTTGACACCACTACCAGGGTCTATCCTCCCATTCCGAAGAGGCATTCCTTCAACCAACAATCCCCGTTTCTAAAATTGGCAAGGGAACAGAAACAATCAGCTAAGCAAGCCTGCCGGCACCAGTCTTCAGTTACCGGCGTGTACTTCTCGTACTCAGATTCCTTCCAATCTGTGTTTTGCATTTCTTCAAAATAGAATTCCTCTATCGATGGCACCTCATCACAGCTTTGTGGGCGAAATTTCTGCTTGCATCCTCTCATCTCATCATCTGGATCAACAAAGACATAACCAGGTGGGCATTGGCAACTCGGTTTCTCGTCATGTCTGCATAAGCTGTTGAAACCACACGCACCGCCGCCTTTATAGTACGAAATGTTGACACAGATGTTTGAAGGGATGAAGGACAATGTGGACCAAGCCATCTGCCACACTCCTTCACTCGAGTTGGTGCTTTTCGGGTAGATATAGTACCTCAAAACTCCATCATAGTCGATCGTTGTTCTGCGGTAGAAATCTGGCAATGGAACTGTATTGTTTACTACCGTAGTCAGTATGCTTCCATTCTTTGAAGTAAGAAAAATAGAGCCAGACTTGTTAAAAACGACTTGGAAGCCAGCACCCTCAGTTTCACTCGACCAATAAGCTGCATTGGCGTTATCCAATGGGAAATGCGTGGTGTAAAGTAGGAGATTTCCACTAGCTTCTAATGTAAGCATGAATCTTCCTTTCGAGTAATTTGTTGCATGCCGTATATGGAGCAGAGTGTGCTGCCTTGATTTAAAGTCTGTGTAGGTAGGAGTGTATTCGTGGGGTGATCAAAACTCTGCCACAAATTGGCTGATTTTCTGTTAGCCAGCACGAAATTTCCCGTGTCGAGCATTGCTGCATATGCAACTACTCCATTACCAGCAGAATCAGCAATCGAAGTTTGCTTGCCTGTCTCTGCATCATTGAGCATAATCTTTCCATCACTAGTGTGTTGAACTTTGGATCCCTGCTGCACTAGACTGCTGCCATTGGCTGACCAGACAATAGTTCTTTCTGCTATTTTGTTGAACCAAATGGCTAGTAGGAAACCACGGTCACCGATTTCTTGGAAACCGAAAGCAAACTCCTCAGAAGGGGAGGCCCAGAAGGAGCTGTTGCCCGGTTTTGCGGTGATGGATGTGCCCAAGGATACATTTTGAGCAGCGGTAAGAAATGGCAATTGTAGAAGGAGAACTAGGAAGCATGTATACGGTAGTGCAAAAGTCATGGTATACGCGAAGAGAAATTAGCTAGAGGAGTTAAATCTGGTTCTAGATGTGCATAATACGTAACATCATATATGCCATTGATACTTCATCATCAGGTGAAGGAATATTTTGACATGAATCCCACGATATAGTTTTCTTAAATTCTTTAGAAGCTTCAGCGTTTGCGTAGTGCAATCATGCATGTGAAACAAACAGCTGGGGCTGCTTGGCTTAGTTGACAAAATGTGTGGTAAAATAATGTACAAAAATGCATATAAGCTGAAGCCGCCAACAATAACATTTGAAGAAAAAAAATGGACAAACTACAAATTAGTACATGACAACAATTTGTTTTACAAATAACTCACTTACATATTTAATTGAACAAATTAGGACAAAAATTTAAAAATAAATACCATGTGCATAACAAGCTGCCACATGTTATTAACTAATTTACTCTTTTGTCCTTAATATTTACAAGCATGTATTTAGTCCTAATTGCTGCTACTGTCTATTACAAAACTAGCTGCTATTGTCTATTACAAATCTAGCTGCTACTGTCGACTAGGAAACTAACTGCTACTGTCGACTTGGAAGACACCTGCTACTGTCGACTTGGAATGTACCTGCTACTGTCGAGCATGAAAGTAGCTGCTACTGTCGATTTGAAAGGTGCTACTGTTGGCTGGGAAGGTCCCTGCTACTGTCGATTATGTATCTAACTGCTACTGTGAGAAGGCACTTGCTACTATTGACTATAAATCTAGCTGCTACTGTCGACTGAGATACTAACTGCTACTGTGGTTTTTGGTGAACAAAATTCGAAATTTCAAAATTTCTCAAAACATATGCAATATGGTACTTAAATGAAAGCCCATGACATAAGGAACAACTTTATATATTGGCTCACCTCCAAATTACTGGTAGTTTAGCCGGAAAATTTAAATTTGCTTGAAAAAAACTAAAAAAATGAGGAGAGAGAAACTTGTTAGATCTGGGTGGCAGTTGGTAATTTTCACGAAAATAAGGGTATTTTATATATTTTTACATTAATTACTTAATCAATTTTGGTCCACTTATTTTTTGGGCTTGGGCTTATGTCCTAATTTGTATAAGAAATATGGAAAGTGAGTTTTTAGTTAATTCAAATGTGGTCAGGTACTACTAAGTAATTCTCCCTAAAAAAATAATTTAACACATTTCTAATTTTTTTTGCTTGTTAATAGTTGTCTGTGTCTTTTTCTTATCATGAAGAATAATTTATATCTTTTCTTTTTACTATATAAGAATCACATATATACTTCATAATTGAGTTTTTATTTCAAAATTCATTCTCTTATGCGATGCACAGAAACCGTTGTTAATTACCGTCCTATGACTCCACTGCCACTTATGATGATTCATTCCTTTTCCGTTTTGTCCAATTGAACATCTTCCCATTCATTATTTACCTTAATTAACTGTGAAATAAAATATGATAGATTGTCTCCATAAGGAAGGGCAAACCATATTCCATGGAATAACAAAATTAATTTCTAGCTATTAGCCTATTACTGAACCAATAATTGGTTTGATTCATATGGTTTATATAAGACATGGAATCATGAAAGTGTACTATTTGGATGATCTAATCAAATTAATTTGGACCCCAAAAACTGATAATAGCCTAAATCAATATCTGCACATGCATATGATGATACATAACAAGCAGAAATCCTCACCTCAAAGAACCATTAATTAGTGATTATTCATCACTCAGTATATACATACTTATGGCAACAAAACATAATAGAGTACATATTCCCAAGTAAAAGAAGTTCCCATATATGCAAATACTGATCGAAGAGAGGAAAATAAATCAATTCATCATCAACCAACCTGCCTGATGGAATGTTGGTGAGGTAGAATGTCACATATGCAGTCTAATCTTAGTTGTTTCCAGATGATTTAAAAGAAGCAGCAGCATATCTGGCCGAGAACCCGCGTTTAGAAGAGTCTTCATCCATTTCGTCCCAACCATCGTCGAAGTTTTGTGCATAGCTCAGAGGATCATACCGAAATCCGGCCCCCGGATTTCCCATACTTCTCTGCCTTGTTCTGGTGTATCTTCTTAATCTGCTTGTCCATGGAAGCTCCAACTTTAGACGTCCCCAGCAAGAAAGCAAACCTTGGTTTGTGTTTTTAGGGGATGGAACTTGGTCCATGACTAGAGCTTTTTCCAGCACTAGTTGCTTCTGGATTTTCTTTTTAGTGATAAGAGTGATTAGTAGGGTCTCGCTTTTCTCTCTTCCTTTTGTTTTCTTAAGGATAATCTGTGTGTGTGGTAGCTAAAGAGGTGGTGAGGAAGATGGAATCAAGCACTAGAAATTGGATCGAATTGTGATGGGAGGGGAATGAAAGAACAACTTATGGTTTTGGCTATATGATTCCCAAAATAAATCTATCATAGCGTGATGAGATCATGTGGACCACCAAGCCAATGCTTGAAGGAAAACAATAAGGAAATTTTTTCATTATTTGATTCATACCGATTTTGTTACGATTAACAGAGATTATGCTGATTGATCGATTAATTGTGTTTAAAATGTGGACATTAAGTACTATTTATTTGTAATTTATTGCTTAAAATTTCGATTGTTATTAGAAATAACTTCCAAGAATTCCTCCTTGTCAAAATGAAGAAGAAAATTCGTGTTTCTGATTTTTAACATGACAGGAGTGCCAAATGTGGGAGCAGACGCCTAGACTTAGATTGAAGCAATGCCTTATTGCTAGAATGAGTGCTTGTAGTGAAGAAATTGAATTTTATAAGTTGAGTGGGACTCGCTGATTTGGAGTTTAATCAAGGAAGTTCATGTGGAGGGTGCATATTACCTGATGGGACTCATGATGGACGAGTTTTGGATGTTTATTGAGAGAATATCCAACTGCATGTTGGAGTCACTGAGATTACTTGCGTGGATAAACTACCTAGCTTCTTATCCAGTGGACTGTGGTCCTCTTGTTTCATACTTTGTGTGTATTTTGTATGAGAGAAAAGTGCGTAAACCCTCACACTTACAGTAGCTAATCCTGTAGGAGTGGCACAAAGGTTTCCAGACAACTTTTTTAAGACTTGATACTATCGGAGGCTTAATAAAAGCATTTCATATGCGAACAGGCAACACTCGATACTCTGATGTCATCACAGAGTCGAAGCATCAAGTGTTACGCACTCAGATAAAGTGTCTGCCCAGCAACACTAAGGGCACGTTTACTTACTTGGAATTGAATTCATCTGAAATAGGAATCGGAATGAATAGAAAACGGAATGGAATAATATGGGAGGAATGGGAAACGAAATGGAATAATATGAAAGGAATGAGAATGAAACTATTATGTTGTTATTATTTACTTACGATAAGGAATTGGAATTAAATTAAAATTATTACCAAAATGTCTTTTTAAAATATCTTTTTCTTTTCTATTTTACAAATTTTGGAATCTTAGAAAATGGTTGGGAGATGACCAAAATGGTTTGCAAATGGAGGGGCAAATCGGGTGGAAAGAGCTTCAAAAGGTGGTCGGCATTCAAGTTTTCATGGATTCATTTTCTGATTAGCAAACGAAGGCATGCCAACACCTACCATTCATGCATTCATTGATTGATAGATAATACCCAAATCACTTCAGAGTTGAGTTGAGAGAGAAACGTACGGGGTCGAGGTCGGAGATTGATTGCAGATTCAGGAGAGACTGCAACTGGGACTTGTCGCGGAGACCGGTTTTCCTTGTTTTCCAGAGAATGGAAAGCAATTGATGGAGTGCTTCCTCTGATTCTATGGCTGATAACTCGTGCAATTCTAAGTACAACGTGTCTTCCACCACCTCCATTCTAAGATAGATAATGGTTGGGTTGGGTGAATTATGAGGATATTTTCGGTAGAAATTTTTCGTACCTGCTGTGTTTTTTCCATTCCGACCTCTCCCTTCCGGAAAACAAATCTGATCTCTCTCGGAATTCATTCCGAGTTTGAAAGATGGTCCCCACCACAAATCTCATTCTCTTATGCAAGTAAACACCGGAATGGAAGTAAACATGTCATAGGATTAGTTGCTTGAGTGTGGCAGGGGTGCACCGCACCCTAGTAAAGACGGATGAATATTCTTGAACATAGGAAACCCACCCCGGTTGATGCCAGTGACCAACCGGCTTCTAACTTCAATAGCCTAAAAACAGAAGACCGGCTTCTAACTTTGTATGAAAAGATCAGACATGAAGGATTACCTGCAAGAACACAACGACAATGTCCCCAACTTATTCTGTTCAGTTCAAGGGAAAATGATCTTATTCGAATTAGTTTTTGAAATAATGGTAACAACGCTTTACTTAAACATCAGAAGTTCATGAGAATTTGGTACAGGACTGGTGGACTCTGCTAACGTGAACTTGCGAACTCAATATGAGATTTCATACAAAGTAAGCACCAGGTGAAATAAAACAAGGGATTAAGGATGAAGAGACTAAACAGTTGATCAAACAGAACTAAGCATCAGTCTCCTATTGAAAAAAAACTGATCAAACAGAACTAAGCATCAGTCTCCTATTGAAAAAAAAAAACCATTGGCATGACCAATTTAAGCAATGGAATAAATACCTTATGAGTTATGATATACAAGCTGGCTTAATTCTTCCTTTGTTATAACTATATTCTTTTAGTAATAAAACAAACAAAATACATAGAGAAGTCATCAAAATAACAATAAAGGAAGGAAAATGGATGCTGTAATGAGTATCTACCAATCTAGTAAGTACTCTCCCGCTCTGTGAATCGCATGCGTAGCATTATGCGACTTAAAACACGAACATAATTTGTGCAACAACGTGCATAACATCAATTTACAATTAGAAATAAGTACCCCCTCTATTGCAAGCGAAAATACTGAAGAAAACTTGAATAAGTATGTATAAATGACTCAGATAATGAGCACAACAGCAGAGACTACCATGTATCCACCAGAACTATATGATACAGATCCAACAAAGTGAGGCCAAGGTTACATGTATCTAACAAAATTGATTTTGGATTTCGTTCTGCATGACAAAGAAAATGGGAAAGAAGAGAAAATCACATATATTGAACTCTACAAAATCATGTCTTTGAAACGAGGCTGACGAAATCCAAAAGGCGAAATTAACACGGACTATCATATCAGAGCAAATGAACTGCTACACCAGGCTACATCTTGACTGCCACTTGTTCAGCTGAACTTCTCTTCACCACCCCTCTATAGCACAGCTCATTGAGTAACTCCAAAGCCTCTTCTGCTAGGCCTTCATAAGCTATGCCTTCAATGAGAATGGTGTATGTTGCTTCAGTAGGTTTACATCCTTTTGATACCATATGAGCCAGGACATCAATTGCCCGAGAAGTTTGTCTTGCCTTGCAAAGCCCAAGCATGATGCAGTTGAAAGTGATAGCATTTGGCCTGACACCCATCCCTTCCAAATCACGGACAAACTTGATAGCTTCATCAACCTTTCCTTCTCTACTAAACCCTCCTACAAGTGAAGAGTAAGTGATTATATCAGGCTTTAGACCTTTCTGACGCATCTCATCCAATAGTTTTATGGCTCGTTCTGTTTTCCCAACCTTTGAGAGCCCATCAATCACTGTATTGTATGTAATTAAAACAGGAGAGCAACCCTTGCTACTTAATTGATTAAGTATCTCAACTGCAACGTCAACCTTTCCATCTTTGCATAATGCTGTGAGCAAAGTATTGTAGGTGACAATGTCAGGGTAACAGCCCCTAGAAACCATTATATCCAGATACTCAATTGCCCTGTCCATCTTTTTCTCCTTGCAAAATCCATGAAGCAATGGGTTATAACTCAAGGAATTTGGAGTACAACCATGTTTAGGCATCTTCTCCAAAATGTCAATTGCTCGACCCAACAAACCCTTTCTGCACAAGAAGTTGATCAAAATATTGAAAGTAACAACACTGGGAGAACAACCTTTGCCAACCATTTCAGCTAATAGTCTTTCAGCATCCATCCACCTCCCAGTACTACACATGCTACGCAAAATGATATTGTGAGTAATAACATTTGGCTGGCAATCAGAGGATGGCATGTCGTTCAAGAATTGGATTGCTTCATCCAGCCTGCCTTCCTTACAAATCCCATTGATAAGAACATTATATGTGACAACATCAGGCTTACATCCTTTGCTCTTCATCTCATCCAAAAGCTTCATCGCCTGCTCAACCCCACTTTCCTTGCAAGTCGCTTCAATCAGTATAGTATAAGTAATCACATCCGGATAACACTCCCTCTGCAACTGCCGATCAAGAACTTCCATTGCTTGCTTCAATTTCCCACTATCACATAACGTACGCAGAATTGTATTATACGTAACAACATCTGGGGAAACACTCATCCTGTCCAAAACCCTCAAAGCATTATCAATCTCCCCTGCCCTGCAGTATCCACTAATCAAAACATTGTAAGTTATTACATCAGGAACAGCACCGGAGTCCTCTAGAATGTTCATTATCCAGGTGGCCTTCCTTGTCTTCCCAGTCTTACAGAACCCACGGATTAAACTCGTGCAAGCAATGATATCCGGAATATCACCCCGGTAAACCATGCTCTCAAGGAACTTAAACCCCTCCTCCAACTCCCCATTTCTCACCAGCCTACGGAGCTGATTGTTACTCTCAAACTCCTCGAAACCATTCGAAGAATCCACCCCATTCAAATTCCCATGTTGGGTCTTCTCAACATGCTGCAACCTACCATTGGAACTAAGCTGTTCGACCTTAGACACAGCTACCGCTCGCTTCCGCCTATGTTTCTGGTAACCATCATGTGCCCTACACCGAATGCTATCAGACAAAACAAGAACCCGCCCTTTGCAGCCCACAAAGATCCTCGAAGAACTCGTTGTGCTACTCAGCTTATTACTGATCCTCCCTCCATAACCACTATGAAGTTTGTGAAATGAGCAAAACCAATCACGGGTTTTCCCTGTGGGTACTATCAAATCCATAACTTTCACCTACTTGGTGTATTAACAAAATAAGAACCCAACACTCAAAACTCCATGCTTAAAAGAAAAACATAACAGAGTGATTTAGAACCAAAGGAAGAGATTGCAGACCTGGGTGTTGGAGAAAGCAGATGTTTAACCTAGTTTGGTAACAGAGTAGAGGCTTGAAGACTCGAGTGGCGGTGTTGTGGGCAAAAATGTGCCGCCGTTTTGCTTATCCGAATTTCTGTCTTTTTCTCGCTTCAGCAAACTGAAGTGTGGACTTGAAAAACTGGAACTACAACTCTACGAGGCAGATGACTCTCACAAGGCCCACATTATACATGAAGTCGGCCCAAAGTGAATGCTGTAGTTTTTCGTTTGAAACTTTTAATTGAGATCAATTCGTTGAGTTCAGATTGTTTAACTAGAAAGGAGAATGTTAACAAAAATTTTGGATGAGATGAAAATGTTACAGCATTAGTGTATGACTTTTACATTTAGCTTAACACACCCTTTTTTGTTATTCACACACTCTCACATGATATAAGCTAATCATAAAACAAATTTAAGGAGTGTTTTTGCAAATACAATTAAACTTCTAGTCATAGAAAAAATGGAAGGGGTGTGTGAATAGCAAAATAGGGTATGTTAATAGCATCATTCTTTAGCTATTAGTTGTTCACAGTCCACACACTTTAGAGTGTGCGTGTTTTAAGCTCTCACGATTGTTGATTTCTCTAAAAAAAAATTCCGATGATCAAATACAAAGGCGTGATAATACAATCGCTCATTTCCTTTCCTTATTAAGACTGTCGCGAGTAAGAAAACTCCGATCACATGGGTACATGATCCTTTACATGTAAGACCTATTGCTCTTGCAATTTGGGATCCTCATTTTGGTCAATCAGTTATAAGAGGCTTTTACACATGGATGTGCTCTTGGCCCAATGAATAACGCTTATTCTAAGGCGGTATACAATTAGGTTACGTACTAATGAGGGTCTAAATATTAGAACTTTTTTTTCTATTATTTCTTTTTTTAATATGAAAGCCATGGAAAAAAAATTGCCTTAGATTAAAGCTGTGGATTCACCTGCCCCTGTCTGACATCCGATCCTTTTCTTAACAAGAAAATATCAGAGCCGATTTCATTTGATCACTTGAGTGCCTCCAGTAATTCTCTACTAACTTCTTTCACAGGCCATATATTTCTTTATTGACTTAATGAAAACTCCTAGACTGCCAAACGATAAAAATACAGCATATTTCCACATATGAAGTTGACCTAAATTAAATACGAGAAGACTACCAAAAAAGTATGAGAGATTTTCTCTCCCTCAACCCTGGCCTCCCCAGCTTTCAACTATGGAGGCCTCCTCTGGTCTCTACTATCAGCCATGTTTCCATGGCTCTCCAAGGTCGATCTCCCATGGTGAGTCCTCTATCGGACAACGCAGCCTCCCAGCCTCGTCAAACTCTCTGGGAAGTTGGATCAATCAACCATGATCTTTAAAACCTCCACCAAAATTCTCAACTGAAATTGTTGGAGAATTCGGGCCCGACCACGACGCGTGAGACTCAAAAATTTTGGAGCGTTCAATTCCAAAGGCTTGAGTGTATGGGCGATCTAGATTAATCCATCACGTCAGATCTATTGTTCTGATAAGGTTTGGTGGTGGGTGAGTAAGGCAACAATCTTGATGAGGATTGAGGCAGCTTACATTGTTGTGGCCGGTGTACAAAACTTCAAGCCACAAAATTATGAACGTTGGTCGTCCTGGTGTGCGTCGGTAAGCCAAAGCAGTGTAAGAGAGAGACGACCAAGATGGGTTCATGTTGTAGGGGCGGCGGCGGAGCAAGGAGGAATGCCCATATCAGATGACGCAGTGGACGGCAGTGCAATTATGGTCATGGCTGATACGACCCGAACTTAGAATTACCGTTTAACTGTTTTACTTTTATTATTTCTCCTCGGGAATTGTTTTTACGATTTGAAAGTTATAAATGTTGACTTTTAAATAAGTTGACCCGGCCAAAGATTTTATTTCTTGACGAGGTAGAGCACATTGAAACGAGTTCGTGGACACGTGGCACGTTTAATTTGGAGTTTGCAGGACAAAGTTACGATGTAAAAACGGGATTTTGCCGTTTTTGGACGAGTATAAATAGCCGGGAGGAAATTTCCCAAAACGGCAAGTTTTCCTTTTTCTTCCTTTTTTTTTTTTTTTTTTTCTTTCTTTTCTTCTTTTCTCTCTCCTTTCTCTCTCCTCTCCCCCGACCCGCTCCCTGCCTCCACTCAACTCCGCCGTCCGGCCGAACTGGGTCGGCGCACCGATCCCGTTCGGACCGGCTCGGCCTCCCCGTCACGCCAGTGGCAGTGGCACGGTGGGAATCGCTGTCGTTCGGCCGATTCCATCCTAAGAACTTCAAGCCCAGTCGGGCTGGTTCTCCCTCCTCCGGCCAAGGTTCCACCCGATTCTTGGGGGGAATTGATGACCTTGACGTGTGCAATCATTCCATGGAAGGAATTGCACCGAATTGCACCAGGTAAGGAGAAATTAGAATTATAATTTTTTTTAGGGTTTTTGTGAATTTTTGTGGAGGTTGTGATTTTGATGTTTTTGTTGTAATTGGAGGCTAGATTAGTGTTTAGAACATTGTTTGGAGTTGATTGAGTATAATTTGGGGTTGATTTGGTTGGTTTTTGGATAAATGAGAATTTAAGATTTTCGGGCCGCCGTGCCGGCAGCCGTACGCGGCGGCTGGGGCTGTTTTTGGCGGAGGAGACGGCGGGGATGAGGTTCTGAGGTGGTGGCGATGATGTTGGGTGAAATTGGCTTCGATTGGAGGTGTTTTTGACCTCCGGTGGCGGAGCTGCCGGCGGCGATGGCTGCGCTCCGGCGGCGCCGGCAACGGCGACGCTGTTCCGGCAGCGAGAGGTAGGGGATGATGAACAGTAACCGGTAAATAGTAAAACAGTAAAAAGGTAAAAGTAAAATGGTAAAAGGAGAAAAGTAAAAAGGTAAACAGTAAATGGTCAATAGTAAACTTTCAGAATTACTGTTTGACCTGGAATAATTACTGTTTGACCAGTAGTTTTTACTGTTGACTTACCGTAAAAAGGTTAAAAGCTTATTAAAAAGGTTTTACGACGGAATAACTAGGAAAAGAATTAATCGGACACGGAGTGGGTGTCCTGAGTAATTTCGGACTTAGATTATTCGGTATTGAGGCGAAATTCCTATACCGATAAGTGAAAAAGGAAAAATTGGAAGTTTCGGACGAGTGAGGACGTCCGTAGATTTATCGATTATAATTAAATTCTGAGTTTCGTAATATTTAGAATTTCGTCCCTGTTTTAGGTCGAGAGGTTATTCGACGGGACGAGAGATCAGATTAGCAGCGCGCTTGGCAGTACTGTGAGTGGATTTTTATTTTAAATAAATGCATGCATAATTGTTTTAATGAAATGAAGTTTATTTCAAATAAATGATTTGAGAAGGATGATAATCTAAATAATTAAATGATATGATATTTAAAGAAATATGTTTTGGGGTTATATTTTTACTACGATTTTAGTAGTACGTGATTTTATCCGGAAACGAGGTTTCCGGAAATAATATGTTTTTAATTGTTCATAATTGATCGTACTGAAAAGTTTTAATGGTATTTAAATGAAATGACCGGAAATGAGATTTCCGGAAATAGTAGGATTCGATAAATCATACTTAATCGTTTTATTGTATTTTATATTTGTACGACCGGAAATGAGATTTCCGGGGAGTTTATCATTTCATTATTTGTGATTTTCGACATGTGAGATGTCGAAGTTATATATTATTTTCAATATTTATTTTATGACATGTCGGATGTATATATATATATATATATATATATATATATATATATATATATTCTTTTGAGGCTACGAGTTTATGTGATTATATATATATGAGCCTCAAGGGTACGGTCGGGGACCGTACGGATTTATGATATATAAGGGGATACGAAATTTTCGGTTTTGTTTTCGGATTTTCACCATATCAGAGTCCAAATATATATTGATGCTAGCTAGCTTATTAACCTCATCCCACGCGAGGTGACGACTTGACCATATAGGTCAGATTCACGCTCGGTGGTCGACGGAGTGTGGTGTAGAGGTTTAGCGTGGGACGCTATAGAGAGTCTTGGAGGCTCTGACCCTTAGTCTTGGAGGCTACTATTAAATGGTGGTAATGACGTTCCCCTATTCTATTATATGATATGACCAATGGGATTGGTCAGGATATTATATCATTTGGGTTTCGGGAATATTTCTCTATGAGACTTTCTGTTATTTAATAAATTCCCGAACCAGCGGGGCTGGGGTTTTTATGCGACCAATGGGATTGGTCGAGAAACATCACAAATGGTTTTCAAAAGTATATTGTTTTTGAATACATATAAAAAGAATAATTATTTATTTATTTGATTTTATATCAGCGGGGCTGATGATTTTTAAATATGATTTTTTTATAAAACGTGGGACGTTTTATTTATAATGCATTCACTGTGGTTTTATTTCTAAAACTCTGGGAAAGTAATATAATACTTTCATTTAAAGTACTATATTAAATCATATTATTTTTATCCACTCACTCTAACGTTTTTAAATTACTTTCCCTTGGGCCCTTCGATTTAAATCGCCCAGTGTGCAGAGTAATAGTCAAAGATCAAGAGTACTCGGAGTCGAGGCATAGCTGTCATCCTTGTTGCTTCCGCTAGGTGGGATCCGTGATCCCTTATTATTATTATAAGTTCTTGTTCTATTTCTATTTGTAATTCCAGTTCATTGTTTTAGATTGCTCTGATTACTTGTGAGTAAATTGAGTTTGATTTTGAGTTTATTGTGGCGGTTGTTGTGATTTGGGGAGCAGGTGGCTCCAGGTGTTTCGTTTGGAACTGGTATTTTAGAAGTGTTTTATTTGTTGCAGGTTTTAGAGTTGTCTATCTTAAGATTGGCTTAGCGATTTATCGATAGAGTTAATCTTAATGTAGTCCCCGCAGGATCTTATCCGGGTTTCAGGGTGAAATCTGGTTCGGGTCCTGTCAGTGGCTGCGATGGAGGCTGAATATGTTTCGGCAGATGATGGGGGACTGAATTGGATACCCAAATCTTTAGATCAGCCCACCACTATTGGGAGGCCCAAATTTATTGGGGTGTCCAAATCAGTATGGGTGCTTATATTGTTTAGCAAAAACATGTGGGGGAAGTTTTGGGCCCAACTATGGACCCAACAAATAAACTCTAGCTCTCTAGGGTTTCGAATTTGGGATCCCGATGACTTGATCCAGCATACTAAGTTTTGTTTTGACATTTGTAGTACCATTAATTGAATCTTCTGGAATAATACTAAAAGATGATTCGAGCTATTTTATAACAGTGGAGCATGGAGTGTTCAATGAGTGGACTTATTTTTATATACCATTGTGGGTATTACCACAATTTCTTATTTTGTTTGTATATGGAAGCAGGAGGGTGTGTAACGAACATTCAAACTTGAGGTTAGAACAAGTTTATCTTGTTTTAATGATGGTTCAGAATGTATTATGGATGTGTTATGATATAATTATATTCAACTCGCTAGATTAAATTATATTTTATTTATAAAATTATTTTTTTAATTTAAAAATAAATAAATTAAATATGAGAGCTTTTGTCTAATCATTTGTACAACTCTGACTTGTTTTATCCGATAGAAATCATATTGAGATCGGCTCGCTTTTATTTATTGTAATTATGTGTGAATTTATTTTAATTATGTTATTCTATGTCGTATCTATCTAATCCTAGTTTCTAATTTCTAATGGATTAATAGTCGTAACAAGACCTAAGTAAAAAAGAGTGAAATGTTGTAGGAATATCGGAATTGGTCTACTCATTTCATTGATAATCCCCTTTATAAAGGGTGAGTATTACAACGGTAATAGGAAATACATTAATGACAATAATGACTACATAATTATCTATCGTCCGTTACATTGACGAAGGCACATAATACGTTTTTCCTTCAACACTCCCCCTTGTGCCGAGTCAGAGGTAAAATGGTGCATGTGGTGTTGCCTCATTAAAAACCTTGCCAAGTAACAAAAACCCAATGGGAGAAAATAAAACTTTGGTCGAAGGACAAAAAGAGCGCAACGCACCTATTACATTTGAAAACAACATGTATGTGCTAGACTCCCCCTGATGTCTGCACCTCCCCCTGATTTTTACATTAATCATGGGATTCTCCCTGATTCTTTCATTTGATCAAGGGAGCTTCAATAACATTAGCATAGTTATGCATTTTCACATGTTTTTCCAAATATGACTTTGAGCAATGATTTAGTAACTAAATCTTGCCACATCGTCCTCAGATCCAACTTGATTTACTTTGATCTTGAGGATAAGGTTGTTCATGAACTGAATGCATAGGTTCATATTGAACATCAGGTTCACTCGTGGTATGACCTTCATATAACAAAATAGTCATAACTTCGTCTAGAGTATGAGTGAACCATTAAGAGATTTGAAATTGATCTGTGATAACAGATTTTCTTATCTCACCTTTAATGCGTTTTTCTTTACGCATAGTTAGCTATGACGTGGATAATTTCTTTATCATGTCACATTCTATGTAGAGATTGAATCAGCCCAAATCTTTCATATCTTTAAGTATTTGAAAGAACCAGTTGCGTTGCGTGGGCGCAGAGCTAAACATAGCTTTACAAATTCTCATCGAATGAGAGGTCGAGTCTTACATATTATGTTTAAGTACAATCATGCGTCATTGCACTTGTATAGGAATTTCATTTCCCAATACTTCTTCGTCATCTTCCTTTAGATGAAAAACGGATCTATTGTTAGAGTAAAGACTTCGACTGATCATGGGAATATCTGTAGGCCTCACTTTATTCTTTAGAGTGCCTAAGCCGATTGATGGATGATCACCATCATTACAGTCCTTGAGTTCCATTTCAAGACTGTGTATTCCCAAAATCTTTTTCATTCTCAACTTAGGATTTACAATACACTGAGTTTCTCTTATTTCATTTAGAGTTCATATATATCCATAATGAAAACGCAAGGGCATAATTCATCAATCCCTTTCCAATCAAGTAGTCACTTTAGTGAACGTTTCAATTTCTTTTGCAAACGTACTCATGTGATCTAGAGTCACTTGATTTGGGTGGATGAAGTCCGTTTAGGATCCTCATGTATATCTCTTAATTTAGATCCCCATAGAGATATATGTTTTGATCACTTTTCGTAAGCTGCATGTTCAGTTTTTCGGAAAACTACCAAACTGACAAGGTAGTGGAGTGCAATGACATCCATTACGAGGGATTGTCTCATCGTAGTCCATTACGAGAGAATATCTCCTCGTAGTCGATTCCAGTGCGTTTTTGAGAGACCTTGCGCCATAAGGTGAGTCTGCATACTCTTATTCTCATTACGCATTCTAACAAAGATATATTTGATAGGGTTTATATTTGCGGTGTCGGCGTCACCTGCCCAAATACCTATCTCTTTGTTTATACTGGATCGCTTCTTTCCATTAGGCCAGTTTACTAAGTTGACATTTTTCAACGAAGTATGGTTCGATAGTAGACTCATTATTCCACGTCCTCATGTACACTTGTGTAATGTGTTTGTAGAGATCTCTATACTTTAAGGATTGGTTCTAACATTTGAGGCGTCCCCCAATGATAACCACAATCCATAAATATTCTCATGAGACGGATTTGAGTATCACTGATCAATAGATCAGGTTGTGCCAAACTTGTTTTCTTCCTTTACACAAGTATGTATCGAACCTAAGGTGGCCTCCCCCTCTTCCTTGGAGAGCCACGGCCTGTGACACCATTTATGCCACTTATGGCGTCACCATGCCACCATCCATGGTGGCAGTGCAATACCCAATTTCTCTTGGGTGATACCATGTCCTTTTGATAAAACACAATCCTTGCAGGTATATTTGCAGCAGGTTTATATGATCTCGTCACTTTAATGTATAAGACATCTGCACACTTTACTTTGTGTGATTTTGGGGATCGAGATGAGACATAGTGGGGACAAACCACGACAATTCCTGTCGTTCCACTTGAACATGCTTGTTCTTATCTCCCCCTAACGACGGGAAGACTGTCTCATCAAAGTGACACACCGCAAATCTAGCGGTGAGGAGATCGCCTGTCAAGGTTTCGACATAGCGGACTATAGCTGGAAGTTCATATCCAGCATAGATATTTATTCATCTCAAGTAACCCATCATTGTGCGCTGTGGCGGCGCAATTTTGGCACATAAAACATTTAATGGAGCTCAAGGATTGTAGATCCGTGTCAATCCAAAAGAGCTCAAGGATTACAAGTTCGTTTGAAATCCTGTAAAATTCTCACACATAGTCACTAGCTATGGTATAAATTTGTTCAATGATGATGGTCAAAGATGAATAAATAACGCTGCATGCAAAATTGCATAACCCAAAACGGAAGTATTGGTGTGCTTTACCAATATTAAGACTATTACTGTAGTCATTTTCCGTGAGACCAATTGAGTTTGTATATAGGAATATGATGTCCATTACAAATCCCGTATAATAAGCCATAAAAACATCACACCTACGGAAATTAACCCGGCCTAGGTGCTTTGACTTTCTAGCATAAGCAGCAGAAATTTTTAATTGTGGATGGTGTCATGACACGTGACCAGCGTGTCGACACAACAACCAACACCATAAAATATCTATGGTGTCCGCAAGTTGGTTGAATCGATCCACTGAATCCTCTTTTGATTCAATATAACAACATAATGAGAAACTCATGTGTCCTTTGCATATGATGATCTCAATCATAATTTCACTAATAGGCTTTGAGTGATGTGCTTCGATTCATAGAATCACAATAGATAAGAAGCATAATATGATATAAGTGCATGTACTTGTGCATCAAATATATCATAATGTCACCGTAGGGGAGCGGTGGAATATAGGGATTGAACACACGTCTTCATCCCTACATGGATTGTATCGAAATAATATTTGAGGATAAAATGTTCTTTGTTCGTCCTCAGTTTCGTGTGTGAACCATATTCTTCTGGTGTTTGCTTCTATTTATCCAAAAATATGGGTGTCCATAGTAGTTTCTTTAATGTATGGATCACCAGATCAAAGCCAATCTATGTCAGAATTCCAAAAGATCATTTTCTTATGACGTTGGATTTAATTAGCGGTTACTTAGAACCTACTAAGTTGACATATAATCTTCTCTAATACTCGTTTACATTCGCAGTCATTTAGAGGTAATGCAAAGGAGCTCAAATGAATTCTCACTTGTGTCTTTTTCACATGAAAATCGTGGCGTAAATTTCTTTATAATGTGGAAAACAAAATTCAATTTTCTCTTGGCATTATTTGTCAATTTGACATATGTTCAATATATATCGAAACGTAACTCAAGTTCTTTAGAGTAACTCGATTGGGAAATGGGAATTGTAATAAAAAAATTTTTTTAATCCCAATTAGGCAGGTGTATTATGAATCCCAAAGGAAAATATATACTGATCCTTATTACTTTCTTTGATATACTAATCATTATCATATACTACTGATATAGTACTACTGTTCTTCAGTACTATTATTTTAGGGATTACATTGTGCGTTTCTTTACACACGGTTCTTTGTTTCATGCCTATATTATGATATGTTGCTTTACTTTATGCAATACTTTGCAAAGTTAGATGTAGAAAATTGAATCATGTGTATTATGAATAAAATTTGAATAATCTCAATTCCTTTAGAGAAAATTCAAAAAATTATCATGCCAACGATTACATTTAGTCTTGTCCAATTTAGAGAGAGAAACTTTAAGACCAAAAGTCTAATTTATGACAAAAAGTCGTATTTAGGCGTAATAGCCTTTATAAGGATATCTTGTAAATTTAAAAGTAGACTTAATCAAAGTCTATCTTGGATTGAGCAAAATCCTTTTTGCTCTTTTAATAGCTGCAATGATGAGATGTGTCATTTGACATATTCTTCCCATATGTTATGTCTTCAGTTGTAAATTCATTTTCGATGTTCTTGTTGGATATTGAAGATACTTTTCCAAAATCCGCGTATTTATATGATTCTTCATATTTATTAAAAGTCGTAGCTAATTCTTTGCTAGCTTATAATGTATGTATCAATACTTCATTGATTTACAACAATGACAGAGTGCTTCACTGCACATGACATGTCCCCTATGTCATCTTTTAAATGTTACATTGTTTCCACTTACTTTTGGATGATTATATGAATTTTACGTCCATGGTAATTACCCTTTGTTTTAGGGTCGTTGCATTACTTTGCCCAATTTGTTCAAGAATATATATATATATTTTTCTAAGACCTTACATCGTCATTGCCTTTTGATTTAGGGTTGTTGCATTACTTTGCAAAATGTGTTCCAGAAAATTTCTTTTTCTCATACCTTACATTGTCATTACCCTTTGGTTTAGGGTTGTTGCATTACTTTGCATAATTTGTTTCAGGGAATTTCTTTTCAGACCTTACGTTGTCATTCAAGATATTGAAATTATATATTTAGCTATTTACATAAAGCAGTTCGTATAAATATACCATGCTCAAGCCTTTGTTGGCTCAATAGGGGAATTTGGTACTCAAGTTCTTCAGAGTCCAATGTGTCAAAGTCAAACTGTGATGGTTAAACCATCTGTAAAATATAGGAAAAATAAAATATATTAGTTTCGCGGTCTATGACATTCACGACAACTAAAATAAACCAATATACTTTATGGAAACCCGATGCTTTGTGAAATTTCGTTATCACAATAAAATTTTTGATTTTTCCATATTCATTGCATGTAAAGCTAATGAAATTTCATTATCATTGCTTTTTATATAATCAAGAAGATATCCATGATGAAATTTTTGTCAAGAAATTAAAATTGGATCTCAAGACCAAAATTTGTAATGGTCATATTTTTCTTACTTCGTGAATATGCTTTATCACAATAATTGGTTTGTCCATTTTTATATTGTATTGTTCATGAGATTTGCATTATCATGGCAATGCTCAAATTAAATAACATGTTAAATAAAAAACAATTATTTAACATAATAAAATAGACATATAATGATGCTCAAATTTCATAAATATATGTCATAATATAATAAGATAAATTTGAGCATTATATCATTAACGATCTAATGAAAATGATAACGTTAATTAGATCTTACTTGTTAGTTTGCCAAATAAACTGCATATTAAGCGATTGCTCGATCTCCGACTCCAAATAGTCGTCGCATATTAATCGCCGCATCGTAATTGATAAGTCACATAAAAACAAATAATATGCATATGATTAGTCACTTTAATCATATATATTTCACATTTATCATATAAATTAAGCAATTTCACATTTACCATTAAGTTCGTAAAACAGTAAATAGTTAAAAAGTAAATAGTCACACAGTAAAGTAAATATAAATTACTGTGCGGTAATTTCAAAAATTACCTTTAAATTTTTACCCCCCAAAATCCCCTTTTTTTCTGGGTTGGATCAGCAGATCCGGGTCAGGCCCAACAAAACCGGGTCAAGGCCAGGCCCAAAGAGCCGGGTCGGATCAGGCCCAAACCCTTCCTGTCGACGAGGAAGTTGTCGGGAAAACGGTGCTGGGGAACGACTGTGTCGTTGGCGTTGGCGTCGGCGCTGGTCCGGAAAAACCTTCGAGGCCGAGGGTATGCATCGACAGGAGCAGATCGGGGGGGATCGGTGTTGGGGCCGACTGGATGGTCCGATCCGGAGTCGTCGCGAGGAGGGTGCCCAGATGAGGTCGAAGGAGGGTGGGGGGGTCCGATCGTCGTCCGATCTGGGTCCGAATCGGGGAGCCTCGGGTCGAAAAATCGGGGAACCTCGGCTGCTGCTATCGTCGAGGCGATCGGAGGAGCGGTAAGGGGGGGCTGCTGCTAGCGTCGATCCACGTCGATGCTGCTAGGCGGCGCTGGGCTGCGGCTTCAAGATTCAATGTCCGGTCGAGGGCGACGGCGGAGGAGGGCACAAGCCATCGAAGGCGCCGATCGAGGTGGACCGGATCGGGGTCGAGCGGCGGGCCGGGACCGGAGTGGGACGGGCTGCTGCTGCGGCTAATCGAAGGGGACCGGGTCGGGATCGGGGCTGCTGCTAGGAAAAAGAGAGGCAGCGGCGGCGGCGGCCTGGTGGAGGGCTAGGGCGGCGGAGGCAGAAAAACAGAAAAAAAATTAGGGTTTTTTTTTTTCTGTGTTGTTTTTTTTTTTTTTTCTCTCTTTTTTTTTCTTCTAAAAAAAACTCATGGTTAGGCAAAGTGCTGATAACGTGTTGTAGGAATATCGGAATTGGTCTACTCATTTCATTGATAATCCCCTTTATAAAGGGTGAGTATTACAACGGTAATAGGAAATACATTAATGACAATAATGACTACATAATTATCTATCGTCCGTTACATTGACGAAGGCACATAATACGTTTTTCCTTCAACATGAAAAAGTTTTTTTAATTGTACCTCCTGCATGGTATATGTACCTCTCCAGTCTCCACCTAAGTATCATCTCAAATCCAATTAAAACTCTATAAAGCATATAAACCTAATTATCGACCCAAAAGACGTCCAAAGGTTCAAGATGTACTGGTAAGCAAGGTTCTAAAAGGCGCTAGGCGCTAGGCGGGCGGCGACCCATAGCCTAGCGCCTGGACGGACTAGGCGGGGACTAGGCGGGGACTAGGCGATTTACATTTTTCATATTTATTTAATAAATATTAAATTTAAAAATAGTTTAATATGAATAATTTGGAAAAATTTAGCATAACATTTCTCTAAAAACAAACAACCCAACCTATAAATTTACAAACATTGCAAATAGTCTCAACTCTCAAGTCTCATTGTCTCAACAATCAACATAGCAATAGTCTAAAGTCTCAACATAGCAATTAAACACAACAATCAACATAGCAATTCAACATAGCAATTAAACATAACAATCAACATAGCAATTCAACATAGCGAAGGAGAAACTGAGAGTGATAGTAGAAGAAAATCAAGACATTGGTTTGGTTTTGAGGTTTTTTTTTCGGGTTCAGACTGACCCGACCCGGCCCAGAGTCTAGCCCAGCGCCTCGGCCCGACCCGCCCGCCTTGACCCGCCTTGGGCGCCTTGACCCGCCTTGACCCGCCTGGGCCCGACCCGCCCGCCTTGCCGCCTTGACCCGCCTTGGGCGCCTTGACCCGCCTTGACCCGCCTTGACCCGCCTGGGCGGCGCCTGGGCGGCTTGCCGCCTGGTGAACGCCTGCAGCATGAAATCCGGGCGGCCGAGCTCCGCCTACAGCCTAGGCGGCGCCTAGGCGGAGCTAGGCGGAGATTTTTAGAACCTTGCTGGTAAGTGTGCGTTACAGCAGCCTATCTTTGCCCCTTCACAATATTTATATGAAAATAATGATGAAATATCTGACTGTATGACTGTATGAATACCTTATATGGCGACACGTGCCCGTGACAAGTCTGGGGGACTGCTCCTCTTTTGTACCTTTTCATAGAGATGACAGATTTAGAGCGTATATTACGTGTCGAATTGTTATTGGAACACGCAGATGAAGTATTAAGTAGTGTGGTAGATGATTTTGGTAGATGCCTTTGTAAAGTCAACACGTGTCCCGAGTCTCGAGGCTACTTAGCCACGAGTCATTTTCCTATGCAGTCGCAGGTTGATAGCCTGGACCCGTCGACCAAAGTGGTTTTCTACAAACGGCTCGGTAAATGTGGCTTGATGACCAAGCCATTTTCGCTGTCCCGTACCTTCAAAATTTATTTTACCTTGATTTGATTCCATGGGATGTATACATAAATCAAGGCGGTCCTTTCAATATTCGTATTAATTTCCCAATTTTTTCCTTACTATAAAGGAAAATAAAAAAATTAGTAAAGTATTATTAGCAGTCA
Source organism: Potentilla sterilis (assembly GCA_963682095.1). Classification (NCBI taxonomy): domain Eukaryota; kingdom Viridiplantae; phylum Streptophyta; class Magnoliopsida; order Rosales; family Rosaceae; genus Potentilla; species Potentilla sterilis. The sequence continues at coordinate 2,750,560 of OY821765.1, forward strand.
TGATCTATAATGGTTAGTGATGATACCGATAATGATTATGAATTGATGAAATTAATGTTATGAATTAGAGAGATTGTTGCACTCTCCATCTTGAGATTAAATTTAAATTAAAAGAATCGAAACAACCATGACAGAGCTTGTAAGTGGAAGGAAATAACAATCACGTTTAAAGAAAAAACATGACTCACAATAAGATTTATGAAAAATCCGCATCTTTGATTAAATAAAAAGATCGAGAGATCAAGCTAAGGCTCGTAAGCCATCACGAATTACAAAGAATGCACGCAAGTGACGCGACAGCTTGCACCATAGCTATAAGATCCTCTTGGCCTTTGTTCCTCAAGTTGAATGCCCTGTCCTTAGAGAAGTTCTCTTTGCTGCTATCAGCTCCAACTATCGGTTCTTAGAGGTGGAATGTGACTGCTCATTCTTTCCATAATCATTATTAACTGTGTAAAGGGTAACTGCTCTATCCCCAGAAGCTCAAGTCGTTAATACGAGATATTTGTTCTCTTACCCGTTCTTTCGAAAACAAAAAAATTGCTTACGTTTTAAAAGAAGCAAATTGCGTTACTGATGTAATAGTCTGTACTGATCATTTGCTACTAGCACCGGCCCTCAACTTTAGTGTCATGAAGTTCCTATCCAAGCCAATATAGCTCTATTTAAACAAAAAAAAATCTTATTTAGGCCACTTTAGAGGCGCATGTCCCTGTAAGTTTTTTTACTTAATAAATTTTTAAAAAAACTTATGCCGTACCTATGTGAAAATGTGCGTAGACATTGTATAAAATGAAAGTTTAGTCACTTAGTATGTCCGTCAAGATGGACGAAATTCAATGTACCATGACAAATGATATTCTTATATTCTTAAATTTATATCTATTTTTAAAAGTACATCAATTTCCCTCAGATCAGTCAGATGAATGGTAAAAGATGGAGCAATTTAATTTGCAGTTTCTGAACCAAAAGCTTTTGCAAGTTGTAATAGAAAAACCCAGGATGTAATTGAAAATTAAAGAAAGAAAAGGGCAGTATGTAATATAACGTCAATGCTTACGCATAGTACCAGATTTCAAGGCTCTGGTTAGCCGAATAGAATATAGCTGCTTGTTGTGGTGAAGCAGCAGCCAGCAGTACCAGGTCTCTTATTTCTTCTCGAAACAAATAGCAATACCAGGCCCTGATTCCCCAGGAAAAAAAAAACAAAACAAAACAAAACCCTAGATCATTCTAATATTTTAACCACAATTGGCAAATAAGAAGCAAAAGGTGAAACATGATGATGTGTTAAGATCAAGTGGGGGCAGCATCTCCATCGCCCCCACAATCAACCTCTCAGTCTCCCCCACCATTATTTCCGTCTCCCTCTATTTTATTCATTTCCTCTCTGATATTTTCATCTCCCTCCCTCTCAGCTCCTCCAACTTCTTCTTCCTCTACTTGTCTCCTCCACCGCAGCAGCGCCTCCGATCCGCCGATCCCTTCTTCTTCCTCCCCTCGCCGCGTCTTTCGTCTCCGATTCTCCGATGAGGTCGCCGTCTCGTCAAGATGTTCTCAGCCTTTTGCGTTCTCCCTCTGCATTCTTCTCTAATATTATCCATCTGCTCCGACGTCTCTCTCAGTCTAAGGGATTGAACACGTCTTATTTGGCTGCAACTGCAAATAAAATTTCAGAAATTACGCTTGTAAATGGACCTAAGAATTGTATCAAGGACTAGTTATCTAGCCCTAACCGGCCGAACGTCGTAAGCTTTCTCCTCTTAATTTTATGATGTCATTTAGCTTCAACAATAGGAGCATTGCTCAGTTTTTTCGTACATACTGGCATATATATTGGTTTGCTAATATGTACTGTCTGTGCTTTTTTAATTTTTTTTGTTAAGGAAAGTGGTTTCGTATTGGATATATGGAGCTCTCAGGTACCGTGCAAGGCTAGTCTCAGGTAAGGTACTGTTCCTCGTGCCTTTACTTTGATTTGATCGGCCATCTTTTCTTTTTCTCCTGCTATAAATTGTGCAGTGTTGATCTCTTTTACCTTGTTTAGTGTTTTCACTTTTACCCTTTTAGCTTTAATTCAAACTCTACCTTGTTCCTTTGTTCCTGTGTTACGTATTTTGGTTTTGGTCTGTAATTATTTTGAGGCTGATTTATATGTTTTATGAAATATGAGGCTTAGAACTGGATAGTAGCTAAAAGCCTAATAATTTTCATGGATTCAGTCCTTGTTTCTTCTATTAGAAGATGTGAACTCCACAGTAGCTCCTGATATGCTTTAGTACACAGAAGTTTGTACAAGAACGTGAAAATTTGTATTGTTAGCTAGGCAGCTAGCACTACGTAATTCACTCAGGAGCAAGTGTTGTTAATCATCTTGCTAAGTTGGATATGACCAATACTTAAAATGGAATTGTTATTATCTTGAACTTTGCTTAATCAACTTCACCATCAGTTGGCCTGTGTGATTTTTGATTGAATTGGCTAATTAATGCACTAAAATGGAACAATTTTTGTATCTAAGACATGTTATTAACATGGTCGTAATATCAGATGCCACCCATTTACTTTTACCATAATGATTTTTCTGAAAGTTTATTTTTTGTTTGAATAGAGTTAGGTTTTCTGATTGGCCTTCACAGTTTGATTACACCTATGAAATGCATATGGCAGAATTCCATAACTTGCTTGTTGTTTAAGTTATCTGATCAGTTGATTGTAGATGTTGTCTCTTTTTGTCAAACAGATTATGAGCAATTGGATGCACCATCTTACTAATACTTGTCGGTCTCACATCAATTTCATATTTGTAGAATGTTTTGAGAATTAAAGCTATCAAATATTGAAGAAGTTTTCAAAGAAAATGAGTTGAAAGTATGCGAAGCCTTCTACAAGAGTAAAGACTTATACTAAGTTACTAACTGATTTCAAAACTTAGCATTAATATTTGGACCTGCTATCTTTTTTTCTCTATATCTGGTTTCATCTTACATTAGTTTAGTATCCATTGTTTTGGCAACATGATTTGAGTGATAAGTGTTAATCATGTATGTAATGGTGGAGCATTAGTTGTGGAGATGGGAGGTATTAAAGATAAGCCTACTTCTCATACTAGGGATCAAAATGAGGTATTGTGTTAACACGATTTTGTTCTTTAGTTTTCACATGTAAAGCACTTCATCTTTCTTCGCCCGGATGATGTGGGATTATTATACAGCACATAGTAGGTTGTCAATATCATTAGCATTTGCCACAAGTGTCACTACAATCCACTCCTTCAGGGGCCTGTCATTGTCGCCACATTTTCGATTGAGTTAGGATTCAGTACCAATATTTTATAGCCTAGCTCACATAGCAAGATGTTTGCTTTGGACCTACTAGCATGACTGGGTTCTACCCAAAGACACATCTGTTATGGAGATGTGAGTTTCTGCATATAAAGCACATAACCACTCTAAAAGTGATTATATAGGATTAGTAGGAAGCCATAATTTAAACTATAATGTATTGAGTCCATTTCAATGATGTTAGAGCGAAAACAGGAGGCCTCTGAAATTGTCTTGAAATGAACTTGAAATTGAAACCCTACGTTTTTTATTTTTTAGTTTTTTTTTTTGTGGCGGTGGCGTATCTCTTTCCAGCAGGGTGTTTGATCCTTCTTTTTGTTCGGCGTGACATGGCGTGCTCTAAGGTGATGTGGGTCGGAGTTTGGCAATGTGATGTCCAAGCGTCAGATTGTGGCTTTGATTTGTTTTTGAGCATCGGTGCCGACGAGAGGTATTTTTACAGGAGCCGGTGAGGCACGACGGCTTCGTTGGGTCTTTGAACGTGGCAGGGCGGAGGCTTGATTTTGTGATTCGGGTTGGGATCTTGTGAGACCAAGTTTGGATTTTGGGCAGTGGCATTGAGGCGGAGAAGGTTTTCTCTTTCCGGAGTTGGTTTGGGCTATTGATCTTGCTTGAAGCCTTCGTGGACAGTTGTTGGATTTGATGGTGCTGTTGCGATGGGAGCAAGGGCTGTCCCCCGGAGATGACGAAGGAGGGTTTGGTGACTACTACAAGTGGTGATGGGTCTTGGGTCAGTGCTGTTGTTAGTGGATTTGGCCTCAAGACTTGGTCGTTTGAGCCTACTCTCTGGGTTGGTATGAAGGGTGCCTGGCCACCTCACTTATTCCTTTGGCCTTTTTTGGTACACGGAAATGAAAGTGGTTCATTTGTCTTTCCCATGGGAGGGGAAAGACGAGGAATGAAAGATTAAGGAAAACCATCGGAAAAGTTGTTAGAAAGCTTGTAAATAATATAATAAAGTATTATATTGTGAGTAATAAATACAAGAAAAAAATAAAGAAAAAGTGGTTCTTTTGGATTTCAGAATGAACCACTTTCCCCCTATTATCCCTTCAGTCATGATAGTGTGTTCTTTCCATTTGCGTTTCCAAACACAGAAAATGAACAACTTTCTTTTTCTGAAGCTTACTTTCTGTGAACCAAACGAGGCCTTAGTGTTAAGAGCTAGGTAGCACGGAAGCGTCGACCCGCCTGCGTTTCGCGCTTCTAAAGCGGAACCGAAACGGAACCGAAACGGAACCTCCACGGAAGCGCGCTTCCGGAAAAACTAAAATTGGGAGCGCGGCGGAAACGCGTTTGACTGTGATTCAGGAGTGCGTTTGACTTCAATCAGGAAACGTGAAGCAACAAGTAGAAGAGAGAACCAATTCGGGACTTACCAGAATAATTCTTCGGCTTCATATTGTCCAAGACGGAGAGATTGATGGGTTGGCTGATCAAGAGCTTTGAGAAGTTCATGGCTTCTTGGGCTTTTATGGGTCCTCTGAATTAGTAGTATGTGGAAAGAATGGATGCTCTGGATGTAAGGATGTTAGCATAAGAATGGGACATATGTTAACATGAGAACTGGAGAAGAGGAGAAGACATGCTTCCGTCGAGTCTTTGTCTCCGACGAGTCTCCTATTGGTTTGTAGCAGATTTTAGATGCTACTGAGGGTAAATCTGAAAAGAAAAAGAAGAAGGACAAGAGGGAATTGGAAGACGAAGAGATGGAAGATGCAAACAATGAACATGCCGAGGAGGAAGGAGCAAGCAAAAAGAAGAAGAAAAGTAAACACGGAGAGGCTGATGGAGCCGATTTGGCCAGTGATGTGAAGAAGAAAAAGAAGAAATCCAAGAGTGAAGACTTCGATTAGATCTACTTAATCTGGTGTATTCCTCTATCCGGTTTTGATGCCAAGTGTCTCGTAGCTGTAGAAATGGCTCCTTGCTTTGTTATGTTATCAATCTAGCATTGTTGAATACACTTGGCAGGGACTTCTCAAGTCGCTACTATGTTAGTTTTTGAAATTGTGATGAACACCATCGGTATCTTAAAGTTAACTCCAAATAATCTCATTAAAGTCTAATTGTTGGATTAAAATTGGCTTGATCCTATGATAATTATGCAAACATATAATATATATATTATTTTATTCAGCACTTCCAAAGCGTACCCGCTTCCAAATATTTTCCTAAAAAAACGCTTCCGCGTTTTCAAACGCTTCGCTTCTACGTACCTGCACCCGATTCCATGCAACCTAGGTTAAGAGGTGGATTTGCCCAAGGGCAGGACTTTTTTGTGAGTTTTCGAGTCATTTTATAGTCAAAGTCCAATTATTTCGGACATTGCATTACCTGACATAAGGTTGTCGTTTAATCTCGACTTGTGATTGATGGTTGTTCTATTTAATATTGAGCTTTATTTTTTAGTATACTAAATGAGATATTAGGTGACAAATTATTACCTCTCATGGGGATTAGATATAATTAGTTGAAAGTCATTTGTACTAAGTTCTATTGCAGGACATTTTCAATAAGGGTTCCGTGTCATTAGTCAGGACTTGTGTTGAGATACTGACTTCAAGACAATATTTAATTTAAGTGCCTGCTGGTTGTAGGTAAATTTATGAAATTATCTATTTACTAAAAAAAATAAAAAAAAATCCTTCCCACCAGACAATGTGGGATTGTACTCATATTAGTATACAAGCTAGTCTTCCTCTAGCACCCGCCCACGAGGATAAATATATTCAGCTTGCCAAATTTTTATCAATCTTGAGTAAATGTTGTCTAGACTGGCATATGGTAGAAAATGGTGACCTTTGAATGAGTTGAGCTTGAACTTCAACCCTTGAAGTATAGTAATAACTGATAAGAATATGGTACCTATTTTTTTTAATATATATTTCTTTATGGAAAAATTGATAAAAATGAGTTAAATAAAAAGGATGACACCAAATGTACTTGGACATGAAACCATGAAGCCAAAACTCCTTAAAAGAAACAATTAAACACCAAAAAGCAACCAAACTAAACAAGATTAAGCAAAGCTAGGTTGACCTTGAAGATAAGCTTAACAGAGGTCTGCATATTTCTTTATAGTGAAATTTGGAGTACAAACAGTAAAGTATTTTCTAAAAAGTTGAGTGTGTGTGCGCGTGGGCACTGAGTGCTTAGTGGATGCCCATAAATGCATGTAGATCGTCTATACCTGATGATCACGCTCATAGTTGAGTAAATAAAAACCATTTATCTTTTTACCTACTTTAAGGCTTAAACCAAAATTGCGCAAGAATTTGCAATCACGATGACAAGTAATTAGGTTGGTTTTTGGCTTGACTACTATTTACCTTTTTTTTTTTTTAAAGGATTCTCACTGTTTGAGGAATATCAAATGGATGATTGAAATGGGATGGACATCCACATCTTCCTTAAATGGGATGGACATCCACATTTTCCTTAAATGGGATGAACATCCACATTTTCCTTAAATGTGATGTCTGAACTTGAAGCTCCCTATATATAGGTAGCTTGGAACCTGGTGTGTGTGTGTGTGTTTGTGTATTGTTTACATATATCTGTGCATGTGTACATTTTGTAATCTCAAATTTGGTCAGTCTTAAGAAATGCTTTCTATAGAGCATGAAGTAGATGATTGCTTAATTTGGTTTTATTTTTTGGATAGTAACAATGTATTTGTTCCTTTCTTTGGAATTAATAAACAGTAATTCAAAGAAGAGGGGATCCTCATATTGCTTTTAATAATTAATGATAAGAAAAGGTATACATAGAGCTAGGTTTAGTAACTAGAACAGGAAGATGGCAAGACAAGAGACAAAAGAACCACCGGCTAGCATGTGTATGTCATTTGATAGACAAAGGTATCTGCCATTGTGTAGATTGGTTAAGTATTGCTGTGCTTTCACGGAATTACTGCTCGACATAGCTCCACAGATGTGCTGTAGTCTAACCCTGAGTACTTACAACTACTCAAACTGGAAGTCCTGTATCAGTGAAACATTAGATACACTTAAAAATGACACTCGATCAGCACTACAAATTAATGAAACACTAGTTTAGTGTAGAATCAAATGTGCAGAAAATTTCATCATTGTCAGACTCTTGGTGTTGATGTTTGAATTTTTTTTCTTGCATATGCTATTTGAGATTTCTGTTTGTTCAAAATATGTTACACATCTGTGTGTTATAATTCTGATTCTATGACCAGTCTTGCCCTTTCCTTTTTCTTCTCTTTATCTGACAAGATTTCAGTTTCTTATGAAATTGGATTTACCGACTCTTGAAGCATCGTCGTTTTTTCTCTGGATCAATTCCATAAAGTTTGTATGTGACCCAATATAAGATATCAGCATCCTTTCCCCCACCATCTAGATGTTTTGTTGAAATTGTTTTCTTATAGTGTAAAATAAATATGTCTACGTGGGTGGGTAATCTTTAATATTTAAAGCAATTTTATGATTTAGCATCATTAAAGAGCAATTTTTTTTTTTAGAACTTGGCTCCATGTATAAGACATAGTAAAAAGAGAGGACCCTTTTCGGTGCAAGCACTGCTGTAGGAATATATCTGGTTGACACTTGATATCATTGTTACCTGCTCTCAAGAGTAGTTTCTTTTCCTTGCGAAAAGTTCTCTCTCTCTCTCTCTCTCTCTCTCTCTCTATGCGTGTGTGTGTGGTACAAACATATTTCGGTGCACTTTATATGCAGTTTTTACATGGAAATGTCTATCCTGTCTGAATATAACCTTGTGTTCTATAGTATAATATCAAGAAGGCCATCTATTACAGATAGCCTATTTAGTGAAATTGTTCAATGCAGAATAGTATGTTGCAACAAAGACATGAGATCAGTGCAGTGCTCTTTACACAATATCAGACTAGGTTAACAAGAAAGTAAAATCTCTATAACATCTTAAAATATGTCTTTGTGGACTCCGATTTTACGATGCAGTTATGTCGTGATGACTGAGCTACTTTGCTTCTTTCTCTGTATTTTTATCTTTTAAGAAACTGCTGGTGTTGACATGTTTTGCTAAGTAATTGACATCATGCATCTCATATCGATTACATTTACCGGCTTTGAAACCAACAGTGCAGACAGGCTTAGAGTTTTTCTTAAGCTGTACTGCACTAGAAGTTCTATTCAATATTCTTTTAAACTTATATATAAAACTCTTCTTTACATATATAAGTTGTTTCATTGATCGTTACACACATGCAAATCATTGATTTTTTTTCTTTTCAAATCAAGGGTCTGTGGCTCTCTACCACATTTCTGTGATAGAAATGTAAATTTGTACGCACCAGCCTTGTGCTTGATGAAGTCAAGTAACATTGTCCTATTTGATGCACCTTCATTGCTAATGTAGCTACAGTCTGCTGTAATCATCATTGAAAGAAGTCGGTCAAGGTTTTGAAAACTAAAAATTGATAATCACAACAAATCGACACTGTAGTTGTAGGAAGGGTATTATACCCCAACTTTGTGGCTCTTGCTGGCTCTTCATAGTTTTGCTGCTGTGGCTGACTAAGCTGGAGATTGACCGGCCCATGTGAGTCCTCTCCAATGTCTAGACCATTTTGCAGAAAGAGATTTCTATTTGCTTCACTTACATCCCTTGTTCCATAAACCTGGGATGTGAAAGTTTTCTGTTGAGGATGGTTGTGAAAATGTCCAATATTAATAGGTTGGATTATTGAATACTATGTGTCTTTGGAGGATAATTTGAGGTTTTCTTACTACTCTAAACCAGTACCATCTTATATAATTCCATGTTTTCTTGACGAATTAGGTTTACCTTCTTATACAGCTCGACATTTTCTTGGTGAATGAGGTTTCCCTGCACAAATATGTTGAAATTTAGCTATTTAAGTAATAAAGAGGGAAAATCTGAAATTTGGACCTAGTTTATACAGGGTCAACCTTTCTGTTTAAGTCTTGTATTTCATCCATCAAAAGTTGATCCTAGAAAAGCAAAACTTTTCATTTAGTGCCATGTAAACAAGTATGAATGTCTGATTTCAAGAATATAATGGAAGCTCGTACCTTTTTCATTCGGACACCCCTAAGACTCATTTCCAATTGGTTCTCCAGATTCTGCAAGTCTTTCACAGTCAGGCCTGAAAGCTCTTCACCCATCATTTGCCTGTAATCATTGAAAAGGAAACATTATGTATGCCCTGAACATAGATAAGCAAATTTTAAATCCAGCAGAGGAGGATTAATGCTGTATTGTCAGCCATACCATATCTCACTTGCTAATCTGACCTATTTGTAGGAATCTGTTTCCTGATGATCTTAATTAAGAACCTTTTAGGCCCTTTGGATAATCTAAACAATAAAATTCTTGGTATTAGAACCTCTCAAGATTCTACAGCTGTTGCAACATCATGTTTGCAATTGGCGATAGGCTCATCTCACCGTTGTGATTTTTTTCTTCTCGTTGCACGCAACAGTAATGAAATGACTTTTGGTGAAAGTGGTGTTTAACATATATTCATGTTGACATCAGTTCTAGATAATGGGGAAACACGTTATCGGAGTCTGGCTCTCTATTTGTCATTTCTACTGCACTGAGTTCTCTTATGCTAAGGTTTCTTGTTAATATATGGTACATAATTAATAGTTGAGAGGAAATGGTTATACCTATGGCTCTCCTGCAAGTGGTGAAGTTGTTGCCTTAACATTGCTACTTCCCTTTGCCATAACTGGAAAGTTAAAGAGCAACCCTTTAGTAACTAGTAATAACTAGAGCAATAGACATATTTCAATAGAAAACAAGACTTTTATAAACTACAAAATGTTGAAAATAAGACTTCTTATTTATACAAAATGTCTCATAAACTACTTATTACTCATATATGAATGAAAACATGCAATGGAATACTGAAATTATACAACTGTTATGCGGTATTCAAACATAACGTCATTTCATTAGCTCAATCTATTGAATCTGACATCTTTGAATGAGCAAGAGGATAGCCAGTCAAAGTGTTTTTTTTTTCTTGCACTGAGGAGATCCTGCTCTTGATCGAGGGAAATATTAATGTGTTTTTCCTGCACTGTGAACTATTTCAACATGTGTGGAAGGTTACTACAATCAGCTTATAATTTATAACGGTTTTCAAATGCCATTATTGCCATGTGTTCTCTTATCTGTCTTACTTTAGAAATCAATAGGCAATTGAAATTCCAAGTGGGAGGGAGGGATGGTGGGTATGGTGGCTTGTGGTAGAAAATTGATTTGGTAATGATAGCCACTTCCATGCATATAGATTGTACTCATATGAAATGCCTTAATGCATGTTTCCCCATTCATAGTAATTTGTTATGCTTTTATATACACCATAAGGATGGGAACGCTTTAAAACTGAATCACACTAAATCTCCCTTGTTTCTTAGGTAAATGACTAAACAATCTTATAGGCTAATAGGTGGCAAGTAGTTTCTTATATTTTTGTGTGCTACTAGCCTCCATCGTATAAGCAACCAAAAGTGTTCTTGACGGCATGATTACCCATAACACATACAGGTCCTACATGTTGTCAACAACTCGTGGCATAAAATGTTTGGCCATAGCCTATCACCAGCTGGAAGCTAATTTTGTGTTATGAGAAGGCGTTCTGTCCAAAAAGGATTGGTGCATGTGGTCAATATGATCCTTTGAGATACTGAAGGGTATTGCAAACAAATGATGGTGAAAATATCATGACTGATCATTCTACTGCAGGAGTTTTGATAAAATAGTTACTAGTATGTAAATTATGAAGACAACTTATAGTTTAGACAGGTCAGATCTTCAGGGCAAAAGATTAAAGAATATATAGTTCACATATGAAAATTAAAGCAACCTTTGGAGTCACGATTTCATGGGCCCCGGCCCTCAATGTTTTGTTAACCCAACAGATTATTATCCTCTTATAGGCGTCAATTGATGGTTGGACTTCTTTTGAATTTTGAACTGGAATTTCAACGGCCTTGGGATCCTAAACAGTAGGAAGTTTGCAAATTTTCTTCTCTATTTATTCTATCTTTACCAAAGATTCTCTGTACATTGGTTGAGGTATCTCTGAAGTTGTTTGACAATTATCTTTATGTGTTTTCCTTTTGCAATGATATGGAGGTTAGAGTATTAAGTCCCAGGTTCTAGATTCCGTTAGTATGTATTGTCCAATGCTGAAAGGCAAATGTTTGGGTATCTGGTGCGGAACGGAGGCTCTAAGGATTCCCCTTAATTTTTCCACTGCATTTTCTTTGACTTAGCATAAACTATAGTGAAAAGATCGAAGGTTATTTCTCATTCTTGATTGTTCAGGGAGATATATTTTACGCTGAGGCATCTGTATTGTGAAAGGAGGCATCTGTTTTGTGGAATTCTTCTTGGATGGAATTGTTTCTTTCCTGGTTAATTCTTTGGCATCTATCTGAGGATGTAATGCTTTGTTTTTTTTTTTTTTTTTTTTTTTTTTCCGGGGAGAATATCTAATGAGGGCATTAAGTGAGGACTTCTAAATCAACAGTTGGATGACTGGTTTATTATTTGGTTAAAATAATTTCTTCAGCAGTTCAGCACTCAAGTCAACCAATTATATGAAAGGTCTGACAGTGTCTATATTAGAGCCTCTCCCTTGTTGTTCCATGAAATATTAGGCATAATATTATTCTTAAAAGAAAAATGTGGAACTGAATTAAAATAGCATTTACGGTTTTTTTTTTTTAGTAATTCAGATCATTCGGTGTTATTGACATGATTATTCCATGGATGGAGTGATTTTGTTGTAATTATTGACATGATTATTTTTTTTGATGAAGAAATTGTAAAAGAGAGATCAGTGATGGTTCAATCTTCTCTATCCTAATTTTGTTGATTGATTTCATTTCCCTCAAACTGGTACAAGAGAACAGAGAACTTTGTGCAGCGACAAAATAACGGGATCTGGAAAATTGTTGGAGAGGTTATACTGCCTCTGGGTTGATTCTTACCAGCAATTGCATTTCGAGCCTTGTTCAGAGCTCCATGCTTGAATTGAAACACCTCGTATTGAGAAGAGCTCTCCTGGAAATTTGAAACAGATCTTGTCATGGAAGCAATTTCACACTTATGGAACAGACATATTTGATGCTTTCTCTTAGCAATAACCTTTGGTCCAGTGTTACTGAACTTGGGAGGTTAGCCATTCATGTCTGCTCCTTGGTTCCACTATTATGTTTGGGATTAGTGCCTGTACTTCCACTAGTTCACAACTTCATTGCTATGATCTGAAAAGAGGAACGAACTATCCTTTAATGGAATAATTTTGAAACTCTGGTGCTACTATAGGGAGGGGATTTATCTACATCACAGGTGTTGATTTCTCGACTGCTTTTTCCTTCTGGAACTGCAAATGATGGTATCATGGCCTTGGCTGCTGAAAGAACAATAATATCTGACTTGATTTCGGTAATCTGCTACTTCCAATAAGTTCCTACCATCTTAATTGCAGCATTTGGGCTTATTTATGGGATGAGTAAAAGAAAATAATCCATTTATTGCGGTCTATATCTATAATTCAAGACCAAATGATCAAGGTTTGAGTGCTTCAGACCTAAATCTATAAGACACTGTAGGAGACATGGGATACTGAATCCGTTATTAGTCGTAAATAGAATCGCAATGTTTTCACTATTATTTTCTGTAATTAACCCTCGATCACGTCTGGACTGTATTCTTCAAGAGGGTGAAACTTCTTCACCAGTTGGAGGAATAAGTGGTTGGGAAGTATCGAGTTATTTTTTGTTATTGATACAAATTCTACTTCTGTTCATCTACAGTTATCAGGAATGAAATCTGGATTTGTGATTTAAAAGATCTATCTCAAGTTTTGGTGGATTATCGGTGAAAGGTAGCTTTGGAGATGAGTACTTGATATGTTTACGAACTTCACACTTCTCAGGATATATTTGACATGTTTATGGGATAAGGGTGCTTATCTCTTTAAAATATTTTGTTGTCCTGCTCTTTTTTTTTTTTTTTTTTTGGTTTGTTCCGTGTTAGCTCCTAGCCTCCTACTACCTGATCTCATGAGGTAATATATTATTGTTAGGATTATGGTATATATATGGCTCTCACCCTTTTATGTCTTGTGGCCTATCATTGTTTTATAAAGCAGTTCTGATTGGTCTACATACTTCATATTCTAATAGAGTTATGTGATGTTCCGCTTTTGTTTATCAAGCTTTAGTATGCCTGAAGGACCCAGTTAACGTTGAAGTGTTATCTGACAATAACAAAGCTTTTGTTTATCGATTCATATGCATTTATAATGTTTAACACAATCTGCAGTTATTTCTTAGAATGAGAGGCTGTAATTGGAATAGAGCGCACAGAAAAATTTTGCATGTCTATTTGGAATAGCGCGTCCAACGATACTGAGGATGAAACTCATCTGGCTGGTGCATTGACTGCATTCACCACCCACCGGACAGTTGAACCAGTATATGAAAGCTGTACCCCATATGAAATGTGCTCCGACTTCCAACACACAACCAGGAATTCAGGTTGGTTTGAAAATTGATGATGAAACTCTTTTAGTTTTATTACATTTTGTCTAAATTGTTGTTTGGGCAAATATTCAAGTATAATATCACATGTGAATAATTTTATCATCTGTTGTTCCTGAAAAGTTTTAAATATGAAATCTCACAACATATGAATCTATTGTATGAAGATATTCTGAACATACCTTTTGTTAAATAGAAACTGGAAACTTGTATTTTGTTTGATATCAGTTCTGTTGCATTTTGTTGCATGTATGTAATTGCATTATTTCTTCTGAATATTAGTGAAAATGATTTTTGTGAGGTGAATATGATCTTTTATGAGGAACTTTAGTGCCTAGTGGTCTTCCCTATCAATGAAATTTTGACACGTGAGATTTTGTGACAGAAAATTATTTCAGTTATTTTGTCAAATACCATTTTAGATTTATTATCGTTTTTCTACACCCTACACCCTAAGACCCGAAACCCTAAAAGATTGATTAAAGTCATTTTACAAAAAGTAAAATACATAAATTTTATAATTTTTGTGATAAAATTCCACGTGTTGAAATTTAATTGGGAGGGAGGACCACTAGGCACTGCCACGTGGTCCTCCCGTCATATTTAAAAATTTCTTTTATATGTTTCCTCCTAGTTTATATCAATAATCAGATGTTGTTTCCTGATACTTTGTTAAGCCGTATTTGGTAGTAGAGTAACTTGACCATCATTTCCAGCTCTTTTGCTGATCCATTTAAAATCCCATGCCTGATTCCGGTTGAGAGTATTTTGTTTTTCTGTCCTTTCTTTACCAACTCATCTTCCAATCCAGTTAGAATTTTGCTATGGTAATAGATGTGTATGTTTTCTAATTAAGCAGAGACTCCCAAAATTGAACCAAGTTCCCCACCAAAAAACCAGAAAGGGATCCTCTGCTTATTCTTTAAGGACCAAGTGCCTCTCTTATGCCCTTATCTCTTTCCAAACACTGCACGGTTTCTTTGTTCAAGTGATTAGGATTCTGTTGCTGGTATTTTTGGTATCCTGATTACATGTATATTTCACCTAGCATTTAAGGCAGTTCTGAGCACAATCTTTACGTTCTGAATTAATATCTGGTTTTTCTTAAACAGGTTTGTTATCATTGGTAGCAAGTGTATAAGATGTAGCATTGCACATGGAACATTAACGAAATAAAATAAACTAAACTGCTGGTTGGGTACTTATAAATACCTTAACTTCAGAAGCCGGGCTGCCAAGTTGATGATGCTCCTCTTTTGCTTTGCTGTATCTTTCGATCAGTGACTTTATGCTGGGAAAAGAAACACATTTATTAGTTACTAGTTGCCTTTGGTGACTTTGCACAAAGAAGCGGTACAACTTATTTTTAAGAATCGTATGGATATGTAACCAATGACAATTGTCATGTCATGCTAAGTTCTAGACTAAAACCTTTTGATCTATGTTTCTAAAAGTAGAGTATTATGTGAGCTTCTAATTGAATCTGATAAATCTCTGGTTTAATTTTAGATCAGCAAGCAGTCATATCATTTGAAGCAGGAACCTGTGAGATGAGTTTCTGTCTGCCTCTTCTTTCTTGTCTTAAACATTCAATATTTTTGGTTAAGATCATCAGACGCTGTCTCAGGAAGCTGGAGATGTAAAACTTGCCGTATCTTGTTTTAGACAAGATCCAAGTCTATAATTTTTCAGTTTCTTTGGTTAGATCATTAGACGCCACCTCAGGAAACTGAAGATGTATGTAAACTACTTTGATTAAACTTTGATCCAAGTCTATAAACTGTAGGACTGATGACAATCTGTGGTATCAACTCACACATGCCAAGTTCTTTCGTAGGAGATTATATCAAGCTCACAAGAGGAAGAAGGCTTAGTGATTACAAAATATATTCGAAAACTTCCATCGCCAAGCTAGTGAACACATTGATAGTATTCCAATTTCCTAAGGTTCAGTATCTTTTAGCAGAATATAATACGATCGACTATTCTTAGTCATATTCTTAGTCATGGCAGAAAATTGTTTATTTGGTATTTGAGTTTAGAGTTTAGGATTTAGAAATGAGTCATTATAAATTCTGTGGATTGATATATCAAATGAAATATGTAGAAACCAACCAAAAGTTTATGGTTAGCGTCAATCATTTTAAAAAAATCCACTGAAGTCTATAAATTTTGTTTTTAATTCATAACTAAGTTCATACTAAGATGGTTATTACATATCCGTCCGCTATCACTTCAAGGATAGAATAAAACTTCGTGGTATAAAAACTAACATGCTATGTAGGTTGGATCAACATGCTATGTAGGTTAGATCACATATATTAGAAACTATATATAATAAGCATGGATGATAAGCATAAAGTGCAACATTAATTTAAAATAGGAAATAAAACTCATCAACTAAAGGGATCAAAATAAAAAACATAAAGGTAAAGATAGAAGTTAATTAGGACAAGTTTGACAAGCGGGTGGGATGAAAATCCAACATACTGTCAAGACAAGCCTGACTGAACGCTAAAAAGGGAGTTTAAAGGAAACCTAGATACAAGCCCAAAAAGCCGGCCTAGCATCTGGCCTCATACCTAGAAAATGACACGTCGTGATACTACAGTAAAACATCTCTAAATTGATAAAAAGTCTCGATCTCAAGTCGGGACCAGTGTTCAAATTTAATAACTTCTCTATCGTGATAATTAATATTTTTTCAGAAAATCGTAGTGTTAAATTTTGGTCCCAACTTTTACATAAAGTGATATTTTCGATTAAATACATATTTTTTTATATACTTTACGAATTTGAAAAATATTTCTTGATACTAGTTTGTGCTAGGTTTGCTTGTCTAATAAATTACAGTGTTATCTAATTTATAAGTAATTTCTTGGTGTGAAAGTGTTAACATTAATGAGTGTTAGTAAATTTTTTGGAAATCCAAGAAACTATTAAAATTTTGGTGAGTTGACTATAGATAAAATAATAACTACATACATGAATGTTCAATTTTGGTGAGTTGAATATAGACAAAGAAATATGTACATGTATTTAGTGGCTAAAAACACAATTTTAATCATTTTGGAGCAAAAAAAAATGTAAACCCCTAAAAACCAAAAAAATCAGTTTTATTTTTCATTTCGGAATAGAAACAAAAAAATCCTTATTTGATCTGCCAAACGTTGGAATACATCTAGGCTTAGATTAGACCAAAACCACATCCTAGGCAAGATCAATTTCTCCAGCTGGGCTGGAGTTCTTATCTTCACTAGGGTAGCTAATAATTAATTCTCCATTCCTCTTCTTAATCTAGCTCACACAAGCTGTCATAAGATCGAGCAACTTCAACATGTTTCCCATATCTGAGTTTTTCTCCATTGTAAGAAAAAATTTAGGTGTTTTACTATTCCCTAAACACATTCTCTATAACAGGGAATGTTATGAGAGACAAAGCAGCATTCTCTATATTTTTTATATAAGAATTTAGGAAATAATAACAAAATTAGCAAAAAAAAAAAAAAAGAACATGTTGAAGTTGAAACAAAGAAGGTATCGTGAGTTGTGCTTTTTGCTTTCCTATAATAGAAAAAAGGCTGCCTATTATTTAATTAGTCCCTTAATTTTGGCTTTCTCATCTATTTTGTCTCGCTTCTTTTGTTTCGTTCCAAACAGTCCTTCAAGTTACTATTGTTAATCTCAAAAGTTTATTCTGACCATTTACATCGCTAAACTTTTGGATAAAAATCATATTACACCATTTTAAAAAAATAAAATGAGAATGACCCATAAACTTTCAAATATGATCTACTGGGTTTAATATTTCCAAATGATCTCGAAATGTGACGTAAGCTGCTGTTTTGGAACAGTCAACAAAGGCCCACATTTGGATGATTAAGACCATATCTTTTATATGTGCACTTTATTTATAATTAGAACCAGAATTATGTGTTTTTTATTACTACTTTTTGCATCAAACCAGCTTCTTATGAATATGTTAATTATGTTTCATTTCGAATTTATAAAGTTTAATATGTAAATGGTTCATTTTACCTTCTATGAAGGTTTCAATATTGGAGTATGGGTCTTTGTTGTCAGTTCCAAGTCAGCAGCTTATGTCACATTTCAAGGTCACTTGAAATTTTAGACCCGGGAGAACATATTTTAAAGTATAGGGCTGATTTTTTTTTCAAAAAAAAATGTATAATCTGATTTTTACCCAAAAGTTGAGTGTATTAAACTGAATTTTGTCTAAAAAATTAGAAGGGGGAAACTGAATTAAGAGTAATTTGGTCACTTAGCTTGTTTTGTGGGTGGCCTGGTACTGAGCTGGCGACTCTTTAACGGCCACATCATCAATAAACGACGGGAGTAGACGGAGTGGACCTCTAGGATTAACAATTATGACTTCAGGACTATTTAGATTCAAATAAAAGGAGAATGATAAAACAAGTGAGAAGGTCAAAATTAGAGACTAAACAATAACTAGTCCTTAGATTAATTATAGGGAAGTTGTTGGATATGGATATGCTCTAAGGTTATACGAAAGAATTCTAAGCACAGCCCAAAAATTTACTTAAGATTAATTGGGCCCAAACCCGGTATCACCAAGGTAACAACGCCCCCATTATAGTTCATGACACTCACTTTTGCAATCACACCGCCTGTTAGCGACCCCAACTACGTACGGAAGTCTCTTCCCAATTGCATCACCATGTCTAGATTGAGGAGATAACTTGGGCGTGGAAGTTTGGCCGTTATCCTAAGCTAGGTACCACCGGACAACCACGAGATGCTCATCAGCTGATCAAGCAACCAAACCATGATAGTCCTTACTCCTCCGCCCTTGCCCAATGAAACTACCGGCCATGTTGCTTGTAAGTTTCTACTACAACTTATATAAGTAGAACAATACATCAAGTGACTTCTAACTATCGATGAACAATAATAGTGCATGTTAAAAAACAACATCCCACTACTCTATTTACATTATAACATGCCACTTTCGAGTAAATTTCTATTTTAATCCTATTTCTAATCAGAATGAAACTCAAGTTGTTTACAGTTTAGCAATAAATGTTGTCATAGAATATTTTGTGATTGACATGCTACTTCGTTTACCAGCTGCTTTAACTAGAGATGGTGTGAAATCGAGAAAGGTACCCATATGCCAAGACAAAGAAACAGAAATATTTGGGGTAGACAAAGAGAGAAAATTGATCGAGAAGACTGAAGAGTGATAGCAAATGTGGAAAAGAGAGAGAGAGAGAGAGAGAGAAGTGGAGAAAGGGAAATCGGAGACGGTCGGACAGAGATATGAGGAGGAGGGAAGGTTGAGAAAAAAAAAAGTGCAGAAAAATATTACTGCCGTGTATGAAGGAAAAAGGACTTTTTTTTTCTTTTTTTTTTTTAATCTGAATGACAACGACTCTTTATTGAATAAGAAACAATTTAATAAATACAAAGATCAGCTGCTCTGGGGCCTCTGGCAGCTTGGATAAAAGGAGTGGAAAAGAAATATTCAGCTTAATTAGAAAAAGGAAATTTTGAATATAACTATTCAATGGACGAGTCAAGAACTACTATAAATAAATGTAAAATATATAAGGAGCATTATTACGAATTAACCTACTGGTAAGCCAGTGTTGGTTTGAATGTTAAAATACTAGATGATCTCAGTTTTCTTATCAGAATTGTACTTCAAAATTCAATTAAAAGTTTCACTAGAGGGATTTAAAATATTTAGCCAAGAAAACATTCATGCATGCATGCTATCGTTTTGTTTTATATTTTGTGCTGCCAAAGACCACAGTTTGTGTTTTCTACATTATATTATATGATCTAGCACATGAATTAGTGAAGGGAAAAGAAAGCTGAAAACATACAACCGTAGTATATATTCGCTTACTTTATTTGAGAAAGAGATTTGTACGCATGTAATCAGTTGCAAATGAAATAAATTAAAGAGCATGCATGCTTCAAAACTTAATCTACATTAAGATCCGAGGTTTTTCTCATCATTAGATCCATATCAACAGTCTTAGAAAGACAAGGAATATTTTTTTTCCCCCTCAAACATCCTCGATCATTTTAATTAGAGCTCACAAAAATTGAAACTGTAACATATCTATAGTCATTGTATATAAATATGAACGAATATTAGCTAGAACCTATGATATTTCATATATATAACTCACACACACACACATATCTTAGCTTGTCATGCATGCATATAGTCTAATGGGTTATTTTCAAAGAAAATATGCACAAATATGTGAACCTCAAACTCATGATTACCGTGATTGGCTCATACACTACTAGGTCCAATGGTAGGGCCTGCACTTATTACCTGAAAGCATTACCCTGTGGATCCAAAAGAGATCGAACTAGCTAAACAATTTGTGGATTTAGTTTATTATGTTATATATATGTTCTTAATGCATCCTTCCCACAAATATTGCTACATTCACTTGATATATAAAGCATCCATACAACTAGGGTGCGGCGAGAAAGCTGATTGTTTTAGTCCTCAAATAGTGTTACACAACAAAGTAATCATCTTTTTCTTGAATAAATCCATGATTGGCTTCTAACTATATCGATTAGAAGTTATCTGTAAATCTATGTTCACTCTATTTTAATAATTAGGGAGATTAACAGGAGTGGGGGACAGAGAGATTTATGATCACTCTATTGTAATCGTGTAAATTATAAAGAGAGAGAGAGAGAGAGAGTATAATGTCATAAGAGTCTATCTATATATCTAGATAATTGTCAAATAGTGTTACACAACAAAGAATATATCATCTGTCTTTAAACAAATCTATGTTTGGCTTCAAACTATGTAGATTAGAAGTAGTTATCTGTAAAATTTATGTTCACTCTATTTTAATCGGGTAGATTATAAGAAGTGAAGGATATCTCTTAAAAAGATAGAGAATATAATGTCATAAGTGCATGTCGATCTATGAATACATATAATCAGTCAAATGAACTAGTAGATTGTTGCATAAACTTGATGATCGATCGATCTTCTGATTCAAAGGTAACATGGAAATACTTATGTATATTCATTCCTTGTATTAGTTGTATATGTCCTTTCATGCCCAATTTTTTCTACCCTACGCTCTCTATTCATAAAAGCAGACAAGCATAGCCTGACTTCCCTTATTCTTTGTAAAAACCACACTAATTAAATTCTAGCTCACTCAATTATAGAAACAAAGACTACAGGAAAAAAAAAATTCTAAGTTAGCATGGATCTGAAGCTACGATTGAAAGGCCACACAATCAAGAACCAGATGATTATAACAATGAACCAACTATCAGCTGAATACTTACCTAGTGCTTGCGAAATCGTAGAGCTTGCCGGTGCTGGAGAAGATCATGACTCCGACCTCAGCATCGCACAGGATCGCCAATTCTTTGGCCTTCTTCAGCAATCCATTCCTTCGCTTCGAAAACGTCACCTGCCTGCTCGTTGAATTGTCAATCCTCCTTATCACAATCTTTCCCCTTCCCATCTCTCACTTCTCAAATCGATCGAACTCCTTAGTTTTTAGCTAGCTGCTAACCACAAATTAGACAGAGATGATTCTGGCTCCAGCAAATCAAATTAAACAAAAACACAAAACTATATGAAAACATATACGATACAGATAGAGTAAGAGGGAATATCGGAGCTTATATTTTCAGTTCAGAATGAGCTGCTAAATGAAGATTATGAAGGAAGAAATTTTCCGACAAAAGAGAGAGAAATTTGATTTTTCGAGGAACAGAAATTAGAAAGAGAAAGATTAAAAAAGGAAAAATCAAAACTTACTGGAACTGGAAGCTTTCAAGTAATGAAGACAAACGCAGGCTTCTCCCGAAAATAGCTTTGGCTGTACTGATGATTCACATCAGCAGAAAAGCTATATAAGGAAAGTCTACCTGAGCACTGGGAAACCGCTCTCTCTTTCCTTCACTAAAACCACTAGTGGTTTTCCAGGTTCGGGACGTGGACCAATCAGATTCCCAGAAAGCCGATGTGTGTGTTAGGTTTGGGTCGTGAGCC
The DNA here is from genome assembly GCA_963682095.1 of Potentilla sterilis. Taxonomy (NCBI): domain Eukaryota; kingdom Viridiplantae; phylum Streptophyta; class Magnoliopsida; order Rosales; family Rosaceae; genus Potentilla; species Potentilla sterilis. Next base: position 2,772,489 of record OY821765.1, read on the forward strand.
GCCTGTCGTATAGATCACTGACACGTGTGTACGCCAATACGAAGGCCGTAGTTCCTATTTTGGGGAATTTTCCTTTTCTCTGAGGACGAAAATACCCTTCTGATCATTTTAAATGCCCGCTGTGTCCTCTGAGCTTCAAAAATATAATCATGGTTTTTTGCGACACTGAGCTTTCTGATTAAACAAGAAAGGTGGGGTATTTTTAAGGTTTTGTTTCATGGGAGCTTTCCACAAAGAGATAGGGTGGGCAAAGTCTCCCCATTTTGGAATTTTTCAAAATTAATTAATTTACACAAGTTGGTACTTTTGATCACTATAATAACTATTAGCCATTTAATAATCAAGTTTTAAATTTACATGTCTACTAATCCACTATTATACCTATGAAAGTGGGTTCCCCAGATACTTATGAAATTCCAGTCATGGTTGTTTTATATACTAAATTGTATATCAGACTGATTAGGTATTTAGCAAGTACTAAAGGTGGGGAAAAGTGTCACAAAAAAAAAAAAGGTAGGGAAAAGGTGCTAGAAATCTATTTTGGTGGTGAAGGTAGTAACCTCTAAAAGAACTTAGGTTTACTAATAAAATGTTTGCAGGGATAATGACAACAATAGAAAAGGCAACAAAACGCGATACTTTCGAAGTCTCAGTCGGAAAGGTTGATCTACATATAAAATTAATTCATAAGTGCGATTTACCATGTGAATATAGTGATTCAGATTATTACTGAGATAATGATAAAATGAATTTAAATAAATTTTAATGAGTTATATATTTATTAAAAACTAATAGAAATTGGATATGCATCAACATTCACTTTCTCATTATTCCATTTAGCAAATGTATTACGTAATTAAACAAGTCTCATAACATTTGTTATCACCTCATCCAATCTTAATTGGTACTTTCTCTTTTTTTGGGAAGAGCGATAAGGATTTATTAGATTCTCTAAGAAGAAAATAAAAATAAATAGTTTTTTTTTTCTGGTTCGAATAGTTTTATAGTTCTACCGTTCAATTAAGAAGATTTTCACAAAACAATATGAAAATTTCTTTTCATAAAACAATATGAAAAGTTCGACATGTTAGTACTAAGGTATATATATTATTTTTTTACAAAATAAAGTGACAAGTAATATTTTAATATACATGAAAAATTATTCTACGCACCCTGAAGTACAAGTAATAATTGACACTCAAATATGTAATTTCAGTCATTTGTTTAATTATTAACTATTCGCATGACCATAATATTTAAAAAGTGTGTGACGATAAAATTAAGCTATTATACTTATAGAATGTAATAAAATAAGATAATGAAATCTCATAATAATCGTGACTAAAGGTAATAGGTTCGAGACATTCAAGAGTTGTAGCTTTTGGGTAGGGCCACCTATGAATTTTTCACGGTTAGAATAATTTTTATCTTTCGCAAATCTAATATGCTGTGCCGTTGTTTCTTTCACAAATTTCAAATATTTTCTCAACGAGATTTCATGTATTTTGAGGGTACCATTTGATACCAAATTCAGTCTCCGCCATGGATCATGACACATGTGAAGAAGATGAAGGAACAATATGATTGGTGATCATGCATTAGGCATCGTCATACCCAACCAAGAAGGATAGATCATATCCTTTCTTTCCCCAATCAAGATTTATTTTATGCTCATGATTTCTTCCCCTAATTAAGCAAAGCTACTCCCACCGATAATGGGCACCCCGGAGAATTTCTAAAAGATCAAGGGCACATTCGACACTTTGATTCTCACCTAAAGAAAAGCTTCACGTGCATCACGGCACCCCATTATTAGTACTACTTTAGTTTTGTTCCTATCACGTTAACTAAGAAAAGAAAGTTTCCTTTTTCCTTTCCGAGGAGAGCACAAGGTTACCAAATGAGGAAATTGGCGTGCGGACCCAATTAGCTAGTTTGCCAAACCTGACCCGCTACTTTTTTTTTTTTTTTTTTCTTCGGTTAACAACCAACAAGGCAACAACTATGAAATGAAAACCAAGTACTCTGTGAGAAGATTCTACCTGCCAATTGAGGAGTTTGTCCCTCACCTACTGGTAAGTTCCAAAGTTAGCACTATCAAAACCCACTTGCAGTTTCATATGACATACCCAGAAATAGTAGCTCTGAAGCATGACTCTACAATTCAACCATACCAAAATAGGTAACTTTCAACTTTATAGCATAATTGTAATAATGAAAATAAATTACTAGAGTCGAATATTTTTGGTTTTCGCTTAAAACGCGCAGTGATAAGTTTCTTTATCATTTGCATACTTTTCTCTGATCGTGAGCCAACATGTATTTAAAACTTCAACCGTTTTTAAAGTTCATTTACAGAGAGAGGACATCGAGCACCGATAGTAGTATGACCCACTTACGCACTATTACATTACTCAATACTTATCAAGAATTTTAAGTATTATTATGCTTGAAGTATAGTATAAATCTATCTGCATATTTAACTCGATCTAACATAATGACAAAATGACATATGAGTTGTCACATATATGAGTGAATACATATAAAATTTAGCTCAAATGATCGCGAGACATTTATTTTGTCACATATTCTGTGATATTATCTTTTAAGATATGATTATGAGTTCCGTGTTTACAACGCGCGCGTTGTGATGCACCAAAATTCATAAGTGGCCTTTCATTTTAGGGTAGAATACCCTTGTGTAAAATTTTCTTCTCGCCATTATTGGAAAATTTGTTGCAAAGAATGCAAACGAATGACAATGAAGCTTTTAATTCAAGTTCAGTAGAAGGAAGTTGAAGAAGTTTACAAATAAAAATGACGTACATAGAGTATTAATATCCTATATATAATGATATCGAGTATCTCTACACAATACGTACATATATTCTAATAATATAGTATAAATCAAGACTATATCGAGAATTTTAAATATTATTGAACTTTAACCAAGTAATTTAATATTTTAAGTATAACATAAATATGTGTGCAGATTTGACTCGATCTGACATAACGATAAAATGACATGTGAGTTGTTATACCCTTACATGGGTAAATATGTAAATTTTAATATTCCATGAAGTATGATTGTGAGTTCCGCATTTACAATACATTGTGTTGCATCGTAAACCCTCCAATTTGGGTGAATATATATATTTCGTCTTCAATGATAGCGAGAAATTTATCTAGTCACATATTAGATACATCGCTTTTTGTCATGATATATATGTTACTCATCCTTAAATGAACTCAAGTATTTGGTTGAATCATGGGTGTGAGAAATTTTTTAGTATATTTAAAAAATGATATAAACCTATAACCGCATATGTGGTTTGATATCGTGTAACTATAAAATGAAATGAAGTTGTCGGAAATTAATGTTATAAATTATTTTTCATGTATTGTTATTGTGAAGAGAATCTATGAATTGGTTACAGATACTTTGTGTACAGCATATTGTGCTGCGCCAAACTTCATAAGTGAATCAGAATTTCCTATGCTAAGTCAATGCTTCCACCATGCAATTCAAGAACTTGCTTCATCGATTGTGAAGGAATGGCGGTTGAGATCAGTATTAGAGTAAAATCAATTTGGGGAAAATATTGAAGGAATGGTGGTCGAGGACGTGCTCGGTTGCTTTCACCTTACCTCTTTACCATATATCCCATGGTCAATCAGTTTGAAGCTAATCAAACAACCCAAGTAAAGAGTGTGAATTAAATACGAATACCAGACGATACTGTTGGGATTGCCCGCTTTGAAAGTTTGGTGCTGCAAAATCATAATAGGGTGTTCGTTTTGCACTTGTGGGTAGAACGTACGACCAATGAGGAAAGCTCAAGATCTGTAACTGTACCATTCCTTGTTAGAAAGTATAGTTCAGATGCACAAGTGTCAATCATCAGGTTGAAGACTCGACATCGATCACCGTACCCTTCTCTTTTTCTTATTGGTTAAATACCATAAATTACGACAATATATAGGTTCCAGTGAACACTTTCAAAGAGTGGAATGCCAGCTTACAGACTCATTGTTACTTAAAATTTTATAAAGCAGGTCGTACATGCAGCACCACGCTTGGTATATAAAAGAATTAGTCAGTGAACTATCCTACATATATATATATATATATATATATATATATATATAAAAACTCTCCCACAATATTATTCCAAAAATTACGGTTACTCAATGAGGAAGGACACTTCAATTTGATGTCCTCAAGGTACGTACCTGGCTTCGAAGTTACTGGAGATCCTCTGCCCATTGGGGAAAAAATTGTCCCTCACCTGAGGAATACAAGTTCCAAAGCTGGCCTCACCTGGGAAATACAAGTTCCAAAGTTGGCAGTTTTCCGGTATATATATATCAAACCCACTTGCAATTTGATATGAGGAAATAGTAGGAAACATGCACGACTCCTCATTGAACCATACTTATCATCATATCTGTATAGATTTTAATTAAAATGAAGAGTAAAAAGTTCTTGGTTTTCCCATAGCATATTTGGTGGCAATTTGTTCACGTAATTTTCGATTTATGTGTATTTCAAAAAATTAAGCAGCCTCTCTCATTAATTTATGGGAAAATGTCTATTTGGTGCTAATTTGACCCCCTGACTGCCCATTCAAATGACAAACTTATTTTTTTCCCCTATTCAACATAAGGTAACAACTCTATTGCCCATTTGAACAAATTTTTTTCAATTCTAGTACAAATTTAATTTTTTTTCTTCCTTTTTTGTCCTTTTGTCTTATCTAACATATTTTTGAATTATAATGTGTTGAGAAAGTGGAAGATAAAAAAACAAACTTTGCCGAAATATCACCCAACTCCTCCGGCCTCCCATGGCCGGTCGCCGGAGCCTGGTCGCCGGATTCCGGGCACCAATTTTTTTTTTTCGCCGGAATTTTTTTTTTCGCCAGATTTTTAATTTTTTTTTTTTTTTTTTTTTATAATCAGGTTATTGACGATGGTTACTAACCCTCAGTAAATAATTTACAGATTACAGTAAATAATCGATTATTGACCCCCGGTAATCGATTACTGGGAGTCAGTAATCGGTCAGTAATCAGGTTACTGACCCCCAGTAATCAATTACTGACCCCCAGTAATCAATTACTGACTCCCAGTAATCAGGTGGTCTTTTTCCCTATATAAAATGATGATTAAATAGACACAATCATGCTCAATTTGGAGTGGTTCAGAAGCTTTAAAAGGAAAACACATCTTACTTTGCTTCAGATTTTATGTGTATACCTCTTGCACGTGTACCTTCAATCAATGAATATATGGTGGGAGGGTTTTGAAGCTAGGGAGAGCTTCGTTCTGATAACGTTTTAGAGTAAAATGGAGAAAACATAGAGAGAATGAGATAAGAAAATGTAATCAGTAATTATTTCATTGATAGGTGACCCTTTTATAAGGGGAGTTTACAATATGAAATAGGTCTTTCAGTCATATTCTACTTCTAGTCCTACACTACCAGAAAAAAGGCTTTTGCCGACGAAAAAAAAAAAACGGCCGACGAAACCAATTTTCGTCGGCTATTCTCAATAATGGCCGACGAAAATTGTTTTCGTCACTAAAAAGAAAAAAATCGTCGGCTATTCCCCTAGAATGGCCGACGATTTTTTTTTTCGTCCCTAAAAAAAAAAGTCGTCGGCTATTCCTACTGAATGGCCGACGATTTTTTCTTTCGTCGCTAAAAAAATTATTTCGTCGCCTACACCCCCTAGAATGGTCGACGATTTAAAAATTTCGTCGCCTATTCTCTGAAAGTATAGCCGACGAAAACTTTAGTAAGTTTGGCCGACGAAATTGTCATTTTCGTCAGCTATAAGTTTATATATTTTCAGATCAAAACCCGGTTTACTGCAGATTTAGCGTCCGGCGTCCGAATGACGATTGTGATACCATTCCAGAAATGGAACGACGCCAGGAATCAAACTCATAGCATTGCCACGACGTGTGTGCCTTTTCGGGCTTTCGAGTTCGTTTAGGGCCTCAAAACGGCAGTTTAATATGTTTTCAAGATTTAAGTTTTCTAATTTATTTTGTTTTAAACCATTGCTTCATCCTTCAAATGCAAAAATGTTGTGAAATAAGATATGACCGAAATAATGAAATACGCCTACGGTTGAAAAATGACAAGATTCTGATAAAATCTGAGTGTCGAAAGATGCGGCCAAAGGTTTTATTCTTTCGTTTCCCTAATGGTAGCGTTACATTCGGTAAATATTTTGAGGAAATTTTTTATACGATTAGTTGCATCTCATCGATTTGAAACTATCATCTGTTGAAGGTCAGGCAAAAAAACGTCATTTAGACAGTCCAATTACCATTTCTAAGCGTTTAGAGGTTTGACTCACCCGGTTGACCGTTCCGATCGAGCCTTTAACGTTGTCAGTTGAAGTTGAATTTTTTTCCATACATGTATTTAATCTAAACGGTGATATCTGACGGTTGAAATAGATTTTCTAAACTTTTACATTCAAAATCAGAACATATGCACTAATGTTCCTTAACTTGTTTACTAAGTGTTTAAGTGAATGTATAGTTTCAAATAGTTACTATACGTACACTCTTCAAATGCAAATATGTCGTCAAATAAGATATGACCGAAATAATGAAATACGTCTACGGTTGAAAAATGACAAGATTCCGATAAAATCCGTGTGCTGAAATAATGAAATAAGTCAAAACCCGGTTTACTGCAGATTTGGCGTCCGGCGTCCGAATGATGATTGTGATACCATTCCGGAAAGGGAACGACGCCAGGAATCAAACTCGTAGCTTTGCTACGATGTGTGGGCATTTTCGGGCTTTCAAGTTCGTTTAGGGCCTCAAAACGGCAGTTTAGTATGTTTTCATAGAATAGCCGACGAAACATTGTAAATCGTCGGCTATTCTCTAAGTTTAGCCGACGAAAATTAGATTTCGTCGGCTAAACTCTTGTGATCCGCGCCTTTTTATTGTCCGCCGTTGGATGGCTCAGATCCGACGATGTTCATAGAATAGCCGACGAAATATTGTAAATCGTCGGCTATTCTCTAAGTTTAGCCGACGAAAATTATATTTCGTCGGCTAAACTCTTACGATCCGCGTCTTTTTATTGTCCGCCGTTGGATGGCTCAGATCCAACGGCTGTTGATTTTTCAAAGTATAGCCGACGAAATATATTAAATCGTCGGCTATTCTCTAAGTATAGCCGACGAAATATATTAAATCATCGGCTATTCTCCTTCTAAATCTTTTAAATCGCTTCCTCCCGCCTTTTTTCTCTCCTCCTTCCCCCCCTCCTCCGGCCTCCTCCTCCTCCTCCTCCTTCCCCTCCTCCTCCGGCCTCCTCCTTCTCCTCCTCCGATCAGGTATTTTTTTTTTGCCCAAAATGCAGTTATAGCCGACGAAATTGACATTATTTCGTCGGCTATAACTTTAAAATATTAATATATTCCGACGAAATAGCCGACGAAATAGCCTAAATCGTCGGCTATACTTCAGAACAAATAGCCGACGAAACCAAATTTCGTCGGCTATAACTTTAAAATATTAATATATTCCGACGAAATCGTCGGCCATACTCGAAAATAGCCGACGAATTTCGTCGGATATTTGACAAAGCTTTGGTCGACGAAATCATTTTCGTCGGCCATAATTCGTCGGCCAAGGTTGGAATGGCCGACGATGTTGTTTTTTTCGTCGGCCATTACTTTTACCGACGGATTTTTACCGACGAATTATAGCCGACGAAATTTTCGTCGGTAGAAGGAATAGCCGACGAAAATTTGGAATAGCCGACGAAAAAATTTCGTCGGCTATTCTGTCAAAGCTGGTAGTGCTATCAGATAGAAATACTTGACTAAGTCTGAGTTTGACTAATTCAAACACCTAATAGCTGTTGCTGCATTTGGATAAGCACATCTCATATATCCTTCAACAGTATGGAGTGTAAAACAATGAGTTCTTTTTATCATTTTCAAAGTGAGATGGCTTTTTTTGATAATTTTTTTTTTAAAAGAATTTATTTTTAAATAATTGTTTGCAAATATATTAACAAATGCTCTTGTGGTTCAGTGGTTGAGGACAGAACATTTAAAAGAAAGGATCCAAATTTGGAAAAACAGAAAAGAAAAGATGGCATGGAATATGACCAATTACAATTACATTATCTGCCATTTTGCATTCATGCACCAACTCCACTGAGCTGTACTTACCATCCTCATCTCCACTGAGTCTAATCCATAGTGATTCATATACATCCCAACACCTCTTTTCTTCATTCCAAATCCTCAAAGTAACTCTCAAAAACACACCCACTTGAAATCCATACGACCAGCCATGGAGATGGAGTACTCCCACCTCTTGCCTGTTGTTTTGGCCCTTTCAGTAATATTTCTCTACTCTCTGATCCTCAAATACTCCTCAAGGGTAGTTAGAAAACTCAACCTTCCACCGCAAGCCGGCGGTGCTAGGCCGATAATCGGCCACCTCCACTTATTGAGAAGCGCATCAGAACCACCCCACAAGGTGTTGGGTAAGATGGCCGATAAATATAGACCCATCTTCACTATAAAGAAGGGGATGAAGAGAACCATAGTCGTCAGCAACTCGGAAATGGCCAAGGAGTGTTTAAAGACAAATGACGTCATCTTTGCTGGCCGTCCGAAGACTCTAGCCAGAGAAACCCTCGGCTACGACGGTGCCTTCTTTGTCTTCAGCCGTTACGACCACTACTTCAGGAAGATACGGAGGATTGTCATGACGGAAGCTTTGTCCAGTCACCGCCTCGAAACCCTAAACACATTCGGGAATCCGAAGTGAACGCAGCGATAAAGGGCATCTTCAACAAAATCAAGAGGGATGGTCATGATGGTTCAAATTCGGAAAAGGGTTCTGGGGTGGTGGTGGAGATGGAAGAGTGGTTTGAAGGCATAAACGAGAACGTGATATTTCGGATGATAGTAGGGAAAGGATTTTCAGAAGCTGGGAAGATCTTAAATGCGGAGAAAGGTGATTTGATATTGAGGCAGAAAATTAGGGGTTATGTGAAATTGCTTGGGGCTTTCGCAGTGTCGGATACCATTCCATTTTTGGGGTGGTTGGACTGGTTTAGGATTAAGAGAGAGATGAAGAAGATAGCCAAAGAGGTGGATTTTATGCTTGAGGGATGGTTGGAAGAGCATAAGCAGAAGAGGAAGATGAGTAACTCAGAGGGTGATGGTAATGATAATGAGAGAGATTTCATGGATGCGATGATTTCCATTTTACATGGTGATGACATTGTTACTTCTTCTACTTATGATGCGGATACTATCAATAAAGCTGTCTCTCTGGTATGCTCATTCTGAACACCCAAATTCTCACTTGCACTTCTACTATATATCTTACTTTCGATCTGTTTGGTGATTAGAATCATTGGATTACTATACATTTTACGGTCATTAGATAAAACTTCAGTGGTAGTAGCTATAAATTTCAGTCACTGGCCATCAAGTGAACATCTCAAAAACATATTAAGGTACTTTTTAGACGTGTTAATAATGCACAATTAATTTGCAGCAGATCTAAGATAAATCTTGTTCTTAATCAAAATATAGTCATTCTCCAGAAAACAAAAATCAAATTATCAAAAATTTCTATTATCTATCTTATTATTAGTTGTAAGTTGTAAGTTGTAACCAATATCAAAGTAGTTGATAATGGAAGTTATGTAACCATATTTGGACGTCTGGTACGGCTCTTCCTCAACATATCTAAACATCTGGTCTAGCCGTCTAGTCCTGAATTCCGTAACCAAGTTTAGAGTTTCTACTTCTTTCTTCATAATTCTTATTCTATGAAAGATAATTAGCGGGGGGGAGTGATAATTATAGTCCAATTTTCTCGAGCAACCTACGCTTTGCATGTTGCTAATTGCCAAGCAAATATATTGTGTACTCAATTAATATTGATTAGTACTTGTTTTGCAGACTATTCTCTTAGGAGGTATAGATACTATAACCGGGACATTGACATGGATTCTGACTTTACTTCTCAACAACCGTGAAGCGCTAAAGAAGGCTCAACAAGAGTTAGACCAGCATGTTGGTAGAGAGAGGCAAGTCAAGGATTCAGACATTAAAGACTTGGTTTATCTCCAAGCCATTATCAAAGAAACCCTGCGCTTATACCCTCCAGGACCAATCCCAAACCCTGATCACGAGTCCATGGAAGACTGCGTCGTCGGCGGTTACCATATCCCCGCAAAAACTCGCCTCATCATTAACATTTCCAAGATTCATCGTGATCCCAAGGTGTGGCCTGAACCAAATGAGTTTCGGCCTGAGAGGTTTCTCACAACCCACACTACTGGAAAACCCAAACGAAGCGACGACTTTTTGTCGTCAAAAGTCGTTGCTTCGACACTGAAGAGACAAAAAAGTCGTCGCTAGAGGTCGTCGCTTCGTTTTCGTCTTTTCGATTCGAGGCGACCACTTTTGCTACAAAAGTCGTCGCTTGGACATTTCAAGCGACGACTTCAAAGTTTGTCGCCAAATTATGAGCGACGAAGTTTGAGTCGTCTCCTCGCATTCGAGGCGACGAATTTTGGGTCGTCGCTTCCAATTCTAGGAGACGAAGTTTGGGTAGTCGCTTACAATTTGAGGGGACGAAGTTTGGTTCAAAAGTCGTCGCTAGAGTGTATGGGATGATAAAATTCATGCGACGAATATCAATGTTCGTCGCTTCATGTCTCCATTTTCGTTTTAAAAAAATTTCCCGCCGATTTCGTTTAATTTTGTATTCATGGTTTTTATGTCCAGTTTTTGGAGGCGGTGGAGGAGGCGACGGAGGAGGCGACAGAGGAGGTGGTGGAGGAGGCGACAGAGGAGGCGGTGGAGGAGGCGACGGAGGAGGCGGTGGAGGAGGCGACGGAGGAGGCGACAGAGGAGGCGGTGGAGGAGGCGACGAAGTCGGAGAACGAGGAGGCGCTCTGCCATCGCTGCGGGGTTGGGGAGGAGGAGAGGGAGGGAGGGAGGCGGTGGAGGAGGAGAGGGAGGGAGGCGGTGGAGGAGGAGAGGGAGGGAGGAGAGGGAGGCAGTAGAGGAGGAGAGGGAGGGAGGGAGGCAGTGGAGGAGGCGACGGCAAGGGAGGAGACGGAGTGAAGAGGAAGGAGGAGAGGGAAGAATATATATAAAACGACTTTGAATTATGGCCGTTAGATCTGGAAAATCTGACGGTTCATAGGGTGATCCGCGCAATGTGTTTTAATTGGTTCTCAGCATGTGGCGCGGATTCAACACTGAAGCGACGAAGTAAGACGAAATCCGTCGCTTCAATAATATATAAAATTGAAGCGACGAAGTAATACAAAATCCGTCGCTTCAATAATATTTAAAATATTTTAAAATTTTTATTGATTATACTGAAGTGACGAAGTAATACAAAATCCGTCGCTTCAATAATATTTAAAAGATTATAAAATTTTTATGAGATTATACTTAAGTGTACAACTTTTCGAAGCAACTATATAAAAGAAGTAAAATTTTGAAAAACACTGTGAAATAACATTTGATCATTATGATGAAATACAGTTATGGTAAAAAAATCACTTAAATCCGACAAAGTTAGAGCCCCGATCGACGCGGTCAACCTTATTTAAACTTATTTCTCTCTATGGGGAACCATAGTATCGGGAGGTAAAAGTTACTAAATTTTTACATGGCTGATTACGTCTCATCTATTTGAGAATTTAATGTTTGGAAGAGTCAACGAAACAAGGTCATCTAAAGGTACGTAATAGGGTTTTCGTGTGATAAGTTTTATGAAAATATGGTTGACCGTTTCGATCGAGCGTCGAACGTTTACGAAACGAGCTGATTTTTATACTCTACTCATATTTAACTATAACGATCACATCAGACGGTCAAATTTTTCATTTTGTGAATTTAGCCATTATAACGACAACATGCTTACTAATACGGTATAACTTGATTATAAGATTATACTCAAGTGTACAACTTTTCGAAGCAACTATATAAAAGAAGTAAAATTTTGAAAAATACTGTGAAATAACATTTGATCGTTATGATGAAATACGGTTATGGTAAAAAAATCACTTAAATCCGACAAAGTTAGAGCCCCGATCGATGCGGTCAACCTTATTTAAAACATATTAAACTGCCGTTTTGAGGGCCTAAACGAACTCGAAAGCCCGAAAAAGCCCACACGTCGTGGCAAAGCAACGAGTTTGACTCGTGGCGTTGTTTCCTTTCCGAAAATGTATTACAATCGTCAATCGGACACCAAATGCCAAATCTACAACTCTCCAAACTATGAAAATATGGTTGACCAGATTTCAAAACATGAAGCGACGACTATTGCTCAATACTTGTCGCTTCGTATAAGAAGTCAGCGACGAATATTGACGAAAGTTATAAAATCCGTCGCTTGAATTTTACGTCGGCGACGAACTTTGAATTTTCATCGCTACAGTTTACAAAACATTATTGGGAGGCGACAACAACCAATATTCGTCGCTTCAATAAGATGTGAGCGACGACTATTGATCAAAAGTCGTCGCTCTCGTTTTCTGAAGCGACCAATCCAATATTGGTCGCCTCAATGTGTTGAGGCGACGAACTTTGATTTTCCCTTTCCAATCTTCGTCGCCTCAATCCTTGTTTCCAGTAGTGCCACAAGAGCATCGATGTTAGAGGTCAGGATTTTGAGTTGATACCCTTCAGCAGTGGTAGAAGAACTTGCCCTGGAATTTATCTTGCCCTAAAGAGTATGCCTCTTATACTCGCTTCTTTGCTTCACGGGTTTGAACTTTCGACCCTCGGGCTGAGCCGGTTGACATGAGTGAGGCAGGGGGACTGACAAACCATAAGGCTTGCAAAGTTGAAGTGTTTCTCACTCCACGCCTTCCCGCTCGACTCTATGAGCATTAGTGTCTCTTGCCGTGGTTTGGGGTAGTTGTCAATGTTATGTACTCTTTGTGGCAACAAAACGGTTTCTAACGAGGCTGTAAACATGAAACCTTATTTTCTCAGTCCAGCTAGTTCAGAATTCTGTCCAAGGTCCATCAATTAGACTCGATCTATCAGTGACCTAACGTTGGATGGAATTTTAAGTTTGGACTGAGATTAATAAAGAGCATCCCAATGGTGCAAATAAAAACTTTTCTACCATGGAGAAACATTGAAATGCATGCTACTTGTGACTTTTCAATTGATAATAGGGCAAACTGTTATATGTTGTTACATTATAACTTTGTATTGAGTGCCGGTTTCATATAGTCAGTCTCCTCTTGCTCAAACATATTACGGATCAATGCAATGTGTATAGGATAGTCAATTTTGTTTATTCGGAACTTACAGATGGGGGACCTTCTAAGCGAATATAATCATACATGATCCCTTGAAAAGGACCGGTACTTCTTGGTTGAGTTAGAAAGATAGTATTGTCTCCCTCAACAAGCCGAGAGCTTGGTATATCGACCTTGTAAAGCCAATAGAGCCCGTGGATTCCATGTCTTGCTATGGAATTGTCCCTCCCTATCAAACCACTTGTAAATAGAGGAGGATTGTCCTTTGGGTTGTTTACTCGAACCTACAAAGATGTCAAAATCTACTAGTGAATAATGTATAAGAAGATATATATAGCTAACAAGATTCATATGAAGAAAAAAGAAGTGCTGATGTGGAATTTGATAAATTGCCCCAAAGAAATGTGAATTGGCCTGCCGGTTTCTCCTTCTCAACCTAGGAAGAACTTCTAAATATCATGACAAGTTAAACGGTATTCATACCTGTAATTCAGAAAGAGTTGCAGATGCAAGTGCTACTCTCAGCTTATACGTACCATTCTGGTCTACATCATCAAGCTTGAATTTGATTTGCCAAGTTGTTCCTTGATACTTATTGTCATCTTTCTTCCTGCAATACAAGAAACCAGGAGACTATGTTTAAGGTCAATGCTGGATCAATGCAATCACAATACGAGAGACTTTGCTAGGGGTACCGACCTGGGAACCTGAGCAAAGAACCACTCTTTGCTATAGTCACTAACGCCAACCGTGTAAACCAAGTCTGCATCAGGATATAAATCTGTGTATCTATCCCACAGTCCATACTGCCTAAACCTGCCACGTAAATATATTGCAACAGAATACACCAGTTAATATCTTAGTTGATACTTTGATTATTTATATGTCCAACTCTGACAACAATATAAAATGATCAGTTGATCACTAATTGAGATATTTTTGAGCAGTCATCTGACACCGACAAATACATTTTGGTCATCTAATATGAGTCTGTTATGAGATGTTATCAGCTTAAAATCGTAAATGCCAATGACTGATCGTCTCAGCGATACAATGCTAACACTCTTCCTTAAAAGCAGCCTCTCAGCAAGAAGATCGATATGGATACAAACTGATTAAATGGAAGCTAGCATGCAAGCAATGCTCTAGTACCATGATATGTACACAATCCAGGACCCAAAACATTACTTGTAGATGAAATGTAAATGTATCAAAAATAATAGGAGCTAGCATGCTAACCTGTCCGGATGATTGACAAAGAGATTGTTAATGTACTTGGGATTAGGATCAGGAACGTAAAACTCGGCAGCAGATCGATCTGGGATGCCTATTTCCCATAAGGTTGGGCCATCTCTAGGAGGCTCATACACAAGCTCACCCATATAAGCCTCACTACCTGCAATATTGCATTTCATTGTTTCCATTTTTGAATGCAAGACATATACATTCATTTCACCATGCATAATCTCATGCAAGAAAAACTAAGGAAGCTCATCCTAGCTACCTGAGGTTATAGGGATAACATCTTCATGTTGATAATCTCCAATAAAACCAGGAACCCATGCATTAAGGTTATAAGTACCGGCCCGTATGTTATTGATAGAAAAGTAGCCATCCTCATCTGTCGTTGTCCAAAATTGATAGTCCTGGCGATAAGTCATAACCAAAACCAACTATGAGATTATGAGGAAACTAAAGTAAATTTGGCAAAATGTTGGAACATAAAATCGAATACCATGCATATAGTTGTGTTCGGTTAATTACCTTGCATTCTCTTTGCCATGATCCAACGTCTCCTGGCGGGGCTAACCCAACATATGCACCATTGGCTGATATATAGTCATCGCTAATATATCTAGATGTGTAAAAACTAATATCAGGTCGATAACATAGATATGAAAACTGGTAATTTCTAGGATTTTTATCCACGCATACCTGTCTTGAATAAGTAGTCTACCACTAATGTTACCACGTTGGTCCGACTTGGGAAAATCTTCAGATGCTGGGAAGCAGTATGGCCAGCTTTGGACTTCAATCATCATCTGAGTGAGAAGCAATCCATCAATATTAATTATTTGGCTCAGAGAAATGTGCCGGTTTATCATTGTACAAGAATATATATATTTACTTGTGTTTTAGCATCCTCCCATAATGAAATCAACGGGTCATTTCCTGCATACTCCGAATTGACATACATAAAAACAGGGCCGAAAACTTTCTTCCAGTATTCACCGGCTGCAAATTTTGGCACCAGATCTTCCCCAGAATAATGAGCGCTTAGAAACATCTGATTGATGATCATCATCGTACAACGTTAGATTATCAATGACAAAAACTTTTGGTAAAGTACGTAGTTATCAACTTATCATAATAGGGCTATTAGGGCACATATGACACTGAGTTTTAGGTCTAGTTACCGCCAGGGTGGTAGGGCCAACATGAGACGTAAGGTTTTGCTTAACAGGCCCACCAGATCGGAACTCGTTGCTGGGTGTAATTTGCCACAACCCCACTGGTGGATCAGTGCATATCCACCCATGTACCCCGTTATCCTTGTTATCACAAGAGTATTGGTACTTGTCATCCACCTTATAAATGAATCAAGCACATCAAACATCCATTTATAACAATATTAGGACAGATTTCAATAAAAAGAATACTAGACTACCTGAAAGTTATGAAGACAGCTATAGTATTCAACTGATGATAGATGTAAAACATTAGGTTTTAATGGGAGGAAAAGTAATATATAGCAATGCTTACTTCTCCTTTAAGATCAGGCTCGATCGGATTGGTGAGTAGAACTGCCTCTGGATACGCCAGGGGTTGGCCTCTGGGTGGTAAACGGTCATCAGGCAATGGCATGTATCTTTGCCTGTTGTCCGCCATGGCCATGTAGTGAAACCTGGTCATGCACAATGCTTTTACACTGTACCTCAGCAAGTTATGTTTTCTGGTATTGCGATTGTTCAGATATATGGATTCTCTACTTATTGTGAACCTTTTAAGTATGAATTGTCCATGACTATCATATTGAAAATCCAAGATGTGGGTAATGAATGTAAAACACAAGCTAATAAATAGGTAAATCAAGGCATATTCATATGTAATAATCACCCAAGCAAATTTCCCAAATCATACCTATTGACTCCCTAGTCCTCAATTTACGATTGATTTAAAACAAGGACTATAAAGATAGCTAAGGAATAGTTATGTACTTGTCTTTTCTGAGTTTGAACGCGATTCTGGTTTCTCCAAGCTCAAAAGCAGGCCATTCCTGTAAGTGCTCGTAGATAGCGTAAGAGTAGAAGCCTGAAGAACCTCGAACCATTATGAACCTACAAACATAATATTTGTGATCATCGTACAATCAATATTGAAGTTATCCATAGCTTGATCACGTGTTAGCAAACTGAGTAACAATGAGGAGTTGACGACCTTTTATCAATATTTAAGGGAACGAGCTTGCCCTCTTGGGAGGGATCCCAGGTTCGTTTAAAAGAGAGCTCCACCTGATCATCATTTTCCACTATAATCTCAAACTCTGTACCTTTGATCCTGCATTTTTATATGGCAATTAATTGTTACAGAAACGCCCTACTGATTTATATATGCCATTCAGTTTATTGAAAATTTGTCCCCAAAAAACATTAAGTTTATTCAGAAAGAACATGCTTGTACCATATAGTACCGTTGTAGATGGAAACATACAGTTTATGTGATAGTTTATTAGTTAGTTGATCATATTTGAACATTAGTTTTTTATGTATGCGTCTCTATCTACATGCAACTTACATGACAGATTCTAACAATTGAAATTAAATGTAAACTCATCTAAGACTATAATTTCAGGACGCTGCTTCTCTGATGATGGTATTTCTTATTGAGCTCAAATGGCCGGTTTCAAACCTCGCTCCAAATATTTACCGAAAATTAACTCCGGTAGTTAAAGCCTAAACCCTAAACACAAGAGAGAGGTGGAGGGCTTGAGACTTACACATCAAATATTCCTGTTGTTCCGGTACTCGCTTGGCTCCAAACCAGGTCCCAGTAGCTACATAAATGTTCATAATCCGGAACTAGAACTTAGGTTTGCATGAGGAAAAAACAGCAGAAAGAAAGACGTGCATGTGTCCCTAATTAAGCCTCATGTGTTGCAGTGTGATTTTGAGGCTAGATAACTGTACATACCCTCTATTAGTTTCCTCATTACGAATCTCCAGCAAGTTGTCAAGGCCATTGTATCGTATTCCAGTGACTATTCCCTCTGGATTTGACAATGTCACTTGGACAAATCCATTATCCATCATTACCTGCAGTACACATCCCATGAATCTACTTAATTAGCTTAAACTTTTTTTGCATACAGTAGTAGCTAGCAATTGAAATATTCAAATGGATTACATGACGATCTTGAATGAGCAATTGCACCCCAATAGGTGGCATGATGATAATACCGGCGCCGACTGCTACTTCCGGAGCTTGTGCAGCAGCTGGGGATTCCTGAAGATAAAGAACAATGGAAAATAAATAACTTGATTAAACACTAGCAAAATGACGATTATTTATGAAATGAAAACCACAGGGTACTTGTTCTTACCTGTTAAGGGTGAAAGCTGGCTGCATTGAGTAGAAACAAAGAAGGATTTATATAGGTTTATAAAAAAAATATTACGTTAGCCGTTTAGGTATAGTTTTCTTGAATTTAAGATAAAGCAACCTTTCCCTAGGTGCCCTTATCCTATAATGTTACTTAGTCGGCACCACTGTTTGTTAGGCTATATAAGCGTGCAAGAGTCGTTTGTGTAGATTGTGGAGTAGTGTTCTGTAATAGCTATTATGATAGTTATTTAATGGAGTACTACGAAAGTGTTATCATACAGTAGCATAATCACCCAGATAATATGGCCTTAAACATGCAATTTTGCTGACATAGCTAATCAAATGAATGAGAGTGAGAGAGAGAGAGAGAGAGAGAGAGAGAGCTTTGGTCATATACACACAATTACATCTTGAATAAGTCATTACATACCATTTTATTCTCCCTATACCATATATCACACAATGACACAAATATAAAATTGCACATCATATATTACGTACGAATATATGAAATTCATACTCAAGATGAACTCAAACCACAAGATGGGGGGCCTTCCAGTCGTATGTAGTCATACATAAGCCCTTGGAAAGGACTGGTGCATCTTGGTTGTGTCAGGAAGATAGTATTATCACCCTCAACAAGCTGAGCACCAGGTATATTGATGTGGAATAGCCAGTATATCCCATGAATACCATGTCTCGCAACTGAGTTATCTCTCCCTATCAGTCCAGTGGTAAATAGTGGCCGCCTTGACAATGGATCGTTAATCCGAACCTTCCAAATCAAACGGTAAACAATCAAAAAATCAGTAACAAGTTAATGAACGAATCAAGATTTTACCTGCATTTCAGCTAAAGTTGCAGATGCAATTGCCACTCGCAGTTTATAGGTGCCGTTTCGATCCAAACTGTTGATTTTGAACTTAATTTGCCATGTTGTTCCTTCATGTGTGTTGCCCTTTCGCCTGCAGTACACCAGTATTTACCAGCAGAGAACCATTGGTCATTATGAATCAGATTCACAAACATTTGTATTGAACTATACAAACCTGGGAACCTGAGCAAAGAACCAATCTTTACTATAATCACTGACACCAACAGTATAGACCAAATCTTCATGAGGATATAATTCAATATATCTGTTCCACAGACCATACTGCCTGAACCTGCCATAAGCACGAACTAAATGTTTGAGTCCTTAACTTCCATGATGGCATTTATATGAGTATCAGTGAAGCTAGATGCTATTAGATATTATAAATTATGTTTCAACCATTTGCACACTAGGAGTAAATAATGCTAGTTTTGACCACCCAGATATGAACATCCATGAACTTTAAATTTTTTTCAAAGATTGCAATAGAAGACGGCTAACCTGTCAGGATGATTAACATAAAGCTTATTTATATACTTGGGATCTGGATCAGGAACATAAAACTCTGCAGCGGAACGATCAGGAATGCCTATTTCCCACAATGTAGGCCCATCTCTTGGAGGTTCATACACAAGGTCACCCATTTCAGTAAAAGAACCTGGATTACAAGTTACCAAAACTGGTTCACATTACGATAAATGAAAAAAGAGAAACAATTGATTTGGATTTCAATTGGTTGAGAACAACACCTGAGGTTATGTTAATGATTGCTTCACACCGGTAATCTCCAATAAAACCAGGGACCCAGGCATACAGATTGTAAGTCCCAGTACGTATATTTTTAATTGAAAAATAACCTCTGTTATCTGCCCTTGTCCAGAATTGATAGTCCTAAGAAGCACAAGAATAACAACCATCCATAAGAATAATGTATGATGTAAGTAAGATGAATGTACATAATCAACTATTGCATATAATAGATCGCTGTCATTCATCAAAAGAGTAGATGCTTTAAAAGGTGAGACAGAGACCCATGTTAACAGCATATCACAACAGATTTCTATATCTCATTTTAGGCCTAAAAACCACAATAAATGATCACCATTTGGTGGCGAGAATAAATAGCACGAAAAAGCAACAAAAATTGGAATCAAGCAGATTCTGTTGTACTTAAATTGCAGACATTGAGTGGAAGATTTCAAATTACATTCAGCAAAAAGAATGTCGACTAATTTCTTAGTGCTTGTGGACCTTATATACTGTCAGCCAAAAGTTTTCTATACCAAAGTTACACAAAATGTTAGGATATTATAATATAAAGGGTTATCCAATTTGGAAAACATGTAATACTTATAGATTTCATGAAGGATCACCTTGCACTATAGTCTTTATGATATGAAGCGTTATGCCAATCAAATACTTATAGATTTCACAAAGGATCACCTTGCATTCTCGTTGCCATGATCCTACATCTCCGGGTGGGGCCAAACCAACATAAGCATCATTTGCTGGAGTATAATCTTCGCTAACATACCTGAACATTACAATGACAAAGACTTTCATTACATTCGTGGGAAAGTAGGTACTTGAGAATCATTAATATATTTTCTTTTGGCAATGACAGGGTATCAATTAATTACTTGGAAACACTTGAAATCATTTATCCTCCACACATTTCAATTACTTTCCTAGCCTCAACCTACCATTTCAAAACTTAAACAAAAGAGGAAAACACAAAAAAAATGAGAGAGAGAGAGAGAGAGAGAGAGAGCACAGTTAATTGTCAATATAAACAAATAAGCAAACCATATGCATGAATAGTTGAATACTTGAACATACTGCAACTATAAATGATAACTAATGGGATAGAGGAACCTCTTCCCTTGACTTTGCAAAGGTAACCTAAATGCCAACCTGTCCAAGACAAGTAGTCTACCGCTCACATTACCCCGCTGATCCGACTTTTGGAAGTCCTCAGAAGCTGGGAAACTATATGGCCAGCTTTGGACTTCTGCCATCATCTGAACATCATTTTGCATCAGCATTTACCAATGATAATGCTGATGAAAAATTATACTGTTTTTATGACTAACCTGTCTTTTAGCATCCTCCCATAGAAAGAATGGATCATCTCTATTATTTGCGGAATTTAGATAGATAAAAACAGGGCCAAAAACCTTCTTCCATGGCTCACCACCTCTAAATTTTGGGTCCAGATCTTGTCCCGCATAATGAGAACTAAGAAATATCTGACGGCACAAATGAAAAGTTATAAGCATAGCTAACACGAACCAAATTATAATATCATGTATATTGAGTCAGTCACCCACATTGCAGAATTCTACTAATGTCTAGTATTCTAATATAGTCACATACTGCAAGAGTGGTGGGGCCGACATGTGAAGTAAGACTCTGCTTTAAAGGTCCACCAGATCGGAATTCATCACTGGGTGTGATCTGCCAAAACCCGACCCCTGGGTTGTTGCATACCCAGCCATGAACCTGAATGTCTTTGTTCATACAGGAGTACTGGTACTTGTCATCGACCTGCATCCCAAGTAATTGTGGAACACATGAACCAGGAAAAGAAACAAACTTATCTAATAACCAACTATACAGGTGAGCTATTGCTAAGAAGACAAACCTTAAAAACAAACTAACTAGAGAGTTGTAATAAAATAATCCCCACATACGAAAAATAAACATTATCGTGGTAGACAATAGTAGGAAATTGTGAGAAGACTACCTCTCCGGCAAGCTCTTTATTCTTGGGATTCAGAAGTAGCACAGCTTCTGCGAAAGCCAGGGTTTGGCATCGTCCTGACATCCGATCATCAGGTAGGGGCATGTATCTTTGCCTGTTGTCTGCTATAGCCATGTATTGAAACCTATTCCCCAAATTGAACGAGTGTTAATTCAGCGACAGGTGCTAAATTACCAAAGAGAATATGATAATAAGACTTTCTATGGTTGAGCATATGAAGATGGAATAGATCAATACATGATGTAAGACAAGCAAATAG
This sequence comes from Potentilla sterilis, assembly GCA_963682095.1. Classification (NCBI taxonomy): domain Eukaryota; kingdom Viridiplantae; phylum Streptophyta; class Magnoliopsida; order Rosales; family Rosaceae; genus Potentilla; species Potentilla sterilis. The sequence goes on from OY821765.1 coordinate 2,794,297, forward strand.
AAGCAAACAAAGTGATAGAGATATAGAACAGGATAAAGAGAAGATAACTATGCTAAAACCAGAATGTTCTCTACCAATACACAAATTTCAAGCACTAATTTACAATGAGGCCTAGTTATACATCCATAGAGGCTATATAATAATAATAATTTTATACCCAAAAATAAAAATAATGCAGTATTATATTTTAAATACTAATTACAAGCTCTATAAATAAACTAAACAATCTCTAAACTGTAGGAAACATAATATTTGATTTTCATGTACCCTAAAAAAATACAAAGCCCATTCTTGCATATATATATGGCATAACAATGCTTTAAAAGTTAGTTTTTCATATAAATGGTTTCTACCAAATCGATATGCATAACAGGAAATATATATCTGATGACATGAAAAAGAAGTTTACTTGTCTTTTCGCAGCTTGAAAGTTATTCTGGTTTCACCAATTTCAAAATCAGGCCAATCCTTCAGATGCTCATAAATTGCATAGGAGTAGAAGCCCGAGGAACCACGAAGCATTACAAACCTGGATACATTAGAGAAAACAACATTCATGAGAGTAAGCCTAAATTCAACATAGGTAGCCCTTGGTTTTACTAATAGCACTGAAAACTTCAAATAAAGTTAGCAGTGACCTTTTGTCTATATTTAAGGGAACACATTTGCCCTCCAAGGAGGGATCCCACGTTCTTGTGAACGAAAGCTCAACCTGTTCCTCATTCTCCACAATGACCCTGAAATCAGTACCTTTAATCCTGTATGGCCATCGAATAATTTTTCATTAACCATGATCAGATACTTTCAGAAGCTTCACTACTATTTTAATAAACAAAAGAAGAGAAATACATACACATCAAATGTTCCCTTAACTCCTGGACCACTCCAAACAAGGTCCCAATACCTATATAAACAAATGGAATCTACAGTCAATTCCTAATCTCATAAGCTAACCAATGTAACATATAAGGCAAACCAAGACATATATAATTGTGCTACATGCTTTTATACAGAACTCTGTCTGAAACTCTGAACTGTTTACCTTAAATTTGCAACAAAAAAGAAGCAGAGACACAAAGTTAATACCCTCTATTATGTTCAGCATTGAGAGGTTCAAGCAAATTGTCAATCCCATTGTATCGGATTCCCGTGATGATACCATCCGGGTTTGATAAGGTGACTTGGACTATGCCATTATCCATCACCACCTGCAAAACCAAAACACACATAACCGAAAAATCACTAACTTTCCTTCAACAACAAAAATCCAAACCAACCCTTTAACATATCCAACCATATCAAATACAACAACTTCTTATCTGACTAAGAAACCGAAAGGCTCAAAATTTGACTTACATGGTGACCCTGATTATGCAACCGCACTCCTGCAGACATGGGAGCCTGAGACCCTTGTTGGTCTATTAGAACTTTCTTACCACAACAACAAAGTGAGAGACCCAGTTTCGCTGTTTCTGTAATACACCACATAATTCTATCAAAACCCAACTCAGAATTCAAATCTCTGCCTCTAGGACTACAAACCCATAAGAAAGCTTGGATTTTTAATACTGGGTTACTATCAAATTACGAAAAACGTGGGGATCATATGCTTTTCATATTGACAAAGATCACAACTTTTAAGACTGAAAATGCGAAAGTTTAATGTGGTTAAAGTTGGGATGCTTACTTGAGCGAGAGAAAGAGAGAGGTGGGGTTATGAAGTTACGGAGATGCCCATGGAAATGTCATCATCGTCGGCGAGAAGAACAAGAGAGAGAGTGAAGGGTGGTGGTGACGGTGATTAATGTGAACAAGAGAGAAGCATGTGTTGATCATTTGGTGCCGTTGCCGCGCATAGGAGGAAGACGACGGTTTGGTTTGATTTATTTACAGGGTCTCACGCCACTTCCTTCTCATATACCGCAAGGTAAGTAATATTTTACTTTCATTTTTTACCGTGAATTTTTATTTTTTGTATGAAAGGGAGGTCAATTTTAATAGAAAAGAAAAATCATTAATTGATGTAATTCACCAATTACTTCATCACAGCTCGGAATGAATTGTCCGACCATCTTAGTGGGATTGTAATACCGTAAGATATTTTCATGAGAACAAAACAAGAAGAAGTTACTACATAACTACTTGTAAGGTTTGGTTTGGTAAAATATAGCATCTTGCTATTGTTCATCACTAGTTGTAATTTCAAGATTTCTATTGAAAGCAAATTAAGGTTTTGTGAAGATGAGTTTATCGTATGAATAACAATGACCAATAAGCATAAATGAAACATGAAAACTGATTATTTAGGTTTTTTCATGAGTGAAAATACTGTGATATTCTGATACCTGTATATAGGAAGATGACAATGAGTCACTAGGAGAAAACTAGTATATCAGCAATGACCCAACTTAGGAGGATATTTATACATGGATAATAGATTTAGGGGATAATATGTGGATAATTGCTTATAAAACTTATCTCCATCTTAGAGCAAGTCCAATTGATATGTCATTTAGTAAATGTCAAATTTGAATTTGACATGTGACTTAGCAAATTTGAATTATTATTGTTTGACATTTTTTTGCTCCAATGGATGTGTCAAAATTTAAACATTATTATAATATAAATTAGGAGGAAGAGCTAAAAGATAAGATAATGAAAATAATAATAAAATAATAAGTGACATAAATGAGAGAGAAAATAATGATAAAATAATAAGTGACATTAGTCTTGGTTCATGTCAAACTTGACATGAAGGGACTCTGTGTCAAATCCACATAGATTTTTACCGTTCTTGCTGAGATGGCAAAAATGACATATCAATTAGACTTGTTCTTAGTAGTCAATCACGGGACATTGATGATTACACACTAATTCAATCGTCCACCAACTGGTAAAGACTACACTGTTATATACTTGCATTCCATTTGTCACGTCCATAATGATTTCAGAAGAAAAAAAAAATCAGTGATTTGAAGAATAGTTTAACCAAAATTACTTGGAACATGAAAATCTATACAAATCAACTGCAGACAGCAAACTATATCTGTAATCTGTTGGTATTTGAGAAGAACATAAGGGAGACTAGAACTAAAGTTGGCTCCTACAAGCGGTTGAGCCTTGAGTAGGCTATGAACTAGGAGATTAACAAACAATAAAACAAAAGGCAGTCGAAGAGGCTGGCGGACACATGAATAAAACTATTCTAGTTGTGTTTATTAAAGTAAGCAGCTACTTACTTGAAAACTCTCCTATGAGCCTGCTGAGACACCCCTCAATCTTAAAGATCTCTTTAATGGCAAGGAAAGGATTATTTCGCATGATCAGTCAGTTCTCTAGCTAAAACAAAGCATGTCGATTTAGCATAATCTCGGTGCATTGAGATGACTCATGGAGTTTCATACGGTTACAAAAGTAGAGTGCAATTTACGGAAGGTTCAAGGTACAGAAAAATTACAAGCTTTGAAGAGATTTACAAACTAGTTCCTCAGCTGCTAATTTACTTGACTGCCCTCTGTCTTCTTCTGGAAAAAAAGAGATCCCAATAGAACAGCAATGCCAGTTAACGCAATGGTAAACACAAGCCCTCTCCGTGAAAACTCATTAGGCTGTCTTCTTCTTTGGGGACCTTGCCCTCTTTCAGCTGCCCTGACATCCCTAAAGATAAAATACAGAGGGTTATACTAATGACAAGACAAAAAGAAAAACAACTAAATAAGACAAGGACAGCGAATAGACTACCACCAGTAACCATAATTTTAAACACACCAAACAATGAATGCTAAGACAGTTGAGTGCTTTTAACAACTTAAACAATGTAATTTAGCTTTTGGTGGGTGGGTAGCTAGAACTCTTAACCATGCTTGCTCTTTTGCTAGAAGATTCAACAATACTTACTCTTTTGGTGAATAGTACAGCACTACCCAGCAAATGAAATTAATCCAAATTGGAGAGGAATACGAATATGAAGGATCAGTTTGCATACAAACAGCATCCTACCTCTTACCAACAAAAACCTGAGGGTTATAATTAGTCCTCTGAATTACAAACAAATTGTTTGACCCTTGGTCCACCAACATCCCAGGCTAGATTATTTAGCTTAGAAGTTAGATAGTGGCAACCCAAAAGAGCCACAGCACTAATCATTGGAGTGGGTTTCTTTTGTTCTGAAGGCATAGTTCAGATTTGATACTTAGAATCTAGACAATTCAACTTATGCAGTCGGCTTGATTAAGTACTAATCTGATCTAGCAGAAGTTGTAAAGATATCCCTAGCCTTCTTTGGAAAACAACCATGAACCCACAAAAGATCTAGCTGTTGAAATAAACTCAATTGGAAAGAATCAAAAAACAATGGAACATGATGAGTCTAGCTACAGACAGAGACAGGCATCAGAAAAGAATGGAATAGTCATCCCCTACCCTTATTTCTCTTTTATGAAAAACTAATAGAGTAATTTTATATAAATGTGTAATATTACCATACTACGGCTAAAAATGAGTGTATTAAACAGATATACAAATACCAGCACTGAAACCCAAAGTGTGATACTGAACGGAAGATAAAAAAAAAATAACAACCCACTCTGTCAAGTTGAATAGACTTTTTGTTTTACATTTCTAATGATTGCCATAACTACAATAGCAGCAGAAGAGAACGACCCCTGTAAATGTAATGTCCATGAATGATTAACCTAACATAACAACCATGGCACCATAAAAAAAATTAATAAAAAAAAAGGATTTAATTCACTCGATTCAAACTGTCTTGTCATTCAGTAATAGAGGTGGAGAATTAATAAATAAAAAATAATAATAATAATAAAAACAGTATCCATTGCCCTTCAATCCAGTAACAGAAACAAATTGTCCATTGACTTAATTCTGGTTTAATCGCTAAGAGAACCTATACCATCCAGCTAAATAAGAATAGGCAAGCTCAATACTTAACAGATGAGTCAAGGTTGATTCGCCAATAGCCCAATATTAAGGCTAAAAGATAGCAAGGTAATTTACTCTTAGGCAGTCCTCAGAAAGTAATGTCTCAATTAATATATGAAAGCAACATAATAGTGAACTAACCTGGAAGGTCCCACGGTATTGTCTGTGACAACATTGCAACTAGCCTCATGGATATATTTTTCTTTAAGTCGAACATAAGTTTTACACTGAAGACAATATTCTGTCCGATTGCCACAATCTTTCTGTCATTATTAAAGAAATACTGTTATAAAACAATGCTGATGTATAACATGTACCATTTCACTTATTCATTTCATTACCTGATGCTCAGCTAGATCAACAGCAGGCGAAGGGAACTCACAGAACTCGCACGGGACAAGTCTTTGAGGGCAAATTTCCTCTTTGTGGATGGCCAATAAATCACGTTCCATTGTCTCACTACAAAGTGAACAAGATACCTGTTCAAAACGTATGTCATTAATGTGGCAATCAACTGCAGGTAAGTGATATCTCATATGTCTACACCCATGTTAAAACAGTCCTGACTAAACAATATGAGTTGGCTTGACCGATACTTTCATTTGATAATTTTGGATGGCTGTTCTTCATTCATTAAGGTTTGATGCAACTACAAGTGTTCTGCTCGTGGTGAGAAAAGAAATAAATGAAAATACGCCTCAAACAAACTATGCAAATGTAAATGTATGAGTGTTCGGGTCAAGATGGAGATTTGTCACCTATTGATATGGATTTTCTAAAACACGTTGAATATCCCTTAGAAGATCAATAATCAATACAGTGCATTTCCGGCACATTGGAAACTGTAGTTTCAGAATGATTCCTTAGTACACAAAATTCTCTTACAGGCTGAGAATAGCTTGATAGAGCATGAGGATACATATTTATGATTATAGACTTGTTTAAATCTTAATTCACGAATAATGTTTTGACAATATAGTCAGGCCCCCCAGAATGCTCCCATGTTGTGAGCAATTCTAAGATAATTGAGAAAATATACAATCCTTGACACCAGAGGATTGCAACACCCACCAAATTCACATACTCATGAACAATTAAGGAATTTAACTTTCTAATGACTACTAGTATCTTCCGTAGAACCTGACACCAAATAAAAAGAATTTAACCACGCGGTGCATTCCCACTAATATAAGCAGGCGAGACTGCGAGAAAACCTTTCAATAAAGTAACAAACTATTCCAAAGGGTAAGAACAAAAAACCACTTACCGGAGCATGTTCCTCAGCATAATGTTCCTCAGCGAGTTTCTTAGGAACCATATCACCACAAACTTTACATTTTTCAAGATTGCGGACACAATGAGCATAATGCAGATCAATATTCGAAGCTGGGATATCTCTCTCACTGAAAACACATACACAAATTATCCATTAGCACATTACTCGCGGTTAATCAACAACACATAAAGCTGTCTACTATCGTGGCTACAAGCAAACCATACGCTCCGGAATGCTTAAGCTGATCTTTAGCCTAAATACTTAAACGAGCTGAACCTGAGCCTAAATTTCGGTCTAAATTGGTCTCGATTTCGTAACTGTGGCATCAATTTAGCTAAATCATAACACAGCGGCATCGCCGATATCTCAAATAGTGTCCTCAAACAAAAATCTAATCAAGAATTTGTAAACAAAATCAAGACTGATACATATATACATAAACAAATTCTCGACGACGCTACAAAAATCTAATCAAGAATTCGTAAACAAAATCAAGATTGATACATATATACATAAACAAATTCTCGACGAGGCTACAAAATTCGAAGAAAGATTAATTACCAGTGAGTGCATATCCTGTGAGCTTCGTCAGATGCAACGGCCATGGCGATTGGGATACCTGAGCCTGCAATCGGAGCCTTGAAGACGAAGCAAAATTAGAGAAGAACAAATCGGACACAAATTACGCGAAGAAATTAGACGAATGAAATTTAGGGTTGGGAGATTTACCGTGAAAGCTGAAGAGGAGGAGGTGTCCTGGTTTCTGGGTCTGGTGGAGTGTTGTGATTCGTTTAATTATAAAAGAGGGAAGAAAGGAAGGGAAGGAAGACAATCAGAGAGCTTTGGCTTTTTGGTCTAACAACCTCTTTTCCTTATTCATTTAATATTTACTATTCCAAAATAAAATTAAGAGAGAGATATTCTGGACTTTCTGGACTCCAGACTACAGTCCATATTCGCTGCCAGGGCCTGAAGCCCAATGCATAGAGACCATGCTTGTATTTCATCTGTGCTGTCTGCTTCATTCCATGCAAATCTAGCCAACCTAGTTTGCAAAGTGTTCATCAAGCAAACTTATAGATAATGGGGAAATTAAAACAGCATTTTATCTTCAGAAAGGTAATAAGAAAATAAATGTTGATCTCGAGCATCATAATGTATATGACAAAATACTGATCACTCCTCCAACTTTAACTAACTCGACAGTTTAGTCCTTAAAGTTTCAATTTCAACATATCACTCCTCCAACTCTCTAATTTCTAACAATCTACTATCTCTTTCATTTCTCCATCCAGTTGCACCGTTAAGTAAGTGTTGTGGCAACATGCACTCCACCTGGATCTGCCTCACTCTGTGTAATGTCATCAATACCCCTAACTCTTATCTAACCCCCGAAACCCAACTCACCAATGTAACCACTCCTCTCCAAACTCTCCCTAAACGCCTCCCAAGTACTCCCCTACCCTTCCTCCCCCTTCTTCCTCCGATGCTGATACATCATTTGCATCCCACACACAATCTTCATCCCCAGCTCAGCCTCCACATATCCCTTATCACTCCTACTCGGCATCAGATAACATTTCGGCGCCTGAAACATTTGCTGCACCAGCTTTAAGCAAAAGTAAATCTGGGTTCATGCTTGTCAAGGTGGGTTCTTCCATGACAAGGTTTTCAAGACTCCATTCTAATATCAAGGTGGGTTCTTCCATGACAAAGTTTTCAAAACTCCATTTCATGATAAACGTTTGCTCTTCCTTTTTCTCAACCTCACCCTTGAAATGGTAGTGGCTAGTGCTAGCTCTTGATGATGAAGCCTCCACTTGAAGATGCCACCAACTTAATCTCATAAGAGATCTTCGGTCTCAACTTTGTCTCTGATAGCATTACCTTCAATGATACTGTAGTTGTACATAAAATTGTCTTTGTCAAGTCCATCAATCTGATGCTTCACATAGTTGTATTCGCTTCCTTCACCAAGGTGGATCTTCTTGGTAGTTCCAACACCTCCATCACCTTAAATAATTTCAACACTCTTCACAGTCTGTGGAGCAATAAGGAACCCAGATTACTTGAATCCCTAACAGAGTGCAGCAAACGTTTAGATTCATGCTTTAAGCAAAAGTAAATCTGGATTCATACTCGGCATCGAATAGCATTTCGGCGCCGGAACCCTAACCCTAACAGAGTGCATGTTCCGCCTCGCCTTCTCCAGATGCTCGGAGATTCTCTTCTTAATGGCGGCCTGGACGGAATCCGAGGCGTCGGACTAGACGGGAAAGGCGGCGACGAAGCTGAGGGCCGCAGCGAGGTTAGGGTTAGGGAAGCTGAGGCGCGGGGGACGATGTGGAGGTTGCCGCAGCGGATGAAGACGTGGTTGGCGGAGTTGTGGGGGTTGAGCCACCGCGGGAGGTGGAAGGCGGCTTCAATAAGGAGGAACTCGCCGTTAGAGTCCCAGACGCGGATGGAGAGGTTAGGGAAGGCTGCGGAGATGTGGAAGAGGAAGAAGACGGTGAACCACTCGTCATCGAGGTTGTCGCCGACGCGGAGGTGGCCGTGGAGGTGGGGGAGGGAGAAGAGAGTGTGTTACCAGATGTAGGAGGAGGTGAGTTAGGGGTATTGATGGCATTACACAGAGTGAGGTAAATCCAGGTGAGTGCATGTTGCCACATCACTTACTTAACAGTGCAATTGGATGGAGAAATGACGGAAAGAGTAGATTGTTCGAAACTAGAGAGTTAGAGGAGCGATCTATTGAAATTGAAACTTTAAGGACTAAATTGTCCAGTTAGTGAAAGTTGGAGGAATGACCAGTATTTTGTCCTAATCTATATTATTATTAAACAAACTGGCTTGTTAGCTATAACAAAAAAATTGTACCAAAATAGCCTTGTAATATTAAAAAACAAACCTTAAATTTTTTTTTCTCAGGGATATATACGTTAAAGCACTAAATTAAGAAAAAGCAAGAAAATTTAATAAAAAAAAAAGAGGAAAAGATTGTGTTCGTGTTCTTCCAAGTTCATCAGAACAGAGCTTTACCGTCTCCACATTCAGTTCAGTCTCAACTGCTCTCTTGCCACTTATGATTATGGATTTCATATTCGCTCTAGTAAAAACTTTTCAACTCCGAACTGCCAAAATGTTGGGATCACTTTTTCACAGAAGACCCCCAAAACTGCCTTCATCTCTTACATTGAAGTTTTCATTGAATATGTAATGGTTTTTTTTTCTTTTTCTTTTTTTACCTAGTTTGATGGATTTTTTTATTCTATCGATTTTTTTTATTATGGGTTTTTCATTCAATCTAATACGACAAATTATTCAGATTTTATTTGTGACTTCAGTTATTTTTTGCAAAATCCCAATTTGACATCTACACTTCTGCAATTTGATGGGAAGAAGCTTCAGGTATAGCAATTGCGCCTTCCATTTGATTTGGTATGTGTTTGCAATTGTAAATGGTTTTCATGAGGTGAGCACAATGATAGGTGTAGATGAATGGTGTATTGCCATTGAACACTATTGCTCCATCAATTTCTTATCTCCATCCACACGTACAAGTATTGAAGCTCAATGCATTTTCCTGAAGCTCAATGCATTTTCCTTATCTCCACTCCACACTGTTAGTTAGCTATTTTATTGAATATTGGTTAGCTTCTATACTTTTTTAGCATTTCTTAATCAATAACTTTCACCTATCAGTTTGAAAATCTTCTGTTTTATATTCATAATATCTATAATTGTATATTCCCCATGTATTTGTCCTCACGTTGTTCAACACAAGTATTGAAATTCAATGAATTTTTATGGTCTTCGCTCAAAATGTTAGTTAGTTATTTTACTCAACATTGGTTAGCTACTTTAGCTTCTGTTTTATGTTTATAATCTCAAAAATTATATATTTCTCGTGTATCAGTCCCCACGTTGTTTTATCTATAATTATTGAGATGTATTGAATTTGTTCAGTAACTCCTCCACACTCTCAACGTCGTCTTTCTCACAACAAAAGACAATGTATCAATTATTGAGTAAGAATGTTATCTACTAGTCCAAACTAAAAACAAACGAAAGACAATGTATCAATTATTGAGTAAGAATGTTATCTATTAGTCCAAACTAAAAACAAGAACATCTTCACAGAAGACGTTCAAATTATCGTGCTTGCACTTCTACAAGTCAAGGAACTGGTGTGTCTTTGTATACTCGAACAACATCTCCCTCAATAGCTCATGAAGGGGAAGTTTCAGTGTTGACCGTGAATTATGACCTTAATATTGTCCACAATCAAAGCCAACAGAATTCTCAGTGTCAAAATCAACCTCAAGTTCCACGCCGCTTAACAGACATTAGGCGTATGGCACGCTCTAGCATACTTCCAAACACAACAAATTAAGGTACGAATGTTTAAACTGAATTTTATGAAGATATCTTTGTTTTAGACTTAATTATGATGACGCACTTTACGTTTATATAGGAGAATCAACCATAACATTGATAAGTGTAGCACAGCAGCTTCACCAATCTTTATATCAACATGGACAAGTATGCATGAGACATCAGTTTCAGCACTATGTTTATGAATATGAAGAATCAAGCAGAGCACAAGAGTTTCAGCAATATATCAATGAACGTGGAGAGATAAGCAGGCCCCCATCTATCTATGAACATGGAGAGACAAGTACATTACAAGAAATCAGGTACCCTATGACTGAACAAAGAGAATTAAGGTCACATTCCAACCATGTCAGTCAAAGACGCACCACCAATCCACGTCGTAATTCTACTATGAGCTATTACGAAGTTCAAGGCTTCATTAGAACTCAACTACCAGCCCCATCAACATGTCAACATTGTGCAGCAAAACTCTTTCATCTAGAGTACTCTAAAAACCTTTGTTGTTTGAATGGAAAGACTAGGCTGCCCACAATACCAACACCACATGAACTTCTTGAACTATTATCAGAGCAAACCATGAAAAGAAGACATTTTAGACAGTATATTCGTGTCTACAACCATGTGTTTTCTTTTACTTCAATAGGTGTAATTGTAGATGAAAATATTGCAAATGCTAGAAGTGGAGTTTATACATTTCGAGCCCAAGGTTCTCTATATCATCAGGTTGGAAGCCTTTTACTTGTAGCTGGAAGCAGACCTAGATTTTTGCATATCTATATATATGATACAGAAAATGAGATTGACAACCAGATTGACAACCAGATTGCTGAAAACAATGGATTGCTCAGACAAGTCTTAGATAAAATAAAGCGAGTCTTAGAGTTGTACAATCTATTTGTGTGTGTGTTCCGCCATGTATTACAACGTCAAGATTTGGATACTTGCAAGCTCATTATCAAGGAGCTAGCAACCATCAAATCATCGTTAGTATAGCCTTCCAAGTGTATCACAAGTAGCAGCTGTATTCTTAGATGGTGCATAAAGTAATGTGATTAATGGGAGAGATATTGTGATTCAAACTATTAGTGGGCAACTTATGAATGTAAAAGATGTTGCTGGATATGATCCAGGAGGATCTTACTTTTAATTAATATGATATATATTAATATCATATTATATTATATAAATAATTTAAACCATTAAAAGTTTACAGTTTAAAACTTACTGTTTTAAACCGTTCGAAATTTAAGGTTTACGTTAACTGAATAACGTAAACCCTTTATTTTTTTTATGGTTTATATTCATTTGTTATTTTTAGTTTCTATTTCAGGAAAATCAGTTTTGTATATAAACTAGACGATTGTAATGAATAAAAAAAAAAAGCAATTAGAATCAGTTTTCTTAATCAGCTTCAATCTTCTTCTTTCTCCCGTCTTTTGTTAATTATCCTCTTATAATAAGAAGTCCACTTCCAAGAGAAGTAGCGACACTTCTTTTCCTACAAAAGTTCTATCTCCTAGAAGTTTTGGATCAAGTGGTATCAGAGCCCCAGATCAAAACGGGGTAAAGGTGGTTTATGGTCCTAACTCGCAACCGACGTAGAACTTCTAAAGAAGAACTTGTAGGTCCTTTGCTCGTTCATCGAAAGCCAAGGATAAAGAGAGGAGCAATGACAGGGGAAGTTCAAAATCAAATGGTGATGGTGAACGCGTCACAAATCTTGAACGACAGGTGGAATTGTTATCTGCATCAATTTCTGAGTTAGTGGAAAATTTAAAAACCTCAAAACTTTCACATGCATCGCCTTCCAAAAGAAAGGTTGAAGATGATAGTGAAGAAGAGGAGGACATCGCAGATGAAAATGTTGCCGAGGATACAGGAAATCAGAAAAATCCTGTAAGTGCCTTGAAAATTGATTTTAAGGTAGAAATTCCTACGTTTGATGGTGTTATAGATGCAGACAAATTGGATAACTGGATAGACACATTAGAAACATACTTTACTATACATAAGTATTCTAATGTTGAAAAGATCCAATTTGCAAGCTTGAAACTCTCAAGCCATGCTGTTACATGGTGGAAGTCATACCGAAAATGGTACAACGTTGCGGAATTGACATGGAGTAAATTCAAGAAATTAGTGAGAAAACAATTCTATCCTGTTGGATATGAAGAAGAAAGATGGTACAAGTGGCAACACTTCAATCAAAAGTTCGGTCAATCAGTACAAGATTATACCTCTGAGTTCCATAACCAAGCTTTAGTATTGGATATAGATGTTGACGATTATGAAGTCTTCATGAAATACATCGGAGGTCTTGCCGACTACATACGGAAAGAACTAAATTTTTTTACCGTAGAATCAATTGAAGAAGCTAAAGTCAAGGCAATCGACATTGAGGCAAAGTATAAAAGGCTTGACAAGAAGGACGACAAACAAACAACTGCAAATAAATCTGATTGGAAGAATAAAGGCAAACAGATCAAGGATGGTCCAAAGCAGAAGAATTACTGTGAACATTATCGTACCAGTAAACATGTCACAGACAGGTGCTGGATACTTCATCCTGAGTTGAAACCCAAGAACCAAAGGAATAACCAGGGAAGGAATGACAAAAAGGCCACATTGACTGTGCAACAGGCAGAAGAGCTTCTAGAGTTGAAGCAACCTGACACAACACTTGCCTTAATGACTTCACCAACAGATGTTGCGGATGCTTACAACCGTGAAGAGCTGTTCCATTTAAACATTCAAGTGAAACAGAGTGTTGTACAAGCAATTGTCGATCCTGGAAGTCAAAAGAATCTGATTTCAGAGGCTCTAGTAAAGAAGGTAGGCTTAGAAACAATGCCTCATCCTAAGCCTTACCCACTAGGGTGGATTCAGAAGGACATTGACATGCAAATTACAAAGCAATGTACCTTCAAATTTGCAATCACTAATCGGTATATCGATGAAGTGACATGCGAGGTGGTTCCGTTGGACGTATGCCAAGTTATATTGGGTAGTCCGTATCTTTGGGACCGTGATGCAATTCATTACAGAAGGCTTCGCAAGTATCGTTTGGTGAAGGATGGAAAGGAGTTCCACATCAACGCTTGTAAGCCACAATCTACACACACTTTACTGACAGTTAACCAAGCCAAAAGATTGGTTAACTCTTGTGGGCGATTTGTTTTATTGATGATTCGACCACAAGAACAATGTAGTAATGTTATTGCTTTGTCAGCAGTAAACCTAACACCTTCACAATATTCCGATATTGGAAAAATACAGAAGGATTTCAAGGAAATTTTTCAGGATGTACAGGGATTACCACCGCGGAGAACTGTAGAGCATGACATCCAGCTGGTAGGAGATTCACCTCTGCCAAACTTGGGTTTATACCGCACTTCTTTGACGGAGAGTGAAGAGATCAAGAAGCAAGTACAAGAACTTTTTGAACAAGGAGTTATCAAGCCTAGTTGCTCACCATGTGGTTCACCAGTGCTCCTTGTGCCAAAGAAAGATGGAGGTTGGCGCATGTGTGTGGACTATAGAGCACTCAATAAGATTACCATTAAGAATCGGTATCCACTACCGAGGATTGATGATCTTCTAGACCAATTGCATGGTGCTCGTTATTTTACCAAATTTGATCTCAAATCTGGTTATCACCAAGTACGTATCAATGAGGAAGATACTTGGAAAACTGCTTTTAAGACGAAGCAAGGATTGTTCGAGTGGTTGGTTATGCCATTTGGACTATGTAATGCTCCAGCGACCTTTATGCAACTAATGAATGAAGTACTTCGTCCTTTCATTGATGACTTTGTCATTGTTTATCTAGATGACATACTTATCTACAGCGTCACATGGGAGGACCATCTTCATCATATTGCTAAGGTTATGAAGGTTTTGCAAGCTAGTCAACTACGGTTGAACAAGAAAAAGTGTGAATTTGGGAAGCAAGAGCTTGTCTACCTAGGGTTCATTGTTGGTGAAGGAGCGCTCAAAGTGGATCCAGACAAAGTGAAAGTTATCACTCAATGACCTACACCCCGTTCGGTTACCGAAGTTCGAAGCTTCATAGGTGCATGCCAATATTTGAGAAAGTTCATTAGACATTTCTCTCTAATTGTAGCACCATTACATTTTCTTACAAAGGCCAATCAAAAATTTGAATGGTCAAAGAAACAAGATGAATCTTTCCAGTTGTTGAAACGGAAGATAACAGAGGCCCCAGTATTAGCATTGCCAAATCTGCAAAAAGCATTTGAAGTTGAAGCAGATGCATCAAATTATGCAATGGGAGCTGTATTACTTCAGGAAGGTAGACCAGTGGCATACTATTCTGAGATGTTTAGTGGACCAGTATTAAATTATCCGACTTATGACAAGGAGCTTTATGCATTGCATCAAGCAGTAAAGCATTGGAGAGCTTACTTGTTAGGAAAAGAAGTCGTGATTCACTCAGATCATAAGCCTCTTCAGTATCTAACTACACAATCGAAGTTACAGCAAGCTCGACATATGAAGTGGATGTCTTACCTACAACAATTCAATATTGTAATCAAATATAAGAAAGGAATGACTAATAAGTTGGCAGATATGTTATCTCGACCACCTACACCAATAAATTCCGCATTATTGGTAGCAATGCAGATCCAACCTATTATTCCTTCTGAATATGCCAAAGGGTATGACATTGACGCTGATTTTAGTTCAGCTCATGCTAAGCTGCAACAAGGAAAGACTAGTGAGTTTCAACTGAAGGATGGGCTAATGTACAAGGGAAGCCAATTGTGCATACCAGAAGATGGTGACAGACTGCAATGGATTCGAGAAGCTCATACTTCCAAAGTAGCAGGACATTTTGGGGTAGAGAAGACATTATTGAATCTTCGTCGATATGTCTATTGGCCAAGGATGCACATTGATGTTTCCCGATATATACGAGGTTGTGTTTTATGTAACACCTCAAAGCCTTCTAACAGGAAGTTAGGTTTGTATCTTCCACTACCGGTACCTAGCCGACCTTGGGAGAGTATTTCAATGGACTTTCTTGGAGGATTGCCTAAGACCAAGTCTGGGAATGATTATTTGTTTGTAATTGTGGATCGATTTAGCAAGATGGTAATACTTATTCCTTGCAAGAAGACTGTAACTGGAGAGGGAGCAGCTAAGCTATTTTTTGAGCATGTTTGGAAACATTTTGGCCTCCCAACATCGATTATATCAGACAGAGATAGTCGATTCATAAGCCATTTTTGGAGGTCTTTATGGGGAATGATGGATACTAAATTGAAACATAGTACTGCATTTCATCCACAAACTGATGGACAAACTGAAGTCGTTAACCGCACTATGGTTCATTTGTTAAGGGGTTATAACTCCAAACACCCAAAAACTTGGGATGAAAGTCTCCCTTATTTGCAGTTTGCTTTTAATCGAGCAATTCATGGTTCTACACTGAAGTCTCCATTCGAGGTATGTTTGGGTTACTTACCTCACAGTCCTTTTGATATGGCATTCACTATAGGTGACAAGCCATTGCATGGAAAAGAAGAAGAACAACATGTTCGAGCACAAAAGTTTCTCGAACGAGTTTCAAAAATTCATTCAGAAGTGGAAGCACAGCTGAAACGCTCTCAGCAACGATATAAAACTCGGCATGACAAACATCGTGTTCCTTGTACTTTTCAAGAAGGTGACCTAGTATGGCTACACCTAGGTAAAGGGCGGTTACAAGGTGAAGGCAAGAAACTCAAGCCTATTCGATATGGACCATTCAAGATCACCAAACAAATTGGTGATAATGCTTTTCAGCTCGATCTACCACCATATATGCATATGTATTCGGTCATTAACGCCGAAAATTTAAAACTCTTTGAACCATCTCTATTGGATGATGATCCCGATGAGGATACCCGTCTTCCTTCAGTTGATGACTTGAAGATGGAGCTAGAAGATCCATTAGAGGAAGATTGTATCTTAGAGAAGAAGGTTCGTGAAACCCGGAATGGCAAGTATGAGACTTTTCGCATTGGTAGAAAAGGTCAACTTCCTAGCAAATCCAAGTGGTACCTGCGGACCAAGGCAGTAACAGAGTTTCCTCATCTCAACATACCTTGACCAGGAGCTCAAGGTTTCTGAATGGGGGAGCCATGATCCAGGAGGATCTTACTTTTAATTAATATGATATATATTAATATCATATTATATTATATAAATAATCTAAACCATTAAAAGTTTACAGTTTAAAACTTACTGTTTTAAACCGTTCGAAATTTAAGGTTTACGTTAACTGAATAACGTAAACCCTTTATTTTTTTTATGGTTTATATTCATTTGTTATTTTTAGTTTCTATTTCAGGAAAATCAGTTTTGTATATAAACTAGACGATTGTAATGAATAAAAAAAAAAGCAATTAGAATCAGTTTTGTTAATCAGCTTCAATCTTCTTCTTTCTCCCGTCTTTTGTTAATTATCCTCTTGTAATAAGAAGTCCACTTCCAAGAGAAGTAGCGACACTTCTTTTCCTACAAAAGTTCTATCTCCTAGAAGTTTTGGATCAGGATATTATAATCTACTGCAGTATCTTTTACTACTTCCTCATGAAAATTATGGATGGGATATAAATAGCCACAACGATGATGGATCAGAGTGTACAAGTAGAGACTACGTACGCATATATGCTTCAGGTTATATTTTCACCATAATTCTTTTTACTCACTATAACATATTTTTCGCAGTTGTATCTAGAATTATTTGATGCTAATAAACTGTATATGGTTTAATTAGATACGTGAAGGAGATCCATCTTTAATATTACGTGGTGGTCGCTTACTGCAATAGTATATTGTTGATAACTATGTAAAGATTGAGGCACATAAAATCCGGTGGTTGCAAAGTAATCAGGCAACCATTCGATCAGATTTGTATCAAGGCTTACGTGATGTTTTACAAGCTAGTGACGCTGATGCAGGTATTTGTAACTTTTTTTTTCTAAAATGAGAAAGGCTTAATTTTCATCTTTCTTTTACATATGGGACAGAAGAACAAACAAGTGTTGTAGTTAGAAAAAAAGATAGAGACATACAAACACAATCAAGTCATACACATAACCCATTTCTCATGCGGACATTGCCCTTCACGTATATTGTTGCAAATTTTTTCCCTTTACTAAACCAAACAAATAGAAAAAATTTAATCAAATGAATCACAACTAGCTAAGTTGTATTTTGTTGATAAATGTGAACAGAAAATATGGGGCGAAGAACAATACTCCCCTCAACGTTTGGTGGAAGCCCAAGAGATATGCATCAATATTATCCAGATGTTATAGCGGTAGTTCAGAAATATGGTAAATCTGACATATTGATTACCAAGACGTGTAACCCAGCATGGGAGGAAATAACAAATAAATTACTCTCAGGTCAAACATCACAAGACCGACCAAATTTGCAGACTCAAATTTTTAGAGCCAAATATGAGCTTTTAAAGAAAGATATCTACAAGACTGGACTTCTTGGTAAGGTCATTGCTTATGTACATGTTATTGAGTTTCAGAAAAGAGGTTTGCCACACTGTCAATGGTTATTATTTTTTATGAGAATAACAAATTGAACACACTAGAAGATTATAACCAGCTTGTAAGGGCAGAAATTACATGCATGTAGAGATGAAGAACCTGAGCTATACAAAATTGTACTCAGACATCATATATGGACCGTGTGGAACTCTTAATGCAAATTCTCCGTGTATGAAAAATGGTCATTGCAAGAGAGATTATCCAAAGTCGTTTTCTGATTTTATAGTACAAGGAAATGATTATTACCCGATATATAGGAGACGCAATGATGGAAGATCTGTTGTATTGGATAGAAATTCTGAGGTAGAAATTGACAACAAATGGGGTTGTCGCATATAATCCTATGATTGTTATTGAAGTATGATTATTGTCATATAAATTTGGATGTATCCAACATCATAAAGTGTGTGAAATATCTATATAAGTATGTTTATAAGGGACCTGATCGAGTTTCTATGAAGGTGCACTTGGGTTCAAATTATGATGAAATATCGAAGTATGTGGATGCAAGATGGATTTGTGCTCCTGAGGCATTATGGAAGCTTTTTGCCTTTCCAATGAATAATATATATCCTTCTGTTAAGCGCCTACAAATTAATCTTCTGTTAGTGAATCTGCTAGATGATGATTATATAGAGAATTCCCTCAATATTTTAGATGGCTGAAATCTAACAGAACTTGGAGCAGGAGAGTGTCTGTACAGAAAGCAATTTGGAGAATTTACACTGTGTGTCCATCTGAAGGTGAACACTTTTACGTGCGTATTCTTTTAAATCATATTAGAGGTTCGAAGTCATTTAATGATCTTGTGACTGTCAATGGAATTGCATTCTCAACTTTTAAGCAAGCAGCTGAAAAGATAGGTTTACTTGAGGATGATGGAAGTGTTCGTCAGTGTATATTAAAAACAATAACCACTCGAATGCCTTATGCTTTACGAAGATTATTTGCAACAATTCTGGTGTATTGTGAACCAATTGAAGTCCGTAGATTGTGGGTGGAATTTCATTTATTTATGGCACAAGACTACTTAACATCTACCTCTTCAAGTAATCATGTTGTCATCATCCTACTGCTAAGAGACTTGGATGGATTGCTACAACAACATGGTAAATAAATTATTGATTTTGATATTCCTCAAATTGATATTCATTTTGTAAATGATATTGGAATTGGAAGATATGTACAAGAAGAGTTGTTTGTGCATGTTCCACAAGAAAACTTGGCCTCAATTAATACATTAAATGCATATCAACTTAGTGCATTTAACATAATCATGGCAGTAATTAGACGTAATCAGTCAGCATCATTCTTCATATATTTCCCCGGTGAAACTGGAAAGACTTATCTCTACCGTGCATTTCTTGTTTCATTAAGGAGTAATGGTCAAATAGCAATTGCCGCAACTACAGCAGGAATTGCTACTACTATTTTGCCTGGTGGAAGGACCGCACATTCACGCTTTAAGATTCACATTGACTTATTGTCTATTAATTCATGCTCTATAAGTAAGCAAACAGATTTAACAGATCTTCTACGTCGTGTGGTTGTTCTTATATGGAATGAAGCTACAATGACTCACAGAAAAGCTTTTGAGGCTTTGGATACAACTCTTAGAGATATAACTGGTGTGGCAATGCAATTTGGTGGGAATGTTATGATTCTTGATGGAGACTTTCGACAATTTCTTTCT
The DNA here is from genome assembly GCA_963682095.1 of Potentilla sterilis. Classification (NCBI taxonomy): domain Eukaryota; kingdom Viridiplantae; phylum Streptophyta; class Magnoliopsida; order Rosales; family Rosaceae; genus Potentilla; species Potentilla sterilis. The sequence goes on from OY821765.1 coordinate 2,814,176, forward strand.
GTTGTACCACATGGTAGCAAATAACAAATGATAGATGCATGCATTGTGAAATCTTTGTTATGGAATGCCATCAAAGTACTCTGTTTAAAACAGAATATGAGAGCTCAGTAAGGTCCAAAATTTACAGATTTTCTACTTCGTGTTGGTGATGGAAATGAGCCGTTCGTACAAGATGATATGAATAGGATCCCACATGCGTTGGTTATTCCTTGGGATGGTGATTAATCTCTTGGCCATCTAATTGCTTCTATATTTCTATCTTTAGAAGACAATATATTTGATAATTCTTATATGGTTGATAGAGTTATACATATAACGCCAAGAAATGATGATGTGGACAAGCTGAATGAAGTGGTACTGAATTCGTTTCCAAGTGAAAAGCACATTTACTATTCTTTTGATAGAGTTGAAGATGACCCTCACAACTTATACCAACAAGAATTCCTAAATTCTATAGCTCCTGGTGGTTTCCCTCTCATAAGTTAACTCTAAAATTGGGTGCACCCATAATGTTGCTTAGGAATATTGATCCAAGAAATGGCCTTTGCAATGGGACAAGATTAATATGTCTTCAGTTCTTTCTAAATTTCATTGATGCAGAGATTCTCAACGGCTATTTCAAAAGTTGTGAGGGGTTCTTTTGAATTTGGAATTGACTAGGGCTCACCCCAAAATGTGATTAGTAAGAGAATTTTGTGCATGATTCAGACTGAGTGGAAATCGAAAGAGCTTAACAGCGTGAAAACATGGCGTGGGTGCTGGAAAACGCACTGCGGTGAAAGAGAATTGAGGTTTTCTGGGTTTCTGGATTTCTAGAATAGATTGAAGGTTGAAGGAGACTTTTTGGGGGAAGATGGCTGTGAGTCTTATAGACCATTGGAATATGCTAGTTTCTGGGTCAAACTATTCTCCTTCGATACATGATTTACACCTTAAAATTGGGGAAAATGGAGTTTGCTTAAGAGTTAGAGTTTTGGGAGAAAACAAAGTCTTTGCAGCAGTGAGCAAGATTTGCTGCAGAGAAGGCTGTAGTGCCATAAATTGCGGGATGAGATAGATGAGAAATCTTGAGAGTTGTGGTCTCTTTGTTTAAGGAAGAAGAGAATCACTCATAACTGGTTACAAATCTTCATCCTAAGCGGCTACTTAGAGAAAGCAATATATCTCAAGGATTTTAGGCTAATCTCTGTGTATAAGGTTGTTGCGGGGGAGAGGAGGTCTCACTGTAAAGAAGAAAAAACGGATGCTTGGCTGCTGCGAGGAAGAAGAAATCTTTTAATGCGAGGAGTGATATTGGGTTTGAGGTGAATTAGGCTTTGGGTTTTTAAAAGAGAAATCAAGGTTGGCCTAATTTCATATTCTCATGTATGTTCACCATTTCATTTATCGATCTAACTCGTTAGACTTGGATTTCGGACCCAAGACCGAAATCACCGACGATATTAAATCAACGAATGATCATGTACGTTTCTGTAACCTTCTACATCACACCCACATCTGCAAGCCCCATAAATGCGTGGATGTGACTTGGGTCCACATCTATGGCATGTTTGCTTGGCGTGTTATAGTCGAGTAATGAACATAAAATCCTCATAAAACTATAGGATTTTATATAATTACATGACTATGCATGACTTTTGTCGCGTGGTAGCATAGTAACTAATTGCATGATTTTTTGGGTATCAACAAAAGCACACGAGTTTTCCTACCACAAACTCCTTTAAAGCCTTTAGAAAATGTGAACCTTTCGTTCTCTCTCATACGTCGCCAGTTTTCTATTAGACTAGTTTTGCACTAATGATAAACAAAGCTCAAGACTAAACAATTCCAAATGTTGGTGTGTACCTCCCTAATCACGTCTTCAGCCATGGCTAGTTTTACGTAGCTTTGTCAAGAGGTGATTCCATACAAACAATTAAGATACTAATCAAGGATAGTGTCATTGAAGAACAACTTGGAGCTCACACAAGGAATGTTGTATTTAGAGATGTTCAAATGACGTGTCAAAGACAACAAGATGGATGATTACTGTAAGGATACGATCTTTTCACCTTTTTCATATATTTAGATGTATATTTACATGCATATGTTAGTTTTTTCTTTAAACCCCCAAAAAATATAAAAAATAACTTCGATATGGATTTCTCACAGGTACAGTTTCAAAATGAAATTACGGAACAAGAGGTAATACTATTACAACTTAACTATTCCATATTTATAGTCGATGAAATGTTTTATAACATTATAGGTTTTATTATAATTCTGATTTACTTTTCTCATCATTCTTATTGCATGTTGACTTAGTTATGTAAAGTTACAGAGTACACACATATGAGATCATCTTTGGTACTCAGCAGTGGTGGCTGATGAAACATAGTACAATTAGGATAAAACAATAGAGTGAAATTTGTGTACTTTATGTTTTCATTTTTTTTTTCTCTTTTACTCATTTGACTATTTTTTTTCGTTCTTTAAGAAATTAATATACTACAACATATATTTATCAAATTTATTACCGTCTTGGAAATTAATACGTTGTCGGAGAGTTTATGTTTATAATTTTTAAATTATTATTTAAACCTAATACCAAATTAGCATTACTGTTGTAAATGAGTGGGAAACAGTATATTCTTACTTTTATCTATGACATTATCATAAAATCTTAGTGCGTAAAGAATATTTGGTCTCGAAGAAATTCTTTTCTTCACTTGAATCACATTCGAGCAGATTTATCTTGACTTAAATCTCTCTCGAAACATCCTTCCTTACTTGGATCCCCTCATCGAGCGATTTCCTCGCCAGGATCATTCTTCAAGTATTTTCTTCTCACTTAAAGAGATCTGTTCTTACTTGAATCACCATCAAGGAGATCCCCCTCCTCACTAAGATCCTTCTTGAGGATAATTCTCTCCACTTAAATCCCCTTAAGGAGAGCGCACTTACTTAAATCACCTTCGATAGGATCCCTTCTCACTCCAATCCTTCCTATATGAGATTTCTCCTCAGTTGAACTTTTCTCGAAGATATCATATCTAGTTACATCATTTTTCAATAAATTTTTTAAACAAGCTATTGTTGTAGAAGAATATAAGAGGTGTAACTATCGTTATTTATGTAAACCGGAAGTGGAAGTAGATTACAGACTCTCAAATCATAATTTGTTACTTATTTTACATTCTTAAATTAAATTTTAGGTATTATGTATTTATTTGAACAAAGAAAAATAAAACTAATAGTGGTTTCAACTTAGATTTTGTGAAATAATATTTGCACACACTGAAATGTCTAAATTGAGTTTGCACACAGACAACCTGTGTGCCGGTTGCTAGTTCAAAATGAAGAAAAAAAATTACTATGCATGAGCGTTGCAAAGTGTTCAGTTCCACTCCTCGATCTGAAAAGCCAGTATCTCCCTTACTCGAGCATAAACTTGGTCGATGTATGTGTACGTAATTGTAAGACTTGTATCATCAGCCGGCTCATGATGATTAACACTGGCTTGCCCTGCTCTCAAGTACTGGAATATTCCCTGTGGGAAATCTCGAATATTTAATGATTTTGGGATAACACAAATCTTGAAGGTTTCCCTATTGGTTGCTTCAGTCTATCTTACAAAACGAATCTATTGGTCGATTCCTTAAACCTTACTAGGTAAATATTCCCACTTCACGCCAGTCGGCCAATCCAACACAAAAGCTCAAGAAACGAGCATCAAACCCTAATCTGTGTACATAAGTACATAATGTGCAGCACAGCGTGTAGGAGAGAAGAGCAAAAAAAGGAAGAGAAATAAAAGAACATTTCCATTCTTTAATGTGGATTACGAGGCGTCTCCTTTTCAAGATCTGAATCCTTCCGAACGGTAAAAGCAAATGCTTAGAGGGAACATTATTATATGAAGAATACATCGATTTGGCTCCACCACTAATTTATTGAACGAACTGATTAACCATCCATATCATTTTTTTTTATACTTAAAAATTTAAAATAACCAAATCGACAGCTGTTAAGTGATGTGAAATAATTTTTATTTTTTAATTAGTGATAATAAGTGTCAGTCAAATATCATTTGTTATTAAAATACGTTTAATACGTCTATATATAGGCAGGATCTAGAGAGAATGTCCTTAAACTTGAGTTATAATACGAATTTTCATTTTTGACGCACTTTTAGATCGAATTTTCTCATTTCCACCGTCTAGTATCTAGATAATATTGGGTAGATCATCGCTGTAAAATTTCAGCCAATTTGATAATCGTTAAGGCCCTCAAACTCGAAAAACAAATGGACGAACTGAATTCCGTCAAACTTGAACCATTCATGATTATAACAGAAAAACGTAATTTTGAGGGCCTTAACGATTACCAAATTGGCTGAAATTTTGCAAAAATGATCTACATAATATTATCTAGATAGTAGACGGTGGAGATGAGAAAATTCGATGAAAAAGTGGGTCAAAAATGAAAATCCGCACTATTAGCAAGTTTGAGAATATCCTCTCTAGATCCTGACTATATATATATGTGTGTGTGTCTATATATATATATATATATATATGTGTGTGTGTGTGTGTGTGTACACTTTTGGTCTAGTGTAGCTATACTTCTTTCACACACAAAGAGAGAGTTGTTGTGCGCATCCTCTGGTCTGTAATAGTTATCATTCTCCGTCTGACACAATAATAAATAAGTTTTTTTTATCATATATATATATATATATATATATATCATCTTGACTTGTTTTTTTTTTTTTTCAATTTTTTTTTGTTCAATAGGTCAGAAATTTTGACAGCTTGATGCGATGATAGATAAGTTTTCTCATTATTTCGTCTCTACTTGTTTTTTTTTTCTTATTCAATAGGTAAGAGATCGTGACAGCTCGTCTGTATATTTTGTCGTTTTAGAGACATTGTATATAAAAAAATAGAAAAAATAAAAAATTCTTTTACGCAATACCACCATGCGTGTCAATAACACACTTAAATTTTCTGAAAGCTTAAATATAACAATGATTCAAGAATACACTACAACAAGCTGTTATAAGTAGGTTAAATATTTCGACCATAATAGGATTGAATCACTAAAAACATAAGAACTCTGACAAAGATGAGAGTTTAGCGAGAGAGCAAAGATACTTTATCGGAAGGACGGAGAGCCAGGGGGGAATAAAGGGGGGTCTGAGCCAAGCGATTCAGGTCATATGCAGAATGGTTTGTTCTGAAATCTGGCTATGTATGTGGTACTAATGGAATGCAACTTAGCTAATATTAATATAGGTTGATACTTGATAGTGCCAACTTTGGAACTTGAAACTTGAGGTGAAGGGACAAAGTTTGCATTTGGCAGTAGATCTCCTACTTCATCGGGTCAGTCGATGATCAGGTGCCTTGACAACAAATATTTTCTTCAGTCGTCAGTGCCACGCACGCCCTATTTCCTCATTTGGTAATCTAACTAATCTATACAGTACACTTATGGCAGTTAAGCCGCTCTACCTGACTGCTTCATATTCTCAGTTACACTAATACTTGTCTAATTACTTTCATTACCATTCCATGTATACATAACGAGCTTTGCAACATTACACTTAAGTACATCTCTCATAGGTTGTCATGGCACATATATAGCTCTATCTAGATGTTGATTACTCTGTCTCACATTCTCACTCTGCAGACAGCTGATGAGCTTCATTCACTTCTCCCTTCTAAGTCAATTACTGGACATAACATTGCTCTCTTTCATTCCCCTCTTTGCTGCTAATCTCCGAATTTATACTCGCACATAAAGATGAAAGATTGAATGATTATCATCGTTGATAACCACCCTTGGAGCTAGAACAACATTTTTTTTTCCGATTAATGAAGAGCTAGAACAAAATTGTTACTGGAGAACTAGCTGGCTTTTTATCTCGAGCCATATATGAAGGCCTCGATCAAATAGTTGAGAGCATATATATACTGTTATATTGTTAGTATTGCCTCATTAAGTGGCATATATATGGGCCTCAATCTGAGACTAGCACTGCCTTGTATACCTTCTTCAATCTTCAGCTATATATGACAGGCTATGCTTTAATTTACAGAAAAATAGTACAAATTCAGAATATTGGAAACAAAAGAGGTGGATCTAATACGTATCTAATTATTGGTGATCGAGACTGGCTATATTAGGCAGCTGTATCTTTTGGAAGTTTCCATATCGGTAGATTTTTACTTTTTTTAGCAATTTGATACCGGCTGGGAGGGATCTTATAATTTTGGCCATTAAAGAACGTGACACCGTTACCTAATATAATGCATTATTGGTTGGCTTTGCCATTTTATAGTATGTACCTTTCTTTTTCAATTTTGTGATGTAACCTAATGATGATAAAGATCCATCGATCAGCAAGCTGAACTTCATGTGCAACTTTCTCTCTTAGGAAACTAGCTAATCATAAATTGAATGTAGTACGTACCCTGCGTATATCCCAAAGGGAGTGCTAACATCACACTCACTTTTGTGTGAACTAGTCACACTTGAACAACTGTCCATCTTCCATTGATTTCTACTATTAAAAAAAATAATAACAACAAAATTTACTTCTTTTTTTATTTCTTTCTATATATCTTTACCCTTTACCAATATCATTATTAATTTCCCATAAATTATGGAATTATATGAGAATGAACATTGATTTTCAACCGAATAGAGAAAAACAGATAAACTAACAGTGTTCCACGAGAAATTTTTAAATACTACAGAATGACCTAATTAAATTTCAACGCGTGAAATTTTATGATACAAATTATAAAGTTATATATTTTCTTTTTTGTAAAATGACTTAATATATCTGTGATGAGTTTAGACAAATGTTTAGGATTTAGATATTAGGGTTTAGAGTTTTAGGGTTTTAGGATTTAGGTTAGAAACAACTAAGAAACTCAAAATGGTCTTTGACAAAATAACTAAAATAATTTTATGTCATAAAATCTCATGTGTCAAAATTTAATTAGAAATAATTATCACTAGGTGCTGCTACGTGATTCTCTCGTAGTATTGAAAAATTTCTCATCTTCCACACAATTTTTTCTTTAATTTCAGCATAAACATTAGCAATAAGAGCATCAAGATCGTAGGCTTAAAATCTTACCTCTATTAATTATCTCTGTGTCTCAGAATTTTATTTCCTCTTCAATTTTTCATGGGTTTAGGGTTTAGGGAAATGAAAGTAAAACGAGAAGAGTCTCCATTTCAGAATCATTTATTGTTAGATATCAATATGATTTTGTTGAAGGGTAGAGATGGAAAGAAATAAAAGAAAAGCAAATTTGGTTGTTATTATTCCTTTTAATGGTAGAAACTAATGGAAGAGAGACACTTGTCTGAGTATGGAGTGTAATGCTAACACTCCTCATATCCCAAACATATATATATATATATATATACAAACTATTAATGGAAAACTCCAAATTTGAGAGTGCCACAATATGGAGTATTTAATTAGTCATCCTTGACATTTAAGTAAACTAGAAATTGAGCTTTGTTTTGATTGCCACTTCTTTGGTTGTATGCTCATGCAAATTTAGTGCACTCTATCTTTAGCTAGATACAGTATAATTATTACAAATTAAATCTTGTTCTCCTGCATGTGGTTACTCTGAGATAGGGAAATGGAAACTCAAACAAGTAACCTTCATAAATCATGCATGTTTAAAGTTATAACTGCTACAAGTGACTTAGTAATTTTTGTCGGGATCGCCTTTGTGTCTAGCTGGATGTACTCCCTAACCTATATTTGAACATCGAAGTTGTCATAGTCAAATAATGTACTGCAACGCATCGTTGGAGCATTTTACATTCATTTTCCTAAAAACAGTCACAAAAATCCTAATCTATTTCCATATATATTTGTGATTCAACAAGATGATTAGTTCCCACTAGACATCCAATATACATATATTTAAAGACGTACAGAACTACATCATGTATGTTTGCAAGTCATGCATGTTTTTCTTCCTTTTCTAAACAAATCTGGCCAAACTTTCTTTTCCAAATTGTAAAGAAAGAAAAAGTTTCACCTGCTTAATTAATCTACCATCAACCATGTTCAAAAGAAGAAATTAACTTCAAAAGGTAATTATGAGTTGTAAAGTGTTCAATTCCACTCTTAGTTAGATACTATATTAAGAGACCAATTACTTCCTGTAGTCAAGGATGATCGATATATTATAGGATTAACTTCCGTATTGTATCACTATCTGGCTGATGATTGCCACTTGCCCCTCCCACTCTTAAGTATCTGGGATTTTCATCGGGAAACTCTTAATATTCTAATTTTATGGGGATGGATATACAAACAAGCTTTCCTATTGGTCATTCCCTAAACTTTTTGTTTAGAAATCAATATCTATGTATACACCTTACCCCGTCCACGTGACTCGGCAAATCCGGAAAAACAAAAAACGATCGCCAACACCAAATCCGTATAGCACTATTAAGCACTATTGAGATGAGCAGCACAAGAATTCAAGAAAAATAAATAAGTAAATTAACTAGGCTTTGGCTCAAATTGAGGGTTTTGCTTCGATGGTGCATAACCTTTTCTCGACCGACTTTTGTTTTTTATATGAAAATTTGAAACGAAACAACTAAAATGACAAAAGAATATGCATTGAGAGAAAATTATCAACTAAAATATACATTTGTCTGAATGACTAATTTATTTTACACTTTAAAATTTAAGTTAGATCTGCAGCTGTTATGCAATGTGAATTATTTGTCATTTTTTTATTACAGTTAATAAGTATCGGTCTGACGACGCTAGCTAGTTGGTTGATTTACTTTTATCGGCCATATTAACATATTAAATAACACACCACATGCACACTTACACTTGTATATTAGTATACGTAGGTCTTCAGTCGTCATCTATCATCATCATCTTTACCAATCCGAGATATAGATCTGTGATGTTAATTAGGGCGCCATGATCCTTATATGCAGGCTCTTCAAATAGAGTAGGGTATCCGACAAGAAAAATTTGTACCACATAATTATTTAATTTGAGTTTCTTTATGTTTATTAGGTAAAAAAATTATTACAACTCAATACCTCATATGTCTTTTATTATGTGTGTCGGTGTGTACAAATTTATTTCACTTTTATGTACAAATTACAATATTTTAAAAATTTCAACATATTCACGCAAATAAATTATGATGGGTAGTTCGTGGAATCAGACGTGAAAGTGAGCGAAACCAATTATTCTAATGCGTTGTATTTTATCTGGTTATTCAAAAACTTTACTTCTTCAAAAAAAAAAAATCTGCTTTTCACAAAAGAAAAGAAGTTGTTGAAGGAAATTTGTTCGAGTTTTGATTGGAGATTACCTGTAGATGATCGTCTTTTTTCTTACCTTTGTGCAAGATATCCATATATTTGATGGTCCCGGATTCCCTCGACATCGAAATATACAAGTCTCGAAGGGTCGAATCCCCTGGTACAAGTCGAATCTTATTGGTCCTTCCAATGATACATTCACGTGACCTGGCCACAAAAGCTCAATAATCAACGAGAACCAAACCTAGTTCACCCAAATACACAAAGAAATCAAACAGACTACAACTCTCAAGTCTCACACTCTCACTCAGAGTCTTCCTAAGAGCTCAGTGTGAGATCTTCATATTCAGGTTTTAATACACTTGTTGACACTGCTCGCAGTTTCAAACACATACAATATGTTCTTAGTAGCCAAAAATGAGAAAGAATTTTAACAAACTAATTAGCACAAGTTAGTCTCTAAATCTAAACACATTTGAGGATACAAGATACCAACCATATTGTGTTGTCTAGAGAAAAACTAAAATATGCATTGAAAAAAAAAATCCAAGTTGGCAATATATATATATATATATATATATATATATCACAACTTTGGAACTTGTTATACGATCAGGTGAGGGACAAGTTCTCAATTGGCAGATAGCTAGGATATCATTTCTGATATCAGGTGCTTGGAGAGAATCAAGTTGAACTCGATCATGGGCATTGAGCACGCTGGCCAAATTCCGATCCATCACTGTAGAAAAGACTGATTAATTTGATTGGTGAAAACTTATTTCAAGGGAATTGTACTCTTACGCTGAATATCAACCCGTTTATATATTTTAATGTCTAACATACATGACTAATGACAGGTTCTGACGACGAGTGGCGGTAACGTAGAGAGGTGTAGTTCAACAGTGTGTGGCCGGCTTTTGAATAAGAAGGTGGTGGCGTCCCCGTTCGCGATAATGATCTCCAGTTCTCTACCATTTGGGGGTTGAAAGAGCTAGCTAGCGGGTTTTGATTCGACAAGAGGCGGATGAGATTTTTTGTTTTTTATTCAAGCATTGGTGGGAAAGTATGGGTGTAATTTAATGTCTAATGAGTATACCTATTGCGCGTAAGTATTACGTCCCGCACATTTTTATAGGGTGTAATTTAATGTCGAATGAGTAGACATATTGTATTAGCGTAAGTACTACGTTCTGCACATACTTATCTGACACTATTTAGAATAACGTACACTGAAATGACATGTTACGAAGATTTTAACTGGAAATTAATATTATTTAAGTTGATTAACAAAAAATCTAATAAATCTCGGTCTAGCACAAGAATATTTGTCTTTCCCTCTGTAATTATATGTACCTTTATGATTTTAACAGATTGCTTGTTAATTTACCAAAAATAATAGTAATCAAGGCTTAGTATACTTTGACACGATCTGACCATGCCATTTTAGTAATGGGTTTAGGGGTACTTCTTTCTAGTCAGACAGCATCAAATAATTTAAAGTAAAGTCCCCATATCCCAATTTAGTAACCTTATTTCTTTCGAAAGATATAGAAAGAATCATTGATATAGCTAATGCATGATGATGGAAATAAATCAGGAGTGACAGTGAGACATAACCTCTTACACTACATACACTAATGCGCGCATTAGCATAACCGAAAATAAATTAAACTAATCAACTTATTTAATTAGCATTAGAGTGAGAGAGAGAGAGAGAGTTTGTGTGCTGCGCGCATTAGCATTCTATCACTTGATTCACTTCGATCATCAGTAAGTACTGAGTTCGAGAATTTTGTAGCACCTTACCTCTTACACTATAACACTCACAATCCATATTGAGGTAGTTTAGCTCCAAACTAATTTTTTTTTTTTTTTTTTCTGGGCAAGGGTAAAACCCAGAACAAAGAAACAAAACCACCTACGATACATCCCAGCCTAGAACCCAAACTCAAAGGATTTCAACGAGTTGGGTTGAAAGTAGCTACATAAATCAGATTATTAGGAAGACAATGAGTGGTAGTACAACCCAATTGTGAAGACGTAACCTCCGAATAAACCACCGATAGGCGATTTGTTGGCACATTTGCTAAACCAAGATCCACACTCTCACCCTCGACACTGAAATAACTTTTGAGAGTGGGATATCTTATTACTTTATAAATAATATTAGATAAACCAACTTTTGACATTCCACTTAGAGCTCATCTTTTGACATCCCACCACTTAGAACTCACTTTTTGACATCCCACTTAGAGCAAATGCACCGGTTGCTCAATTGGGTGACCAATTCAGGTGGAGCCCACACATTCAACCAAAAAAACAATGCACCGGTTACAAATTGATGAGGCAATTTGGTAGATCCCACACTCTTATAATTGCTTAGGCAATTCGGTGGGCAGTTTTTGCCCGACATTTCGCCCGACTGATTTGACTGGGTCCAATAAATTTTAAAAGCAACGGCTCTTTTCACAACGGATTGATTTCAACGGCTATTCAATTGTAGCCATTAGATTAAAATCCTACGGCTGTGATTAAATAACAACAATAATTTTTTTTTTTAATGTTTACAACTGTATTTATTTTGTAAATAAAAAAATAAAAATAAAAACTCCACCAAATTCTATAAATACCCATCTTCTTCTTATAACTTCACACACAAAAGTTTTTGATAGTTTTACCTCCTCATCTTCTACCTCTTCAATTTATCCTCCAATTTCTACAAATAGTTTACCTTAATCACTTCACATATATTTTCATAGCATCTACCCCCCTTCTCATCTTCTTCCTCTATCAATTTCCTCATTTCTTCCTATCTCATCCAACCATGGGAGAGTCAAACACCAATTGGCAAGATGATGAGAAAATTCAATTGTGCGATTCATGGGCGCGTGTAACCATTTGTCCAATCACCGGAAAAAGTATAACTTCTTCAAGGTTATGGGAAAAGATTCTTACTGATTATGTTGAAAATTGGCAAGGCCCACCGACAAGCCAAACTGCTCAAGGTTGTGCTTCTCAATTTCGGGGGTTGAAAAAAGAGCTCAAAGATTGGCATAATGCACAAGTTAAAGCAAGAGATAATATTGCAAGTGGCACCAACTTGATGGATGAGGTCATTTTTTTTTTTGTCAATATTAATTATTATAACATTATTTTAATTATGAATTTAAGTCAAATATATCTCTATCTAATATTTGAATTATATTGTAGATTTTAATTACTTTTATTCTACTTGTTTAGATGAATCAAGCTCAAACTTTATACATGAAAAACCATCCCAAGAAATTTGAAAAATGGGATTGTTGGAAAAAAGTTAAGCATCACCCTACCTTTGTCGATATACCAAAAGATTCTCAACCACCGCCACCGTCAACGGACACCGAAAACGAGTCTCCAATTGATTTGGATGATGATGTTGTTTTGGAGACACCAATTACCTCTATGCCGAGGCCAATGAGGCAAAAGAGAGCCAAAGAAGCAATGAGGAAAGGAAAAAAAGATAAAGATGTTGCTGAAAGTATGACTCTTTCTATTAAATCTATGGCCGAGTCAACGCAAGCTTCTGTTGAGTTAGTGAGGCAAAGAAACATGGAAATTGCTGCTCACTCTAAGAGAGTTATACAATTTGAAGAGGAAAAAGAGGATGTAAGAATTATGAGCATGGATACTAGTAATATGTCTCCGGATGAAAAACGTTGGTGGAAAGCAAAAAAGAGAAGTGTTATGGCAAAAACCTTATTTGATGATGGTAGCAGTGATTGGTATACACCTTAATTTGATTAATTATTTTTTTAGAATAGTATAATGTTGTTTACAATATTTTGTAATTTAAATTCGGGTTATGTAATAGTTTATTCATGAAATAAAAGTTTATTCATTGAATAAAGAGTACATTAATTAAACATAATTCTTAAACATAATTAAACGATAAGAAATAATATAAATAAACTCATATAGATCATAAGAAAAAATACACAAATAAAGAGTACATTAATTAAACTCGGTTGCCATCCATGTTCTAATTATGCATCACCAAATCATCTTGTAGACATTTGTGGAGGTATGCAGACTCTACTTGAAGTTCACGATCCAAGAATGCAGGAAGATTTCATCCATCTCGCCCCACTGGTTCGAACTGAATAGGTTCTCCAGTATCTAGATTCACAGGCCAATCGTAGACAGATGCCATCGATGGGTTCATTAAATTATCCTCTTGAGGCTCTTCGAACTCTTCCTCGACAAATTCATCCGCCACAATCATGTTATGAAGAATGATGCAACTTATCATGATGGCTCTAAGATCTTCAAGTTTAAACAACCTAGCACCATGCTGCAATATTGCCCATCGAGACTGGAGGATACCAAAACACCGCTTCACATCTTTGCGGTAAGCCTCTTGTTTTTTACAAAAGTGCTTCTCTTGTTCAGTTCTGGGGTTTGATATTGTTTTCACAAAAGTAGACCACCTAGGGTAAATTCCATCAGCAAGGTAGTAACCATTGGTGTACCTTTTGTTGTTGACCTCAAATCGAACTTCAGGAGCAGTTCCACCTATGACACGCTCGAAGACATCAGATGCACCAAGCACGTTGAGGTCATTTTGTGCTCCAGGAGTTCCGAAGAAAGCATGCCATATGTGTGTGTTGTAAGACGCCACTGCTTCCAGAATTATAGTTGGTCTTCCCTTACGACCCGAGTATGCTCCAGCCCACCCGATTGGACAGTTTTTCCACTCCCAATGCATGCAATCGATGCTCCCGATCATGTCTGGGAACCCCCGGCGATATGCTCTATTGAGAAGCATATATAAATCAGCGGAATTGGGAGGACGAAGAAACCACTTACCATAGAGAATCTCGATCTGTCTGTAAAATTTTTTCAGACATTTCAATGCGGTAGAAGCTCCCATCCGAGTGATTTCATCACATTGATCAGCAGTTGAACCGTACGCGAGCATTCGTAAGACACCTGTCATCTTTTGTTCAGGAAGCAATCCCATTTTTCCAGTGACATCTGCTTTTTGCCTCCAAAAACTATCGTAGTTGCAAAGATCCTCCATTATTTTTTGGAAGACATGTTTTTGCATTCGGTACCGCATTCGAAAACTTGCTTCTTCATACACCGGCCGTTCAACAAAGTAATCTTGCAGGAAAAAATGTCCTCGAGCTTCTCTATATCTCTCTAGATTTGGAGCACGGCCAGGTCGTGAACCACGCCCTCTTGGTGTCACCGATTGTTGATATTGTGCCACCATAGCAACCGCTTGAGCGTTTGTTGCTTGAATCCGCTCGAGCTCTTCGGTATTCTCACGCTTCTGATCTAGCAACCACCTATTAAATTCTTCCATTGAAGAGAGCAGAAATGAGATGAGTGATGAGATTTGGAGAGAGATGAAGGTATAGAATGAGAGAGAATTGGTGAGTAGAGATTGAAGTCTGAAGCTTATTTATAAACAATTTTGGTGATAAAATGTTTTGGATAACAACACGTGTCAAATATTTATTGGACGAATATCTACCAAAATCTATAGAAATATGATATATATCTTCAAAAGATAACAATATTTATCGACATAAAAATAAACCCGTATTTAAATTTAACAAGTGTTAAATATATATTGGACGAATATCTACTTGTAGATAATTTTTTGATTTTCCAAAAACAATATTTGATTATCAATTAAATATATAATTAATATATTAAGACTAACTTGATTTTTAATTAAAACACTTATAAATTTAACATTTTTAATTAGTATATTATTTAAATTGAAATATGAAATTGTGAATTAGCAGTCCAATTGCCTTCAATGGGTGCATTGACAAAAGGAAGGCAATTGTCAATTTTAGATGAATAGTAAATTAACAGGGGCAGTTCAATTGGCGAATAAGCAATTGTCCTTCTCCAACGGGTGCATTTGCTCTTATAGCCCACTTTATTTATCGGCCTATATAACATATACATGATGTGTTACCATCCAATCAGAGTGTTTCATTAAATGACGTAGTTGTGCCACATAGGCTGATACATAAATTGGGCTCTAAGTGGGATGTCAAAAAGTGGTTCACCTAAAACTACTCTTATCTTTTTTCCTTTATCAAGAAAAAAGAAATGAATAGGGATATTCTGACCTAGTAAGTAGGAATATAATAATAGAACACAAACATGGAAATTTCTAGCCGCATAATTTTGTTTTTCCACTTTATTATAGTTGGTATGAGCACAACATAATATATATGATGGAATAAGATGGATAATGGACTAGATTGATTATCAATTTAATCGAATCTTTTCACAAATACGCTACTATCAATGTTAAAAGATTAGTTTATTTAAGTACAATACATGTAAACAATTATTAAATTATGACCCAAAAAAAAAAAGTAAATTCAACCTATGGTACCTGAAGTATGGTCAGTTGAACACTTTAGTATCCAATGTTTCAAAAAGAACAGTTTGGTACCTGAAGTTAAGTTTTATGTGACACTATAGTACTTATGTTGACTTTTTTGTTAAATGTAATGGGTAAAATTGACATTTATATATTATTTATAAAACAAAAAATTAAAAACATGAGTGTTATGTATGAGTGTTATACATCTAAAACTATTGATTATTAACTTAATATATATATATATATATATATTATATCATTTGGGAGAAAATAAATATAATTTAATTTTTTGTCAAAAGAAAAAATATGAATTAAATTTTTGAGTTATGTTGAATGTAAAATAATTGAAATTTTGTTAAATAAATCTAGTATTTATAATTTGAACACCCACGATTATATATTTGATTGATTAGATATAACTTCACAGAGTAGTACAGTCTTGTGAGTGTTTACATTAGCACGATTGAATTTCTTAACTTATGTTTCCAACATAACTAAATAATAATATAAAAAACATGTTTTTAACCCAAAATATTTTTAAAAAATGCTTATTTTATTTTTATACATTATATTTAAATGTCAATTTTACAATTTTATTTAACAAAATAGTCAATATAAATACCAAAGTGTCACATAAAACATAAATTCAGGTACTAAACTGTCATTTTTAAAACGTCAAGTACCATAAGAGAAATTTACCTAAAAAATAATTATTAAATTATGACAACTCATATGTCATTTCATCGTTATGCAAGATCAAGTCACATCTACAAATAGGGTTACGTTACTTGTTTCAACCAACAGATTTCAAATTTCTTACGAATAGAAAATATCAAGATTCTGACAATTAACAACTTATTGAATAGTACCTACGTCACGCCCTTATTATTGGTGCTTAATGTCTTTCTTTGTTTGATTTATTCCCGCTCTTTCACGCGATCCTCAATGAGGAGTTTCACACTTGAATCATGATCATCAATACTAGCCATCATAAATTCATGTAAATTTTGCAATAAAACACTATAAATTAAGGGAAAAAGACCATTTGCACAAAAAATTTGAAAAACTTGCCCATTTCAATGTTACCTACCCATTCCAATGAATCTTGATAAAAATACCTAATTACCCTATACTAAAACCATATATAAATCTCTCTCTCTCTAATTAGGGTTTCACTTCACCCTCCTCCTCCTCTCCTGTACCACCACCTCACCACCGGAAACCACAACCTATGCCTTCATTTGCTCCACCAACTCGGCCTCCACCGCCGCCCACTTCCTCAGACGAGGCTGATCTGCCTCATGTTCCTCCTCCGTCGGATTGGGGAAGAGCAGCGAAGGGTGTCCATATCTGGACTGCAGCGAGCTTCAGACGATGGGCTTCTTCGTCGAGGTCGAGGTCGAGGTCGAGGGGCGGCGATCCGGGTCCAGAGGCTTCAGATATGTTGTATTGTGGGAGGGAGATGTGTTCTTATAGGCTTTTTCTGGTTATAGGAGGAGGAGGGTGGTGTTGCTTTTCGTTGCAGTGATGAGAGTAGAGCTGATCGAGGTTTGGGATTTGGGTGTGGAGTGAAGATGTGGGGCTGAGATTGATGGAGATGAAGAAGAAGAAGAAGAAGAAGAAGAAGAAGAGGAGAAGGGGAGATAAAACCCTAACCCTAGAAAATGGTCTCCATCACTATATGGCAGCAAAGCAATGAAGGAGCGAGGCTAGCGGCAACGGCGACGGAAAGAAAAAAAACTAGGGTTTTTTTTTTTTTTTTTTTTTTTTTTTTTCTCTCTTGGTTAGGGTCAGTAATCGATTACTGACCCTCAGTAATCGATTACTGGGGGTCAGTAATCGATTACCGGGGGTCAGTAATCGATTACCGGGGGTCAGTAATCGATTACCGGGGGTCAGTAATCGATTACCGGGGGTCAGTAATCGATTACTAGGGGTCAGTAACCTGATTACTTCATGAAATCTGTAGAGTTTCATTGTATTGTATGTGCAAGTTCTTTATGTTATTGTCAAGTTATCAATGAAATCTTAGTACCAGTATAGTGTGGATGTTTTGTGATCAAAGTTTTACAACTTCATGAACTCTGGTTATGGATTACTGGGGGTCAGTAATCGATTATTGGGGGTCAGTAACATGGTTACTGGAAAATATGGAATCTGTAACCTGATTACTGGGAGTCAGTAATTGATTACTGGGGGTCAGTAATTGATTACTGGGGGTCAGTAACCTGATTACTGACCGATTACTGACTCCCAGTAATCGATTACCGGGGGTCAATAATCGATTATTTACTGTAATCTGTAAATTATTTACTGAGGGTTAGTAACCATCGTCAATAACCTGATTATAAAAAAAAAAAAAAAAAAATTAAAAATCTGGCGAAAAAAAAAATTCCGGCGAAAAAAAAAAATTGGTGCCCGGAATCCGGCGACCAGGCTCCGGCGACCGGCCATGGGAGGCCGGAGGAGTTGGGTGATATTTCGGCAAAGTTTGTTTTTTTATCTTCCACTTTCTCAACACATTATAATTCAAAAATATGTTAGATAAGACAAAAGGACAAAAAAGGAAGAAAAAAAATTAAATTTGTACTAGAATTGAAAAAAATTTGTTCAAATGGGCAATAGAGTTGTTACCTTATGTTGAATAGGGGAAAAAAATAAGTTTGTCATTTGAATGGGCAGTCAGGGGGTCAAATTAGCACCAAATAGACATTTTCCCTTTTATATACACGTACTGTGTGCTTTAATCATCATTGAAAAAAAAAAAAGAGGTGGGAGATCGGTATATATGTACTGCTATGACAAAGCAATTTCATAGCATTGCAGGACCATAATTTGCTATGACAAAGAAATTTCATGAGCATTGAAACATCAATTCTTAGCTAGTTTTCGTGGATGTCTCTTTGGACTACGAAAGATTTGCTATGATAAAGAAACTTATATATCTTCTGTCTCCTTTTCCAGGATGCCAAGTGTGCAGAAGCTTGACTTCAAACAGCTTGACCCTAATGGAACTGAGTATCACCGCTGGGTGACAGATATTGAAACTACTTTCATTGGAAATGAGCTTCTCCCATGTATTCGACCTCATAATCCTGACTTGGTAATCCAGCCTACTCCAGAAAAAATGGCTCGCGCTAATGTACTTGCGGCGACATATGGCTCAACCACTCCAATCAGAATATATGCAAATAAAGTGCCCAAGAGAGTTATGGCAAGCCCTTGAGGAACGTTTTAGAAACATTCAAGATACTTTGCTTCCATATCTGAATGTTAAATGGAATGACATCCGCTTCCAAGACTTTAAAACAGTTAATGAGTTCAACTCAGAGATGCTTCGCCTTCGAGCTATGCTACAATTTTGTGGTAAAAATCTCACAGAAGCTGACTTGATAGAGAAAACCCTCTCTACTTTCCCGGCTAGTTCGTTAATATTGCATAAACAATATCGTTTGGAGTTCCAACAAAATCGACTCACAACGTTCAATCAACTTATTAATCTTCTGCAAGTTGCTGAAAAGCATGACAATATTATGATGAATAATTGTGCAAGACCACTTGGAACAAAGAGAGTTCCTGAAGCAAACTATGGGAAGGCTCAACATAGACACAATGAGCGGAATCCTAACATTAGGATAAATTCTAATGGACGTGCTGGTCCATACATCCGCTCTAACAGAGACGGAAACCGCAACAATGTTGCAATGGCACGTGGGGACAATGCTCCACGAGGAAGAGGGCAAGGAGGACGTGGTAAGGGCCGTGGAGGTCATTCCAACGTATGGCATAGAAACGAAGGTGTTGATGGTCCTAACGGCTACAACAATAGAGTGCAAAATGCACCAAGAAATCCTCCAAAGGCACAAGGTGCAAAGGCTCAAGGTGTCAACCGAGTTAAGGGAGCAGGAATTGGAAATGAGTTATGTTACCGTTGTGGATCAACTGAGCATTGGTTCAAGCTATGCAAAGCAAGCAACAAGCTAGTTGCTGACTATAGGAGGTATAGAGACTCCAGAGAGCAAGAGGCTTATTATGGAGCAGAAGATGGAGATGGCACTAACGTGAATCTCACAATTACAGATTTTGAGGTCAATAATGATCAAGAAAAGACCATGGAAGTCCCAGACTTCGATTAGTTGCAATTGTTTTCTTCAATAGTTATCACAATATAAAGGCTTTTGATGTCTTAGTTTATTTTCCTTAGACTTTGTTTGGTCTTTGTGATACTTGTTTTAAATAAAGTCTTCGATGTAATCGTTGACTCATTGAATTAATAAAATTTTGAAATTTCTCTAAGTACTGAGCATTGTTCAAAATTTCTATATATATATATATATATATATATGTCATGAGCATATTTTGATTTAAGTCCTATATATTTTATTTGTGGGTATGTTTCCTGGAGAACTTGAATGTCTCGCAGACAGTGGAACCACCCACACAATACTTCGAAATAGACAACTATTCATCGAATTAGTGCCTTGTAGGTCTTATGTGACTACGATGATTGGGTCATCTCAATTAATTAATGGTCGAGGAAGAGCTCAACTTTTATTGCCAAATGACACTTTGCTTGATACAACAGAAGCGCTTTATGCACCAAACGCTCCTCGAACCATACTGAGCTTCAAAGACATACGTGTAAATGGTTATCATTTGAACACTCATCATGAGAATGGAAGAGAATACTTATGTATTACTTCTAATCACTGCGGAAGAAAGCGCACATTAGAAAAACTTATGTGTCGATCTAGTGGGTTATACATAACCACTATTTGAATTGTCGAATCCAATCATGTTATGAGAGATGATCTTTTGGATTCCGAGACATACAGGCTTTGGCATGATCGTTTGGTACATTCTGGTCGTGATATGATGATCCGTGTATTGAAAACTTCTCACGGACATCCATTTTTTCAAGAGAAAAGAACCAATGACTATAAGAAAGTAGTCTCTAAGGGACAATATGCTTCCCGCATCAACAATGACTTTAAAGCCATACCAAACTCTTCAATGGTTATTTCTAAAGCCCATCACTCATTTTGTAAAGCATACTCTTTAGCAAAATTAAGATCAAAACCATCCTATGCTAAAGACACTAAAGAAAATATCTCATTCTTACAAAGAATTCAAGGAGATATTTGTGGACCCATCCATCCATATTGTGGACCTTTTAGATACTTTATGGTTTTGGTGGATGCATCGACAAGTTGGTCACATGTCGCTTTATTGTCCACAAGAAATACTGCATATGTTAAACTCCTAGCACAAATTATTCGATTACGGGCACATTACCCAGATCACCCTATTAAGTCAATACGTCTTGATAATGCTGGAGAGTTTACATCAAAAGCTTTTGATGATTATTGCATGTCTATTGGGATTGATGTTGAGCATCTCGTACCCCATGTACATACACAGAATGGTCTCGCAGAAGCTACCATTAAAAGACTTCAAATGGTTGCTAGGGCATTGATTATGCGTACCAACCTCCCTATATATGCTTGGGGTTATGCAATATTACATGCAACCTTACTTATTCGTTTTAGACCCACTACCAGTCAACCTTTTTTCTGCGTACCAAATGGTTACTGGATATGAGCCTGATATCTCACACTTACTCATATTTGGTTGTGCAGTTTATGTGCCAATTGCGCCCCCATAGCGCACCAAAATGGGTCCTCAGAGACGATTATGAATTTATGTTGGATACAATTCTCCAACAATAATCTGGTACATAGATTTGTGGATTGTCACTTTAATGAGACAGTATTCCCATCGTTAGGGGGAGATAAGAACAAGAATGTTCAACAGGAACTACATGAATTGTTGTGGTTTGTTCCAACTCTGTCACATCTTGATCCCCGAACCGCACAATGTAATAATGAAGTGCGTAGAATACTCGATCTTCAAAACGTAGCAGATTTGATGCCTGATGTATTTTCTGATATCGCTAAAGTGACGAGATCACATCTACCAGTTGCAAATGTACCTGCAAGGTTAGAATTCCCTACAAAGGGACATGGTGTTTCGGCACCTATGATTAATATGCACGGCGCCACAACCACACATAGTGGAGGTGTGCTAGAGGCCGTGGCTCCCCAAAGAAAGAGGGGGAGGCCATTTGGTTCGATAGACACTCACCCAAGGAAAAGAGCGAGCTCGACACAATTGAATCCATTAGACATCAGCATTGGAAACCCGACTCATGAGATTATCTCTGATTACAGTTATGTCCAAGAATCAATATTGGGGGACGCCTCAATGATTGAACCGATTTCAGTAAGTAAAGAAATCTCAATAAATTATGCAAATATGTATGAGATGTTGGAAAGAAATACCATCATCATTGATGATGTGTTTGCATATCATGTTGCTCAAGATATCATAGAAAATGATGATATCGAACCACGCTCTGTTGCAGAATATCAACAACGAGCAGATTTGCCTAAATGGAAAGAAGCAATCCAAGCAGAATTAGATTCTCTAGCAAAGAGACAGGTACTTGGTTCGGCAGTGCTAACCCCACCAAGTGTAAAACCTGTAGGACACAAATGGGTTTTTGTTAGAAAACGTGATGAGAAAAATGAGGTCTTGAGATATAAGGCCCGCCTTGTAGTGCAAGGTTTCTCACAACGCCCTGAAATTGATTACGAGGAGACATATTCTCCTGTAATGGACATTATTACATTCCGCTATCTTGTCAGTTTGGTCGTTTCTGAAAAACTAGACATGCAGCTTATGGATGTGGTTACAGCATATCTGTATGGGGATCTAGATTCAGAGATATATATGAAGGTTCTAGATGGACTTCAGTTACCCAAGACAAGTGACTCAAAACCACGAAATGCGTTTTGCATAAGATTAAAACGCTCATTATATGGATTAAAACAATCCGGACGGATGTGGTATAATCGTCTAAGTAACTACTTGATTGGGAAGGGATATGTAAACAATGATATATGTCCATGCGTGTTTATCAAGAGAACAAGTTCTGAATTTGCAATAGTTGCAGTTTATGTTGATGACATGAACCTAATTGGTACTCTTGAAGAACTAAGAGACACTGCTATGCATTTGAAATCCGAATTTGAAATGAAAGATCTCGGGAAAACTCGGTTTTGCCTAGGTCTAGAACTAGAACACCGAAACAGTGGAATATTAATCCACCAATCAGCGTATGTCCAAAAGATGCTAAGGCGATTTAACGTAGACAAAATACATCAAGTTACCACTCCCATGATCGGTCGGTCCCTAGATCCAAAGAAGGATCCATTTCGCCCTAAGGATGATGGCGTAGAACTACTAGGGGCCGAAGTGCCATATTTAAGTGCAATAGACGCATTATTATATTTAGCTCAATGCACAAGGCCAAATATCTCTTTTGCTGTGAACTTGTTAGCTAGATATAGCTATGCGCCCACGCAACGCCATTTGAATGGTATAAAGAACATCTTTCGGTACTTAAAAGGTACGATTGATTTGGGTTTATTCTATCCCTATAGAGAGACAAGAGGAATTGAAAAGAATGCAATAATTCCTAAAGGCGTCAGCCATGATGCTGGAAGCCTATTCCTTATGCCAAAAATCCTTCAGATGTTTTGGTAGGTTTTGCTGATGCTGGGTATCTCTCTGACCCACACAAAGGTCGCTCCCAAACTGGCTACGTCTTTACCATGGGAAATACAGTGATATCTTGGAGGTCTACCAAACAAACACTAGTTGCTACATCTTCAAATCATGCAGAGATTATTGCTTTGCATGAAGCAGTCCGTGAATGCATATGGTTGAGATCTATTATTTCACATATTCGAAGGACTAGTGGTTTATCATCTACCACAGAAGAACCAACATGCATTTATGAAGATAATGCTGCTTGCATCGAACAGATGAAGTAAGGTTATATTAAGGATGATAATACCAAGCATATCTCACCTAAGTTCTTTTACAGTCATCAGCAACAGACTTTCCTCAAGATTCAAGTGAATCAAGTTCGATCTGAGGAAAATGTGGCAGATTTATTTACTAAATCTTTGCCTAAAACCATATTTGAAAAACATGTGCAAAACATTGGTATGCTTAAGTTATCAGAACTCCCATGATTGTAAGGATCAGGGGGAATTGCAGACTTTAGGGAAGTCTGTCATATACATGTTACTTTCAAATATGAATGGTGCATTGTACTCTTTTTCCCTTCGACCGAGCTTATTTTTATCCCACAGGGTTTTTGTTCCTCGGCAAGCTTTTAATGAGGCAACGAGAGAAGCACCACGTTTGGACCGCACAAGGGGGAGTCTTGAATGATATATGAGATGTGTTTATCCAAACGCAGCAACAGCTATTAGGTGTTTGAATTAGTCAAACTCAGACTTAGTCAAGTATTTCTATCTGATAGGACTAGAAGTAGAATAAGACTGAAAGACCTACTTCCTATTGTAAACTCCCCTTATAAAAGGGTCACCTATCAATGAAATAATTACTGATTACATATTCTCATCTCATTCTCTCTATGTTTTCTCCATTTTACTCTAAAACATAACTTATTTTGATGTATATATGATAAAAAAAAAAAGTATAAAAATAATAAAATAAGACTGTTTTCATTTTTTATTCTGACTATTATTCCCCTCATTTTTTTTTTTTTTACCTGATTGCACTCCTAAGTCCTAACTAGTCTGATTTCAATTTTTTCTGAAGGATCTTCTCCTACTCTCTCTCTCTCTCTCCATTATTTGACCTCGGATCCCCTCGACGACGCCGCCATCGACAAACAAAACGCCGCGCGGGAACCATCACACTGAGATCGAGAACGAAACGAGGCGGCGGCGGTGACCAATTCAACTCTGCCTCATTCAACGGAGGAATCGAGCGACGGCGGAGGTGGAGGCCGACGCCCCGGAGAGCCCAAGCAGCAGCGGCTATACTAGCGGCAGAGGGATTTGTAGTGCCAGTAGTAGTGATGGCTCCGGGTATTGATGAGATTGCGGTGGTGAGGAATGATGAGGTGTTGGATGGTTTTCCGGATTCACAGACGCCGTGGGTACCTGGAAAACGGCATGTTGATGAGGTACTGTGGTCTAGTAACTTTCGTTTGCGTAATATATGTGGTAAATTGATTGTTTTTCGATTAATTTACTCCGGCGTTGTGTTCATTAGTAGAGTGAAGTGTTGTTAGTTAAGGATTTGATGGTCAATTCATCCTTAAATGTGAGGATATGTGGAATTGGACTAATGCATTTGTATTCTAGAAGGTGACCAAAACTGGTTTGACAGTGTTTTTAGCTTGGCCAAAGGAATAGTAGTAACTAAGACAGAGAGAGATTATGAGTCTTGGGCAAGCTATCTAGTATCTACCAAATTCGTTTGGAAATAGTTACACTAAGTTATACTTGAGTTACTTTCAGGATTTTGCTATTTTCAAATCAATAAAAGAATTTCCTTGAGTTACAATAAGGATGTTTCAATTAATATTTGTTTCTTAAAATAGAGAAAAGGCAATGTCGCTTATTCAAGTTTGTTGAAATGTTCCGTGTCTGTGGAAATGCCTCCGTTGAATTCTGATAGTGATCTTGTTGTGTGTTTATTAGGTGGTGCATAAGGAAAATAGAGTTGTCAAGGGTGTTGAAGGAGTGCACATGCGACTTCATTATCAACTTTGAGGGTTTCTCTTGCTGAGTCTTTTCTTATCATATCGATCATATATATGTTTCAAATATTCTCATCATATTCAAATCGATTCCATATCTTCCTTAATTCTCCTTCCATATTGTTTTTAAATTAAGCTTGTTACTGTCTTGAACAGAATATTGAATTGTGCAATTATTAATGTTATCAACTAATCCGTGGCTCTAGTGTGATATTACAACTTACAAGGATGGTGGGATTCGTTTTCACTTTTGCTCCGGTCATGTGTAGTTAGAGGTATAGTACGTAGAAAGTTACATGAATAGTGTTTTTTTTTTTCAGTACCTATCTCGGCAATTGTATCCGCATTAAGTAACTGTCTCGGTAACTATATTTTCATTGAGTAACTGTCTTGGTAACTGTGTTCAATTCAGTAGTTACATGTTTTTGTATTAGTTCTGATAAGTAACTGTCTCAGTAACTATATTGGCATTAAGTAACTATTTCGTAACTGTATTGTCATTGAGTAACTGTCTTGGTAACTGTGTTCTATTGAGTAGTTACATATTTTTGTATTAGTTCCTATTATAAACTGTTTCGGTAACTGTATTGGCATTAAGTAACTGTCTCTATAACCGTATTGACATTAAATAACTGTCTTGGTAATTATCTTGATAACTGCTTTACTATTGAGTAGTTGTCTTGGTAACTGTCTATATAACTAATTAGGAATTGGCTTCTCTACTTGGATTTTTTGTGCTTGGATTTGCTTGGATTCCTTATATCCATTGGATTGAGTAAAATGATGCAACCAACTTATCACCTATGTCATCCTTACTCAATCTAATGGTTGTAAGGATCCAAGCAAATCCAAGCACAAAAAATCCAAGCAGAGAAGCCGGATCCAACTAATTAATAACTGTGTTAGTAACTTTGTTGGTATTGAGCTAGATAACTATATTGGCATGGGAGGAACACTAGAAGACGACGTTGCAAGCATTAGAGTTGTGGAACATATTTCATCTTGTACATACCTCAATGTAACATAGAACAATATTATTATAAAATATAGTTACTTAAAAAGATACAAAACTCTTCCTCCTTTTCATTTTTCCTTTATGGTAAAATTGTCATCCTTACACACTATAGCACTACTAACACAAGGAATAACCAACTTTAGCAGTAAGAATATGTTTATCGAATGTGACTGGCAAAGTAACTAGTCATGTACGTAATTGGTGTGTAGTCACAGGCTAATTGAGTAACTGGCGGTCATGTAGCTTGTCATGTAACTAGCTAACTAGCTAGTCCAAGTAATTGTTTTAATGATTGGTCATTCGAAGTAATTGGCAATGTAACTAGTTATGTAAATGACAATGTACCTATCATGCAACTGTAACACGCCCCAACCATGTAACTGATCGTGTAACTAGTTATATAACCAATTGTGCGATTGGAAAAGTCTAGTTATATAACCAATTGTGCGATTGGAAAAGTTTGTCAACCTCAAGACAGTTACCAACAGTTACTAACACAGTTACATAAATAATTATTCATACTATCATTGTAACTATATTTTTAACTATGCATTTAACAATACATGCTAACTAATTTTTTATATATATTTAAACTTGTTAGTGTTGAGCTGTGGTGGCGCGGTACAACAGCGCACTGCATTTTGTCATACATTCACCAATAAATCTTTGTGGAGAGTGCAGAGCTATTGGACTTGGTGTCGAAGCCGCAGATCAAGTAACTTTGTTTATAGTTTTGTTACTAATAAGCCGAATCGATATGTATTAGTAACTTTGTTGGTATTGAATAACTGTCCGTCCCAATAACTGTATTGATATTAGATAATCGTTTGGGTAATTATCTATGTAACTGTGTTGGTAATTGTTTATGTTTGGTATTAATAAATATCTCGATAACTATATAAATATTGAGTAAATTTCGATGTAACTGAGTTAGTAACTTTATTAGTATAGAGTAACTGTTTCGGTAACTGTATAGACTAAATACAAGAAGAATACAAGAAGAAGCCTCTTTCTTGTTGTTTGAGGATGGTAATTAGAAGAATCCCTGATAAAAGACCTGATCTTATGCAACACCAAAATTCAAAGAGTCAATATTTCAACTAATTTCAATGTCTGCCTATAAAAAAGTGCTAAATATTTCAAGATTCAAAGAGTCAATACAGCTATCACCCAAATCCATCCTAACAGTCCAAAATCAAATCAAAAACCTAAACGAACTAGAGAGCTATATATATTTAAAAACTTAAAATCACTCCAAAGTTCAAGATGCTTGTCAATGGAGGACACTTCGTCCTGAATCACCAACAACGCGTCTGAAAGGCTCGGTAATTGCCCACAGCCCCCTCTTGCATTTGCCTCTGTATCCACTCTGCATTTACACTAAGAGGCTTCAGTTCATCCAATACCCGACCCGAGACAAAGAAGACTACATTCAATTAAGCAAAGCGAGCAATGGCAGAGGGAAGCGAGAGGGCAAAGAACCTTGTGGAGGCGATCGAGTATGGAAGGAGAGGAGCTCGACCGGTTAAGCGCGTCAACGAACCACGACTCGGACCTGGCGTCGTCGAGCAAAGCCGTCATAGATACCGACATCTCCGGTTTGCGGAGCCTTTACGACGGCTTTAACGACGAGGCCGACGATCGGTCGTACTCCTCGTGGGTGATGTCGAAGATGGTGGCGGGGTTTGAGAGAGAGCGAGAGAGATTAGGTTTCGCAGACGGAACGGTTTCGATTTGGAAGAGGAAGGTTGGTTTTAAAGTTGGTAGGATGTCGCGTGGTTGTGTTTAATGGGAAAAGCCACCGGTGGTACGTTTTGTAATTCTTTCAATCTTTAGGGGTAGCGGGTTATAGGTGGTACTTAACTATCATGATCTCATGAACCATTTTTATCATTTTAGGTCTCCAAAAGGCCATTTTTATCAAAAACCCAAAAAAAAAAAAAAATGTACACAACACTAAAACTATATATAATTTATCACTCGCAAGTAGTCTTCGAGTAGTATTCTGAATGTCCTCCGGATCATCCAACACCACTTACACATAATGAACATATCTATCTGACCTCGTGTCAACACGTCCATCAAGTCAAACACCCGATCCTGTAGAGTGAGTGCACATGACTAAATGATATTGGCGATCTTTCAAAGTATATGAAGTAATTTTGGTGATTGTGCTTCACACTGTCACACGTTACACAGTCCTGCCTCACAAAGCATGGTCTCAAACTAGTATTGACTATTGAGTAAGCCTACTCAAGTGAAACTATGCCCGGTACGTACTATTAATAATATAGTGACTCGAAAACAATCCTGAATAAGTACCAAATGTGTACTTACTGGAAGCACTTAGAGATAATTTGGTTACGGGTATTAGACAACAAATCTTAGGAGACAACATTCCCATCGCGTATCTATTTAAAAGACTAAGGGCACGTTTACTTATTTAAAATAAAATTGAAAAGTAAAAAAATGATTCCACAAGAAGAGATTCTTGCGTTTACTTACACATAATAGAATTAGATTTGGTGTGAGTCACACCTTCCAATCAGGAATTGATTCCTTAACAATCCGGATTTTAAAAACCAAGAGGGGAGGTGGGTTTAGGGATGAAAAGCTCATGAACGAACTTTTTATACCCAAACTATCTTCACATAATTTCAATAACCCGAAATTACCAAACTCTAATTAATTTATATATCTTGTATATTTCTAGTTATATTTTTCTCAATATAAATAGCAATTTAGAAATAAAGCACATATACATTCTCAAAATTTTAAGACGTAATTCATTTATGTACTTGAAAGTATAAATCATTTTACTCATTTTGTATCACAATGCTTAAGAGTGTTTTAGTAATCAAACTAGTATGTATTCTAATTCCTTATGTAAGTAAACAACATCAATCGTAGTAGTAAACGTGTCGATGGAAATAAAATATCCACATACAATTTCATTCCGTCTCTGATTCCATTTTAGTTCTATTCCCGACGAATTTCATTTCAAAATGTGTCCTAAAATTTTACTAAGGCGATGAAAAAATTTGTCACCTAGCTAGGTCTTGTATTCCAGTAATGATTCCAACTTATTTTTATCCCACAAATGATGGTTAATTGCAAGCTGATCTCAAGACCTACTTTCGAATAATTTTCAGTTTTTCATGCTGCCAGGGACGTATACATGATTTGAATATGGGGTGGGCTATTTGGGCGAAGCCAAATATGTTTTTCCATAGACTAATGCAGAAGACAAAGAGGAAAAGGAAAGAAAAGGCTATGTAAATGAGTAAAAATAAGAAAGCAGAATGAAAGGAAAAAAAGAATAACTGAAGAAGACAGCCACTAAGGGTCGAACTAGTGAACTACCACCTTGTCTTCAAGATGTTTCTATATAATTTGTAGAGAATCTGGAGTGCACGGCGTTTAAATACACAACCATTGTAGATAATTAAAACTTATGACCTTGATATAGATGCACGGTGGTCAATGTATATATAATAGAACCTCGATAAAATAATACTCTATTAATTAATAATCTCGTTAAAATAATAATTTTTATCGGTCCCGACACGAGGCCAACGTGCTAAATATATATATTTCGCTAAATTTATAAAATAGTAGAAATTAAAGAGTTTACATAGACCCTAATAAATATATAAATTAATAATTACTTATTATATATAAATTATTTTACATTTACGAGGACTTCATAAAAAATGACTCAATTGTTACTTGTTTCTTCTTGAAAATAATATCACCTTGAACAATATAATACGTCAAAAATAGTTTATTTAATAATGTATATGTAATAAATTAAATAATGTAATACATCGAACGTACATTCAATAATGTATACGAAATTAAGATACAACTTTTTAAAAAATAATTAAAAAAAAATATCTATTATAGTTTGATAAATTAATAAGTATTAATTTATTAATAAATTAATAATTCGCTAAATTAATAATTTTTACCGGTTTCGAGATTATTAATTTATTGAAGTTCTACCGTAGATGGCTGAGATTGTATCGTGCACATACATGATTGTGCATAGAAGAATTTCTATACAATTTATGCATATCATAATAAAGATATTTTCAGCAAAGAAATTTGCCCTGGGTTGTAGTCCAAGTAGCCTCCGACGTAGTTAGGTCCCCCCGGCTACTGCGAGTCTCTTACATATCATTCATGACGTTTTAATTAAAAGATTCTCAAACAGCTCAAATAATTAGCTCTATTAAGGTTATGACTTCTCTCATGCATGTACCTTCTACGTACGTACAGAACAAAATTCAGATTATGAAGAATGATATATATAGCGAGAAGTTGGGCACAAAATTTCGGTTATATATATTGGCAATATATCCAGTGCCAGAAGGTTATGATTCGAATGTGGTCCTTAATTAAACAGTTTTTCATCACGATATATAAGATGTACCAACCGCTAAGCAAAAATATTATGCATTCTTTAAGGCAAAATCATCTTTTCATGAAAAGAAGCATAATAGTATTCCTCGAACACCAATGAAGCTAGCTGCAAGTTTCATTCGTCACGTTAACATCGTATATTAGTCTGATGTTAATTGCCTTACATGATCACTGCATTATTTTTTGGCACACTTTGATTCAAGTACGTCAAGTTCGTAGTTGTTTAATGAAATTCCCCTACGTTTTCCTAGTTTTATTAGGTTTCCAAATCCTGATCGGATTAAAATACTGTCACCCTAATTGAACTCATATATTTTCTATAAATATCTCCATATCGAGGATATAACGTACGACGCATCTATATTTTCTTTCATATTCTAAAAAAGGTACGTAGCTCTTTGTGAGAGATCTCATGGCGATGGGGAATAAGAAGAGAAAATCCACGACCACGAGCCTCGACGAGGTCGACCGAAGCATGTACGCCTCCTTCTGCAGCGCTGCTAATTCTCTCTCTCAGCTATACACACAAGGCATGAACAACCAGAAGCTCTCCTTCCAAGCCGGCGAACGCCATGCCCTAGATAAAATTTATCAGTGGATCCGCAGTACACAACAGGGAGGATCGAGAGTTACGACAGACGATGTACTCAGTTACCTTCAGAATGAGTTGGGTTACTGTGGAGAGGAGGCACCGCAGTCCGTGTTCCCTAATGTAGTATTGCCAGTTCATTACCAACATACGCATCCCGACGTACAATTCACAAACTCGGCTTTTCCTCAGAGTTTCAACGATTCATCAATGGACATACCTCAATATTGAAAAGAGTTGGTGGCAATTCAACTCATATATATAGTTTCAGGCTAATTTAACTTGGTCTTTTTAATCTTACAAAGCATCCCTTTTTTGTGCGTAGATATATATCGTTTTGTATCACCAAAAGCTTCTATTAGTTCATTGCGTTTAGGAATTGTAACTTCGGAAAGGTGTCTCGCCCCTGTTCTTATTGAATTCATTTATACATTACTGAAGATACGTACGTATGAACTACACAAGTTGCCTAGCTATTTGTTATTCTCAATAGCACCAAAAGTGATAAATAAGTATTGTCTTTCCTCGTTAGAGAATTTCTCATATGTAAGAACTAGGATTGGGTCACTGATATTCTGATCGACAAGCTTCTTGCTAGTCACGTATATTTTCTCTAAAAATATTGTGTACTAGCCAGACCCTATATGGTCCAAATTGCTAGCGACTAGGAAAACATGTTATGCTTGACTTTTGTCTCTTCTTGCATTGTTTGGAGGTCTTCTTGGTGGGTTGATATAAGCGTAACAAGCTGGTATGGAAGAATTAATTAAATAATGCCCGTTTCAAAACCTATGACACTTATTGGATGGGCAGAACGACACTAGCTACGACATCTTGATGATTTCCATAAGTATCATTCGAAGCAAGTGCAGAAGAAGAAGAAGAAGAAGAAGAGGGTCTCCTATGAAATGGCAGTGTCCGGCCTTCTAATGGTAGACTGAAGATTAACGTACGTTGATGGGGCTTTTAGATCGAGAGGATGCGAGTTGTGGAGGTATTGGTGTAGTGCTCAGAAATTATTTAAAGAAGAATTGCTCCATAAGTCGGATTTTAGATAATTGTATATGTTTTTTTTTTTTTTTTTTTTTTTTTTCAGCAAGTGTTGTACATTGGGTTGCACATCCAGATAGTTATACCTATATTAGTTTAGTTGTTATTTTAAAGAGCATGTTTATTTTCTTACGAAAAATATAACAACTGCACTAGACTCACCAAATTCTCAAGTGATGATTGTCAATTATTTTATATTTTTTTTAAAAAGTGATTCGAGTATACTTCTAGATATTGGTACGGTGAAGTTGTATTTAAAATTAGTTATGCTATTGTTAGATATTCTAAATCTGTATACCAATTAAGTAATGTAGTCCTCCTCTTTTGTCCTTCTTAAAAATATTAATGTAATCAATATATATTTCTAACAATGAGGCACTAATTAAAAGTCAATTGTTCAAACAAGAAGATAACGTACATATAGCATTTTCCGTAAATGTAATAAAATTAAATTTTGGTAATCTGACCGGATTATGTCTGAATCTGACAAGATTTTATATGTGTCTGAATCAGGACAGTTCAACAAACAATAATGCCTAAGCAGACCGTTAAGATCATGCATGAAATCACTTCCTAATTGTAAGTTCTTGGTAGTAATTAACCAGCTACCTATCTAACTCCCCCTCCCAACTCATATAAATATATTCATCTCTTCCCCAACAAAGGAATCATGCTTTTGCCCACCTCTGGTTCACCAAACACAAATGTACAGTGGTGGCGACAAAGTAAAGCAATCAATCATAAGAAAGTGAAAGCAACGTAAAGAATATCAACAAATCATCATAAGCATAGCCTTTTGTTTCTTGTTCACGGAAGCTTGGCCAAAAAGTTCACATGTCGACCTTTCCTGTTGGATTGGGCAAAGTTCCAATCCGCCCCATTTTTTCGCTTTCCACAATAACATGGATTTCTGCAAAGTTGGCTACCATGATTCTTCTCCTCTTCTCCAGCCGGTCATTTCTGGATGGGGTTGTATTCATCGAAGCCATTGCTTCAGAGAATACAACAGACCTGCAACTGCATATCTTTGATCAATATGTAAGTCTAGTCCGAAACTCAGCCATGCACCGATGTTTTATATACCGTTAGATACTTAGATTGGATGAACAAAGCCGGTGCATGGTAGAAATATATAAGTGGTATCTGCATTGCCAAATTAATAGTACTGTGTTTACCCTTTTGATGTAAACATCAATTGAGACTAGGATTCAGTTTCTGATCCAATTTACTTTATATGCAACGCGCAGGTGGTGATGGATAATGGCATTCTCCAAGTCAACCTTTCAAAACCTGAGGGGATGGTTACCGGAATACGATATAAGGGGATCGAGAATTTGCTTGAAGTTCTTGAAGATGAAACCAATAGAGGGTACCGGCATCTTGCTTGCTACGTACAGTTACATGTCATGATATTATGTTGTTTATATTACTTATTCTTTAAATTTAGGATTAGATTAATTGGTTTAAGATATACGTACGCTGAATCTCAACATAATATATACAGGGCGCGCATAAGGCATATTTGGAATCCAGTTCAATTTAGGAAAATTGTGGCATTATTACTTTTCCTATTTTATAACTAATTATTTGGCAATAATTAAAGGGTATCACAACTAAACAATTACTATAGTAATGATGGGAAAATAGATTACGATTTACTTTTCTCTTTTCTTTGAAAGTCACGTACGTAGAGCAAGGTTTATCTAAGTAATGTCGAGGTAACTTCTGGATTTTATAATAATTATATATGTTTTATAAACGATGTAGGTACTGGGATTTGGTTTGGTCCGCACCAGAAATTACGAGAAAGAAAGGCGCATTTGATAGGTACTAGTACTAAATTCCCTCTATCTATTTTAGTCCACAGTTAATATTATATATATACTACAATATAATATTTACAGAGACACTCTAATAAAGAATGCAAGTTTTCTGTTTGAGTTAGCATAATGTGTATGCTGCATCGATCTGCAGGATCGAAGGAACAAATTTTACGGTTATAGTGGAAACAGAGGATCAGATAGAGCTATCATTCACCAGAATGTGGGATCCTTCTCAAGAGGGCAAAGCTGTCCCCTTAAATATTGACAAAAGGTGTTTTTTTTTTTTTTTTTTTTTTGAGAATACATTAATTTTAATTTGATTAATAGATGAATGATGAAAATGATAGTAACACAATTCATGACGTGTATTTTAAAGGTTCGTGTTGCTTCGTAACTCGTCGGGGTTCTACACTTACGCCATTTATGAACACTTGAAGGAATGGCCTGCTTTCAACCTGACGAATACCAGGACTGTGTTTAAGCTCAGAAAAGACAAGTAATTTACAACTTCCTCCATTTTTTCCTTGTATGATAAGAAATTTTTCGTTTTCTCTCTGGGTTAGTTGGGAGCTCGATTCTTACCGTATATAAAAACAAAGAGATGAAATGAAATATGTACGGCTAATCACTCTCGTGATCGATTTCTGATCCAGAAGAACACAAATGATCGCTTTCTCGTGATGTTTATGATCTTTTCAAATACATCTCATGCATGCAGATGCATAAACTTATTAAACGTCCAATAGAGAGGCACCAGCTTTGGCTTGAGCGAAAAGTAAATTAATGTCTTAGGATTTTGGGAATATTCTTCGGTAGTCATGTATATGTTACTCTCATTTACTTATTTGACGACAAAGTTTGTTATTATAATAGTAGATAGAGTGATTATTTGGATAATTGTAGTTATGTTAGTTGTAATTACTTCACCTACGACATATTTACAAATTTATGAACAACAAATTTCTGAACAAACAGTTGTTGATATAGTAAATTGGTTTAATTATATGTATATATATATAACACATGTCGTAAATTTGTTGTCTATATTATAAATTTAATGTAAAAAAATAGTAAATATTATTCAATTAGTAGTAAATTAAGATTATAGTATACATCAGACCTCTTTAGAACTCAACTGCATGTTGGTAGGAATTGGTTTGTAAACCTAGGAAGGTAGAGAACGCGCCGGACAATATTACGTTTATTATGTGTGTTTGTTCGATCCTTTGTTTTGATGTTTGCATAGGTTTCAGTACATGGCAGTGTCAGACACCAGGCAAAGACACATGCCCCTTCCGGATGATCGGTCCGCGGAAAGAGGGCAAGCTCTGGCTTACCCGGAGGCCGTCTTGCTCGTCAATCCAGTCGAACCAGAGTTCAAAGGAGAAGTATGTATTGCCATCTTTCCGTTATAGCTTATAATAAAACCTTGTATATATAATATTTAAAAAAATTCTCAATAAATATTTGATAATTTGGCAAAGATTTCTTCATTTCTTGCGGGTTAAGTATTTGAGTACGTGTTTGACACACCATAAAAAATGAGCATAATCAAACTGGTATATTGAAAAATACGTGATAATATTGTCTTTTGGTAGGATGTTTGATACAACAGAACTATACTAGAGAAAAATAGGGCGGTTTAATTTGGTGATCGATGCGACTTAATCAATCCCATTAATCCTTGTTCTATTTTCCTGTGATATATTTTTCAGGTGGATGACAAGTATCAATATTCGATTGAGAACATATATAATCGGGTGCATGGATGGATAGCAAATGACTCGCAGGTTGGATTTTGGCAGATTACTCCCAGTGAAGAGTTTAAATCTGGAGGACCCTTCAAGCAGTGCCTCACTTCACATGTCGGGCCGACTACACTTGCCGTAAGTATTGTATTTAGCTAGCGCTAGTATAGAATTTCACTAATTAATTAGCAGTGAATTATAATCATCTGGTGTTCTGTGGTTTTTTTACAACAATGCTATTTTCGACTGCGATGGAATATTTCAACAGATATTTCATAGCACCCATTACTCTGGAGAAGAACTGATAATACAATTTGGGTCCAATGAGCCATGGAAGAAAGTGTTTGGACCAGTATTTTTCTATCTTAATTCTTTGGTTGATGGAACCAACCCTTTCCAGCGTCTATGGGAGGATGCTAAGCAACAGGTCCAAAGCTTCAATTTTCATATTTTTAAAGTTATGTTTGCAAATTACACTTCAACGGGTAAATGGGTGGATTAATTACTATAAAAAAATTTGACATTTTTCAGATGGGCGATGAAGTTGATAGGTGGCCATATGATTTTCCAGCTTCGAAGGACTTTCTGTCGCCTAAGCAACGAGGTACAGTTCGCGGCAGATTATTAGTCCGTGAAAGGTAGGTGTTTCTGTAATTTATAGCTTTAACCTTTACTTCAACCTAGTTGTTATAAACCGGCAAAATTAACTTAGTGCTTTTGAGAGCTTTTTCCCCTTGCATATGTTCAAGAGTTCGATTATAATGTTTTTTACCAACTGCGCTCTTGCATATGTAGGTATGTTACCGATGATAAAGACGTACCCGGAAATGGAACTTTGGTAGGGTTGGCAGCTCCAGGAGTTGTTGGATCATGGCAGCTAGAATGCAAGGTACGACGTTGTTTGAGATCTCTCATATATATTGTTTTGGATCTCTCATGCATGGTACGTTTAGATTGCAATTTTGTATTTTCACATAACAAATTGTCATATTAAACCCTAGGGTTACCAATTCTGGACCAAAGCAGACAATCACGGCTACTTCTCTATTCATGGCGTACGTCCAGGGACCTATAATCTTTATGCATGGGTTCCTGGTTTTATTGGTGATTACCGAGATGCTTCTGAAATTGTTGTTACTCCAGGTCTTGTTCTACTTTGACTTTCTCTTATTTTGTTTGGGCAAATGTTGTTCATCTAATATATACTAATTGATGTAAATTAAGCTGCAGATGGTGATGTTGATGTGGGTACACTTGTATATGAGCCTCCTAGAACTGGCCCAACTCTGTGGGAAATAGGCATTCCCGATCGAACTGCTGCAGAGTTTTACGTCCCAGATCCTAATCCAAAGTACATTAACAAACTCTACGTGAATCATACTGACAGGTTTGTTCTTATCGGTATGTGATTTATATATATATATATATATATATATATAGTCTTAATAATTGAAAAGGGTAGGTTATTAAACTTGGGTGCTTATTGTTATCGACAGGTTTAGACAGTATGGATTGTGGGAAAGATATGCAGAGCTATATCCTGACAATGACTTGGTTTACACAGTCGGACTTAGTGATTATAGAAAAGATTTCTTCTTTGCTCAAGTTACCAGGTTCAGTTACTCTTGGATTGTTCTTCTTCTCTAATTAAATTCATGAAAACGCTGTTAATTAATTAGCTACTGCCACACATACCCTTCTAGCTAGCTAGTATAATAGAAATCATCCATTAGATTCGATCTACTGCTTCTTTTTTTACGTGTTTCCAGTTCATATAATAAGTAGACTAAACCTTGTTCTATTGTTCGCAGGAAGACTGGTAATAACACATACAAAGGATCAACATGGCAGATTAGGTTCAACCTCGACGATGTGGACAAGAACAGTACCTACAATCTACGAATATCACTTGCAACAGCACATGTTTCTGAATTACAAGTATTACTCTTGAACTCGATAATTTATTTCTTAGCCTTCCCTAAAACCATTATACTCATGTACGTTAAAATATATATATATATATATATATATATATATGCAAACTTGTTTAACCTACTAGCTAGCTTGATAAATGATAGTCGGTCTAGAATTAGAACCTGCAGCCATAGCATTAGCATATTAGATTGTTTTAAAGAGAACACTACAGCATTCCTGTGCCTCACGTAACGTGCATTCTTAGTTGATAATGATAACCTTTCTTCAACCCTTCAAGGTTCGGATCAATGACCCAGAAACAAAGAATCCTCCTCAATTTACCACCGGAAAGATTGGGAACGACAACACGATAGCGAGGCATGGAATTCATGGACTGTACAGGCTATACAACGTGGACATTCCAAGTCATTTGCTGGTCGAAGGAAACAATACCATATTTCTAACTAGAGAATTAAGTGTCAGCCCTTTTCAGGGGATCATGTATGATTATCTTCGTTTAGAAGGCCCTCCGTCTTCTAATGACAGCAGTAATATTGGATTTAGTTCATAGAAAGATAAAAAATCAATCATTCATTTTATTATGTAGCTACTTGTTTTTTCTCATTAACCTAGCTAGCCGAAGCTCAGAGTATTATATATACACACAAACACACACACACACATACCTAATCTGTATAGACTGTAGTTTCAATTAGTGACTTATTAGTGAATTTGTGGCTTTGTTTGGTTACTACACGTTTAATTAATTAATTAGTATGTAAGCTTGTGCTCATTTACTGATCACTGACTCGTGTGTGTAGTCTAAATCTTCAGCTAGCTGTATAAGCTTGTAACAAATTAATCCTTGCCTCAGTAATGCGAATCACTTTTGCTTCCTTTACTATTTCATTTCTTTGTTTTCGATCTCTGAGTTAGAAACCCTAGCTTTCATGGTACCAGAGCCTCGGTTCTGATCTAGGAGCACAAAAGATGGTGATTCTTATGATTTACCACAAATACTATGCCCCAAATACATACTAATAAATACTAGTAACCAAGAACGTACTGAAGCTTGCTTTGCAGCAAACCTCGACACTCAACTGTGGTATGATGAAAGTGAATACTTCTTGACTGAACACACGAAAGATACCCCAACAGAGCATTAATTAGCAAATAAAGGAAAACCTAAATAATTACCATTATATATATTGACAAAGCTGATGATCAAGACTCGTTCAAGACGCGACGTTTCCATGAACTCCTTGAAAATGCCGATGTCAAGGCTGCCAGGCATCACCAAAACAATGATCCCAAAATGTAGTCCATCCTTGAGACGTTGATGAAAATTGAGCTTGAGCGAGATGTTACTTTCACAGTTTCACTAGCATGACTTCCAATGCAGTCAAGCAGACTTAAGCTTGAATATAAGCTCCTTAATTCAGGCCCCGTGAAGTCTATCCTTTAAACAACAATCCAACACCTACATCCATATCTAAATATAGAACACAGAGAAAATTACAAATCACGCACATTTTTGGTTGCTTATTACAGCCTCGTTCACATGTTTTTGAAGCTGTTCCTTGTCGTTTGATAAAAAGCTAACTAATTGGAGAAGGAAACAAAGAACTCCACGCATTATGCATGAGAAAATAAAAACCACACGCTAGGGAAATGTAAAGAAAGAACGCTTCTTTTGATCATATCCTAAGTTGAAGCCAACCATCTAGACCAGAGGTAGCTTAGGCTGCAGGAATAGGATACCTTTATATATAAGAGATTCATGAAGAACCATGTCTTTCATAAAATTCAAATCTGCCTACAAATCCACATTGAGATTTCATAGCGAGTCGTGACACAATGTCGTCCCGGCGGGTGCAATTGCATATTCAGGATCATCATGTGAGCCATGCTCGATCTAAGTTTTTAGTTTTTTTTTTTTTTTTTTTTTTTTTTTTTTAATTCTGTTCCTTCTCATCAGTGTATCCATATACATTATAAGACACATTCATTCAGTTATTAAATCGTTAGCGCCGCATAAAAACATTCCTCCTAAATCAGTAGTTGTTAATATGAATAACAAAAACTCTGTTATAGCCATCTCTGTACATTCAATGTGCTCTACGAATAGAGGAATACATAGAGTTGAACATTGTAAAATAAGAAATTGAAAGGTTTTGCTGAAATTAATCGTTTGGAAATTTCCCGAAAAGCTAATTGTAGGTTTTTCTCTCCATCGGATTAATAGGGCCGTTATGCTCATTACTAAACTTGTTGAAGAGATGAAATATAAGTAAGGTATATCTTTTTTATCAGAGGTTGACTCGATCATTTGAAGAAGAATTAGGCAAAAAATTAGGATACATTCTGGGAAAATAAAACTTCCATTGAAGAGAAGCAAATGAAAGTCTTTCATAAAAATTCTCGTAGAATCGAGAATGAAGTTTTCAATTACATCAACCATAACTAATAGGTTTTTACAAATTATTTTCGTACACTTCATTTTCATATTAAATATTTGATCGAGATATATATAGAACTCCAATCATTTTTTATGATATTATAGGAAATCATTGATGTTTCAACAAAACGGTACATATCGTTCATTACAAAAGTTTACCGTATTAGTTTGATTATAGGTTGAATAATGACTCTTTTTGTTCTCATTGCAACTTTTGAAGAAAATTGATGTAAATGCCGGTATCTATAAATATAACTACCGTTTATAACTGGGTAAAGTTTGAGCAGTCAAGGTTGTTGAAGAGTCAAACAAATCACATGAATTATTTTGCATATTCCCTAGATTAGGGTTATTTATTTGGCGAACTTTAGTTTCGTCCAATATTTTAAACATATTATCACACTATTGTAGGTCAAGACTGAAGTGACGACTTTTTTCGTCCAGCGAAAAACTCGTCGCTTCAGTAAGTTGTCGCTTGACTATTATCGCTTCATTCTCGTCACTTCGATTCCAAGCGACCAATTTTACTTCAATTGTCGTCGCTAGGATATTTCAAGCGACGATAACAAAATTCGTCTTTAAACAGTGAGCGACGAACTTTGAGTCGTCTCTTGGAATTCTAGGCGACGAAGTTTGGATCGTCGAGCGACGAAGTTTGGATCGTCGAGCGACGAATTTTGAGTCATCTCTTGGAATTCTATGCGACGAAGTTTGAGTTGTCGCTTATCATTTATAGCGACTAAATTTGGTTCAATATTCGTCGCTTCATTCACTGTTACAGAGAAGAAATCATGAGAAAATAACACTGAAACGATAGATTTTAATGCGACAAAGATTGATCAATCGGAAAATAACATGATCATCGATCGATCAACGGATTGTCTTTTGGTTTGCACTAGATGAAATTTTATATGCATATATGTTTCCATCACCCAAAATTTGTTGACCCAACTATATATCGTGTTTATTTTATTTATTAAGCATGTTAATTTGGTCATACGTACACTATGCGCGCACCAGGTGAAAGGGGAATTGAAACTTGTGGCATTTTCTACAAATTCCCAAAGACTAAATGGACGTATTACATACGAAGACCAAAATCCAACATATATACGCTAGTTAGCCAATTAACAAGTATGCATGCAGGTGATTATGGATAACGACATTGCCCAAGTTACATTATCAAATCCAGGTGGAATTGTTACTGGAATCAAGTATAACGGCATTGAAAATTTACTTGAAGTTCTCAATGAAGAAGCTAATAGAGGGTACATCGTACATGTCTACTTCACCTACGTGAAACTATTGACGGTTCTTTTTTCTTTTCTTTTTCTTATTATGATCGTGATACTATGAATTTGAGTTTTGAAGGTACTGGGACCTTGTCTGGAGTGAAACAGGAAGTATCGGAACAACCGGAACCTATGATCGGTATATATGCATGAGACTACTTCACCTATAGCTAAACCCTATAATACATATCACATATAGATATGGAAGTTTCTACCATTCAACCTGTGTTGGAGATTTAACTTGCTTTTGTATCCATTACTTGCAGAATTGTAGGAACAAAATTCACAGTTATAGTGGAAAGTGAAGAACAAGTAGAGATTTCATTCACTCGAAAGTGGAATCATAAGGACAAGAATGTACCGCTAAATATAGACAAAAGGTTAAAATTAACTAATGGTTCCTCCATATATATAATCTTTGTATACGTTCTATACGATCGTGAAATGACAAAAGTGTGATATATATTTCAGGTTTGTAATGCTTCGTAATTCGTCAGGCTTCTACTCTTACGCCATCTACGAGCACTTGAAGGAATGGCCTCCGTTCAATCTTCCACAGACCAGAATTACATTCAAACTCAGCAAAGAGAAGTGCGTACTTAGTTATATTAGTACTCTTTTAAATATGAGTAATGCTAGATAACCTACATTTTAAGAAACCAGAGTCCGGTCACCTCATGATCAATTATTTTCTACTATTATGCGTATAAATATGAGTAAACGTTCAGGTTTCAGTACATGGCAATAGCTGATAACAGGCAAAGAAACATGCCCCTTCCTGATGACCGATTACCAGAACGAAGCCAAATCTTAAATTCAGATTTCCCAGAAGGAGTCCTTCTTGTCAATCCTATAGAGCCACAATATAAGGGAGAGGTAATTCATGTTCAGATCTTCACTAACTCAAAATCGTTTATCGAGTTATATGGTGACCTAAGTATATCTTATATATTAAAGGAAAAATCCCATAAACTTTGAAAACTATAATAAACTTTCAGGTGGATGATAAGTACCAATACTCATGCGAGAACCAAAATTTGCGGGTTCATGGTTGGATATGCAAGGACCCTCATGTAGGGTTTTGGCAGA
Organism: Potentilla sterilis; assembly: GCA_963682095.1. Lineage (NCBI taxonomy): Eukaryota > Viridiplantae > Streptophyta > Magnoliopsida > Rosales > Rosaceae > Potentilla > Potentilla sterilis. Next base: position 2,856,940 of record OY821765.1, read on the forward strand.
TAACGCCCAGTGATGAGTTCCGATCCGGCGGACCTCTCAAACAGAACCTCACCTCCCACGTTGGTCCCATTTGTCTTGCAGTAAGTTTAATAACGAGCGTACATTAACATAGATATATATAATAATATAATCTAGAATGAATATTCAAAAATGCTTCTCATTAAGAGTTCTTAATTAATTATATATAATTATATAATCTTGTATGGTAATTCAAAATTAAAATCTCAGATCAATTAAGATGCCCTCAATAATAATGCCCTCAATAATAATGTTGATACGATCCTAGCTACTATATATAATTCAGATGTTTCTGAGTGCTCACTATTGTGGAGAGGACCTTGTGCTGAAGCTTAAACCAGATGAGCCATGGAAGAAAGTTTTCGGTCCTGTTTTTATCTATCTTAATTCTGCATCTGATGTAAAAGATTCAGCACCACTCTGGGAAGATGCAAAGAAACAGGTTTTCATTTCACAAGTTTTTCTCAAATGTTTAATTAGGATGATGTATTTGAAAACAGAGGATCAACAAGTAATTATGTACTTTTCTTATAGTCCACAATTTCATTCTCATTCCCAAGCTTAAGTGCGTCTTTTAATTTCGACAATTCAGATGAAGACAGAAGTAGAAAGCTGGCCTTATGAGTTTCCAGCTTCCACTGATTTTTCAACGTCAGAGCAACGGGGAAATATTAGTGGTAGAATACGCGTACGAGACAGGTATACGTACGTACTAATTAATTAACTCGGCATTAAGGTTAAACAATGATTAATATGTTGCTAATCTAATTACGGAAAAATGTAACGGTTTTTTAGGTTTATTAGCGAGGATCATGTACTCGGCAATGGTGCTTATGTTGGATTGGCACCACCTGGAGATGTTGGGTCGTGGCAAAGAGATTGCAAGGTGAGTATATTTTCAGGGGTCGTCTACATACAGTACCTTAATATATAAGATATTCTTAATTTACAACTAATTGAACAAAATTTACCATTTTACTACATTCAATTTACAACATTAACAATAAATTTACGACATGTGTTTTATATATTTACATAGTATTAAATAAATTTACCACATTGACAACTATTTATTCATAAACTAGTAAATATGTTGTAGGTAAAATAATTACAACTAACAAAACTACAATTATTCAAACAATCACTCTATTTACCACAATGACAACAAAATTGATAGTCAAATTTGTAAATGAAGGTATCATATACATGAGGGTATTGAAGAAAATTCCATATTTTCATAACAATCTTTCTCATAGTAAATAATAGACAACATGAAGAAGCACAATTAATCTTATACTTCAGTTTTACTTAAAAAAAATTATTCGCTCAGTCTTCATTTGATTACATTATTGTGAGCAGAGATCGACAATATATGGTCGTTCTATCAGTTTTTATGCTATCTTGACCAATTTAATATTTTACTTGCTAGCAGGGCTACCAGTTCTGGACTAGGGCAGATGAGAATGGCCATTATTCTATCAAAAATATACGCGAGGGCAGCTATAATCTCTACGCCTGGGTTCCTGGGTTTATTGGAGATTACCGCAATGGTGTAACTATAAACATAACAGCAGGTCTACTTCTCTTGTGCTTTTTAACTTTGTTTTTCTGAAATTAGATGAATTTAAGTAGAACTAAATTAAAACTGATGTCACGATCGATACTGAGCAGGTTGTGATATCGACCTTGGTGATCTTGTATATGAACCTCCAAGGGATGGACCAACATTGTGGGAAATTGGTTTCCCGGATCGGAGTGCTACTGGATTCTATGTCCCTGATCCTAGTCCAAAATATATCAATAAACTTTATGTAAACCATCCTGACAGGTGAAGCTTAAACTTTCTTATATAGATTTGAGCAGTACATAGGAAAGTTTAATCTGGTCACACCAAAGCTATACTATTCTATCTATATGTTTGAAGATCTGTGTATTGACATTGTCTATTACACTTGAAGATTTAGGCAGTGGGGGCTATGGGAAAGATATGCCGAGCTATATCCTAATGAGGATTTAGTTTACACTATTGGAACTAGTGACTATACTAAAGAATGGTTCTTTGCTCAGGTTACCAGGTCGAGCTCTATCTTACTCTGTGTGTGTGTGTGTATTCACAAAGTTAATTTTGGTTATCCCATTGATAAAGTATGGGAGTCGTACCTTCAAGTTGTTGTTGGTTTAATAGGAAGAAAGATGACGGCACATACGAAGGGACTACCTGGAAAATCAAGTTTCAGCTTGACAATGTCAGTCAGACCAAAACCTACAAACTTCGAGTAGCCCTCGCCACTGCAAATATTGCAGAATTACAGGTTAGTAACGCTAGATCGAGCAACCATACTCTTAATTCCTCGATCGTACGTACGTGCTAATTAACCACATGAAATGCTAAAGATCTAATTAATCTGAGGTTCCTAATTTAATTTGAAGGTTCGCGTAAATGATTCGAAAGCAGACCCTCCTCTGTTTACGACTGGAGTGATTGGCCACGACAACGCAATTTGCAGACATGGTATTCATGGTCTCTATCGGCTGTATAGCATAGACGTACCCGGCACATTGCTTGTGAAAGGTGACAATACAGTGTTTCTAACACAAGCAATGAGCACCAGCCCTTTCGTGGGAATCATGTATGACTATATTCGTTTAGAAGCTCCATCGTCTTCAACTTCCACCTAATATATATCCACACATCTACTTGTGTTTCTCAAGAATAAAACTTTTAAGCGTTGTATACTTGTTTACTTCGTTTGCAAACGAACTGAAATATTTTGTTCGTGGCGGGTTCAGCACCCGGCGAACAGTCAGCACGGCGTGTCGGTCTGTGGTTGGTTGCTGTGTCTCTGTGTTGTGCTTAGGCGTGCCAGCACCCTTGGAGCGGTGCCACTCGATTGCGCGCGACCCCCTGAGCGAGTCGCTTCGTCTGCTCCCAATTCGACTCTGACTTCCTGGTCAAGCGACTGTTACGCGGGCGCTGACTAAGCCGGCGTACAGGGCTCGAACAAGACCTGAATAGAACTCTCTACCAGGATTTTCTTCCCAACCCCTTGAGGATTGAGGGTCTTACTCTGATCCGGAGAAGCAAAGCAGAGCTGTTCCAAGACCACGGGTGTGTCACCGGAGTGACGACTCGATTGCCACCAGGGGTAGCGGACTGACAGACTCGATTGCCACCGGGGGTGGCGGACTGACTCGATAGACTCAGCAAACGCTCGGCACAAGTACGAGAGCGGATCAATCGTAGGAGGGCGGAGGAGGGTTGCGTGAGGCTCAGCAAATGCTCGGCGCAAGTACGAGATTAGATCGATCGTAAGAGGGCGGAGGAGGGTTGCGTGAGGCTCAGCAAATGCTCGGCGCAAGTACGAGGTTGAATCCGTCGTAGGGCGGAGGCGAGTTGCGTGAGTAGACCCAGCAAAGCGCTCGGCACAAGCACGAGATTAGATCGATCGTGGGGCGGAGGCGGGTTGCGTGAGTTGCTCCGGAGAGGCTTTGGCAAGTTAGCGTTGCGCTAGAACTTGTGTTTGTTTGTTTTTGGTTGAGAACCATTTCCTAGATGCCGGCAGATTCATATTTATATGACTCAAGGACCCCTAGGGCTGTCAACTCCAGCCTGGCGGATCCTTGAGATTCATTAGGAATGTCCTCCCCTACCCTGCTTCCCATCAAATCAGCGAAGATATTATCAGAGGTATAGTTGGTATTGAAGCTTCGAAGATCGGAGCAACACGTCTTGACCTTGCTTGTTATGCTGCTGTTACTGTTCATCACTCATCATTGTGCAGTATGGCCGGTTCCTCTAGCAACCTCCCTAAAGCATGGTGCAGCGTGGCCTATAGTTGTTAGTGATTGATAGCCCAGCGTAGGTAGTGAAATCATTGCTACATTGCTTCTCAATCTTAACAAATATTTTCACTGATGGATTGTTACGAAACAACCCCAATCGGATTAGGAAGCAACCACGTTCTCCCTCGAACTCAACCTCTTTGGTTGAAGCGGGAAAGCCCGATTTCCAAGGGTTTGAATCTGATCAAAACCCCTACTGGGCCTTGGGGCGGAAGCCCAATTGAAATAAATTCAATTGTGGCCCAAACATTGCCCCCCAGTCTCCGATATCGAGGTATAGCGAGATAGAAGAGAGACTGAACCTCAATCGCCATCAAATAAATAACTGGACTGTTGCGCGGTTTCCTCTCCAATCACGATTCCCCAATTCGAAACGGTAACACTGTTCACCTAAAACCCTTGGTTGCTGCGAAACCCAGCGCCTCACGAAACAAGAACCCCTTTCGGATTCCTATAAATTCCAACATAGACCCCTCGGTTTCTCCTTCGTACCACCTTGCTTCCCTCTTTCCTAGCCCGAAATCAGAAGAAACCCAGATCTGAGACTGATGGCTCCCAAAAAGAACTTTGATATTCGCTATCCCCTGGCGGAACAAGCCCAGACTCAACTTCTCCCCCTCCTCAAATGTTCTGAAGTAGAGGAGAACCGGACCCACCTTAGTCTTCCCCATGAGGAATGTGCCACCCTAGGTCCCTTTGTGGTGGCCTATCATCCTGATGATAACAACGGAGCCCATCAGATGCTCGACAGCCCGGCGCGCCCGCTGCCGGCGCTCTTCCGCTCTGAAGAACCGGCGGAGTGCCCAAATTTTCAAAAAGACGCTCACCAATGCACCGTAAACCACTCCGCCTGGCCTCTGGTTAGGCCCTACATGACCACCTGGTATGAAGAACGGCTTCCTCTCGACGGAGCGATTTGGAAGAAAGCCGGGGTCGCTGATGCAATCCGGCTTTGCTTCGGCCTCAGCCCAAAAGGAGGCAACAGGTGCGCCCTAGTTCCGCTGATCAGCCTTTGGAACCCCACGGTCAATGCCTTCGAGTTCCAATTCGGTCACGCCTCCGTGACCCTGCTAGACCTCTACGCCGGCTTCGGGTTCCCTCTCGGCTCTGTAGCCTTCGACGAGGGCTACTACCCCGAAAGGACATCTCCCTCTAGCCTTGTTTGGGGATTCGAGCCCAGTGGGTTTGAAAAGTGGAGGAAGGAAACCTCCCAGATGGGTGACGACAGGCTCAGCGGGATAGCTTTTCTGGCCTTTTGGCTAAACAAATTCGTGTTCTGCTCCACCACCAACAAAATGACCAAGCACTACCACCGTATGGCGGAGGTGATCTATTCCGGCCAAGAGATTGGTCTTGCCCAATGCGTTCTAGCACACCTCTACCGCTGTCTGCACCAGATATCCGCCGTGCCCATGAATTGTGCACAATCTGGTCCGCTCTGGATCTTGGATATCTGGTGCCAGATGTACTTTCCCCAACTTTCTCCGGCCACGAAGAGAGCTCCTAGGCCTGACCAAGTTGTGGGGCAAGAGTATGCCGGCTGTGCCGCTGATCCCGAACTCAGCTATGCCATCTGCCTCGACATCTTTTTCAACACATCCGCTCAGGAATTTTTTACAGAGGCACAGCAGCTGATCCACGTGAAGTATCCCCGCGGACTAGCCCGAGGCTTTCTCCCTAACAGTCTTCAGGCAGCTAAAGGCCGAGGGATTTTCATCCATTGCGTCTCCATGGCGGACCTGCCACTCCTCTGTAGTGAGAAAGGCTATCCGAGCCATGAGCTCTACGCGCCTCACTTCTTTGCACGGCAGTTTGGTCTTATTCAAACCTTGCCCTATCCGCCGCTGAGAAGTCTGAATCTTTTCTCAGCGTGGAGGAATAGCCGAAAGTCCAAAAGACCCTCAAGCGCCAGTGACAATTCACGCCTGCAGCCTCTCATCATACACAACGAAGATTGCTACCCTAACCTGCAGGCCTCCACGGACGCAACTGGCCCCTATCGCGTTTGGTGGTCGCGCATGCGAAGCCCGCTCTTCCGCCAACCACCCGTTTTCTACTTCCGAAGATTCTTTCACCTTCGGGGTGGGCAACTTACCCCAGCTGACCAAGAGGTGCTACACGGCGGTCCCCTATACGTTGACCCGCCCCTAAGAAAGGTAATATGCCCCCATTTGAAACTACTGTTTCGGTTTGCCCATGATTCTCGCGTAATCTCGATTGTTTAATAAACTAGGCTATTGAGCAAACCCCAATGGACAAAGGAAAACGGAAGGCCGAATGCAAAGCTCTTCCGCCCCCCAAGAAGAGCAAAACTATTGTTGAGGCGGATGAGGAATCAGATGAGGAGGAGGACATACCCGTAAGTACTCTTTAAAGCTCCATTTTCCCCTTACGTCTCTAACTATGAGCTCAAGCAGATACCTACATAACGTAGATATCCCATCTCTATCCCTCCCTGCAGATACTTCGGAGGAAGCGTTCCTCGCCCGCCGCCGCCACCAGCCGAGCTCCTGCGGTAATAGAGCTCTCCTCTGGTGAGTCCTCTAACCCTTCCGAAGAACCAGGTTCCTCTAGTTCCGACGATTACTATCTGGACTTCTGTATTCGTGAGCTTTGCGGCGATAGTCTTCCTCAACCTGTTCCTCTGCGCTGTCTTGCTGCAGGTACTTCCTCCAGCCTAGCTCTCGCAGTTAATCAGAGTTCTATCCAACCCGTCTTGACTCTCCGTGCTGCTGCAGAAGCTGGACCGGAGGCGGAGGAAAACCCAGATGCTACCATGGCGGAGGCCCCAACCGATAGGCCTCTGCTCATGCTATGTGGCGCTCCTGGCAGTTCTTCAACTCCACATCCGCTGACCTCAGATTCGACTCGGGAGGAAGAGCACGGGGCCGAAGAGGACGTAGAAGAAGGAGAAGAAGAGGAGGAGCCGATTCGGGGCGCAGACCAACCAGCTGCTGACGAGCCATCCTCCCCTGCAGATGACCTATCTCCGGCAGAGGAAGAGGCTCTAGCCGGTGCGGAGTCTCTGGCCGGTGCTGCCCCCCAGGTTGAACCAGATTCAACCCCTGCTGACTCTTGTATTGAAGCCGATCGGCCATCACCAGCAAGGTGGCCCGGATCTCCTCTGCCCGAAGAGACCCCGTTGACGGAGGTATATATCCCTTATGCTCTAAATTGGTACCTCCCTTGGTCTGAATTGCTTCCAATCCTCCTCGATTATGAGCAGGTGGAAGAAGAGATAGTGGCAACCGAGAATGCCACCCCGCTGGTGGTGGATGCTGCCCCCCAGGTTGAACCAACTCCAACCCCTGCCGCTGCTCCCGTTGATACAGCTCAGCAAGGAAAAGCAGGGCAGCAGGGCTCTCCTCTGAGTCAGCCAGAGGAAATCCCCTTTTCAGCGGCTGTTGAGGTATGTGGTGTAAAATCCACTTGAAGAGCGATTTTTCTTAGTTAGAACCATTCCTAACCCCTTTTTATAAACAGGTGGATGATAGTGATGATGATGTGGAGACCCTCGGTTCCGCCCCGCAGGCAACGGACTCTGGTTCCGCGGAACCTGTGGGACTTGTAACTGCACAAGTTTCCCTGCCGCAGGCCCCAACCCCCGAAGGTCTGGTCGCGGCGTCTCCATTGAATCAGCCATCCGCGACCCCTGGCGGATCGGGTTCAGCGGTTCCGGAGCAAGTTGACTCTGCTTCCCTCATGGCCGAAGACCCTTTCCTTTCTCCTCGAAGCCCAGAAGAGGAACCTGAAGAGGTACAGAAGGCGTGGGGATTCTTGGAACGCTTAGGAGAGAGGGACCCTGCCGATGTTCAAGTGGCGGACGAGCTCTCCTCTGCCCTCGAGATCCTCAAAGGCCACTTCCAGCAACTGCCTCCCGAGGTCCAAGCTGAAGCTAACGCTTCTCTCCTCCGGCTGCCCGCGGAGCTAAGGAGCCTGCACGAGCGTTTGCCTGTCCGGTCTACTCAGCATGCTAAGCTTGAGGGAGCTGAGACCGCTTTCGCGGATGCTGCTCGTGCCTACAAAGATTTGGTTGCCCTGGCTACTAGCAACCCCGAAGCGGCTGAGATAGCTAGACTTGAAGAGCAAATCTCCCTCCTCCGCCAGAAACAAATCCAGCGCGCCAATGAAATAACTCGACAGAAAGCCCTGGGGAGTAAGCTACAAGAGGAGCGGACGCGAGCAAAGAGGGAAACAGCTGAGTTTGATCGTGGGGTAAGCAAGACCAAGGCCACCATCAAACGGTTGGGCCTGCATCTATATGAGTTTCGGCCTTAGCCCGTAAAAACTGGCTTGATGTATTTCATTTACTAAGTTTAATGATATGAGCCCATTTACCAAGCCCTATTCAGTTTGATTCGCAAACCAAACCCTGCGCATCAGTCTTATCATGCAGTCAGAAAACTGCAGAACTTTTTCCCATGCATTTGCATTTGAATTTTAAAACGGGAAACTGTTTCAACCTCCAACTGCCCAATAAATGCGCAAGTTTATCTCAGCCCTTGGATTGCTTCTAAGTAAGGCTATAAAAGCAACACCCCCTGGCTAGACCCGAGAACCCCAAAAAACTGCCTTAGAATGTTATTCAGCGTTTCTTCCTTTAGGTTCTGCTACCAGCCGTTATGGCCTCCTCGATCCTTGCCACCCGATCTAGTTCGGATGTTCCGCTGAACACCCCAAATCATAACACCCCATGTTAAACAAATCTCGAACCATAACACTCCATGTTATGTTCCGGGCGGATGTGATTATAGATTGGTAGCTGTCGATTTGGCACCCCTCTAGCGCATCGGCCGGAAGTCCAGCATGGATGCGGTTCGGGGTACCTTCCTCTCCGGAGAGAGGCGCAATGAGCTTCAATAGGCCAGTTGTCCACCTCCACATGAAGGGTATTGGATAACCGTGGACAACGCTGGGCTATTGAACTCATTGTATGATCGAGAGATTATGGGTAGCGGACGTCTATGTGCCACTCTGCTTCGGCGTCAAGACAGTCTCTGCCACCCCTATCTCTACGCTTCATCCGCTGATCTTGCAGGATCTTACTCTACAACCCCTGTTCGGCCCGCGTTCGGATCGAAGGAGGTGGCGAGGATCCCCATATACCCAGATGGTATCAGAGCTAGTTGGCGGATATGTATTACTAGTTTCTTGCCTTTGTAATCGCCATGGCCGCAAAGCCCCCTTTACTTTTGTAAATAAAACAAAAATTTTAGAATCAAGGCTTGCATCGCACAATTCTTACCAACGGCAAAGGTTTTAGGGCACACCCCAACACGGATGTTCCTAAAAACCCCTATTCAAAGGACGACCAGGCTTGGCCCTAAAGAAGGTTCAAAATTTTTCAAAAATTTCGAAAAATTCACCTCGAAAGATAAGTCGGATATTGCCCTTATGTTGCCCCCTTAGTTTGCTGGGCTGCGCGGATGGGCAATGCCAGAACCAAGCCGAGTAAACTAGATAGGATTCACAAGTGGTTTCCCCCTGATAGGCTAGGTTCGACGAAAAGGTGAAAGCCCGTTCGTCGTCGAACCCCTGTCCGGCCCACTAGCTATGGAAAGTAAGCCCAACGCCAGCTAGCCCTAAGCAGATGCTTGGGAAACACAAACTGGTATAAATGCAGGATTTGACAGTTACCGAAACGGTGGGGAGAACCGAGAAGGCGCCAGTCAAACCCCATTGATCACGCATCGATTCCCAGGCGAGCAGGCGCCGAAAACGGATAGATGCATAAAGATGGGTAGATCGAAGCATTAAAGCTTGCGTGACCCCCAACCGTTGGATCCTCTCGCATATGTAGTATAAAAGGAACCCCCTGGTTGCAGCAAAAACCTCACCAGATCACCCTGCTTAGGACAAACATGGCAATCGTAGAGTGGTTAGCGATTGGCGTAGCCCTCTGGCTGCCACAAGCCTTTCCACCAGAGAAACCGCAGTCCTGGTTAAATGCCCCAGTAACCTCGGTCACCCAGCGTTAAGTAAATCCTAACCCCGGTCACCTAGCGTTAGGCGGCCTGAAGCCGTGCTTCCTGGTGCTTAAACAACGCCCGGCCCGTCTAACGCTAGTGACCCGGTTAGGTGCTTGGATGAATGTCATCAACACGGCCGATGACCTTCACCCCGAGCAATCCATCCATACGTTCCCAGCGGAACTGTATGTTTTTCCTCCAGTACCGCCACTGCATCCTCATCTTTCCCTTTTTTCCAACTCCTTTTCCCCTCCTGGAATTAGCAGAGCTCCGAAGAAGAAGAGGATTTGGGCAAGAAGATCAAGCAGCAGCACGAGGAATCCGCCAGTCCCCCAAGACGAAGAGAGACGTAGGATGGTATCAGAGCTAGCTAGTAGCTCTCGTTGTATTTTCTTTTCCTTGTAATGCCCTTGGCCGCAAAGCCTGCGTAAGAATAAAGCAATTTGCAATTTTCGTACTTAACACTTACCAAGATATGAATTTGATTGTTAATGAAAAGTATAAGGACATCAACACCCCTGGCGGATGTTGAAATAAGACAAGGTAAAAGAAGAACAAAACCCCCACGGTTTCGCAATGAAAAAGACGAACACTTCGAACACGGCGGGAACACCCCAGGCGGATGTACCGTCTTAACTTACTGCCGTCTGAGCGCACTGCCGGAGGGCTAAGAATTCTGTCCAGCCCCGTCGTCTGCCGGAGGGACCTCGAACTCCCAAACACTTGGGAAGTATTTCTTAAGATATCGCCCATTAATGGGATTTCTATGAACTTCACCTTCCAAGTCTCGGAGCTGGTATGCCCCCTTTCCCATGATTCGGTCGATGACAAATGGACCCTCCCAGCGAGGACTCCATTTACCACGACCCGGTTCGTCTAGGGGCAGAGCTACCTTCCAGACCAAGTCTCCCTCGCCATATGTTTTACCCTTGGTCCGCTTGTCATATGCCTTGGCGATCCGCTGCTTTTCCTGGATGATAGTGTCCAAGGCCTCAAGTCGTTTTTCGTCGAGGTCTTCATGTTCCTGGAACATGGCTTGGACATAGTCTTCACCCAGGAGTTGATGTTGCTCGCGAACCCGTAAAGAAGCCACATTGATCTCCATCGGCAGGACAGCCTCATGGCCATACATCAACGAATACGGGGTAGTACCTGTAGGCGTCCGCTTAGAGGTCCTATAGGCCCAAAGCGTGTTGTCAAGTTGAGTGTGCCATGATCTCGGGCTATCCACTAGCATCTTCTTTAGAATGGATATGATCACCTTGTTAGTAGCTTCCGCTTGGCCATTGGATTGAGCATAATAAGGAGAAGAATGGAGGAACTGGACACCATAATCTGCCAACCAAGTTTGGGTCTTCTCAGCCATGAAGGCTGCCCCCCTGTCCGCTACTATACACTCTGGAATGCCGTAGCGGCAGATTATGTTTTGGAAAACAAAGCGGATGACCGTATCTGCATCGCAGTTCCTGGTTGGTATAGCTTCAACCCACTTAGTAAAGAAATCGGTACCCAGCAAAAGAAACTTATGCTGCGCAGATGAGTGTGGATTGATCTCCCCTATGAAATCCAATGCCCAGCCCCTAGCAGGCCAAGGCTTGATGATGGGCTGCAAAGGAATGTTAGGAACCCGCTGCACTGGCCCGTGTCGCTGGCATTCCTGACAACCCTGAGCGAAACTATGACAATCTTTCAAAATGGATGGCCAATGATATCCATATCTACGAATCAGCCATCTCATTTTGGGTCCGGACTGATGTGAACCACAGACCCCTAGGTGTACCTCTCTCATGATCCGCTTGGCTTCGACGCCAAAGATACACCTCAACAGGACTCCATCCTCCCCCCTACGGAAGAGTTCGTCTCCCCTGAGAAGATAACTTGTTGCGAGATGTCGAGTTCTCCTCTCGGATGGTGCAGATGGGTCCTGCAAATACGCTATGATTGGTCTCCGCCAGTCAGTGTCGACAGGCTCAACTGTAGCGACCGACCAACCTCCGCGCTCTCTCTGGCGGATAACAAAGGATGGTAGAGTTCTGCGTTCCACCCTAAGGATTCGTTCCTTCACTCCCTGGGCTAGGCTGATTCCAGTGGCCAATTGTGCCAGCTCGTTGGCTGCTGAGTTCAATTCCCTCGGAACATAGTCTAAGGAAACATCAATAAATCGATCCAGTAGCTCAATAGCCCGCTCGTAGTAGTGTATTAAATGGAAGGAAACGCACTTGTAGATCCCCAACAGTTGATTAATAACTAACATGGAATCTCCAAGTACCTCAATTTCCTGTGCCCCCAGGTCGAGTAACAGCTCCAAACCAATAAGTAGGGCTTCGTACTCTGCCTGGTTGTTGGTGCATGTCCACTCCAGCTGAAAAGAGTACAAATACTTGACACCTGCTGGAGTCTGGATACAAACCCCTGCGCCCGCCAACTTACTGGTACTGCTACCGTCGAAGTATAGGACCCAAGGCTGGTATCGGATCACGTTAACGAACTCTGGCGGTTCTGCGAATTCCCTTTCAATAGGATGGTGCAATAGGAAATCCGCGATGGCCTGACCCGTCATGGCCTTGAGTGGCGCATATTGTAGGGAAAACTCTGACAGGGCTAAGACCCACTTGCCAATCCTACCCCTTAGGATAGGTCTCGTTAGCATATATTTCACCAAATCAGTCTGTGCCACCACTATTGTTGTGAATGAAAGCATGTAATGGCGGAGCTTAATGCCCGCGCAGTACAGGGCTAGACACAGCCTCTCGACTGGCGAATATCTGGTCTCTGCATCCAACAACGTCCTGCTGACGTAGGCTACTGCATATTCAACTTTCTTTCCATCGGCCAGGGTTTCATCCTGGGCTAGCAGCCCTGCGACAGAGATATCAGAGGCAGAAATATACAGTTTGAGAGGGATACCCGGTGTCGGCGGCCGAAGGACCGGCGGACTAGCCAAATACTCCTTGATCCTGTCAAAGGCAGCCTGGTGCTCAGGACCCCACTCAAAGATTCCTCCTGGTTTGAGCTTGAGTAGAGACGAGAAAGGTGCTACCTTGCCTGCTGAGTTGGATATAAACCTCCTGAGGAAGTTGATTTTTCCAAGCAAGCTCTGCAGCTCCCTCTTGTTTCTCGGTGCTGGCACGTCCAACACAGCTTGCACTTTGTCGCCCGACACCTCGATGCCTCTCTCATGTACCACAAACCCTAGAAAGTCACCAGCACAAACCCCAAAGACACACTTGGCCGGATTCATTTTAAGCTGATGCTTTCGCATGATTGTGAACACCCTTCGGAGATGATCAATGTGATCTTCCCTCTTTTTGGACTTTACTACTACATCATCAATGTAGACTTCAAGGATGTCCCCCAAAATTCTGCTGAAAATTACGTTCATTGCACGCTGGTATGTAGCCCCTGCATTGGTTAAACCGAATGGCATACTGAGATACTCAAACGCTCCTGTGAACCCTGGGCAGCGGAAGGCGGTTTTAGGAATGTCTGGCTCGTCTATTGGAATCTGGTGATACCCTGCCGTTCCATCCATAAATGAGAGCAACTCGTGCCCCGCTACTGCATCCACCAGCATATCCGCTATGGGCATAGGATAAACATCCTTAGGAGATGCAGCGTTTAAATCCCTGTAGTCCACACATATTCTGATTTTGCCATTCTTCTTCCGAACAGGGACGACGTTGGATAACCATTCCGGATAAAGGGCTGGTCTGATTATCCCCGCGTCCAGCATGCTTTGAACTTCTTTCTTGACCGCCATTGCCGTGTCAGCGTTCATCCGCCGCTGCTCTTGCTTAACTGGCCTACACCCTTCCTTGATAGGGATGCGATGGCAAGCCAGCTCTCTTGATAATCCCGGCATGTCTTGGTACTTCTCGGCAAAGCAGTCCTTATAATCATGCAGCAACCCTATCAGTTGCTGCCTCAACTTTGGTCTAAGGTACTGGCTGATCCCCACTTCCATGGGTTCCGTTTCTGTCCCCAGGTTGATCTTTTCGACAGGATCGCGTACCTTGGGCGGAGTATCATCTAGCGCTGCTGGAGCAGGCTGAATTACTTCCACCCCTGTTGAAACTTCGAACTCTTCTTCCTCAATACACTCCACCAGTGCCACCTCCTCCCAAGCCATTCGCTCTAATCGATAAATCGCCAATCGCTGCAGAAAGCTAGCAAAGGCCTCCGACTCCTCTTGCGAGAAGGCGTCACTCATTGGAAGTATTGGGACGGAGCTCAATGGAAATTGGCCGACTACAATCCGCCATAGCCTGGGCAATTCCCCACTGAGACAGCTCATTCTGGGTCACCCCGAGTGGATGCCCCCTATGGTCGACTCCCCCAATCCGGAGGGGTCTCATGTCTCTGTTGTAATAGCTGGCTTCCAACTGGATGGCCGCTATCGAATACGGGCGCTCATCCGCCTTGATGAGCACTGGCAACTCTGTGACTGGATCCCACATGATCATCTCTTGGTGGAGAGATGAAGGCACTGCCAGCGCTTTATGGATCCAATCCCTCCCTAGGATCATATGGTAGGGAGCGTTTGCGTTGGCCACGTAAAATGCGTGATGGGCATCAGAGGGTCCTATCTTGACTCGGAGCACAGCCACCCCAGCGGTTGGAGTTACCTCCCCCGAAAACCCCTTCACCCTGGAGACAGTCTGGATGACTTTGTCCTTCGGGATCTTCAGTTGTTCCACAAGAGTAGTGGTGACGACGTTTACCGCAGCCCCTGTATCTATCAAGATCTTGCGGACCTTCATGCCCTGCACCTCTGCTGTCACGTATAGAGGCTTCAGATGCTGGGACATGTCAAACGTAGGCTTGGCAAACATCACGCATTGTTTCAGAAGGTCTCCGGCCCCCTCCGGATACCGATGACCGGACCGAAAAACCCCGGGCTCAGCTTCCGCTTGAGCCCCCTGTTCAGGCTCCTGTACTGAGTAAACAGGATGAGAAGCCTCTTCGTCGCTGATGAAGTGAGCAGTGGGCAAAGGCTCTGGCAGAGCATAAGCAGATGACAGAATGAAGACCATGTTGCAATGATGCGTCATGGCCTCATCCCCGGTCTGCTCCTCGTCCATTGGCACCTCACCCTCGTCTACCGCCTCAGGCTCATCTTCGTAGTCGACCACATCTTCTTCCTTATCCAGGGCTAGGTCTCCTACGTCGGAGTCAGCTCGTATACTGGAGGCGACTGAGGACGTCCGAGTTGGCACCGTCATCTGCAGCTTCTTAGCCGCGTACTCCACGAAGTTGGTTGGCGCCTTAGGCCCTTTTGGCCTCGCCCGCGATGTGGTAGCGGACGGCCCGCTCGTTTCCACCGGAACTGATCTGGATTCCTTGGGAACAACCTCCCTCTCAGAAACCCCCACGTTGCTCGTGCTCGCCGCCAATGACACGCTGTTTTCCTTTGGTACCCACCGCATAACGGTGGAACCCTTGCTGGTGTCAATCACCATCACATCTTCCTGGGCCTCCAAAGCCCCCTGCTTCCCGGTAGCTTCCGGCTGTGACTTCTTTGGAGGAGACTTCCCTGCCCTCGCAGGCTCAGGAGGGAAACCCAACTTTCTCCTTGGTCTGGACTGAGGTGCCCCAGTGAGTCTCGGCAGATCAGCTACCCTATCGTGCACACTCTTTCGAGGTGCCGGTGGAACGTCCGCGGTTCGCTGTCGCCTAGAGTCCATGTATGATTTGGTTCTCACCTTGTAGCGCTTATGGATCTCCTCCACCCGCTCCACGGGTACTGACAGCTCTTCCTCGGTTACCCTTCCCGATGCCAGATCCGCCAAGGTTCTTTTTGCCTTACCAAAGCGTCTCCGCTCGTTCCGGGTAGTCACCGCTGCAAGCTCAACAGCCTTGCCAGCCCGCTGGGTATACCATGTGTCCGCCTTCGGATCGTTCCTAGATGCTGGCGGAACATAGACCCTCGCGGATGGCTCTGGATTCGCAGCCTTCTGCGAACCCCCAGCCGTGGCTGATTTGATTTCGGACGGTCCTGGACCTTGCCTAGGCCTTGCCCTGCTGGCGCAACTGTCCTCGGACCCGTGATGGTACTTCATCCGCTTGTAACCCTCCCTGCTTGACTTCTCGTGCGGCGGACGCTCTAACTTGGCCTTCTCGAGGGCTCTCCTTTCAGCCTTCTGCTCCGCTTCCCTCAAGGCTGCCTGAAACTCCTCATAAGTAATCGGCTGCCCTGTCGTTAGTCTGCACGTGAGGCAGAGCTTGGAGCGTGGGACCATCACCATGTCCTCTTCTTCAATCGCCCCAACCCAAAATTCTGGGCAGGGCCTAGGTTCGCTGGCGTCGAACCCCAGCTTGCCCTCGTTCAACCACTCCTGCAACTGATCCTTCAGACCTACACATTCAGAACTAGAGTGGTCAAAGGACCTATGGAAGAGACACGTAAACCCGCCGTTCCCACTGATAGGATGGCCTTGGTAAAACTCCTGAATTTCTGGCGCCTTATGGTACACCATGGTTTCCCAGATTTCCTCCGCCTTGTTTGCGTCGTAAGTATACTCCTGAAACCTGGAAACCCGCTTCCTACCCTGCTGCGGCAGACTCGGACCAACACTGATCTCGATAGCATTCACCCGCGGTGCACCCCTAGCCTTTGTCCACTGCGGCTCCTTAGGGTTCTCCAATTGCAGGACGTTGTCATTGATCCATATCTGCAACTGGTCCTTCAGCTTCACACAATCCTTAGTATTGTGATTGTTCATATTGTGATAGCTGCAGTATGTCTTCCCCGCCATATAATCAGGCTTGGGGGTAAATCCGTCATGATGCAGACGCCCCTGGTTGAACAACTCTTGCAAAATCTCGTGAGCTCTATGGGCGTTATAGGTGTATGCATCAAAGGCTGATTTGGTTGGAAGAGGAGTAACTAGCTTAATAGGTTCCCTGACCGGCTTCGCTACCTGGGACTGCAAAGGCTTCTGATCAGTCCTCTCGATGGCTGCGACCTCGACCCCTATTTTCTCCTCATCAACCCATGTCAGGATTGGCCTAGGAATTGCATCCGCCTGAACGGCTGCCACGGTCTGAGCCGCGGTCGGAATTGGAGTTTTGGGCTTCAGAGTCCCCGGATAGTAGGACATCGGAATCCCCTTCCTTCTTTCGTTCCTCTCCCTGGACCGATCCACATAGTGCTGCTCCTGACCCAGACGATTAGTCAGATCCGCCATCGTGGTTACATGAACCTGCCTGAACCCCTGGCGGATCTCGTCTATCAAGCCGTCAATCGCCATCCGCACGGCGTGCTCCTCTGGGATTTCCATCTCACAGCGAGTTAGCTCCAGCTTGAAGCGTCGCAGATAATCAGTGGCGGACTCGTCAGGCCTCTGTTCAGTCTCTGCCAAGTCCTTAAGTCCGATTTTTGCTTCCACGACCCCAAACATGGTCCTGAACATGACCTCCATGGTCTTCCAGTCTGGAATTGACCCGGGCCTTAAACGCTTATACCAGATAGCTGCTTCCCCTGCCAGGGATGTAGGAAAGAGCTTCAACTTCATGATCGGGTTCTCAGCATATTGACCTGATTCGTTGGTGAAACGCATGATGTGCGTCTCAGCATCCTCGGATGTCTGGCCAGTAAACGGCGTAAAACGGATTGGCTTGAAACCGACCGGGAAGGGCACCGAATTGATCTCGGGAGTCAACGGATTCTCGTACGTCTTGTCGACGTCGGGCAACCCCTGCAGCTCCCTGAGCTTGTCAGCGAAGATCCTGCCAATGTCCTCCAGGGTTATCTGAGCCACGGCGTTCGCTGGAGGTACCGACTGATCGTTGCTAACCGGCTCTGTAGGAGGAACCTGACCTCCCCTTTGACTATTAGTGGGCCTGTTGTTAGATCCGCCAATAGTACCACGACCGGCGTCGCGCTTGCGCTGGTCCTTCAGCTGAACTGGATCCGTAACTGTACGGCCGGACCCCTCGGGGTGGTCACCCCGTTCCAGCAACTGATTCATCAAGGCACTCAGGTTGGCGAGCGCGGTATTGGTTTCCGCCAGCTGCTCCTGCTGCTGTTGCCAGCTGCCCTCGGAGTTCCTGGCATAGGTGGTCAAGCTGCTCCCCAGCCGATCCTGCTGTTCGGCGAGGTACTTGAAATTGGCAGTGAACCCCCGTTGCTCCGTCTGCATACGCCTGACGGATTCACTTAGATCAATGACCACCTCATTGGCTCTTTTCAATGCCTCGTCCGTGTGACAAGACTTTTCGATCAACATCTTCAAAGTATCCGTCACCTCCGTGGGAGTTGCAGACTCCCCAGTAAATTGTACCACAGGTGACGCACTTGGATCAGCGGGTTCATCCGCGGACCCCTTTTCCAAAAAACCAGATGTAGCTTCCCGGTTAACAAAACCGATAGCGCGGTCGTCATCCTGGGAAGCGGCAGTGATTTCAGTGGTCTCTTCCTCGATCTCCGAAATAGACGGCTCGGAAACCGGATTCAGACCCTTTTTGCTTCGCAGGGCTTTAAGGGCAGTAGCAATAGCTTTTGCGTCGGCCAAAGTCCCGCCAAACACTTCCTTAACTTCAGCGTCAGTTAATCCCCTACACTCAGCTGTTCCATGCTGGATCAGCCCTTTGTGGGAAATCTTCAAACAAGACATGGTCACCCTTACGTAAGGATTACCCCTTGTGGATCCCGCAATCCTTGACACCTGTCCCACTGGGCGTGCCAAAATGTTCGTGGCGGGTTCAGCACCCGGCGAACAGTCAGCACGGCGTGTCGGTCTGTGGTTGGTCGCTGTGTCTCTGCGTTGTGCTTAGGCGTGCCAGCACCCTTGGAGCGGTGCCACTCGATTGCGCGCGACCCCCTGAGCGAGTCGCTTCGTCTGCTCCCAATTCGACTCTGACTTCCTGGTCAAGCGACTGTTACGCGGGCGCTGACTAAGCCGGCGTACAGGGCTCGAACAAGACCTGAATAGAACTCTCTACCAGGATTTTCTTCCCAACCCCTTGAGGATTGAGGGTCTTACTCTGATCCGGAGAAGCAAAGCAGAGCTGTTCCAAGACCACGGGTGTGTCACCGGAGTGACGACTCGATTGCCACCAGGGGTAGCGGACTGACAGACTCGATTGCCACCGGGGGTGGCGGACTGACTCGATAGACTCAGCAAACGCTCGGCACAAGTACGAGAGCGGATCAATCGTAGGAGGGCGGAGGAGGGTTGCGTGAGGCTCAGCAAATGCTCGGCGCAAGTACGAGATTAGATCGATCGTAAGAGGGCGGAGGAGGGTTGCGTGAGGCTCAGCAAATGCTCGGCGCAAGTACGAGGTTGAATCCGTCGTAGGGCGGAGGCGAGTTGCGTGAGTAGACCCAGCAAAGCGCTCGGCACAAGCACGAGATTAGATCGATCGTGGGGCGGAGGCGGGTTGCGTGAGTTGCTCCGGAGAGGCTTTGGCAAGTTAGCGTTGCGCTAGAACTTGTGTTTGTTTGTTTTTGGTTGAGAACCATTTCCTAGATGCCGGCAGATTCATATTTATATGACTCAAGGACCCCTAGGGCTGTCAACTCCAGCCTGGCGGATCCTTGAGATTCATTAGGAATGTCCTCCCCTACCCTGCTTCCCATCAAATCAGCGAAGATATTATCAGAGGTATAGTTGGTATTGAAGCTTCGAAGATCGGAGCAACACGTCTTGACCTTGCTTGTTATGCTGCTGTTACTGTTCATCACTCATCATTGTGCAGTATGGCCGGTTCCTCTAGCAACCTCCCTAAAGCATGGTGCAGCGTGGCCTATAGTTGTTAGTGATTGATAGCCCAGCGTAGGTAGTGAAATCATTGCTACATTGCTTCTCAATCTTAACAAATATTTTCACTGATGGATTGTTACGAAACAACCCCAATCGGATTAGGAAGCAACCACGTTCTCCCTCGAACTCAACCTCTTTGGTTGAAGCGGGAAAGCCCGATTTCCAAGGGTTTGAATCTGATCAAAACCCCTACTGGGCCTTGGGGCGGAAGCCCAATTGAAATAAATTCAATTGTGGCCCAAACATATTTCTGTTGTTATGTTTGCTTTAAATCAAAGTAAAGGCTTAATGTAACAGAGTTACTACTGAGAAACTTAATGTCTTCTGCATACGTACTAATCTTAGTGGATGGTAATATTGAATTGGAATCATATAAATTTCATCCAATGTTTTTGGTCTAATAAAAGCATGTTAGGTTGCAAGTACTGCGACGGACGCTGCAGGATTCTCATGGTAACAGAAGGTCCCTAGTTTCAAACTGCAGCTTGTGAAACACTCCTCAGTTTGAGGGGTCGTACCTAAATTGCTGGTGGTTTCAAATTGGTTGTTCACTCAGTCCACCATTTTTGTAACAAAAGAAAAAGAAGCAAATGAATTCTATTGCAAATATTTCAGAACCAGCAAAAAAGAAAGGATTCATGTTGTCTAAAGAAAAGATGATGAGAAAATATATAAGCGATTTACAAATAGGAGCAATATATATATATATATATATATATATATATATATATATATATGAATGCTCTTTGAGGATGAAAGAAACAGTAGGGCATTTTCCAATTTCATTGGAATTTCTGTCTAGAAACAACAGCTTTTCCAGTTATATATATATATATATATATATAACTGGAAAAGCTGTTGTTTCTAGACAGAAATTCCAATGAAATTGGAAAATGCCCTACCGTTTCTTTCATCCTCAAAGAGCATTCACTTTTTTTGGGCTCATGCTCGACCCATTTGGCCATTTCTTCCTCAAGCATATGTTTATAGTGCAATACCAAACACATGCATATTCTATAAGGTAACAAAGAAATGTATGTTATGTGATGCATGTACTTCTGTAGATTAATCTACATGAAAGAGAGGAAGTTGCTATAAATAAATAGATATACGAACTAAGATAATCTTTTTTTTTGGCTGAATAAAATAGACTTATATAAAGATATTGAAGGAAACTAAAAACATCAACAAATTTCTATGAATATTGTGTTATTGGTTTTGGAACTAGCGCATCCACTCTGAATCTGTAACTGCTCATGGTTGTGCATGTATTCAGTAAGTTTATTTAGGGAATGACTTGGCTAAGACGTTTCTCATGCCTTGATCCATTTGATAGTATTAAGGCAGTTTCCACACAACAATATATGGGTAATTAGGTCTATCACAAAAGTGGACGTATAACTGAACATGATTTGATTTTAGTTTTGGCCTATACATAAAAGGTGGACGTACTTTTGATTTATTGAATAAATGAAACAAAAAATAAACAGGGGTAGCCATTAATTTGCTCTATATAAAGGACACCCCTCATTACAATTTTTTTTTTTTGTTAGATGATGCCCCATTACAAAATTTTGTCTAACGTGGTGGCTACGGGCGGATTTTCTAGAAGCTTGAAATTTCTTACTTTGCTACGACTTTCAGCCAATCCCCCTTCACAGTATTTTGATAATACATTGTTATTATTTTCACTCTCCGGCCTTAGCATTTAGTTTTCGTTTGATCAACATCACAACAATCTGATGATGAAAGAAAACCGTAATGCTCTTTGTTAATCATAAGCTGGAGAAAGATCACAGCATTTCACGCATCACTTGTGACCAAAGTATGATGTGCTCTATGCTAACTTAACACTTGACGAGCCCCACACGTCTACACAGTGGCAGTGACGACTGAGTAAAGATATGGAACCGCCAGAAAGAACCCTTCAGTTCTAAGTTTCTACCTAAATGATACATTTTGTCGATAAGAACATCGAGCTTTATATGGCCAAGCCATTATAACTTGCCAAGAATTCCTTGATCGAATTTTCATTTTCAAAGCCACATTCAGGATCATCATGTAATTTTATATGCTGCAAGAATAGCTTGTTTTCTTCTCTTTTTTCTCGAAATCTGTCTCTATATGACAATGATCATCGTAGATACAAAGTAACAATAACGAATGGGTGCAAATTTTACTACCCTAATTATATTTGCCAAAATATATGGGAGAAAAGGGTGACTCTCGTACTTATATGTGTACAAAATGCAGGTTACCATGGACAACGGATTACTCCAAGTTACACTATCAAAACCAGGTGGAATCATATCTGGAATACGATATAATGGCATCGACAATTTACTTGAAGTTCAGAATGAAGAAACTAATAGAGGGTACTGCTTCTGTATACTCCACCTTGTTACCACTTGCTGTTCTTGCTGCCATCTTCATTTTATCATGTTTCCCTACTCATTTTGTGTTGATACAAATTTGAACATTGAAGGTATTGGGATCCTGTTTGGAGTGAAGCAGGAACTGTGGGAACAACCGGAACATTTGATGTGTACGAACTACACTGCTACTCCCCTCGTCTAAATAATTCTTTTCTCATATATATATGGATAATTGACTCGCAAACTTTGTATAGCCACGGTTGCCTTATGTAGGGGCTGGCCAAAGATATGCATTCAAATAACTTCATTGCTTCCCAGCGTAGCCAAGTTAGCCCTGCATTTTAGCAGTGCATTTTTTTTTTTTTTTACACCAGACCGTATACAAATTTATGATATACTTATACCTTTCGGCATAAATAAGAAAATCTTTTAAGTATGCTCTTAAGGGTATCAAAATAACAATCATAGATAGTAGCACAGCCCAGGTTCGAACACTGAATGCTGTCAAAGTGGTCTGCTACAACTACATGAAGCGTTCGAAGCACATCTTCAGCTACTAGAGATTTACTAGAATGTTGATGGAAATTTTTATTTTCCTATATGTGGTTTGGGCAAAGGTGTTTCCTACGAATTATTTTCTATACCTGGTATTAACGATTAAGCATGATTCTCAGAACAGTCTTCAATTGAAAAGCAGCCCTCAGTTTTTTTATGTTGATCAAGATACTAATATATGCAGATGTTTCTGAGTGCTCACTATTCAGGAGAGGACCTTGTGTAAAGCTCAAACAAGATGAGCCATGGAAGAAAGTGTTTGGCCCTATTTTCATTTATCTAAATTCCAAACCAGATGCAAAAGACGCATTGTCACTCTGGGAGGATGCAAAGAAACAGGTTCTGATGTCAATAAGTTTTATGTCAGTAGGTACTAGACTAAGATAATTTGAATTTTAGGAGAAATGCTTCTCATTCTCGATGTGAAGTTTGTATTTTGGACCTTCAGATGAAGTCAGAAGTACAACGTTGGCTGTACGAGTTTCCAGCTTCCAATGACTTTCCAACATCACATCAACGGGGTAGTCTTAGTGGCAGAATTCAGGTTCAAGATAGGTAATGTTGGTGACTTTTTCCTTCTTATTAATCCTTGTTAGGATATCATTTTCTGTAATCATCGTTCATCTCTTCATTTACGATCATCAGTGCAAAATAATGTTAAATGCTTATTACTAAACAAGCTAAAGCTACTATGTTAACAGTATATTTCATAGCTTCTGGACACACACACACATATCTATATTCATTATTCGTTTCTTTGCATCAAATGCATCAAATGATAAAACTTGTTTAAAGTTCTACCGAATCTTATGCCTGTTAGGTACTTAAGTGACACTTGCATACTAGCCAGTGGTGCTTATGTGGGCTTGGCACCTCATGGAGAAGTTGGATCATGGCAGAGAGATTGCAAGGTGATAAAACATGTTAAAGATGTGATTCTCATTGCCTTGATTACTACTACATTTTAGCTTCATAATTTTGATATCCCCCCTATATAGTCAACAAAGTATTGCAAGAAGAAAACTGCAGAGAACTAACTTTAGAGGATCTCAATCCGTCCCTAATAATCTTTGAATTTAGACCGATTCAGGTTTAATCAATTATGATTAAATTTTGTATATCAAACACTTGATAAATCTAACTAGTTCAAAAAATGTATACAACTCTTGCATACTTAAAAATAATAAAATTATAAGAACGATCCATTACTGTTTTATTGGGTAACATAGGCATAAATCTAACTAACCAAACTTAATCAGTGAAATCTAATTACAGAAAATTTTCTAGTATGTTTTGCAACTGATCAGATTTATCCGGCAAGTTTGTGGACAGCCATTAGGAGAAGAAGAAAAAAAAAGAAGTGATGATCGAAAAAATTGAAGAGTGGAGAATCAGAAAAGTAGAACATAAATGTCTGCAATTGCAATTTAGAATCTAAATTGTTTATGCTTTAGAGGTGAAACTTCTGCTTTTTCTTCATGGTACGTAGAAAGTAGAAATGGTTAATACATTATATGTATAATTAATGTCTGTGTACATGGGTGTGTAGTGTATTGGTATCAAACATCAAATTTGTAACACACGTAAACACACACCGTCTGATTAGCTCTATTACACGTTATGCATGGTTTAATCACATTATTTGTCACAACATGCTGTGTGGTTCAACTAGATTGTCACAATTTTGTATTTCCATAAATTAAATGTGACCCGTAATAGAACACTTAAGAAGAGCTTTGTGATCTTGTGAAAAAACATTCAAGTTTAGACACACACTAAACACCATATTTCCTGACGAAGTAGCCAATTGATGCAAATTGTGGGGATATTATCTGAGCACTATTGTTGTGAGTTGTTTAACCAAGTGTGAGGCAATGGTAGACTATTGCCCAGGTGAGGGAAAGTGATATATTTCACACACACACACATATATATATATATATAGGGTTTTTTGGCTAAGGACCTCCGCACCAATCCTTATGGTGCGGATTTGATATCTGTGTGTACGTGTTGAGATGTGTGTTGTGACAGGACATCATATATATATATATGCCACACACATGGGAAGACACTTGAGGTATTATCATTGAAATCTACCGAAAACTCGTCGAGACTACTGCCCGGCTCAAGAATTTTCTTCTTAGATTTACAGGCCAAAGCAAGAACAAAAGAAAATGAAAAAGAAATATTCTATAGCTCAATGTTTATCTTATTTGAGATGGCGGACTTACCTGCATTTATAAGCTCAACAAATTGAGCCCCTAGTGCGTTATAACTACTCTATATTCGTATTGTTAATTGCATTTATGTTTTAGTCTAACCAATGTTCCCCAGATTATAGTCAAATGAGATTAGTGTTTATTCAGTATTTGCAGAATTCTGTATTGATCAAAACTGGCCTTCTCCTACTGCATGATCTCATAACATCGATTCTTTTATGGTGGTTTTGAATCCTTGACAGCATATTGTGTCATCTATGCAGATATTTATTGCACATCAATGATTTAAAGTAAATCGATGAAACTTTTTTTCTTTCTGAAAGTCATCCTCTACTGTATTCATGACTTATATATGTATAGATAGATTGCAAGTAGGGACTAGCATCACTTTTACCATCCTGTTTTCTCTCACACACATCGGTGTGCAGTATACTTGACAGTTTTGCATTTTCATTTGTATTAGGGCTACCAGTTCTGGACAAGAGTAGATGAGAATGGTTATTACACTATAACTACTATACGTGAGGGCACCTATAACCTTTATGCATGGGTTCCTGGTTTTATTGGAGATTATCGACATGACAAAACCATTTACATAACTGCAGGTTTTGATTTTCTTCTACTTGTGTTAATCTCATAAGCATTTCAAGGATATTTTTTTTTTTATAATCAAAGATTCTTTTATAACCATTTACATAACTGCAGGTTTTTTATAACCTTTATGCATGGGTTCCTGGTTTCTAGATTGTTTTCCAAACAAATGGAAGAACCTAATATTTAATTGAATTGCAACTGTTCTGATCAATACCTTATGCATGTATTGAGCAGGCTGTAATATTGACATTGGTGATATTGTATATGAATCACCAAGGAGTGGACCGACATTGTGGGAAATCGGCATCCCAGATCGTTCTGCTGCTGAATTTTATGCTCCTGATCCTAATCCAAAGTATATTAATAAACTATATGTCAACCATCCTGACAGGTTGGCTCAAACTCCCTTATACGTAGGAACTCTGTGGAACCATAGTTTACACAGAGAGACACAAGTGAAGTTCTTCTTCTTTATTTTAGTTTTTGTCCTTTGATTATAAGGTCTTCTCCTTACAATTTCAGGTTTAGGCAGTATGGTTTATGGGAAAGATATGCAGATTTATATCCTAAGGATGATTTAGTGTACACAGTTGGTGTTAGTAATTATTCTAAAGATTGGTTCTTCGCGCACGTTACCAGGTCAAGTTCTTCCTACTTTGGCTTTACTGTGTCAAAGTTTCATCTTTTGTGTTTGAAACTTTTGGTCTCAGTCGATAAAATTTTAACCTCCATGGCCTTAACTTCGCATTGTTTTGAGAAACAGGAAGCAGGATGATGGCAACTATCAAGGAACTACATGGCAAATCAGGTTTCAACTTGAGAATGTCAATCATGCAAAAACATACATACTTAGACTCGCCCTTGCTACTGTAAATGTTGCAGAATTACAGGTGCGTATTTCTGAAGGCACCATAATTTCAGGCAACATTACCCATCTGCAAAGGCTGGGAATTTACATTTTACTGACTAAAGCTCTACTCTGATTGAATTTTCTTTTTCAATTGAAGATTCGCGTAAATGATTCCAAAACGGATTCACCTCTATTTACAACTGGAGTGATCGGAAAAGACAACACTATTGCTAGACATGGAATTCATGGGCTGTACTGGCTGTATAACATAGACGTACCAGGCACATTACTTGCGGAAGGAGACAATACAGTGTTTCTAACCCAAGCAATGTGCAGTTGTGCACCAGCCCTTTCCAAGGACTTATGTATGACTATATCCGTTTAGAAGGCCCATCATCGTCTACTTCTACCTAAGATATCCATCATCGTCTACTTCTACCTAAGATATATGGATCTCTAAACGCAAAAACAAGGACAAATTTTAACATTGTAACACCAATACAACATAAATCAATTAATCGATTATGTATTTGTGATGTGTGTGAAAATAGGTTTGAATCAACGGAGATGTGAACTGAATATTATTTCTACCATTTTTCTATTCTATAGAGAAAAATTATATTGATAAACTGATAACTGATAAACCAGATGAACAGAACATTGAACTGTAAAATATAAATGTCAATAAAAACCCAATGCACACGTACTGCAATAGAAGGCTCATGGTGTTTGAGATTTAGACTGATTTGTTGAGTCTGTTTTTGGTATCCTCGGCTGCATCAGTAGCTTCAACTTGCATTTTGGCAGTTAATAGGTCTGCTTCTGCTGCTTCTTTCTCATTCCTTGCTGTCAACTTCTTACCCTGCTCCAAAAACAACCAAATCAACAATGCAACCCAGAAAACATGCCTAAAATACAGAGAACCTGCTTCCGGACATAACCAAATCTACAGTATAACCCAACAAACATGTATATCATACAGCTAGTAAGTTATGCAGGCCATCCATAGAAGAACAAATATGCACCATCAACACGCCTAAAATAGAAAGGGAGAAACAAAAATTGAACCTGACGTGAATCGAACACGCAACCTTCTGATCTGGAGTCAGACGCGCTACCATTGCGCCACAGATCCAACATGTGAAATCTTGTCTCTAAAATTAAAATATCAATACTTTTAAAGTTGTATTGTTAACTGGCCGATTATAACTTCAGGTTCTAGATTGAGAAATGAGAACGTTATTCGACCGGAATGAAAGAAATGGAATGTTATTGACCAAGAAACAGAGGAAAGCTATGAAATGGGGGGTTATTACCTGACCAACAAAGAAGGCCTTGACATAGCGAAAACCCTCTTGCAACGGAACAGTGAAAGATAAGCACTCCCTTTTCATAGGAGACACACCAGAAATCTGTGCTTGCTTTCTATCAGTAGTGTCGTCCATGGTGCTGGATTTGCAATACTATACTCAGAGAGGGAATAAGTTGCTTTGTATAAGATAGCTGATCAAGCTGGAGTAGTTAAGAGTCCAACACGTTATGTAGCTTTTGGAGCAGAGTCAGAGGTATGTGGCAGCTATATAACACATCCACGTATTGGTTCTACCTTTGTAATGCATGCGTCATTAGCTATTACATTACGGAAAATACTTTGCAGTTGGTCAGAACTGACACCACCCAATGCCGCCATGACACGTGAAAATTTATATTATTTTATTTTTTAGCAGTTAATAGACAAGTTTTTCACCTTTTCCATCTCAAATTCCTCTTCTACGATTACGGTCTTTTTCTCTTCCAAACAAGCCTTCTATATCCGGGGAAATCTCAATTGTGTTGTCACAATTCGAAACCAAAACTTTCACTGAGCAAGGAGCGCTACGCTTCTTACATTCTATCAATTTCCTCATTCCACTGTCATGATCGCTATCTTTTGTACGTATTGGTCAATTTGTTTTAGCACTGTTCAAGTTCTTCAGTGCAAATTAAACTAGAGCCTTGTTCTTCATAACCCTCCTCCTCTGCTCTACTATAGCCTCTGCAGCTATACTAGAACCAGCTTTTTCAGCAGTATGAACTAATTTTGAGAAGAAAAAGAGTGCTTAATGAGAAAGACTTTGGCTGCTCACATAGATTACATCTATACCCAGAAGTCTAAACCATGAACTTCAACCATTTGTTTGTCAACTACTATATGTATCATGATTAGGCAGTATTTCTTAGCTATATAACAAGAAATTTAAACAAGTAGCAAACAACCGTTTAATCATCCGTCTCTCTTCCGTTAGCTGTTAAAAAATAAATTAGTATAAATTACCATGTGTTAGAGCGGCATTGAATGGTGTCAACTCTAGCTGACCAAGACATGTATGCGAAGTTTTTTCCATTACTCTATTAGTTATAAGAAAAGGAAACAAAGAGAAATAATGGGTTTTGTAAATTTGTTAGCTTAACAAAAATACACATGCTTTGGTCAAGAACAATGGTATCCGAAATCCAAGGGCATGTCGGCTGCGATAAAAATAGTGGCATTAATGAACATCAAGAGCTGCCCGGCTAGAATGGCATAGTTAAGACATCCAATGCACCTATTGTTGAGCGAAAAGTAGAAGAAAGATATGCGGGAGAATTAGATGATCTTATTCATCCCAATTTTGGGGTTAATATATCTGTACAAGATGTGTTATGATATCTACAGACTCTTACAAGTAGTTAGTTTTATATTCAAACAAGGACTCTATAATTCAACACTCCCTCTCAAGTTGGAGCATAAATGTCAATCATGCCCAACTTGCCAATTGAGTCTTCATACGCTTTATGTGACACTCCTTTAGTAAGTACATCCGCCAGTTGGTCTTCAGATGATACAAAGGGAAACATGATAATCTTCCTATCCAGATTTTCCTTGACAAAATGACGATCAACCTCCACATGTTTAGTTCTGTCATGCTGAACTGGATTATGAGCAATCTCAATTACTGCAGTATTGTCACAGTGCAAATCCATTGGTTTCTGAAGTTTGATACCCAACTCTTTTAATACATTCTGAATCCATAGTAGTTCGCACACCCCATGAGCCATACCACAGTATTCTACTTCAGCACTAGAGCGTGCAACCACCTTTTGCTTTTTACTACGCCAAATGATGAGACTACCTCCAATAAAAGTAAAGTATCCAGAAGTAGACCTGCGATCAGTCTTATCCCCAGCCCAATCTACATCTGTATACCCCGCAACTATAATTTCACCATCCTTTATAAACAATAAACCTTTACCAGGTGCAGACTTCAAATATCTAAGAATGCGCATTACAGCATCCATATGCTCCTCACTAGGACTATGCATGAATTGGCTGACAACACTTACAACATATGCAAGATCAGGTCTAGTATGCGACAAGTAAATCAATCTTCCCACTAACTATTGAAACATGACATTGTCCGTTGGAACTTGATCAGGATATAGTGCCAACTTATGATTCATCTTAATTGGGGTGTCAACCGGTTTGCAATCCAACATTCCTGTTTTAGCAAGAAGATCAAGTACATATTTTCGTTGTGAAAAAGTGATCCCAAGTTTGGACCTTGCAACTTCAATCCCCAGAAAATACTTCAATTTGCCCAAATCTTTCATATCAAATTCTTGGGACAGACGCTTTTGTAACCTTGCCATCTCAACTGGATCATCATCTGTAGCAACCATGTCATCTACATATACAATCAAAGCAGTAATCTTACCATCTTTGCGTTTAATAAATAAAGTATGATCAGAGTTGCTTTGTCGATATCCAAACGTCTTCATAGCTTTGGAGAACCTCCCAAACCAAGCTCTAGGTGATTGTTTCAATCCATACAAAGACTTCTTTAGTCGACACACTTTTCCAACATCACACGGTCTACAACTAACACCAGGTGGGGAATCCATGTACACTTCTTCTTCCAGAGTTCCATTCAGAAAAACATTCTTCACATCAAATTGATGAAGCGGCCAATCATAACGAGCAGCCAATGCAATAAGGATCCTTACAATATTGATTTTTGCTACTGGAGCAAATGTCTCCTGATAGTCAATACCATATCGTTGAGTGTATCCTTTAGCAACTAGGCGAGCTTTATATCTGTCAATGCTCCCATCCGCTTTCAACTTCACTGCAAAAACCCAACGACATCCGACTGTCTTCTTACCAGGAGGCATAGGAACAACATCCCATGTTTCATTCTTCCGCAAGGCTTCTAGTTCTTCATTCATAGCTTGCTTCCACTTTGGATCCGCCAGCGCATCCTGTAGATTACTAGGAATAGATACTGTAGATAATTGATTAACAACAAGTGCATGTGATCCAGACAACCTATGATGAGATATAAAGTTAGCAATACGATATTTGGCTTTGGATTCTATGTTAGGCTCATATTGTTTATTTGGAATCCCTTTTATTACCCGTTGAGATCTCCTAGGGACAAAAGTTTCTACACTACTCAATTCAATGTTATCATTACGTACCTTTGGGAGGACATTCTGGACGGGTTCTTCAGTTGATGGAGCAGAAGGGGGGTCTTCAGACACAATCTCTTCAGTTGAAGGGAGTTCACATTCTAGTCTAGAGGTTGACGAGTCAACCCTATTCATCGGCATGTCTATTGGTTCTGTCATGGGAGAAACTAATGAGTCACCTGAGTCATCGACGGAAAGCTCTATTGTAGTTGACGGTTGTCTAACCGACATGTCTACTCGTGTACTTGCAGTTTCTTCTGCTATATTTTCAGCTTCAAACTGACATTCTATGTTCTCTAACTCTTCAAACTCATCCATATTCAGAGAATTTCCTTCATACCTGCTCTCGCCCTGAAGGGAAGAATATGAAATTTCCCATGAGTAATAAGGTTCTGATTCACGGAATGAAACATGCATCTTATTAAGAATGAGGTCGTAGCAACGGTACCCTTTCTGGAACTCAGCATACCCTACAAAAACACACTTCACAGCACGCGGATCAAGCTTGCCTCTTAATTGTTTGCAAATATGCACATACACCGTACATCCAAAAACTCTAGGCTCCAGATTAGGTAAAGATGGTACATTAAGCAACTAATGTAACTTTTGATATGGGTTCTGGAACTCAATCACACGGGAAGGTGTGCGATTGATTAAGTATGCAGCTGAACATATAGCTTCTCCCCACAACTTTCGATCCACATTCATACCAAAGAGAGAGGCACAAACGACTTCCAACAATTGTCTATTCTTCTTTTCAGCCAATCTA
Source organism: Potentilla sterilis (assembly GCA_963682095.1). Classification (NCBI taxonomy): domain Eukaryota; kingdom Viridiplantae; phylum Streptophyta; class Magnoliopsida; order Rosales; family Rosaceae; genus Potentilla; species Potentilla sterilis. The sequence goes on from OY821765.1 coordinate 2,888,384, forward strand.
TTTTGTTGAGGAGTATACGCAGTTGAAGTTTGGTGTTGGATTCCATGAAGTTTGGTCAATGCAGACATTGCACCATTCACATATTCGCCACCATTGTCGGATTGAAGTACTCGAATTGGTTGTTGATACTGAGTTGCCATCATCTTATGAAATTCAGTAAACCTGGAACACACTTCATTCCTGTGTTTCATCAAGGACACCCAAGTCATCCTAGTACATTCATCAATGAAAGTCACAAAGTAACGAAAGGCAGAAGGTGTAGAGAATTTGGTAGGACTCCAAACATCAGAATGTATTTTCATAAAAAGAACTAAACATTTATTTAAACTTGGAGAATAGGTAATACGATGGCTCTTGGCCAGTTCACAAATATCACACTTAAAATCAGACTCTTCAACAACTGAAAATAACTGTGGCTGTAATTTTTTAAGATATCCAAAAGATAAGTGACCTAAGCGGCGATGCCATAACCACACTGTCTCTTTTACCTTATTCAGACTACTGGTGCTATTTGCTTGACTTAACGAATTCAACTGTTGTTGTCCACTACTTGTCAGATCCAAGTAATACAATTTCCCCCTTCTAACACCATAACCAAGAATCCGCTTTGTCAGAATGTCCTGAAAAATACAGAAATCGGGATAAAGGGTTACCGTGCATAACAGAGCCATTGTAATTTGTCCTACAGATAAAAAATTATATGCAAGAGAGGGAACAACAAGTACAGAATCAAGGGTTAATCCATCAGAAATTTTCAAAGATCCTTCACCAATTACAGGTGAAGGTGAACCATTAGCAGTAGAAACAACATGCTGAGGAGATGGCTTAATGGAGTCTACAAGATTATGGTTATTTGTCATATGATCAGATGCACCAGTATCAATTATCCAAGATCCATTCATAGATAATGTAGATAAGGAAGATACCTTACCGCTCATACCTGATTCAGCTACAAGTGCAGAAGACCTGTCAAATGACTCCGTAGTACCTGTAGCTGCTTTTTTGATATTTTTGCGCGGCTTCTTGTTGAAATCCCACCATTTAGGATATCCAATAATCTCATAGCATCGCTCCTTGGTATGATCAACATCCTCACAATGAGTACAGGCAAGATTCGGGAACTTAACTAGGGCTTTCCCTCCGGTTTTAGATGTTGAAGCACCAAACCTAGGTGGACCAGCGAAACCAGGAGGAGGACCAAACCGGTGCTGGGAATCTACAGCACTGGCTACTGGTGCAGGAGACGTTGCTGGTGGTGGTGTTGCAGTGGCCATGAATGTGGCCTCAGGTACAGCTGCAGAGTGCAACATTCGATTGTTGTGGACTCTTCGAATGTATGCATAGCTTTGCTCCAAATCCAGTTTTGGATCCTTTCTCAAAATTTCTTCCCGAACTTGATCAAAGTCAAGATCCAATCCACTTAAGAACATGTGAACTCTCAATCGAGCCATATACGATGCTTCATACACAACGTCATCAATCGTAGTGGAATGAGGTGCCAGGCGTTGATCCATCTCTTCCAACCATCCTACAAGTTCATTGTAGTAGGCAGAAAGAGGTCTTCCATTCTGCTTTGCCCGAAAACACAAACGATGAAGTTCAAAGAGTCGGGTTTCATCTGAATCATCATAGTATGTCTTGTACAAGGCATCCCAAATAGCTTTTGCAGTTGGCAATCGAAGATACCTGTTCATCAAAGATGGGGACATGTTATCGATGAGCCAATACTTCACTTTTTCATTGTCAGTGGCCCATGCTCGATATGTTGGTGAAGAAATTTCAGGTGCAGCCTCAGTAATAAGTTCAAGCTTATTACGTCCTCCAATACGCATCTTCATGAGAGGAGCCCAGTTGGAATAGTTGGATTCAGTCAAGAGCATACCGATCGGAAACACCGAATGATCTTGAATAGTGTTGTGGTAGTGATTGTGGACAGGTGCGGCTCCTCCTTCTCCATTGTTATGGGTTTGAATGATATCTCTTGTGATTTGCAAATTTCAGATTTCAAGTTTGCAGAGTTCGGGTACAGAAGAATTTTTTTTTTTTTTCGTGGTGATTGATTTCTTGAATTCAGGGTGCAGCGGAAAAGTTTGGTGGTGAATTTCTGGGTTTCACTTCAAATCAGGTTTGGTTCATGAATTCGGCTGTGAGGATGGTAGGTTTCTGAGTTTCAGTTCAATTCAGGGTTTTTGGTTCATAAGCTCTGATGCCAAGAAGAAAGATATGCGGGAGAATTAGATGATCTTATTCATCCCAATTTTGGGGTTAATATATTTGTACAAGATGTGTTCTGATTTCTACAGATTCTTACAAGTAGTTAGTCTTATATTCAAATAAGGACTCTATAATTCAACAAATGTAACATTGTGTGAAGTGTAAAATGTCACCCAACGTAATCTCACTCATATTCATTAATCGAATAGAGTTTTAATTATTTTAGGTTTGAGCCATTCAAGACAGAATGTATCTCTTAATTACAATCCCTTGTTACAAAGGAAAATCATTTGATTCCACTTATAAAGAAACCAATGTGAGTTTGTTTGTTTTTGCGACTGCACCCGGAATTTATGTTAGGTTGCCTACGTACCGTGGAAGGAATCAAGGCACTCGTAGTTCAAGGCATTTCGTGCTCTGATTTTTACCTAGACTGTCATTTGAGTTTCAGTCTAGCGAGCTCTTCTTTTTTTTTTTTTGCTTGAACTACCCTTCGTGGGTTTTCGTTCAACAAGCTTTTCTCTGTTTTTTTTTTTTTTTTTGTATCCTTAACTTTTGCTTGAACTACCCTTTGTGGGTTTTTCGTTCAACATGCTTTTTTTTTTTTTAGCCTTAACTTTTGCTTGAAATACCCTTTGTGGGTTTTTCGTTCAAAAGGCGTTTTTATTTTAGTTCGTCGACTGGTATTTGAACTTCAGTTCGGTGACGATATCTCCACCTCTAATTCTTTGTTGTCGATCATTTCTTGGATTTTGTTCTTCAAAAGAAAACAACCGCTTGTCGGATGACTGACAATACGATGGTATCGACAAAATTTGCGATCATTGGTCATGTTGACTTCACTTGGACGTTTCGGTTCAGGAAGTTCAATAGCTTTTGCTTTGTAGAGCTCACTGACACCTCATTTTGGCTTTTAAATTCACACATTTGCTTACTATACCCCCTCTTAAATACCCAAAATAGCCTTAAATATATTAAGTCACATAAATTACAATAAATTGCTTATTTTACCTTTTATTCACTCATTAATTCTCTATTGCTTCAATTCTGTTTTTCACTTTCTTTCTTATTGTAAGAAAACTTTCATCATCGATCTATTTTTTTGGTTCTCTGAATGCATGTATACATAATGATTTTTTTAATAGTTATTTAATTTATTTGAAAATTAAAAAAATTATTACATCATCTTGTTTAATTTATATATGAGTTCAACCTATATAGTATATATTTATATAAAACAGAATGAGTTCAACCTATATTGTATATATTTATATAAAATTTACTTTATATCACAAGCTAGTTCTTTAAATATATAGAACTAAACTGCAGGAAAATATATACAAATAGATAAGGAAATAAATGTGAATGTAGTAAATTATAATTAAATGTGTATGTAGTTAAATTAGAAAATAAAAATAGATAAGGAAAATAATAATACTGTAATTTATTATTTTATAGAATTAGAAAGTTTAGAGAAAATAAATATAAATATAATATGTTTTTGATAATTATTGTCTTTAATAGTCATTATATAAGAGGATATATATGTAATCTAATAAATGTGTATGTAGTCATTCTAACAGCAACACTCTTGATTTTGAAATGAGAGAATTTTAACGTTTACTAACACATCAATGAATCAGAACGAGTGTGGGTCCCACCTCCACTTATTACTCACAAATCCCCTAACTTAATACCTAATAAAGGGAGGTGGGTATTGTTGACAGTAGCCGCAGAGGGGCTACAGCAGGCCCACATACCCGCGGCAAGGCCACCGGGGCCCGGCCCAGGACCCAGGATCGGATCACCAGCACCAGGCCTCGGGGCCCAGCACTCTATCCTGCCTTCAGGGGTCCTGGGACCGGGGACGCCTGCCTGCCAAAGAGGGCACCAGAATGTCCAAACAGAAGGGAACCAGTCCCACATCGAAGGGTGAGGCCAGCCCTCACCCTCAACCGCCTATATATGGGCCTCAACCACCACCATAAATGGGTAACTGATCTCACTCACTGCTTACATACGTGCTTAAGTTATATACATTCCAACTATACTGACTTAGGCATCGGAGAGGAGAAGACCGGCCCGCCCGGTATTCCCCTTAGTGAACAGGTTTGCAGGAGATCACTTTGAGGATTCACCTGTATCTACTAGACCCCCGGGTTTAGGCAGAAACAATTGGCGCCGTCTGTGGGAACTCTGAACAAGAAGCCGTGCAAGCAACACCGCTGGCTAAGATTGTGGGAATGAGTCAAGAGAGAGGAACCACTGAGGAGGGGCGTGTTGCAACTGTGCAAACGCTCGCCTCCACCCCTGTCATCACGCGGGAGCCGCGTGGCGAGCAGGGCAGCGATTTGGGAAGGAGCCGTGGAGGACCCTCCGGTGATCCGGAGCCCCGCCACGAGAGCTCGCACGGGAAAGACCCGATAGAGGACGAAGGCAGTCCGGTGCTTCGTGGCCTATCCCTGACGTTCTCGGATGATCTAAGTGATCAGTCTGAGAGCCAGGACCAAGACCCCATGTACAGCCCCGACCATGACGGCATGGCGGGAGAGGTACGGGCAATGGCCGCAGAGGTTAGTCGTCTCAGAGAGGAGAACGACCGGGACCGAGCCAAGTCCCAGGCCCGATACGAAGAAATGGAGGCAGTGAACGCCGCCCTGGTAGCCGCCCTAGAGGGGGGTCAGCAGCGCGGTGCCGCCATGGCCGAGGCACAAGCCGCACCCCTGCCAGTTCAACCCCGGCAGCTAGAGGCAGGGCAATCTTCGGGCGCCCGGCCCAGTGAGCCTATGCAAGAGAAGTTACAAGCCGGCGAGGACCTGCCGAAGAGCACGCCCGCCTCCCACCAGCCGCACGCTTCGTCCATGGATGAAGTGGATACTCCAACCGCCCGGGCGCTGCAACTGCTAGCCAACACCGTGTCGGATCTGAAGGCCCAGATGGTGGCAAACGAGAGGAGAGCAGCCCGGCCATTGGAAGGCGCCCGGTTCAACGAGCGCATGGGCCCCTTTTCACACCGAGTCATAGAGTCGGGGAGATCTGGCAACCAGAAGTCCCTCAAGCTCACCTATTCCGGGTCCGGTTGCCCGTATCAACATCTGGACAGCTTCCGATCCCAGACCTGCGCCAAGGGCTACTCCGATGCAGTCTGCTGCAACATCTTCCAGGAGACCTTGTCCGGAGAAGCGCTCAGTTGGTTCTACGAGCTTTCTGCGAATTCAATTGAGGCATTCGAGCAGCTGGCTGACCGGTTCGTAGGCCGCTTCATCCTCCGAGTCGAGGGAGCACGGACGTCCACCGTCCTCTTCAACTGCATCCAAGCCCCCGGGGAAGAGTTGAGAACCTTTGTCAACCGGTGGCAGACGACCACGGCCGGGGTTCAGAACTTGGACAAGGGCATCGCCGAGATGGCATTCAAGCAGGGGCTTCGGGCAGGGAAGTTTTCCTACGCCGTCAGGGTAGAACTCCCTCAGGGCTACGACGAGTTGATGGCTATGGCCATCCGGCATGCCCAGGCTGATCATGAGACCTACGGGAACCACCTGCTGAAGAGGAAGCGGGATGAGCAGTCTTTGGACCATCCCCGGGGGGAGAATCCCCCGCGCAGTCAAGAGAGCAAACCCGGCCAGCGAGCCGAGCACGGGAGTCGCCGACCCAGCCGGAACAACAACAACAACAACAACAACAACGGCAAGACCTGGCCGCAGCGGCAGCAGAGGCCCTTCTCTGACAGGCCCCAGCCTCGGGCCGAGAACAAGCCTGCACCGTACCACCAAGAGCGCCCCCTGGCAATTATGCCAGCACCCCCAACTAATCAAGAAGTCTTCTCCACTCTCACCGCATCCTATGAGGACATCCTGCTGGAGAACGCGAACGTCATTGCCCCACCGCCCCAGAGAAAGCACCCCAAGGGGAAGCTTACGACGGCGCAGATGGGCAAGTATTGCTCGTACCACGATGAGGCAACTCATCGGACGAACCAGTGCTTCGCCCTCAAGACTGCAGTGCAGGGCTTGATTGATAGCGGCCAGCTCCAGAGATATGTAGGGGAGAGAAGAGCAGACCCCGACCGGGAGAGTGACCCGGCTTGGTAAACCCGCTGGGTCCAGGCGGTTAGTTTGGCATATCACCGGTTCAACCGATTGTAAAGATCAAATATATGCAAACTACTTTTGAAAACTCTGGCCCCGCAAGCTCAGATATATATTCATAATTAATTGAAGTATTCAAGCAGTAACCGCTCCGGAGAGTTTTTTTTTTTTTTTTTTTTACAAGCAAGAGCAAGAAAAACATCCTAAGGAGGAGCCGCATCGCCAGCGGTAGCTTCGTCGTCGACCTCAGCTCCGGCAGGTTCGGTACACTTGGTAAAAGAATCCAAGTCCTACGCAGCCGCATCTCCAGCGATAGCCTCGTCGTCGACCTGGGATCCGGCTGTGGCTCCGGTAGGCTCGGCACCGTTGGTAAAAGAATCCAAGAGCGAGCGAAGCTCTGCTCTTGGTTGTTCCTCCACCGCCAGCTGCTGGACGACCGGCTCCACAGGAGCATTTCCTTCGGCAGAGGCACCCAGCATCAGGGAAGTATTTAACCACCCCTTCGCCGCCCATTCCGTGTACGCATCCGAGATGCCTTCTTCCCGGGCCTTGTCCAGGCAGTCCAGGAACCGATCGCTCTCCTCGTATTGAAGAACGAACCGGTCGAACTGTCCCGGGTCATCTCCCCCAGTAGCAGCAGCGGTGGCACGTGCCTGGAGCTCGTCTATCTTGGCTTCCAGCTCGGCCCTCTCAGCGTCAGCCCGTTCCCGCTCCCTCTCCATGCTCCGGTTCTGCTCCTCCAGCTCCCCGGCCTTCTCCTCCATCTTCTTGGCCCTCTCCTCCGCCCTGGCCTTCTCCCGATCCGAGCGGGACTTCTCCACCTCCAAAAGCTTCTGAGACTTGGATAACGCAGTTATCTGTCTCTTCAGCTCCGGGAGCTCCTCGCTCGCATCCGGCTAGTACAGGCTGTAGAGCAGCTGCAGGGCAACAAAGGCCGTCAAGTGGCAAAGAAAGAAGGCAGGATATAGGCAGGATATAAGCAGTACGGTGGTACCATGCGGTACTTACCCGAAAGATGGATTCCTTGCATTTTGGTCGGTTGCCACCCGCCAGCACGCCATCAACCCCGGGCTTGTCCAGGCCGAAGTTGGCCAGGTCCGCCATCATCTGCCGGACGAGAGCATTGTCCGGGCTTCCCCTCGCCGCCTCCGCAGGCGCAGGACTGCTCTGCCGGTCAGCTCCGGCTCCCTCCCCAGCATTGGATGGTACGCTGCTGGTTGTCCTGACCCGCTTCGCCAGGACCTCCCGGGATGACCCGCCGGTTAGCGTCACCAGCAAGGGGGACGGACCGTCCGGTCCTTTCCGCTTCTCTCCCCGCCCTTCGGGAGAAGCGGCACGTGCGTTTGCACGAGGAACAAAAGCAGCGATACTCAGGCTCGCCGCACGGTTGGAGATCCTGTTTGCTCCCCTAGGAACCCGCACCGGTCCCCCGGTGCTCTTGCCCTTCCCAGGCACCGCTGCTGCCGCAGAGTGATGGGTCTTCACCCGCTCCGGCAGGTAGGACGACTCGTCCATATCCCGGGCCCGGGGCTCCGCATGCAACGTAACCCGCCCGTCCTCTTCCACCGAGGACCGGGCGACGTTCGCACCCTTCTCCGTAAGCTGCCTCAGGAGGTCTTCCCCGTCCATCGAAAGAGTGTTTTCGGGCTTGATCACCGCCCGGGTTGACGCACCTGCAGGACAAGGAAAATGTTAAATTGTTGAGCAAAACCTAGCACAAGTCCCACCGCTAGGGTTTGTTACCCACCGGGATCCCGCCCAAGCCCACAGTGTTCCAGCACTTCTCGCCGGATGAAATTGTACGAACTTCGCTCCAGGTGGTCCCAACAGCCGAGAATAGTCAAGACCCTCTCCTGCTCCAACTCGGACAGCTGGAACGACTGGTCGCTTATGGGCTGGAAGGCGCCAGGCACCCGGTACATCCTCCTCTTCACCTGCCAAGCCCCGCCAGCCATCACCACCTTCTTTCTCCAGCTGTTGTCTACCCATGAAGGCATAGTGGTGATAACCGCTTGATTGTTGCGGGAGTTGAAGGATAAGCAGCCTTTGGACCCCGCCTTCCTCAAGTAGGACAACCTATACAGCGCCCGGAATTCATTGATCGTAGGCATGCTCATTCCAGACAGGTCGTATAGGCAGCCTAGACTTAGCAGCCGCCTCCACTGGAGACTGGGCAGCTGCGCGGGCGACGCTGGCAATGCACTCAATATATACTGCACGAAGTCGGGCAGCGGTAGCGACATCCCGTGCCGGAACTGGTCCGGATGCACGGCAACCCAACCCTCCTCCGGGTTGCAGGCTGACTCTCCAGGGTTCAATGGACGCAGAAAAATATCGTCCGGGATACCCCACGTTTCCCGGAACGCGGCAATCTCCGCAGGAGTCATGCTCTCCTCCGGTTCGTCACACACCACGGCAGTTCTTCCCCTACCAAGAGTGTAGCTTTCAACGGGAGCACCGGCCATGCGCACCCCGTGCGGTATCTCAGCTTTCGAGGAATCTGACCCGGAATCTGAGGACGTGGACGAAGCCCCGCTCCCGGAGCCGTCCGCGGCTTCATGCTCCGGAGCTTCAGAATCAAGCCAGTCCTGCATCCTCTCCACATCATCCACGACAGGACTTCTTGCGGCAGATTCAGAAGCCCCCTCCGAGCTCGAAGTATACATCTTAAACCTAAGGGCAGAAAGCAAGACCCTAGCGCTCGTCAGCAACAAACTACAACACCACCTTCAGCGGCCTCTCCCCAAAAGTTTGCCGCTGAGCAACCCAGTCAGCGACACAGATCCCTCCCCCCCGCCGCAAAACAACAAATCAAAAAGCAAGAAAACACCGGGGCAAATAACACAACTTACCGATTAGTATGCTCAGCCGAGGACAATCCGCCCTACGAAAGCAACGAGCAATGGTAAGAGGAGGCTTGGGAGCGCTTGAAACACCGGATCTCTTGGGGGCAAATAAACTTAGGGTTTTTTTCGCCGGACCACCTCCTTTTCTCAGTCTCTCTTAAAGTGCAAGAAGCAAAAGTGGAAAGAAGAGCAGAAGAGACCTATTTATAGAGGGGACCGGTGCCCTAGGCATTTTGAAATCCCTCCAAAAACGCAATCAGAGTAACTCAAACGCCTGCGAATCCAGGCCCTCCATCTCAAAACCGTTCCCTGATGGCACGTGTCCCAGCATTGGTAAACTGCCCACGCCATCATAACTGACGGGACTGATGGACTTCCTCCTTAAATGCATGTCAGCCACATGTCCCACACGCTGGCGATAGGAAGGTAGGAGCAGGAACCAAGGAGTCAGGCTCCCCCACGCTTCCCTAGATTCCACGGTTGCACGCCATCATTATTGCAAATTCAACCGCTTGAAGACCTCTCACCGGTTATGATTATCCAACCGCTTCGAGAGCATCTATCCGGGTATGAGCAGGACCTCGTTTCGATATGGCATGTCGCCCGGTCGAGGTCCAATCTGCAAAGTTCAACCGGGACCTCGTTTCGATATGGCATGTCGCCCGGTCGAGGTCCAATCTGCAAAGTTCAACCGGGACCTCGTCTCGATATGGCATGTCGCCCGGTCGAGGTCCAATCTGCAAAGTTCAACCGGGACCTCGTCTCGATATGGCATGTCGCCCGGTCGAGGTCCAATCTGCAAAGTTCAACCGGGACTCGTTTCGATATGGCATGTCGCCCGTGCGCGTCCCGCCCGGTACCATGGCAGTTCGCGGTTATGATCATTCAACCGGCTCCATGGCATCTTCGCCACATTGCACCAACGACCTCGTTTCGATATGGCATGTCGCCCGTACGAGATCGCTTGGTCTGTAGCAATTCTATCTAATTGGAGACCTCGTCTCGATATGGCATGTCGCCCGGTCGAGGTCCAATCTGCAAAGTTCAACCGGGACTCGTTTCGATATGGCAGAACGCCCGTCGATCCCCATGAACTCCGCCTCGCACCGATAGGCAGAACGCCCGGGCGAGGTCCAACCCATCGGTTCTGTCATGTCCAACCAGCTCGAGAGTACTTTCCGGAAACATAATCACCCCGGACCCATGGCTTTTCACAGGGGGACTCGTTTCGATATGGCATGTCGCCCGTCGAGTCCGCCCGCCTCCATGGCAAACGCATGGGCTTTATAAACCGGGCGAGTTTACATCTAACACATGTACTCTTGTCCAGCAGGATAAAAACCCTGCGTCGCACTGAACCGCGATACTGTCCAGCAGGATAAAAACCCTGCATCGCACTGAACTGCGATACCTTTGGGAACACATGGGGGGAGACTCGTTATCTTTACACCATCCCACCGGGCAGATTGTATCTCTAACACAGAACAAGTCTCCCCGCAGGCTAACAAACCTGCACATTTACCTCATCGCTTATTCAACACAAGCTGAGAAGAACTAGCAAATGTTTGCACCGCTCCGTTCTGATTTGGCAGAACGCCCGGTTCTGGCCCAGTTTGCACCGCTCCGTTCTAATTTGGCAGAACGCCCGGTTCTGGCCCAGTTTTGCACCGCTCCGTTCTAATTTGGCAGAACGCCCGGTTCTGGCCCAATTTTCCACCGCTCCGTTCTGATTTGGCAGAACGCCCGGTTCTGGCCCAGTTTGCACCGCTCCGTTCTAATTTGGCAGAACGCCCGGTTCTGGCCCAGTTTTCCACCGCTCCGTTCTGATTTGGCAGAACGCCCGGTTCTGGCCCAGTTTTCCACCGCTCCGTTCTGATTTGCCAGAACACCCGGTTCTGGCCCAGTTTGCACCGCTCCGTTCTAATTTGGCAGAACGCCCGGTTCTGGCCCAGTCTGCTCCGCTCCCTTCCGATTTGGCAGGATGCCCGGTACGGGATCAGTGAGCTCCGCTTCATTCTGATAGGGCAGCAGGCCCAATCAGAAATCCGTGCATTACTCTCTTGCATGGCGGATTTCAACGCCTCATCATCAGTCCATGCATTAATCTCTTGCATGGCGGATTTCAACGCCTCATCATCATTCCATGCACCATCTATCGCATGGCATCATCTCATGCACTCTTCGGGTTTTCACCCCGCTCCATGCTCAAAACACCACAACACTCGAGCACAGTCCTAGTTACATTACCAAACATGCTTATAAATTATTACTTGCCATCAGTAACAGGTACTCACCTCGGTCACGCCCAATCTTTAACGCGGACTTGGGGGACTGGGGACCGATAGGTTGGTAACCCCGCGGGTCTGCGGGACAAGAGCAAGACAGATAAGTCCCCATTCAAGATTGCACTTGACCGGGAACTTGGGGGACTTGTTGACAGTAGCCGCAGAGGGGCTACAGCAGGCCCACATACCCGCGGCAAGGCCACCGGGGCCCGGCCCAGGACCCAGGATCGGATCACCAGCACCAGGCCTCGGGGCCCAGCACTCTATCCTGCCTTCAGGGGTCCTGGGACCGGGGACGCCTGCCTGCCAAAGAGGGCACCAGAATGTCCAAACAGAAGGGAACCAGTCCCACATCGAAGGGTGAGGCCAGCCCTCACCCTCAACCGCCTATATATGGGCCTCAACCACCACCATAAATGGGTAACTGATCTCACTCACTGCTTACATACGTGCTTAAGTTATATACATTCCAACTATACTGACTTAGGCATCGGAGAGGAGAAGACCGGCCCGCCCGGTATTCCCCTTAGTGAGCAGGTTTGCAGGAGATCACTTGGAGGATTCACCTGTATCTACTAGACCCCCGGGTTTAGGCAGAAACATGTATCATAATCAAGCTTGAATATCAATTTTTGTTACCAAAACTATCTTTACATAATTTCAGTATGTCCAAGCTTGAAAAATAAACCGATGAGCTAGATTTTTCGATATTTCTCATAAATAGATCGATCTATCATTATCAAATGTAAATTCATTTTAGCATTCTTGTTTAATATTATAAACGTTAAATGATCGAGAAACATTTTTCATCTAAATAAAAACGCGTGTCAATATTATTAATAAATTTTAATGAATCCTCTTTACAGCCAAATGAGAAGTAATAAGTAGGAAAAACAAGATATGACAAACCGATTTAACTAGTTTGGACCGGATGACCATTATACTCATCATATATTACTTTTGTAATACATGTGTTATAAGCCTATAAGTAAGGTTAAAGCTAACTTCCTCGTAAACAAGTGGATTACAATATATTGAACCTAAGATCTCAAATAAAAGTATTCGGTCTAAAACAAGGTCCTTGATTGATCTTCTTATCGATAAAAGTAATACTACAAAGATATAGAAAAAGAAAAGAAAAACTAAGACCATAATCCCCTAGTTCTACACTCCAATTTCCCAACTTTCTAATCACAAGTACTATTAAATTAACTTCGGTCCATAATGTGGTGATGTATCTCAAATTCTCAATTGTTACTCAATAAATAATTATAGAAAATAAATAAATAAATAAATAAATAAAGACGAGAGGATATAAGGGTCATTGCACGGTCTCCCGTGTCGGTCCCGTCTATATATACCCAGAGCTACAAAAGCTAGGTATAAAAAGCCCCAATTTTTTCTGCGCTCAGAAAAAACCTTCCGGAGCTCAACGTTCACAGAGAGAGAGAGAGAGAGAGAGAGCTATAATCTCCTACAGCGTCGCCACCAATCCGTAACTCTCCAATTTCCTCCTTCTCAATTTCAATTCTCCTTATCCTTTTTCTTCGTCTTCTTCTTTTTCTTAATCTGTTCCAAACCCTAAAAACCTTCTAGAGCAATTTCAGATTCGGTTTCAATCAGTAGTTCTCAATTTCGTTTCTTTGTGTCGATTTCGTAACAGATCGAAGAAGAATGGCGACGTTTGAGCTCTACCGGAGGTCAACGATCGGAATGTGTTTGACTGAGACTTTGGATGAGATGGTTCAGAACGGGACTCTCAGTCCTGAGCTCGCAATTCAGGTTCTCGTTCAGTTCGATAAGGTATTCTATCTTCCCCTATTTTTTAAATATATATATTTTTTGAATTAATTGGAGTTTAATTCGTGTAATGATTATGATTCTAATGGTTTTTTTTTGTTAGTCTATGACTGAAGCACTCGAAACCCAGGTGAAGAGCAAGGTCTCCATCAAGGTAGTTTTCTATTTCTGGGTTTGCATAATTTTTCTGAGATATGAATTACTGAGACTGCCTTTTGGGTATGAACATCATGAGGTTTGATTGTGTATTTGAGTTGGTCTTGGCTTAGACCAGTTATGGTGTTTGGTCAAGGATTGTTCCGGTGATTGTGTGTTATCATCTGGTATGTTGCAGTTGATTGAATGATTTTGATATCAAAGTGTGCTTCTTGTGATACTTTTATAATGTGGTATGCTGTGTTTGAAATTTAGTTCACGTTAGTTGTGCGAAATGGATGGTGAGGGATTGGCCTTTTTTTTTTCACTAATTTGTTTTACAGTCTGTTTGAGGTGATGGTATTAACTATGAGTTGGACGTATCTGTGGCGTCTTTATGAGCATCAGTTTTTTATGCATTTGGTTTCTTATAGGTTAATTTATTTTGATTGGATGGGAGTTACGATTAGTTGTAACGGTCCTTTTGTAATGGTTGCATCCTTTCCTGGGCGCAGGTGAAAAATATAGGGAAATATTTTCCTCTCTTTTGTACTTTGTTATACAATTTGAATGAGAGTTTATTTAATCAAATTGATAGGTTTGTAGAGTCGATATTTTATGTTTCACTATATCTTTGAAACTTATCTATGCCCCTTTTGGGTTTGTTTTCTTTGTTCCAAAATTTGAGCCGAATGAAACCTTCTAAAGTTCCTTTATTTACTGTAACTTAATATTCGTGCACTTCTCCCAAGATCCGGGGGATAATACTTCCATTATGATTTTAAATTTGAATTGTGAAATTCAAAACGTCTAAAGATCTGTCTAGGACAATAGAAACTTGCATAAAAAAATGAATAAACTGACACTCTAAAGATTTTAAATAATGTATCTTCTATTGTTTACCCTACTGCCAATATTAGTAGTCTATTTTAATTTATGTAATGGCAAGCTACTCCTCCTTGTTGGCTTATACCCTTAAGATGAAAACCATTGATATGTTTTAGCGTCCAAGGCACAGGCACATGCACTCTTGGCAAGCTTATAGGTATAGAGTTATCCAACATGAATGATGCCTTTGTGTAGTCGTAGTTATTCTGTGATCCTGACATATAATCAAAGTTGCATGCATGCAAAGTAGTATTGACCGATAATTCCATTTACCCTAATAATATCTCCAAAATGTAACAAAATATAAGGGGTTAATAATAAAAAATTTGCTTTTGTTGAAATTTTAACTTAAAATGGCATGTGTGCAACTGTTTCCATAAATAAGGTATTTAATTTGATAAGATTCCGGTGCTGTGACATTTTTATTTGAAAAAGTTATTTTTTATTCTTGGATTATGGTTTGGTGCATTTTCGGTTAATCCTCGTGGATAAGTATGCTACCTCTCAATTTGGCTAGGATCTAATCTAGTTTCCTAAAGAAGATATACCAAAAATGGCACCTTAAAAAATTTTCTCCGACAGAAATGGCATCTCATAGTAGAACAGTAGTGCGTATGTAACATCTTTATGACAGGAGTGCCATTTGCATGCGTGCGTTTATGTAAAGTGCCATATTAGGGAAATCCCATATTAAAATATACAGTATTATCTGTAATCCGATTTTGAGGGCGATTCCCTAGCTTTCCAGTCCGACCAAAACTACAGAAATAAATGGTTCCCTAAACACAGTTAGCCTGCCATAATTCTACAGGACACATTATATTTCTTTAAGACCTTCACTCCTGTAGAATAGAGAGGTTGACTATGGAATCCCGCACTTCACCCCTATTGACAGATCCTGCTGCTGCTGTAACATCACGTACCAATGGGAGATGAGCAAACACCATGTCACCTCGTCTACATCATTTCACAATGGATTCAGCTTCTGGAAGTTACTGGGTGGGTTAGTAGTCACTGAACAGCTTCTGGGCTAATAATACTTGACGTTAATCCAAAAATTGAGACATAAACACCACTTCACAAGTATTTTCCGCTTCTGGAAGTTATAGGTTCACTGATCCGGGGTTGAGAAAGACTGAGAAAGACTGAAGGATACAAGTGCCAATCTAGTTTTTTAGCAAATGAGACTCATAATTTCCTCTAAGTAATGTGTAAAGAGTTGCTGATCAACCTTTCTGTTTGAGATAGTTTTTATGAGTGCTATTAGAACTTTCTTAAAGCCAGGAAGTTGGATCAGCAACTGTCATTAGCAGAATTTAAAAATGGTTTCACTGGAACATTCATGGTATATTGTTAAGCACATAGGCTTGGTCTACCCAATATATAGAACTTGTGGAAGTCCCTTGCCTGCCAATGGGTTATGTGTGCCAGCAGTTCATCTTTGATTTTTCACTAATTTTTATCAATGTTAACTTGTTAATGGACTTCCATAGAGCAGTCTTAGATCTTATAACTTTTTATTTTTATTTTTTAAACAGTAATAGGAACTGATATTATATATACAAACAATAGCATATGGCATGGTGGTTTACTGATTTGATGTGCCAAAGTTATTGCTGAAATTAGAATTGTTTTCAGGAAGTGTGAGCGTATATATAAGATTTAATAGTTTGATTTAAACAGATGATCCAGGTTTATCCTTATATTTACTGTATCTGTTGTTTCAATTAATCTCTTTCCTTTTGTTCTGCACTTGGTCTTTGTATTCTGCCATTCAACTTCCCCTACATGGAATGGACATGTTCAGCAGTCATATGAAGGACTCATGTCATCTGCATGACATGATATCTGTTTTGTTCTTTCATGCATGTGTCTTATGATGAGGATAATGAATACATGTTCTTATCATAAGAGAGTAGTACAGTAGCAGAATCTGTTTCTAACAGCAAGTTTCTTTCTATCCTATACAGGGACATCTGCACACCTACAGATTCTGTGACAATGTTTGGACCTTCATCTTACAGGATGCTTTGTTTAAGAATGAGGATAGTCAGGAAACTGTTGGCCGGGTTAAAATAGTGGCATGTGACTCTAAACTGCTCTCACAATGAGATGTCAGACTGTTGGTGGTATGCTAAATAAGGACTTTGCAATCTGTTGTAATGGAGGGTGGTTACTTTCAGGAACTGGAAACTGTAGGAGACACATTAGTTATAAAGCCCTCTACGTTGATAGCTGTAGTTATTTGATGTTATATCGAGGATGGTGCGTGCTTGCAAACCAGTTGGAGATCAAATAGTTCTACATTTGTATTATGGACAGTATAATTATGTTTTATGCGTTAGCTTTAAAATGTCTGGTGTTTTATTTGTATTGGATTTATTCTCTTTGGCCAAAGGTGTTGGTTGAGTATTGGTCGTCTTAGGCAGTTTTATAAAGTTGTTATTTGTCTACACCCATAGAAACCTATTTTCTATATATTTACCCCAATTACCCCAACCATGTACAGAACTTTCTTCATCCCAAAAATTTAATGGTTCAATCATCCTCTCTCCCAGGTTGTCTCAAAAAAAAAAAAAAAAATTCCTCAATTTTCTCACAATTCTATTCATGTTTACTTTTTCGCATTTTTGAAACGGTTGTCCTCTTAAGAGCTTTTTCGTTGGTTTATTTCCTCTTTATTCACAACCTTCGGATGTAGGTCGCAAAGAACCAAGTGTGGGTGAATATGATTTGTAAGGACATAAGTGATTAGGGAGAAAAGTTGAGAAGATGAAATAAAATTTACTTCAAAATTTGTGAGGCGAACATTTGTCATCTTTAAAGCCCTACTTTAAATTAATGCAAAATACCAATAGTGGACTGCTTCGAAACAGTAATGGGGATTAGATTCTCGGCTTTGCTGCAATATTTGAGAAACTTTGGCGGCAGAAAGTTTAGACTACATGTGGCATCCATATTTAATCTTATCATTGTGGAATCTGGTTCTTCACTTGATTAGAGGGTAGTGTTATGATACTGATTATCTTCATTGTTTGTGATCAAATTGCAAAACTCTGACATCAGAAAGTTGGTAAGCTTTCCCATATCTACTAGGAAGGTAAATATGATTGCCGATGGACTATCATGTTATAAATTACTGACCCAAAAACACACCAGATTTAAAGTCAGTTGGAGCTAAACATCCATAACCAATCAGCAGCACACATATCCACTTAATTCATTTTAAAAAAAAAACTGAATAAATATCATATCATCAATACAAGTAATGTATATAAATTGAAATATGCTTGCTGCTGATCGATTATGGTGGTGCTAACCTAGTGTCCATTTAATTTCTTTCTCAGGCCCAAATGAAGAACAGAAACAGGCCCAAAATAAAAGATTCTAAAACAAAGCGCGCCAAGTCTTTCACATTTCCAGAATCATCTTCAAGACTTCAACAATTCGAATCGTCGAAGATGGTTTCGGAATCCGATTCTCTCTCTCAATCCAAAACCAATTCCCTTTCCTCGGTTTTCGAGCTCTGAGCCTCACCAATGGCGACCTCCTCTTCTCCTCGCCTCCATCGCTTCGACCTCGTCCAAGGGATGCAGCTCCAGGTAACCCCGAAATTCAATTCCTTGTTTATTTAATTAATCAATTAATGGATTTCGTGGATTGATTGGGTTGGGGTTTTTTTCGCGTCGGTTTTGACACCTGTCGAACTATCAACACGTGGGGGTGGCGGACGTAAGTTTCAGTCCTGGTGCGAGCGTGCCAGTACCTTTGGGTTAGGTACAACCTTGGTGGCGGACGACGTCTGGCGAATGAATCACCCTTGGCGAGCGGATGACTCTGGCGAACGTGTTCGTCTGCTCCCTGCTACCTGACTTCTCGATCAAGCGACTGTACGCGAACGTTGACAGGCCGGCGTAGAGGCTCGAACAAGACCTAAGTAAACGGTTACTAGGATTTTTCTACTCAACCTCCTGTAGATTGAGATAATCTTACTTCGATCCTGGAATGCAAAGCAGAGCTTTAAATCAAGACCGCGGCTTATGTTCGTCCAACCTCTGGTAGATTGGGAAAGACTATTACCGGGGTAACGACTCAATTTGTCACAAGGCGTGACGACTGGACTCGATATGTCTCAGCGATGCTTCGACACGAACGCAAGTCACTTTCGACAACAACGGCAGGTATATGGCGACCAGTGGTGGGCGTAAGTTTGCGGCTTGGTTGGAATAGTGTCGTTTGCAGTTGGTGGAAGACAGTTCGCGAGAGATTGCTCCGGAGAGGCTTGCAAGATTTGCAGGGCAAAAGCTTGTAGTTGTATAGTTGTGAACCTTTTCTACGTTGTCCTAGAGTTCTTTATATAGTGATCTCAAAACGCAAAATACGTGTGTATTAAGCATAATGGATTCTGATATCGAATATGATTGTATTACCTTAAACCATCTCCAATTCGGATTCCTATTAGGACTCCAAATCCTCTCCTAGACGGAAACTGATTTAAAACATATCGGATTACCCGCTAATGGGTGACCCTCTGGGCTTCGGCCCATAGTCTCAGGTAAATGTTAATTTAGGCCCAAACAGGTTTATGGAAGTTTCTAGATAAATGTCTCTGGGTCTTGTAAAGGACGCAATGTTAGGCTTGAGTTTCAGCTCAGCAAATGCAGCAGCGCTTGGATTCTTCACTGGGGTTGCGTTTTTCCTGGAAATATGTAATTACCAAAACCCCCCAATTTCTATTTTTATTTATTTATTTATTTTTTAATTTGGGTATTGATATTTTGGTGTGTGTTTATGGGTTAGAAATTTTGATTGCTGTGTACAGGAACTCGTTTGTACCGAATTCGGGTTCGCATACTTTCAAGCAAGGCTCATTGCAGACTCCATTCACCAAGGTTTTTGAAAACTCTTCATTTCCCTATATATGAATATATACATATTCTGCTGATCTTATAAGTTTCAATTCATAGAATAAGTATGTTTGTTATGCTATTCAGCGCTGTATATTGATTTCATCGGTAAAGTGGTTGTCTTTGACTGGTTCAAGATTTTTGTGTCCCAACTGTAAGCACTAAGATCAAATAATAAGAAATCATGAAAAGAGTGAACATTATGTTAAAATAGCCATTTCAAACTGTTAGTGGATCATCTGCTGTGTTTGTGTGTATTGAGTAGAGCTCTATAGATTATAATTTTTTTCTTGTTGGAGTTGCAGAAAGGAGAATTGTATTTGTTAACCATCGAGTCACATACATGCTATTGAGTTTGTTCTGAAAGATGGAAGTCGTGATAGATGGTTTGACTTCTTTCTGTCACTGGCACTTTGATATTTAATATAAAAGAGCTGGACCTTGAAGCGGTTTTTGGTTTATATATTTGTGTTAGGTTGAAACTAAATCATGGAAATTTTCGAATTGAAATTCCTGAGAGTGATCCAGCTTCTTTGAAGCTCCATGTACCGAAAGAGCTGATTGAACGCAAGGCATATTTAGTTTGGGAAAGCAAAGGTAGGCCTATGAGCTCGCCACAACAGCAAAAGGTAGATCTATGGCATTATTTTCTATTATTTATCACAGTGCTCTTGCCATGTTGAACTAAAAGGATTCTGGGTTGATACTATGAGAATGCAAATCTATATGGCTTTACCATGGCCCCCCTATCTAATTGATAGGCTATCGTCTCATATGAAACACACTAGAGAATCAACTTATGATTTGTTGCACTTTCTTAACATGTTCAGTTTATGTTTTTGTTTTTGATTTTTTTCCCTGTACTTTAACAAATAAGCAAAGGGAAATCATACTTGAAACCAAAATAACGATTAAAGTGCACAAAGGTATAGAACTATAAATGGAAAGAGACGCACGTTTTCATGAGAACCTATATTATTTTCAAAACCATGTCATTTATAAGTGTGTAACTGGATATTTATCAAATACTGGGGAATACTTTCTTTGTTTATGATAAACCTTATTTCCTTCCACTTTAACCACAATCAAAATGCAGTATACTTATCCTTTCAATTGATAAGGAAATTGCACTGTAATGTTGAATATATTGCTTACATTTCCTTCCACTTCATGGTAGTTTTATTGGTCACGTGTTAGTGTGAGTCTACGACTAGACTAACAAGCCACATTGTAAATTTTACTTCGTACGTTTATACAGCAAGACTATGAGGATGCTTTGATACAGACCCAAAATCACCTATCGAAAGAAATGTCCTTGAATTAGTTGCACAGTAGTTTTTCGACTTCCAGTACCAAGAGTGTGGTGGATAATAAAGAGCAGCCAAGGAGTGAAATGACATACTCTTTCAAAAGGAAATATAATGTTGAGCAGTGGTTGCAAAAGCATACCACGGGACCTGCCAAAAACTTAATGTCAAGTTCAGCTTTTATGAATCTCGTTGGCAAATCTATGGGAGGAGATGATGTTCTTCCGTGTTTATAAGCAGAGGAGCTTATAAGCTCCCCCAAACGCCCCGTAGTCTCTTGGAAAAGTTATCTTGTTGGCAACTATGAAGTAGTGGTTAGTGCTTCAAATCCTTAGTTTTGTTAAGGAGAATAAATGCTACTAAGGACCCTAACCTTAAAATTGAAGTAGAACTGACAATGAATTGCATAGAGAAGCATGACTAGAAATCTAGAATTCAATCACCTCAGTTAACCTGGAGGGAATTTTTTTTTTTCCTTCATTTTGATTTGACATGATTTGGTCCTCACTGTCTGCAATCATCTTATATCTATGGAAAGGAAAACAGGGAGGCTCATGGCATAACTCACGTATGCTTTTGAAAATGACCTTATTTTTCCTTCAAATACACTAATGCTGGTAAATTCTCACAGTTGCTTTTTTCACACTGCTTGTACTTTTAATTGTTTCGTAACTTGCTGACTAGAATGTTTTATTGGAGTCAGTTAATGTTTTTGAAAAATTAACTAGTGGGCTCCCTAAATTTATGTGTAATGTGTGCATGACTGAACTTAAGAACTATGTTGTTCATGGACAGCTGACATTTGCATGATAGATTTCGTTAATCTTGTGGGGATGGGTCTATGTAGGATCCTCTGGATGCATGGATTATCAATGTAGTAATCTAAACTGCATTATAATAGCAAGATTATTCTATACAAGCTTCTCCTTGAATTCCGTCTGATGTATGATTGTTTGTATGTCCTTTTGAAAATGGTTAGGGGGGAGTATCACATTTTGGTTGCCACAAACATTAGAGGTGCTACAGCGCTTCACTGGGGTGTCTCAAAATTATCCCCCGGGGAATGGTTGGTGAGTACTTATTTCTTGATTTAGTAGGATGCAATTTAGTGGAGATCTAAGCTGTTTGTATTTCTCCCGAGCATGAATTGAACCTCACCTCCCTGCCTAACAGGTCCCTCCACCTGAGATTTTACCTAAAAAATCAAAAGTCGTTCCCGGAGCATGCCAGACTTATTTCGATGAAATGTCAAATGGTAATGATGCCTTTCAGTTATACAAATCAAGCTGCTTCCTGTATTCTATGATTGACCAACTGTTTTTTATCCTCAGTTAAAATTTTATATAACAACTACACCTTTTGTTTAAACAAGGTTGTTGATATCAATATTCAACAAAGCAATTTCATTTGTATCCAATTTGTGATATGGTCCAGTGGGTCTTCGTGGATAAAAGATTATGGCGCCAACTTCTATGTAGATCATGCAATTGTTTTTTATTACTCGTTTCTGAACTCTTAAAAAATTTGTACTAGTATCTGTTTTTTGTCATGGAATGTATGAATATATACATGAACATCTCAAGGTGTCCCACGACGGGCACAAATATGACTCATGCTTTATTTGATTATGGTGGTAAACCTAGAAGATCTTTTCAATCCTTTTCACAATCAAGGTATTTTTATGATAAAAATGTTTTGAAAATCAACAAGAGTAAGTTCTAGCATTCTAGAGTTCATTAAAAATATATGGCACATAATCATTGAATATGTAAAGAATAATGAGGTTCTACACTAAACATGCTTGAAAATTTTGAATTTTTAGCACTCATGAAGAAAACAATTTGGTTCTAAAGCTCACAAGGTTAATTGAAACAAACTAGCTAAAACATGCATGCTTTATTAATCAACAAGTCCTACATGCTCCTACCAATGCACATTATCCATGAAACTCACAATTTTTAAAGTATGCATAACTATCATCTATATATGCAAAGAGGAGAAAAACATCATTGACAAATTAGGGGCATCCTAAGACTCGAAACAAACAATTTAAACATTCTATTTTTGTATTATGATTTTCTGACTCAAAGAAAATAAAACTACGCTAAAACGTGGGTTGCACGTTTATCAATCTAGAAAACATAAACAGAATACATTATTCCACCCCACACTTAGAAAATTACATTGTCCTCAATGTAAGCATAGAAATATAGCAAGTAAGTTCCTAAACATGCAATAGTCTAATATATTCCAACATATCATCACAAACCAATGAAAAAGAGAAGGGTTAAGAAATTTCAAACTCTCGGTGATGGCTCATTCGTTTTTCTTGGTCGAATTGGGTTGCTCCCAATTAGCGCTTAAGTTTTTATAGTCCTTAGTCTAAACTCATCTCCATGTGTCCATCATATTCCAAAATAGCTCAATTCGGCACTCAGGATGTCAAATAGGTACTTTCGGCAGTTTTCTTCCATATCGGCAGCGTGAGTATTGCTATCGGCAGCATCGCATTTGTCTCGGCAGGCTGGATGTCTTCGTGCGCAAGCTGTGCGCAGGGTTCTCGGCAAGATGTGCTGCTTGAATGTCCTGTGTCCATATCGGCAGTAGAATCAGCAAGGATGTTGGATACGGCAGAAGCGTCGGCAGAATTCTTGGCAAGAAGCCATTGACAGGTGTCGTTTTCACTTGTCTCAAGCTGTCGGACAGAGGCAGGAACAGGGGCTGTAGGCTGCTCCGCAGTGGCTTGCCGTGGGGTATCATTGAAAAACACTTCATCGTTTAAAGGTTCAAATGGCTCATAATAAGGTTTGAAACGATGGCCATTGACTTTGAAAGTGCTCCCGGTAGCTTTGTTGTGGATCTCAATGCCTCCATGAGGAAAAACTTGAGTAACAAAGAAGGGTCCAATCTATCGAGAGCATAACTTACCTGGAAAAAGTCTAAGTCGTGCATGAAATAAGAGAACTTTTTGTCTAACGACGAACTTTTTCTTTCGAATCATCTTGTCATGAAGAGCTGACATATATATAAGCTATCTACGTTTTAATTTTCTTAAATGTCTTGATTTCAAGTGTACGTACTTGCTGTAATTTTTCATGAAGATCATGTTATAGAAAACAAATAAAAATAGCGATTAAATTACTCTCCTTTTCATTCACAAGATAAACTGCCAGTACATGATGACTACAACCTTTATCATCACTGTACTTGCTGCATCTGTATACGCTGGTCCTTTGAAGAAGTTGTGTGATTCAAATTTTCTTAACTGTCCATACATTCTATTTTAAGAATTTTCTTATGAATAAGATCGAATCTTAAAATCGATGACTTCTGAATCTTCAGATTAGTTCTTTATTTCACTGATTAGTTCTGAGGTTCAAATAATGAAGTACTGCTGCATCTTTGACATTTTTCTTAACTTAGTTCTAACACTTAATGTGTACATGTATTTAGACTTATGACTGCTGTTTTGTGCTATAGCAGTTGACAGAGGTGGATCAATTGCTGGTCTGATAACTAAAGGAGTGGATTTTTCGAACAAACTGCAGTATCATTTATTGAAAAATACTTGTGCCCATACCAGTTTGGTGCGTCCATATTCTCTCTAATTTGCATATTTTGGGTTATCAACGATTTTAACCGTTCAAAAGTTAAATTAATCAACAAAGATCATCTCTGTAAAAATTCGGAATAAACCAAAATCGTTTTCTCATTCGATTGTATTCAATTGCATCAAACAAATGAACAGTTCTAGTGAAAATTGAGAGTCTCATGAACAGCCGTCCATTTATTTGATACAATCGAATCATCAAACGATTTTGGTTTATTCTGAATTTTCACAGAGATGATCTTTATTGATTAATTCAACTTTTGAAAGGTTAAAATCGTTAATAATATTGCCCAATATATGCAAATTAGAGAGAGAATAGACACACACGTCCATACTGGTATGGACACAAATATTTTCCTCATTTATTCTATCCACTAAAGACGTAAGTATGAAGTATATTATACAGAAAGTTGGAAGCAATCTATATTTTGAATGATCTTTAGATGTAATGCTTTATTTTTTAGGACAGCTGCAACAAAATCAGTGTTCTTTTAACTATAAATGGGTTATCTCCTCACAATCTACACTTATCTTCAAAATATTGTTGTTGTCTTATCTTTCTATTAAGACAAAACGCGAAGTCTTTTTTTGTCATTTAATTTAAGACCTCTCTCTTGCTTATTCTTTTCTCTGAAGACTTTTATTTTGTATTTTGTACTCAGATATAAACTCCGTGATCTTCTTACCTATAGTACTGTCATGTAATAAACAATGTTATCATTGCATTATATTTCAGTTTCGCTCATGTTGTTCTTTACTTTTGCAAATATCAAATCAAAAATGAAAACGCTTAATTTCGGTCGAGGATATGGTACTTGGCGATGATCTTGGGTCGGGTGTGGATGTTCCAGCTTGATTTTCTTCTTTTGTATAACTGTTTTCAAAACAAAAGACAGATTAAAAACAGCATCGTATTATTATAACTCTATTTTCAATAAAAAAAAAACCCCTAGCCTCCTCCTAATTCTCTCTATGAGGAGAACCAAAGAAGGGCAACTCACCTTCAACAAATCTCTTCTCGTCCGACGGCGCCCAAGGTAGGCCTCCGGCCTTGCCTTCTTGGGTTTGCTGTCAGGCGAGGATGTCGATCGACTCTAGGGTTCCAAAGGCTCTACCGGGTGGGGTTTCTTCCATGAAGTTTTCAGATTTGATTCAACTGGGATAGGGTGCGATGGTGGGCGTATAGATGAAGCCTGACAACCCTTCATTTGATTTGGTTCTTACTGCTCAGCTTGATATCATCTTGGCGGCACAAGTAATGTAGGTCGAAGTTGTCGGTGGTGGTCAGATAGTTCGTACGGCGGCAGATGCAAAGTTTGGTGGTCTGGAACAAATCAATGACGGGCCTCATGGATTGGGTCTCCGAAGACTACCTTTGGACATGCTATTTCAATAATACTGTTTTTATTGCATTCAGTATTTTGTTCAATAATATTCCCCTTTGGGGTGAGTAGCAGTGTAGTGGGTCTCGGCCCTATCTATTTGCTTTTTAATTTGAGCATGAGTTAACCATTTGCACTACTCTGAAAGTAATTCTACAGATGGGTGTCTGACAGACCCAGGATCGGCCTCGGAGTCTGGCGATGGGACTATTGCGGCGTGAGGTAGTGCATTATTGCATCAGGATCCCATCATGAGAGCAGGGAGGGTTACTCTACCTCTACTTGAAAGGTACACCGTGTGGTCTTAGGCCTGAGGGTTGTGGTGGAGTCTTCTCTACTATCATGATGGTTACCTGCTTTCGTAGTTTTTTGTCCGCTTGTTTTGGACGTTTTTGCTTTATTTGAACCTTAGTGTCGTTTATTTTGTTTCGTTTTTTTTTTGTTAGAACTGTTTAGTTTGTAGTGGAGTTTCGGCTCCTGCTTGACAAAGCACAACTCGGCCGCATGACTTATGCCCATGAATTTATTCATTCCCTTCAAAAAAAAAAAAAAAAACAGATTAAAAACAGGCAGCTAACCCGCAGCAAAGCGCGGGCCTGCAACCTAGTCTTGTAATAGACATGTTAAGATGAGAAGGCAAGTCAAATGTAGTTTTCTTCATTTCTCAAATCTCAAGAACTACTTCACCTAATGAAGCCATCATCATCATCCTCATCCCCGCCACAGTAATCACCTTCATCCTCATCACCGCCACCGCTGCCACCATCCTCATCGTCATCCCCACAACACTGGATCTATGACGTGTTCGTGAGCTTTAGAGGTGAAGACACACGTAGAACGTTCACCGACCACCTATACGCAGCACTAGATCGTGCTGGAGTAAGAACGTTCAGGGATGCAGACGGCCCAAGAAGAGGAGAAAACATAGGTGAGAAATTGGTGAGGACAATCCAAGGGTGTAGGATTTCTGTTATCATCTTCTCAGACAGGTATGCGGATTCAAGTTGGTGTCTTGACGAGCTGGTGGAGATCATGGATTGTAGAATCACACAAAGGCAACTGGTTTTCCCCATATTCTATCATGTCGATCCTTCACATGTCAGAAACCAGAAGGGTAGTTTTGGCAAGGCAATCGAGGAACATGAAGCTGAAAAGATAACCATGTGGGGTTGGGGAAAAAATTCCCCACCAATAAGCTGACATGATTGTAAGCTGTGCGTTTTGTTTGATACTTAACACAACCTTTCCTAGTCCTACTAGGAAACCTCTTGGGTGTCCTTATCAGTTTTTCTGATTTCAGAATATCACTCAATTATCTGTTTCCTTATTCTTCCTTGCTCTTCATTTATGGTTATTGGTTTTCCTTTTCTTCTTGGTTGACCTTGTGCTATAATTTTGTGTTGCAGCTTAAGGAAAGATTCGATTTTAATTGAAATCTGTTGCTATTGTTTTGCACTGATTAAAGGGATTACTTGTGTATATATTCATATGCTTCTTTACTAATAAGGTGTGGCTTTTTGTATAGCAGATTGATATCCATTGTTCTTGTGAACATTTCTTTGTCTTAGACAAACTGTTTAACTCATCTTCCTGATCATATCTCACTTGTGTGATTTATTGATTGCAAGATCTCTGATCATTGGAGTGCTCCTTCGTGCAAGTCAGATCATCTGTTGGAATAGTTTGTGCTAATTTACAGAATTAGAATCGTTGTTCAAGTTAGTTTTGATATATGCTTGTAAAGAGATTGTGTTGAACATCTCTACTTGAACTTCTATAAACTGAATTCCAACTTACTGGATTGATCGAAGTGTAGACTACTTTAACAAGTCTCGTAGTGATTTTTATCTCTTATGAGATTTCCACTATAGTTACATCACTGTGTTCATTGTTTCTGTTTTTCTTCAAACTCCTTCCTTCTTGTATATTTGTTCGATCCTTCTTGGTGTTTTCAATTGGTATCAGAGCAGGTCACTAAGTTGCTTAGTGTGATCCTTGTTCTTATCAACGATGGAACGAACTTCATGGCTTATTTAGATTGTCAAATTTGTTTGTCAGATTTTGAATTAATCTCATCTGTAGTTTTAACTGTTTCTGCAAGGAGCAAAATTTGTCAGAATCAACAGAAGAGGTAGAATTCAAAAACATAGGACAGTTTGGTCTAATGTGACCAGAAATTCCACAATGATGACAAGTAGGTGTGAAGTGAGTTGTAGCAACCATTGACTCAGTTACCTCAGTTGGAACTGCAGTTTTATGCATTTTTTCATCATCTGAACAGCATTTTGAAGTCTCTTTGACAAAAACAGTCTCAGTAGAATTTTTACTAGAAAAACCAAGACCAGAAGTTCTGTTATGAGATCCAGAATTGAGCAGCATTTTAACAGCTTCATAACTTCCTTCAAACTTGTTGAATTTCTCATGAGCAACGTCAAGTTTAACCTGCAAAGTGTTGACTTCAGTAGACAGACTGTTGTTCATGTTAGAACTAGTTAACAGTTTCTCATTTAACAAGTTTATCTCATTAGTCAATTTTAATCTTTCAGAACCCCATTCAGTCTGACTTAGTTCTTCTTGTAATGCCTGCACAGAAGAAGTAAGATTAGATCTTTCAGTATCCCAGTCACATTGTGCAGATAAAAACATAGATTCAATTTTTTCTTTCTGACAAGTAAGAGAATCAACTGAGATTTCTAGATGTCTCATTTTCTTATTCATGCTTTCTAAAATATCGCAGAGTTGTGAATATTTGTTCAGCAGTTCATCATAATCACAGATCTCATATTCACCCTCACTATTATCAGAATCAGATGCAAATGATGCCATCAGAGCAACATTTTTCTCTCCCTTGTCATCCTTGGTATCAGAGCAGGTCACTAAGTTGCTTAGTGTGATCCTTGTTCTTATCAACGATGGGACAGAAAAGATAGTCAGGTGGAGAGCTGCTCTGAAAGGAGCTGCCAATTTGGCTGGCTTTGATATTGCTGACAGGTAATATTCTGCTCTGAAAATACGGTAATTCAATCACAAGGGCTAACAAGTAATAAGTAAAGATGATCAGCTTATGAGTTATCCAAACTTAGTTGACACTTTCATCCTTTTTCCATGCTTAAAAACAAAACTTATAATACAAAATAGATACAAACATATATTATGATAAGTCTAACTTATTAGATAAATTTGGAATGGAGATTGGAGATGGTATGTGAAATTTGAAGGCCTAGATGATATTGGATTGTTGTCTATCTGGTTCACCAAACCAGTTAAATGCATATTAATACGTTCTCATTTTGCTAGTGTACGTACAGTGCATACTGCATAATGAAGTCTTAGTTCTGTTTCTGAAACAAACTGACAGGCATGAAGCAGAGTTTATCAATAGCATTGTTGACGAGATATGCAGACAGCTGACCAGCACATACTTGAATTTAGCTGTCTACCCAGTTGGAATAGATTCTCTTGTTGAAGATATTAGTAAGTGTTTATATGTTGGATTAGATGATGATATTAAAATGGTAGGAATTTGGGGAATGGGTGGAATGGGTGGAATCGGGAAAACAACAGTTGCCAAAGCCATCTATAACAAATTTTATCATCACTTTGAAAGTAAAAGTTTCCTAGCAGATGTTTGGGAAACTGCAAAAAATTCAAATGGCAAGATTACTCTGCAAGAAAGACTTCTTTTTGATATCTTAAGACCAACCAAAATTGTGATGGATGATGTTTCCAGAGGGGTCAGTGTGATAAAAGAAAGACTAGGAAGCAAGAAGGTACTTGTCATTGTTGATGATGTTGACGATGTGGACCAATTACACGCATTAGCTATTCGTCGCGATTCATTTGGTCCCGGAAGTAGAATCATTATAACAACAAGAGATCGACATTTGCTTGAGCTACTTGATGTGGATACAATACATCTGACACAAGAAATGAATGAAGAGGAAGCATTTGAGCTCTTTACTTGCCATGCCTTTCAAAATAGTTGTCCTAATGACGATTATATTGAACTCTCAAGAAGAGTGGTTCGTTATTGTGGAGGTTTACCACTGGCTCTTGAAGTTTTAGGGTCTTTTCTCTCTAAAAGGAGCATAGGAGAATGGAAAAGCACTTTGAAGAAATTAAAAAGAACTCCACATGTCAAAATTCAGTCAAAGCTCAGAATAAGTTTTGATGCACTTGATGAGTTCCAGAAGAATACATTCCTCCACATATGTTGTTTCTTCATTGGAATGGACAAGGAATATGTCATACAAATACTGGTAGGCTGTGGTTTTTCTGCAGAAATAGAAATCTGTGTCCTTCTCCAACGTTGCCTTGTAACTGTTAGTGAGAAAAACAAGCTCATAATGCATGATTTGCTACGAGACATGGGCAGAGAAGTTGTTCGTGAAGAATCCCCTAACCGCCCTGAAAGACATAGTAGATTGTGGTGTCAAGAAGATGTAATAGATGTATTGACAGATGAATCTGTAAGTACCCCCAGCCCTATTAAGGCATGCATAGGTATCCCATTTCTAATGCTGATAGTACTGTTTCATCAGTTTCATTTTCTAGTGTGTGTAATCCAGTCAATTCTACATCATCATCGTGGCAGTTAGAACTCAGAAGTATAGATGTATTCATGATTCTTTTGAAATGCAGATAATTAGTGCCTTCTGTTAACAGGGAACTGAAGATACAGAAGGACTCGCTCTAAATTTGCAAAGATCCGACAGCATGAGTTTCAGTACAGAAGCATTTAGAAACATGAAGAGACTGAAATTGCTCCAACTCAACTATGTACGACTCACAGGAGACTGCGACAAGTTTTCCAAAAAGTTAAAATGGCTCTGCTTGCGAGGATTCTATCCACGAGAATTACCAGATGTGTTTCTTAATGCACCATACCTGGTTTCTGTCGACCTGCAGTATAGCGATCTTCCAATTTGGGTGGATTCCGGGGTAAATTAAGACTATCAAACAGTGCTCGCCTGGTTTGATACATATATTATGCTCGATCTCTTTTTCTTCTTTTTGATTTTGATATTTCATTTTGTTTTTGTGATGTCTAACAGCGGCTTGTGACACTGAAGATTCTTAATCTGAGTACCTAACACAGTTACCGGACTTTCCATATCTTCGAAATCTTGAGTACTTGATCCTGAAAGACTGTAAGCGTTTGTCAAAGATTGATGAGTCTATTGGATATAGTTACCGCCTTGCCGTGGTAAATCTTAAAGACTGCATAATGCTGGAGGACCTTCCACAGAGTATTTATCGGTTGGACTCAGTTAAAACTCTTGTTATTTCTGGTTGTTCCAGGTTGAAGAATTTGGATGAGAATATAGGGAACATGAGATTATTGAGAACTCTTCTGGTAAGTGGCACATCCATAAGGGAAATACCATCCTCTGTAGAAAGATTGCCTCACCTAAGCTATTCATCAAAACAAAGCCTGCAGCAACATGTCCGGGATGTGACTGCAGGACCTAGCTGCGACTAATCTGATGAGGGCCGACCTTCGAAAAGAGATATGAAAGGGTTATTCAGCTCGCTTCAAAAAGGTTGATATCTGTTACTATCTGTTAACAATGAAAACCTGAGGTTTACTTGACAAAAGTCTGTCTCCTTGAGCATTAATCGCTGCTGACAGATTCTCATTTTCTTGTCATTCTCGTCCTTTAATCGGTATCTTTCAAAAATGGATAATCTCACCTGTGAATGAATCATGATTGAGTTAACAAATCTGTTTGCCAAAATCTAAACCAAAATCCATACAAGTTATACGGGAATGTTTGTGACAGTCTTCGTAGTAGCAGTATCAAGAGCGCTAATACCCGGCCGGTACCATTTAGTCTAGTGCTCCTTTTAATAAATGGGAGTTGTGAGTTCGATTCATAAGAACAGTTGTTGTAAAAAGAAATAACAAGTTATAAAGAGGCTAATGAACACCACGTCACCATTACTTGTTCATGTTTCACATTCAGTTGTGGGGGTTTTACATTCATTCAAATTGCAATGTACTGATGATGACGTGGCGGAGAGGCTGGGGATGGACGGTATGTCTTGGTCAAGTTTTGATGAGTTTGAAATTTAGTCTATACTGTATTAATCTTATGTTTTTGAACTGGGAAGTTTAAGTTTGTAATCTCTTCCAACATTTCGAATGGTATCTACTACTAGACCTACTAGCCCCCTTTTCTTGAACATAATTAACTTTGTCGTTAGTAAACTAGGTTGTGGTTGCCTGGTGAAGTGAAGTGTCTGTGTCACTTATTGAAACTTGCATTTATAATCTCCACGATATTGATTACCGTAAACAACTGGTCACACTACAGTTGCATAATATAAAGTTGTATTTACTGGGGAATATAGTCATATGGAGTTGTGGATTAGATATAATCGTTTAGACTTGAGTATCGACTTGTAAAATGAGATATGGTGTTCGGCCTTCTCAAGCTTGATTGAGAGAGGTGAGAGTTGGGAGAAATTTTTAAATATGACGAGACCACCTCTATGCAGCATTAGATGATTTAGATCGTGCTGGAGTCAGTATGGACTGCAGACCTGGAGCATATATTGCAGCCTTGTAGGTGAACAATTTCCTCTGCTTTCTACACGTACGTAATTTGTTGATGGTTCAGTCGTTGTTCATCCAATGAAACTTCGAAGGATTCTTGTTGTTTGTTCAGAAGAAAATTCATTTTCTTATGTGTACCACTGTATTGTGTGTTAAAAATTGAAAAAAATTTAGTCAACGGCCATGTAACTCATGTTGCTATGAACAAGTCCTGCGTCTGATGTCTAGAAACAGACCAAGTGAAAAAGATTAGGCAGATATATGAACATGGAAATAGGTATAGTATGAATATGATGATTATAAATTGTCATAAAACTCGAGTACATCATGTAGTTCATACACTGACCACTGAATTGACGAGTAGAAGAACAAAGATCATTCACTAAGAACTTAGTCTGATACACATGATTTTGTATTGCTGAAAAGAATGATTACAACATGTGTTTAGGTGATGAATTACAACGATGCTAACAAACAGGACCAACATTCAAAAAGATTGGAGATGCAGGCGAGTAGACCATTCACCAGCTGGATAAAATTTGGATTTTCCCATACTAGAGTCACCCCTGTTTTCTTCACTCTGCAACCAGATCCAATCACAACTTCCACCTCAACAAAGTCGCCTCCTTTCAAATTGAACTCACTATTTGATAAATTTACTTGCAAAATAACTTCATGTGAAGTTATTTCAGTGAGATGAGTTGGCAACACAACAAACCTAATGAGCTTGGTATAATTTGTAACAACAATGGAAATACCTCTTAGAGACGTGTTCTTGTCGAAACAAGAAGAACAACTCACTGACACGGTGAACGCTTTTAAATTGGATCCAAAAATTTTAGGCACTTGAAAAAAGACTTGGTTACTCTTTCTGACATATATGAACCCTTTTGTGAAGTTAATTCCAGGGAGGAAAATGCTACTGTCTCCACTCAGAGTCCATTCCTATACATGTCAACCAAGATATATCTATAAGCAGTACATTCTTGTGTGACTAAAGAGAGAGCTGTGCAATAGTCACTTACACTAGTTTGATGTATGCGACTAGGGTAACTTATGAAGGTTGGATCAGAGTGTGTGCACAAAGTACTCGTTCCTCTTCTCATGGCTGGAACTAGGTCATCACTCGAGCTATTATTGGCCAAAGATGATGGGATGAAACATTTCCTGAATAGAGCCTGCAATGTCAATGTGTCATAGAAGACAATCTTACTGTCTCCACTTGCAGTCCATTCCTATACATGTCAGGCAAGATATATATAGCTATAACCGTCGTATAAGCAATACATTCTTGAGTAACTAAAGAGAGAGCAATACAATAGTCACTTACACTAGTTTGATATATGTGACGAAGGCAACTTATGAAGGATGGATCAGAGTAAGTACGCATTCCTCTTCTCATGGCTGGAACTAGGTCATCACTCGAGCTATTATTGGTCAAAGTTGATGGGATGAAACATTCCCTGAATAGAGCCGGCAATGTCAATGTGTCACAGAGGACAATGCTACTATCTCCACTTGCAGTCCATTCCTATACATGTCAAGCAAGATCTATATAGGTATAAGCAATACATTCTTGTGTGAATAGAGAGAGTGAGCAATACATAGTCACTTACACTAGTTTGATGTATGCTACGAGGGTAGCTTTCGAAGGATGAATCAGAGTGTTTGCACAAAGTACTCATTCCTCTCATGGCTGGAACTAGGTCATCACTCCAGCTATCATTGGCCAAAGTTGAAGGGATGAAACATTCCCTGAATAGAGCCTGCAGTGTCAGTGTGTCACAGAGAACAACGCTACTGTCTCCATTTGCAGTCCATTCCTATACATGTCGAGCAAGATATATATATATATATATATATATATATATATATATATATATAGCTATAACCGTGTAAGCAATACATTCTTGTGTGACTAAAGAGAGAGCAATACAATAGTCACTTACACTAGTTTGATCCTCGTCACATACGTAACTTATGAAGGATGGATCAGAGTGTGTGCACAAAGTACTCATTCCTCTTCTCTTGGCTGAAACTAGGTCACCACTCGAGCTATTATTAGCCAAAGTTGATGGGATGAAACATTCCCTGAATAGAGTCTGCAATGTCAATATGTAAATTTTGTTCAGTTAGTTGTAAATTAAGAGTATGGTATACATCAAGGTCAAGGTACCGTAGACGATCCGAGTCATAGAGAACAAATCTTGAGACACACACAAATATATATATATACACACACACACACATGCAGAGAGAGAGAGAGAGAACCTGTAGCATGCTCTGCCAAACAGCAGCAATGATATATATGCACCTTTCCATATGAGTTAATGTCATGCAGTGAACTGATTTATCCAACCCTGGAATACTTGCCACTTCTGAGGAGTTTTGAGTTATTTCCAGTGTAGTGCAATGGTCCACTTCTACCTCCTTCAAACTAGTTGGTAAACCTCTGCTTGCAGGGAGGTTTAAGGTATTATTTGAACATAGGCAATCACGATTGGAAAGGCTACTGAGTTTCGGAATGCTATGAAATTTACAGCTTCCCAGGTCTATATTTGTTAGAAAGGTAAAGCCTTGTGGAAGAGCAGGAAAATAACTTCTAGACACTTTCGGGAAACGTAGGTTCTTGCCAATCAGGCCTTGTAATGAAGGATAGTCCAGATTCTTCAGTCTTCCTATATAGGATGGTACTTCACTTATGGCTGTGCGACTCACAAGGAGAGATTTCAACGATATCAATTCCCCTATGTCCTCAACCAATTTCTCGAATCTTGAACAGCCGGAAAGAACAAGACTTTCAATTGATTTCAATGTATAAAAACTCCTTGGAAGCTCCTCAAGCATTATGCAGTCTTTAAGATTTACCAAGACAAGTTTTCTTAGATGTCCAATAGACCGGTGAATCCCTGACAGATTCTTACAGTCTTTTAAGATCAAATACTCAAGATTTGGGACTTTTGAAAAGTCTGGTGATTATGTTAGATGATGTGAATGACTGAGGTTGAGAATCTTCAACTTGTCCAGCAACTGTGATAAACAAGACAGAAAAGAATGAATCAAAATACAAAAGGAGAAGAAGGGAAATGTGGAAAATTAAGTTTAGTTGAATTTAGTTATAGTAATATAAATACCCTGCAGTCCTCCCAAACTTGTACAAGATTGCTATGCCGCAGGTCGATGGAAACCATGTTTTGCTGATCTACGAAGTCTTGTGGTATGAACTTTAGAGGGAATCCACGCCAGCAGAGCCATCTTAACCTTTTTGAAAGATACTTGTTCTCTCCTTTTAGCTTTACATAGTTGAGTTGGAGCAATTTCAACCTCCTCATCTTTTTAAATGCTTTTGTTTTGAAACTCTTTTGATCAGATCTTTGTAAATCCAGAGCGAGTCCTTCAGTCTTATCAGTTCCCTGTGCGTTAAAAGGAGTAACTAAGAAAAAGCTTGTTTGCAGTCTTGAATGCATCTATACTTTTTTTAATCAACACCTTAAAACTAATATATGTAGGACATCAAACCAATTGGATTATCAACACCAAAGTAATATGGAGGGCTATCATCTTTATGGTTATGCATGAATGAGATTTGCATAGTATTTAATTTATAGTAGTAAACTGTAAACATGAGTATCATAAATATGCTTGTTTTGATTTGAAGATACTTACAGATCCTTCTGTCAATACATCTACCACATCTTCCAGACGCCACAATCGACTACGATTTTCAGGGAAATCAAAGGATTCTTCACGAACAACTTCTCTGCCCATTTCTCGAAGCAAATCATGCATCATGAGCTTGTTCTTTTCACTTACTGTAACAAGGCAACGTTGAAGGAGGACACTGATTCCTATTCCTCCAAAGTAACCGCATCCATCAAGTATTAGTATAACATAGGTCATGTCCATTCCAATGAAGAAACAGGATATATGGAGAAATATTGCTCTCTGATTCTTATCAATTGAATCATAGCTAATTCTGAGCTTTTTCTGAATTTTATCATCAGGAATTTTTTCGAGTTTCTCCAATGCGCTTTTCCAATCTCTTATGTCCCTTTTGAAGAGAAAGGATCCTAAAACTTCAAGAGCCAGTGGTAAGCCTCCACAGTAAGTAACCACTCTTCTTGAGAGTTCCAAGAATCTTTCATCAGGACAATGATTTTGAAATGCATGCCAACTAAAGAGCTCAAGAGCTTCTTCTTTCTTCATTTCTTGAGTCAGATGTATTACATCCACTTTAAGTAGGTCAAGCAAATGTCGATCTCTTGTTGTTATAATAATTCTACTTCCCGGACCAAAGGAATCACGCCTTATAGCCAATGCATTCAAATGATCCTCATCATCTACATCATCAACAATGACAAGTACCTTTTTGCTTCTAAGTCTTTCTTTAATGACATTGATTCCTCTCGAAACAGTGCCTACCTCTATCTTCGTTGGTTTTATTATATCAGAAAGAAGTCTTTCTTGCAGAGTAATTATATCATTCGAATCCTTTGCAGTTTCCCTAACATTTGCAAGAAAACATGTACCTTCAAAGCTATGATAATATTTGTTATACATGGCTTTTGCTATAGTTGTTTTCCCAATTCCACCCATACCCCAAATCCCTACCATGCGAACATCATTTAACCCAACGGATAAAAACTCACTGATGTCTTCAATGCGATGATCCATTCCAACTGGGTAGAGAGCTACGTTTAAGTATGTGTTGTTCAAAATGCTACTGATCTCTTCCACAATTGTGTCAATATCCACTACGTGACTCCTGTCAATATATTAAATTGATGAGAAGCAGGCACAAAACTAATTATCATAAATTTATCCAAAAATAAAGAAGGTAAGAATTATTACCGCTGGCCATCATTCGAAAAATGCCAACCAGACAAATTTGCAGCTCCTCGAAGAGCAGCTCTCCACCTGGATACTTTATCTGTACCTCTATACCTTGCTTCAAATTTTTGAAAAGGCCTCTCAAAGTTACCAATCTGTCTTCTCACATCTGAAGGATCAACGAAATAGAATACGGGGAACACTAATTGGCCCAGCGTTCTCCTACACTCCATGATCTTCACTAGCTCCTCCAGACACCACTCGGATTCAGCATACAACAATGAGAAGATGACGATAGAGATCCTAGACCCTTCGATTGCCCTCATCAATGCCGCTGATATGTCTTCCCCTCTTCTTAATCCCTCGGTATCCCTAAAGGTCCTCACTCCAGCCTCTGTTAGTGCCCAGTAGAGTCCGTCCGAGAAGTTCATGCGTGTGTCTACACCTCTGAAGCTCAAGAACACGTCGTGGATCCAGTGCTTTGAGGGGGATCCGGACGTCATTGGGGATTTGGATGAGGATGAAGCCATTTTTGGTTCCGATTTGGGAACTGAACAACGACAATTACTGGTTTGGCTTCGATCTCAATCTTCACCTTGATCATAACCAATGCAGGGTCGAGTCAAGTCAACTCTCAAAACATAAACCTCTTTATTTATTTTTGTGAAAGGAACATGAACTTTTTCTACAGACAGATGTGCGAGTTTTGTCACCTCTAACGAACTTCCTTGGAAGCACAATTGTGACGATTGGCGCCTCTCGAGAAATTTTAAATATGATGGAATAATGCCATGCCACATGGTTTCCTCCCAGTTAAATTTCTTTATCACATAAATTCTAAATTGGGAAAAAGGCCATTTGCACAAAAAATTTGAAAAACTTGCCCATTTCAATGTTACCTACCCATTCCAATGAATCTTGATAAAAATACCTAATTACCCTATACTAAAACCATATATAAATCTCTCTCTCTCTAATTAGGGTTTCACTTCACCCTCCTCCTCCTCTCCTGTACCACCACCTCACCACCGGAAACCACAACCTATGCCTTCATTTGCTCCACCAACTCGGCCTCCACCGCCGCCCACTTCCTCAGACGAGGCTGATCTGCCTCATGTTCCTCCTCCGTCGGATTGGGGAAGAGCAGCGAAGGGTGTCCATATCTGGACTGCAGCGAGCTTCAGACGATGGGCTTCTTCGTCGAGGTCGAGGTCGAGGTCGAGGGGCGGCGATCCGGGTCCAGAGGCTTCAGATATGTTGTATTGTGGGAGGGAGATGTGTTCTTATAGGCTTTTTCTGGTTATAGGAGGAGGAGGGTGGTGTTGCTTTTCATTGCAGTGATGAGAGTAGAGCTGATCGAGGTTTGGGATTTGGGTGTGGAGTGAAGATGTGGGGCTGAGATTGATGGAGATGAAGAAGAAGAAGAAGAAGAAGAAGAAGAAGAAGAAGAGGAGAAGGGGAGATAAAACCCTAACCCTAGAAAATGGTCTCCATCACTATATGGCAGCAAAGCAATGAAGGAGCGAGGCTAGCGGCAACGGCGACGGAAAGAAAAAAAACTAGGGTTTTTTTTTTTTTTTTCTCTTGGTTAGGGTCAGTAATCGATTACTGACCCTCAGTAATCGATTACTGGGGGTCAGTAATCGATTACCGGGGGTCAGTAATCGATTACCGGGGGTCAGTAATCGATTACTAGGGGTCAGTAACCTGATTACTTCATGAAATCTGTAGAGTTTCATTGTATTGTATGTGCAAGTTCTTTATGTTATTGTCAAGTTATCAATGAAATCTTAGTACCAGTATAGTGTGGATGTTTTGTGATCAAAGTTTTACAACTTCATGAACTCTGGTTATGGATTACTGGGGGTCAGTAATCGATTATTGGGGGTCAGTAACATGGTTACTGGAAAATATGGAATCTGTAACCTGATTACTGGGAGTCAGTAATTGATTACTGGGGGTCAGTAATTGATTACTGGGGGTTAGTAACCTGATTACTGACCGATTACTGACTCCCAGTAATCGATTACCGGGGGTCAATAATCGATTATTTACTGTAATCTGTAAATTATTTACTGAGGGTTAGTAACCATCGTCAATAACCTGATTATAAAAAAAAAAAAAAAAAAATTAAAAATCTGGCGAAAAAAAAAAATCCGGCGAAAAAAAAAAATTGGTGCCCGGAATCCGGCGACCAGGCTCCGGCGACCGGCCATGGGAGGCCGGAGGAGTTGGGTGATATTTCGGCAAAGTTTGTTTTTTTATCTTCCACTTTCTCAACACATTATAATTCAAAAATATGTTAGATAAGACAAAAGGACAAAAAAGGAAGAAAAAAAATTAAATTTGTACTAGAATTGAAAAAGATTTGTTCAAATGGGCAATAGAGTTGTTACCTTATGTTGAATAGGGGAAAAAAATAAGTTTGTCATTTGAATGGGCAGTCAGGGGGTCAAATTAGCACCAAATAGACATTTTCCCTTCTAAATTTATGTAAAATTTGTAAAATGACTATAATCAATATTTTAGAGTTTAGGGTATAGGGTTTTAGGGTGTAGAGTTATAGGTTTTAGGGTTTAGGATTTAAAAAAAAAAAAAAAGCAATAATAAATCTAAAATGGTATATGGTTTTTTTTATCAATAACTATAATTTTGTCTTTATATTTACCAATAGAAATATTATTTTTTAAAATTACCACTAGCAGGTTTCATCTAAAAGTAACAGAATCTGTTAACTCATAAATTACAAAATTACTTTAAAAAATAATGCTACTGACCCTCAGAAATTCGATTATAATGCTACTGACCCTCAAAAAATCGATTTTAATACTACTGACCCTCAGAAAATCCACATCCCCTGTCCTCCGCCGTGATTCTAATGCTACTGACCTTAAAAAAATCCACCTATGCCGTCCTCCGCCGCGATTCTAATGCTATTGACCCTAAAAAAATCTATATATGCCGTCCTCCGCCGCGATTCTAATGTTACTGACTCTCATAAAATCCACCTCCACCGCGCTTCTAATACCACTGAGGCTCAGTAATCAAGATCTGAGGTCCTCCACTGAGCTTCTC
Organism: Potentilla sterilis; assembly: GCA_963682095.1. NCBI lineage: Eukaryota > Viridiplantae > Streptophyta > Magnoliopsida > Rosales > Rosaceae > Potentilla > Potentilla sterilis. The sequence continues at coordinate 2,928,310 of OY821765.1, forward strand.
AATCCCTTTGATGCTCTCTTCTCTTTTTTCATTACCCCCTTCCAAACCCTAACCCCAATCCCCAATGGTCTCCTCCCCCAACCACCACCACCACCACCACCAACACCACCTCAACGGCGATTCCACTGCCCCTTCCTCCAAAAGGCCCAAGCTCTCCTTCATCACCTCCTCCAAATTCTCCCACCACCATCCCACTGTAGCCCGAATCAACAACGGCAGCTTCATGTCCTGCCCCGACTCCGTAATCCAGGCCTAACGCCTCTGGCAGCACTAGTACTTGGCACAGCCCGATAACTTCTACTTCAACCACCTCAAAAACGGCATCCTCCTCCGCTCCCGCACCATCATCAAAGACCTTATCAACGCCGATCACGTCGACGAGGTCTCCATCGTCGACAGTGCCACCATCGCCGGCGCCATCGTCCTCCAGCAGGCCGCCTGGGGTTTCTCCGAGTCCAAGTTCGAGAAAGGCGACGCCGTATTTTGCTCAAGTTTATCTCCCCTAGGAAGAGCCCCTGGGCCGGGAAGGAGATCTCACTGTCACCCTTGCTCTAGGCCACCGTTGCACAGATCGGGCAAGAACAAGGAGACCTCGCAGCTTCGCGTCTCTCGCCGCCGCGCCTAGCATCTCTCGCCACCCCGCTGCTCAGGTAGCCACCTCTTCGCTCCGACGGGCCTTGCTGTGCTAGCCACTCTAGGTAAGGTTTTAGGGTTTCAAAATGAAATTTAGATTGAGATGAGAGAATATATAGGATGACATTATTGTGATTTTTTAAATTTTTGGAGGTAGTTATGCTTGAGGTTTGAGAAAGTTTGACAATTGTTACCAACTGCATGGTACAAAATTTTAGGATTTGGTATTAGTAATTATTAGTACAATATTGTAGTTATGGGTAATTTTATAAAGGCATAATAGTCAAAATACACCCTGAACTTGGCTCAAATTGTCAATTTACCCTCAACTTGTAATTGCGAAAATTTGCCTCCTCAACTTGTCAAAAACTGCCGATTTGCACCCCCTCCGTTAAATCTAACTTTTTCCATCCAATTTCGAGTCATGTGACATGCACGTGAGAGATATTTTCGTTATTTTTTATTTATTTCGTTTTATTAACAAATATACACTAGAAATTTAATTTTTGAAGAATATTATCTATATAAAAAAGGACAATTATATGTACTTACTGATTCATTTCGTGGTACTTTTTTTTTGCAATCAATTCATTTTTTTTCTTCAAAATAATGCATACTTTCCGTGATATAATTTGTCGATAAGGAAAATTACGTGAACTAAAATTAAATTGACGAACTACTATAATAGTTAAATGATGCAATCAACTTAACCATACAAAATAGTGGTTCTAAACCACACAAAAATACTCAAATAGTCTCTAAACAAGTCGTCAAGTCTATTTCCACGGCGCCTATAAAATTCTGAGGTTTGTTTTGTGTCCTCACTTCATCAGCAGATGGTGAATGATTAGCTCTATACATTAATTGAAATAGTAGTTCGTCAATTTAATTTTAGTTCACATAAGTTTCCTTATCAACAAATTATATCACGAAAAGTATGCATTATTTTGAAGAAAAAAAATGAATTGATTGTAAAAAAAAAAAGTACCACGAAATGAATCAGTAAGTACATATAATTGTCATTTTTTATAATAGAAAATATTCTTCAAAAATTAAATTTCTAGTGTATATTTGTTAATAAAACGAAATAAATAAAAAATAACGAAAATATCCCTCACGTGCATGTCATATGACTCGAAATTGGATGAAAAAAGTTAGATTTAACGAAGGGGGTGCAAATCGGTAGTTTTTGACAAGTTGAGGAGGCAAATTTTCGCAATTACAAGTTGAGGGTGTAAATTGACAATTTAAACCAAGTTCAGGGTGTATTTTGGCTATTATGCCTTTTATAAATGGTATATAACAAAATAACTGAAATAATTTATAGTCACTAAATCTCGCGTTTCAAAATTTTATTGGTAGGGAGCCGCGTGGTCCTCGTCACACTGTGGGTCTGGTTCGTCAACTCCCGCGTTTTGAATTACGAACAAAAATTCCAACAATCAATGTGGTCTTCATAGTCGATTGAGAAATGAGTCAGGTTTAGAAAGGCCCAATCACACTAGTGACTTGGTGAGAAAATTAAACTACTGAAAAAAATAATGTTTCAATATGTCTCTTGAGTCCACCATGTACCACCACGGCAACACCGCCAACGGTGGCGATGATGACGTGGACGAAGATAAAGACATTGGTGCGGCCAATGAAGTGAGCACGATGAGTCTGGGGATGGACGGTATGGCTTGTTCATGTTTTAACGAGTGTTTTGAAAATTTTGAAATTTAGTATTTAACCTGCTTGAGATTTGGGGTCGACGATTGGATCACTGGAGAAAGATTGAAGCAGTTCATTACATATTTTTAAATAGCCTTGATGAAACTGATTGATATGACCCTGTAGTTGGCCTCTAATTTAAATCCTATATCTGCTCAATTTAGTCCAAGAATGGTTTGATTAGGGCTTACCCTCCTCCATAGTTTCACATTGTGCATGGATAATTACTTTGTTTTCTTATTGTGTTGTTTTGAGATTCTGAAGAGTTTCATGATGCAGGAAAGAAAGAATGGAATGACATATACATATATAGCTTGTGGATGTAGAGGGCAAGTGCTCCTGCTTCGCCAATGGAAATGATCAATTGAATGGGCATCAACATCATAAAGGTATGTGGCTTCATCTATAGGGGATGCATTCATCTGAAACTACGTAAATGATGTATATGTGTTGTGAGATCTTGTCAAAGACTCTAAGCTTTATGATAATTGTTTGCGACAACGCTTTCACCTTTAAGGAACAAACTAGCTAGAGGATATAACAAGATAATGTGTTTCCACTTTTTTGTTTGTTTTTTGCTTATAGAAATGAGAAAGCAAAATTTGCTAAAATTGTGGCTGAATTGGTAGTTGATAGGATGGCGTCTTATTGTTTCTTAGTTAGTTCTTACAGTCCTTTTGCTTCTTAGACCTCTGAGGAAATTAATACTATTTTGCTTTTCCCTTGCACAATATTTGATTGGCTATGAAGAGTAAAGAGATGCAAATTGGATTTTTTTTTCTTGAAAGGACAGTTTGGAATTTTGTTTGTGGATGTGTTTGTTTGTAGAAAAGTAGAAAACAGATTGGGAATGTATAAATAATTTCAATCAACTTCAACTAAGGTGAACAGTTATCCCTGGCTTATCTGTAGTTCTGTACTGGAATATGGATGAAGAATCTTCGTTGATCTATGCTTGTTGTGCTTAAGAAATGATCATGTTTAGCATGTCAAAAAAAAAAAACAGAAGCCAAAGGGCAAAAGTAGTCTGAAATTTCCAAGAAAAAAGTGTGGGGCCATGAACAGAAACAGTTGTTTTGTAAAATTCCATATGGCTCAGCTCTGGTTCAACCATCACTCGTTTACTTACTTAAATTGACCTGAACTTGCCCTTCTAGTTACCGATTTGGGTTGAGAATCAAGTTGTAGCTTTTTCAATTCTCAGATTTGAACCACAGCATTCGATAGCCCTTTACTGCAATATGAAGGGGCCGTCGTCGTCGTCTTCACCGCCGCCGCCATCATATTCATCTTCCTGGCGACGGTGCTCGTACGACGTGTTTTTGAGCTTCAGAGGGGAAGACACACGGAGGACCTTCACGGACCACCTCTACGCGGCACTAGAACGTGCCGGAGTCTGGACGTTTAGGGATGCCGAGGGACTTAGAAGAGGAGACAACATACAAGAGGAACTGGTGGGCACAATCCAAGGGTGTAAGATCTCTCTCATTGTCTTCTCAGAGACGTACGCGGCTTCACGTTGGTGTCTGCAGGAGCTGGTGGAGATCATGGAGTGTAGAAGAACACAAAGTCAACTGGTTTTCCCCATATTCTATCATGTTGATCCTTCCGATGTCAGGAATCAGAAGGGTAGTTTTGGCAAGGCATTTCAGAAACTTGATGCATGCTCAACTATTAGCCGAAAGTAGAGGTGCTGCTGCTCTATTTCGCAAGTGTAGTCTTTGCAAGACATTGAAGGGAGCTAACGGATCAAGCAGAGATAATAAGCATAAAAATAGCCAGGTGGAGAGCTGCTCTATATGGAGCGGCGAATTTGGCTGGCTTCGATATTGCTGACATGTAATACTGTAATACTTTCTCGTTTTTCGTTTCTTTCCTTTTTGTTCACTGCTAGCTGTATCCCTGTTCCTTTTAATTTGATCATGGTATACATCTTTTTCGGCTCGCTCCTTTTCTCTTCAAGCTTTTTACCAGTTTGGTTATTTCTTTCTACTTCTTAGTTACTCTTTTCTGAATCAAATTAACAGGCATGAAGCAGAGTTTATCAATAGTATTGTGGACTACATATGCAGGCAGCTGAGCAACACATACTTGAACTTAGCTGTCTACCCAGTTGGAATAGATTCTCGCGTTGAAGCAATCAGTAATTCTTTATGTGTTAGGCTAGGTGATGATGTTCGCATGGTTGGAATTTGGGGTATGGGTGGCATCGGGAAAACAACACTTGCCAAAGCCATCTATAACAAATTTTATCACGACTTTGACGGTAGAAGTTTCCTAGCAGATGTCAGAGAAACTGCAAAGGACTCAAATGGTATGATTACTCTGCAAGAAAGACTTCTTTCTGATCTCTTAAAACCAACCAAGATAGTGGTAGGTGATGTTTCCAGAGGGATCAATGTGATAAGAGAACGACTTGGAAGAAAAAAGGTACTTGTCATTGTTGATGATGTGGATGATGAGGACCAACTAACTGCATTAGCTATGAGACATGATTCATTTGGTTGGCATGATTGCCTTGGTCCGGGAAGTAGAATTGTTATAACAACAAGAGATCGCCATTTGATAGAACTACTGAAAGTGGACACAATACATCTTACTCAAGAAATGAATGAAGAAGAAGCTCTTGAGCTCTTCAGTTGGCATGCCTTTCATAATCAGTCACCTGATGAAGACTACATTGAACTCTCAAAAAGAGTGGTTACATACTGTGGAGGTTTACCACTAGCTCTTGAAGTTTTAGGGTCTTTCCTCTTCGGAAGGAGGATAAGACATTGGGAAAGCACATTGAAGAAATTGGAAAAATTTCCTGATGACAAAATTCAGTCAAAGCTCAGAATAACCTTTGATGCACATAATGACTGCCAGAGGAACATATTCCTCCATATCTGTTGTTTCTTCATTGGGATGGACAAAAACTATGTTATGCAAATACTCAAAGGCCGTGGTATTTTTCCAGATATAGAAATTGTTGTCCTCTTTGAACGTTGCCTCGTTAATGTTAGTGAAAAAGACAAGCTCATTATGCATGATTTGCTTCGAGACATGGGCAGAGAAATAGTCCGTGAAGAATTCCCTAACCGCCCTGAAAGACGTAGTAGATTGTGGCGTCAGGAAGATGTAATTGATGTGTTGATTGATGAATCTGTAAGTACCCCCAGCACAGACAACTCAAACATAGCTAGGCATCACATCTCTAACGCTAATAGTGCTTCATTAAGCAAAACCATCCCATCTCTAATGTGCTTCGTCAATTTCATGTTCTACTGTCCATGATGCAGTCATTCATTGTGGCAGTACTTAAGAAAGTTGAATGCATTCATGATCGTTCCCCACGCTTGTGGTTATATCATTTCTCACGTGAATAATCGGTTTTTACAAATTTAGTGCCTTCTGCAGGGAACTGAAGAGACTGAAGGACTCGCTTTAAATTTGCAAAAATCTGACAACATGAGTGTCAGTACAGAAGCATTTAGAAACATGAAGAGACTGAAATTGCTCCAACTCAACTATGTACAACTCACTGAAGACTGTGACAAGTTTCCCAAAAAGTTAAGCTGGCTTTGCTTGCGAGGAATATTCTCTCCACAGGTCATACCGAATCTTAATGAGACTAACCTGGTTTCTGTCGACCTGCGGTACAACAATCTCGTACGAGTTTGGGATGATTCCAGGGTAAACTAAAAAACTTTCAAACTTCTCTTTCCTCTCGTTTAAGACATTACATCACCCTCCCCTTTTCTTCTATGTGGATTTTCATTTTCATTTTCTTCTTTTGATGTTGTCTAACAGTGGCTTGGGAAATTGGAGATACTTAATCTCAGTCATTCACATTATCTAACACAACTACCGGACTTTTCGAAACTCCCATATCTAGAGTTTTTGATCCTCAAAGATTGTGTGAGTTTGCCAGAGATTAACAAGTCCATTGGAAGTCTTTATCAACTTGCCTTGCTAAATCTTAAAGGCTGCATTCTGCTCAAGGATCTTCCGGAGGATTTTTATAAGTTGCCTTCTGTTAGGACTCTTGTTCTTTCTGGCTGTTCAAGATTTGAGAATTTGAGCAAGGATATTGGAAATATGATCTCTTTGAAAACTCTTGTTATAAGTGGCACAGCCATAAGTGAAGTTCAATTCTCCCTAGATAGCTTGAGGAACCTGGACTTTTCATCACGACAAGGCCTGAGTGGACTAAAACGATTTTCCGAGAATGAGAAATCAGGTTCTGGTCATGATAGGGCCGGACCCAGTCAGGATGAGACATCAGAACTTTGGCTGCTTTTTACGAGGCTTCTAAGGTTCTTGGTGTTTGTAGGGTTATGTTGTATCCGGACAATCCGGTATTTGAGAAGAGTTTATCTTTTATCAATTCGATTTGGGAAGTGGCTTATGCTACCGGAGCATCACAAATTATTTGAACTGCAGATTCATCTCACTCTAAAATTGCAGTCTGTTCTGCCATGTCGACCCAAGCATGCGAATGCTCATGACTAATCACCACGCCATTCAAATTCAGTAAGTTCAGTTAGTTCACCAATCATGGTTCTCCTAGTGGATTTTGTTTTTAAGATTCCATTCTGTGCTTTTGATCGTTTTATTGATGGGTTTGATTTTCATCTTATGAAATTTTATGCGAGTCATTGGTGGGTTCTTTCATGCATGTAAAGGATTTTTTCAGTTTTCAGCTATCTCTGTAGCTTTTTCTAGTATTGGAAGTGTAAATATGATTAATTAGAACTTTAGACTTGGAAATTCTGTGAATTCAAAGCGAAGTTTGTTGCAGTAAGAGAAATTGATTCCGTGCAGATCCAATACAAAATATTCTTCTTTTTTTTCATCCGCTTTGAGGAATGGACAGAATGCATGCCAAGTTTTTATCCAAACCTCCCCAATTGCTCCTATTTAATTAGTTACTTACATAACCATTTTCAATTAAACTCTTGTTGGTTGGTCAAACATGTTGTTTAGCATGCATAGGAGCATCAACCACTGCAAATAGAATAGTGGTCTGAGTGTTAGATAGGCAACACCTAACCCGAGTTCGATTCACTAACTATGCCCGAGGAATTAGTAGGATTTATTAAATTGTTATATTTAGCTAAAATTTTGAATAATAGCAATCAATTTAACTATGTTGCTCGATTATTAGTAATTACTTTTGTTCTGCTGTAGCTCATATTTACCTTTTGTTGTCAAATTTCTATAAAATTTTAAATTAGCAATACTGGTAAATTTGATCTGTTGAGAAATCTCTTTAAGGCCCTGATCTTTACAGTACTCTTGCTAGGATTTGAATTAGTTATTACAACAAATTGAGACTTGAGAATTAGCTTCTGCTTATATTAGTTCGGGAATAAGTGTCTTATAGAGTTATAGGAAGCCATTCTTTTAATTTTGTAACAGACTGTCTGTTGAGAAATCAAGTTTGATATGTGCTGTAATAGATTGCCAGTCTAATAATGGAGTATTTGCAATGACACCAAGTTGTAAAGGTAGGTTAACTAGGTTCATAACAGTCTTTGTATTATTATTTAGAATGTACCACCACCGCCGACCGTGGCGATGATGACGTGGAAGAAGGTAGAAACAGTGGTGCCGCCGATGAAGTGGACACCGATGAGGCTGGGGATGGAGGGAATGGCTTGTTCAAGTTTTGAAATTTAGATTCATTCATACATACATGTATTATTTCTGTAAGAAAACACACCTAAGAATAACAGCATTAATGTAGTTCCGGGAAAAATAGGCTCACTGCGTCACACACACTCACACTAATTCTAATTAACCAAGAGAGAAAACTAAGGAAGAGATTTTCTTTGATAACTCAAACACTACTACAGATCTTCATCACACAAAACAATCAACTCTCTTATATTTAAGGAGAGGATAGAAACACTAAGACACTACAAGAAAACACTAGAATGAATTATTATAATTGTTACCTTGGAACACATAAAGGTAACAAACTAGAAGACTCTTTAGATATCTTAAAGTACTAATAACAGATAATGGGCTTGGTTTAATTTCTAACAATTTCTTAATTTTTTTTGAAAATTCAGTCTGAAAATTGAGATTGGGTGTTGATGGGGTCTGAAGATACAATTAAACTTCTATAGCTGGATCACTGAAAAATATATAGTTGGAGCAGTTCGTTACATATGCTTACATATATAGGTTTGATGAAACTGATTGATGTGACATTTTAGTTCGCCTCTAATTAAAATTCTATGCTAATAGTCTATTGAGTCCAAGAATGGATATATTTGGGCTTGCTCTCCTTTTCTATATATAATTTCACATTGAGCATGAATACTTTTGTTTGCTTGTTGTGTTCTTTTGAGATTCTTAAGAGTTTCATGCAGGAATTGAAGGATGGAATGGTACGAAGGCGGAAGAGGTTATTGAATGACAGAGAGCTTGTGGATGCAGAGGGCTTGTGCTCCTATATACTTCACCACTGGAAATGACAAATTGATTGGGCATCAACATCACAAAGGTATGTTGCTTCAATAGAGCTAGGGATCCATTCATCTGACACTACATGATGTATGTATATGCTGTGAGATATTGTCTAACCTTTATGGTATATCTTTGCGACAATGCTGAATTTCTCTCTACCCAACGACTGTGTGTATTGTAGCTGAACTGGTAGTTAATGGTGTCTTAGAATCAGGGAGTTCTTACTTGTTTTGCTTCTTAAACCTCTGAGGAAATGTCTTTTTGCCTTGTCTTCTTCTTTTTGTTTTGCTGTTTCTGTCATGTTCTGACTTTGGTTTTGTGTAATAAATTATGTCCTTTGAAAAAAGAAAAACATAAGTGTCTTTGCATAATGCAGTTTCTTTCCTAGTGCACCCTGTCTATCTAATAAACAGCAATACACGAAATCACGTTCTGGCTTGTGCGAATGTTTTGTTTATAGTCTGATTCAAAGTCTGTATTTCAATAATAAAATGTATAACATTTTATTGTAGAATATTTGTAGCGTCGTGAATCGAACTACATATGCTAGTGCACATTGCCACTGTCTTTTACCTATTTCAAGATGTTCTGTGGTTTCACTCCGCTTCCTATTTTGTGGTGTAAGTGACCGGATTCCGATTATTATATGTGGATGCATGACTTCTAATCCTTAACAATTAGTCAATTACTCGTCTATATATTTTCTTTACTTTTACTGTTTTACTACAGAGTTGAAGTGTCCTGCTTGTCATTTCGTGGAAATAACTAAAGGATAAAAGTAGCCTGAAATTTGCCGAGAAAAGTAACAAGGACTGGAACAAAAGCTTCTAGTCTGTTTTTGTTGACTATAACAGTGAAGGAAACGCATAGCCACAATTTTTTTGTAAATTTCCATATGGCTCTGGATCAACTGTCACTCGTTTACTTGACTTGACCTGAGCTTTGCCCTTCTTACCGATCTAGAGTGAGCATTTGAGATCTGCACCACAGCATTCCATGGCCTATTGGTACAGCATTCCGTCGTCGTCCTCCTCCTCCTCCTCATCGCTGCCGCCATCAGATTTATCTTCCGCGAAAGACGGGAAGTACGACGTGTTCTTGAGCTTCAGAGGTGAAGACACACGAAAGGCCTTCACAGACCACCTCTACGCGGCACTAGAACGTGCCGGAGTCTGGACGTTTAGGGATGCCGAGGGACTCAGAATAGGAGATTACATATCGTGGCAGTTAATGCGGACAATCGAATGTTGTAGGATCTCTCTCATTGTCTTCTCAGAGAATTACGCGGATTCACGTTGGTGTCTCCAGGAGCTGGTGAAGATCATGCAGTGTAGAAGAACACAGAGGCAACGAGTTATCCCCATATTCTATCGTGTTGATCCTTCTCATGTCAGGAAGCAGAAGGGTAGTTTTGGCAAGGCAATCGAGAAACATGAAGCTCATACTACTCGAGAGAGAGAGAGAAATGATAGCCAGGTGGAAAGCTGCTCTCGGAGAAGCGGCCAGTTTGGCTGGCTTCCATATTGCTGATGGGTAATACTCTTCAATCTTCATCCTTGTTAACTGCTAGCTGCTACCCCTTTTCCTTTTTAATTGACATATGCTATCAATTCAATTCAATCATTTTTTTCGGCTTATAAGCTCTAAGCAATGTTGGTTATATCTTTCTGCGTCTTAGTCCTGCTTCCGAATCTAATTGCAGGCATGAAGCAGAGTTTATTAATTGTATTGTTCAGGAGATATGCAGACAGCTGACCAGCACATACTTGAATTTAGCTGTCTATCCAGTTGGAATAGATTCTCGTGTTGAAGATATTAGTCAGTATTTAGGTGTTGGATTAAATGATGATGTTCGCATGATTGGAATTTGGGGTATGGGTGGAATTGGCAAAACAACAGTTGCCAAAGCCATCTATAACAAATTTTATCATCACTTTGACGGTAGAAGTTTCCTCGAAGATGTTAGGGAAAATGCAAAGGACTCAAATGGAAAGATTGCTCTGCAAGCAAGACTTCTTTCTGATGTCTTGAATCCAACCAAGATAGTGGTAGGTAATGTTTCCAGAGGGATCAATGTGATAAAAAAACGACTTAGAAGAACAAAGGTACTCGTCATTGTTGATGATGTAGATCACGCAGACCAACTGAATGCATTGGCTATAACTCATGATACCTTTGGTCCGGGAAGTAGAATTATTATAACAACAAGAGATCGACATGTGCTAGAACTACAGAAAGTGGATACAGTACATCCGACTCAAGTAATGAATGAAGAAGAAGGTCTTGAGCTCTTCAGTTGGCATGCCTTTCAAAATCATTCTCCTGATGAAGACTATATTGAACTCTCAAAAAGAGTGGTTATGTACTGTGGAGGTTTACCTCTGGCTCTTCAAGTTTTAGGGTCTTTTTTGTTTAAAAGGAGTGTAATTGATTGGGAAAGCACACTGAATAAATTGCAAAAAAATCCTGATGCCTCAGTTCAGTCAAGGCTCAGAATAAGCTTTGATGCAATTGATAGAAGACAGGGGAACATATTCCTCCATATATGTTGTTTCTTCATTGGAATGGACAAGGAATATGTCACACAGATACTGGGGGGCTGCGGTTTTTCTCCTGAAATAGAAATCAGTATTTTGCAGCAACGTTGCCTTGTAACTGTCAGTGAGAAAAACAAGCTCATGATGCATGATCTGCTTCGAGACATGGGCAGAGAAGTTGTTTACCAAGAATCCCCCGACTTCCCTGAAAGGCGTAGTAGACTGTGGTGTCCGGAAGATGTAATCGATGTATTGACTGATGAGACAGTAAGTACTTCTTGCCAAATTAAGATCGACGAGCATATGTGTGTGTGTGTGTAATTATATAACAGTGCGTAATCCAATCATTTCATCTTCTACATTATTATCGTGGGAGTAAGAAAGTTTAATGCATTCATGACTCTCCCACGCGCCTGTGGATATATCATATTTTCACATACATATAATCTTCATTTATATATTAATTATATGCTTTCGGTACACAGGGGAATGAAATGACTGAAGGACTCGCTCTAAATTTGCAAGGATCTGACAACACGAGTGTCAGTACACAAGCATTTAGAAACATGAGGAGACTGGAATTGCTCCAACTCAACTATGTCCAACTCACTGGAGACTGCGACCAGTTTTCCAAAAGGTTACGTTGGCTCTGTATGCGAGGGTTCTCTCCACAGTTCATACAAAATGAGTTTTTCAATGAGCGATACCTGGTTTCGATCGACCTGCGCTACAGCAATCTTGTACGAGTTTGGGAGGATTCCAGGGTAAATGAAATATTTAAAGATTTTGCTTCTGGTTTAAAACATTACATCACGGCATCACGCTCTCCTTTTCTTCTTTATACATTTTGATATGTATTTTCTTTTTCTTCTTGCGGTGTTGTCTAACAGCGACTTAGGCGTTTGGAGATACTTAATCTCAGTCATTCACATTACCTGACCCAATCACCAGACTTTTCACGACTCCCAAATCTGAAGTATTTGATCCTTAAAGACTGTGTGAGTTTGCCGGAGATTGATAAGTCCATTGGACTTCTTCGCGATCTTGCCTTGGTAAATCTTAAAGGCTGCACTATGCTCAAGAACTTTCCGGAGGAATTTTATGAGTTGCGTGCTCTCAGGATTCTTGTTCTTTCTGGGTGTTCGAGATTTGAGTACTTGAGCAATGATATAGGAAATATGAGGTCTTTGGAAACTCTTGTTATAAATGGCACAGCCATAATGAAAGTACCATCCTCTGTAGATAACATGCAAAACCTGGACTTTTCATCTCGACAAGGCTTGAGTGGACTAAAACGACGTTTCCAGGCAAGGCAGAATTAGAATCTTGGAAGATATCGAGAGTGACATTCGGTCACTTGGTTTCTAATTGTGGATTAATTGTTCATCTACTTAATAAGAATCATTTCGAGTTTCTTTTTGGGATAACTGAAAAGTTGCTCTTCAAGTTCTAGTGTTTTACTCCTTGTAACACAGGGTATTGGAGTGTGTATCTGTGCAGCTGTGCTAAATGAAGCACTGCAGATGTTTTCTGAATTTTATTTTGAGAGGACTACCTAGTGCTATAAGCCAATTAAGTACACAATCCTTGAAAATGAAACAGAGGAGCGGCTATGTGGTGGTTGCTTTTAGTACTTCTATCTACTTCAGTTATCTGCATTTTTCACTTGTTTAGATTTCGCAGTTTATGAGCATTTCTAAATCCATAAAACAAAAATAGATCGAATTAATAACGTCACCAGTCCATTCTCTCAAATGAAACAAAAAACCAAAATAATCACGCCAAATCTCAAATGCATTATGCATACAAAGCAAATCGAAGCAAAGCAAAATCTGATTACGAGTGCATGGTTCCCACCACATTGCCTGAACTTGAGAGCTGAACTTGTTGCAACCAAAAGTACCAATAGACTATGCCCAAATCCATTGTCAAAGGCAGCATGAAAGAAAATACGTCAAGTATATTTCTTATTCGTGTTAGCGATATAGAGACATCGATCATGCATGAAGATCACTCGATCAGTACATGCATGGCTGCACTAAACTTTCTGTATGGGTCGAGGAGGTCAATTAGCTCGATCATGGATGTTAATTTCTGAGATATTGGGTCTTCGTCCTCTATATGTATTGTACAAATTATTAACATCAAAACCTTTAATTAGTATAAAATTTTGGGTGACTTAAATTACTTAATTTTCAATTATTATTTGATTTCTTCGGTTTTTTTTTCATGATTTATATTTCTCCTCTGAGCCTTCTTTCTCTGTTACTCCTTCACGGCTTCATCACCTTTCTTCTTCTGCCTCATATCACGCATTTGTGTACATATATGTGTGAGATGATTTAGAAAAATTAATGGGTGTTATTTTTTTTTTCCCTGACCTGAAGAAGTTAATTAGAAAATCATTAACTGTATATATATAAATAGTAGGATTGCAGAATTGAATGTACGTATGTAGAAGAAAGGTTGTTAGGGTTGAAGTTACCCTGCAGCATGCATATTTGATGGAGAATTGATATTTATTAGCAGAAGACCGAAGAATGTAGAAGCGATACAGAAAATGGTCCATATAATCATAATGCTGCATATGTCAGTCCATATATGCCGAGTACCCTTAAGTTTTGAAAAGTGGTGGAAGATTATCATATAAATTATTTTGGATCAATTAAAAAGAGGTGGAAATTTTTCGTATAATTAATAATCATTTGAAGAGGTGATTGTCCGAGTCTCATGTGATTTATTGACGTATATAAAACAATTATATGCATGCAGGCATATCACACACTATTATTGGACACTTTTATTGGGTTATTGCATCGGTAGGAAGTAAATGCGGTCCAATTATTAATTAATATGAACAATATATATTACAATCTGTAAATAGCTGCCATCTTCACTCGTTATATATTAATTCTGTCTCTGTGTGTGTGCTATACTCACTACTCATGTTTTAGTAAAGAACTACAGAAGAGAGAAGGCATATAGCTTATTCATATAAGGTAGCTTAGCTTGAAGATGGCAAGGCTACTTTGGGTTGTGCAGAAGCCGTTGTATGTTCTGGGGAGGCAATGGAACGGGGTAGACATAGCTAGTGTATTCTCTCTTACTGCTATACATCTTCTTGCTCTTCTGGCACCATTTTACTTCACCTGGTCTGCATTTTGGTTGGCCGTAGCACTCTACTATGTCACCGGTGTGGGAATAACTCTATCTTTCCATAGAAATCTGGCCCACAAAAGCTTCAAGCTTCCCAAATGGCTCGAATACTTCTTCGCCTATTGCGCCGTTCATTCACTTCAGGTTCGATCATCATATCCATGTCCTAAATTTCTTGTTTCTTATTTAATCACTGCGTATTTCACAATGTAACATGTGAAGCTCGCTCTGGTATCTATAAAGTTATGGAGTTGGTTTTCTGTTCTACAGGGAAGTCCTCTTGAATGGGTTAGCTCGCACAGAAGTCACCACCAGTTTACGGACACACCGAATGACCCTCATACTCCTCTTAAGGGTTTCTGGTTCAGTCACATTGGCTGGATCTTTGATTTTCGTAAACGTTTTGGAAGTGTACGTATACATCTCGATCTCCAGTGATAAGAGTTTACCCTTCTTTTTTCTTCCTTATTTGAACTATGAATTCGTTTGAAACCATATGCAGTATGATGGACGACTATACAATGTTGGAGATATGAAAAAACAAAGCTTCTACAAGTTTCTTCACTACACGTACCCTTTTCACTGCATTGCTTGTGGAGTTGTACTGTATCACATAGGAGGAATGCCCTATTTAGTTTGGGGACTGGTAATAGAATTTCTCTCATGCATGACCTTATTTAATTTCAATGCATCGTCCTTTCTCTGTTTAATTAATCAATAGTTCAACCATTGCTTATTTGTTTTTTGTTATTATCATTATTTGTAGGCTGTGAGAACTGTATTTTTTCTCCACATAACTTTTTGCATAAATTCGGTTTGCCACATATGGGAAATCAAGTATGGGAAACTGGTGATTTGTCCAAAAACAACTGGTACGTAATTGATATTATTACATTCATCGCTCATGTACATATTTTTCGACTGTTAATGTGATTAGATCGGTCTTCTCTAAAGTGAGAAAAATGTAAAATTACACTTTAGAGGAGTCGGATCTAATATTAATGATTCATGTACATAACAACTTGTTTAAATTGTGTTGTTTAGGTTATTTGGATTGCTAGCTCATGGAGAAGGTTGGCACAACAACCACCATGCTTTTGAGTACTCAGCTCGACAAGGTTTTGAATGGTGGCAAATTGATATCACTTGGTATCTGATAAACTTTCTTGAAATTGTTGGTTTAGCAACGGACGTTAAGCTCCCGACTGAGCTTCAGAAAAGTCGAAAAGCTTTATCAAACAAATTCAGTAGCGTTGAGCAGGAGGGAAGATCCGAAACAAAAGTGAAATAATTGAACGCAAACCTAGCTGCTCACTTGCTCAGATATAATATATGCTCAGATACGATCATATGAGAACATTTTCTTTTTTAATATCGGTGAAGAGTTAGGCGATATTAGTGCCTCAGAAATAAAATAATTATATGAGAACATGCATACAGAACAATATATGTGTGTGTTATGTATTACAACACTTGTTTGTGTTTCTATATGTAGTTGATATATGTGATTCTTAATGTAGTTTCATCAATAAATTTCCATTTTTGGAACAGTGGAGCAGTGATGTGATGGGAATCCTTGTTTCCTTTCAATAATTTATCTTCGTAATAAACTTATTCAACCACTTACATCCTTCGATTTATAAAATTTGCAATGTTGTTGGGTATCCATAGACTATATTAACGCATAGGTCGGAGCCATTAATGTTTACCAACCCTACGAGTATTGGAGACAACAATTAGCAGTGTTGGTGTGTAATTACATGTTTGGTACAAGGAACTAGCTGGTATTGCACTAAATAAGAGGTACAAAGTAGTGTGAGTTATGTTTGGTGTGGGGGAGTATTAAAATAAATGGTACTAGTTAATGCCTGTTTTTTCTCTCAACCTCCTTAGGTAGTGTTATTGTGGGTACTCATTTTTGAGACCTCAAGTTAACACCACTTCTCTCCACCTCTCTCTCTCTCTCTCTCTCTCTCTCTCTCTCTCTCTCTCTCTCTCTCTCTCTCTCTCTCTCTCTCTCTCTCTCTCTCTCTCTCTCTCTCTCTCTCTCTCTCTCTCTCCTCCTTATGTAGTACTACCTCACCAAACATGGTACAAATTAGTATTGGGTAAGCCTACTCAAGTGAGGGTAGGCCAAGTATTGATAATAGAGTGACTCACAATAATTCCGAGTACCAAACGTACACTCAGTGTACACTAGTTGAAAGAAGCGCTTGGCCTCTATACATGTATGTATCTATAGACAGATCATAAGCATCAATAATGAACTCAGATTCAGTGAAAGACTGAAAGTTGTAGAAGTACGTTACTGCAGCATTATTCAGAACTGATCGAGCGCTTTTGTTCATGTCGTTAATTAGCACTACGCCATGTTGCTCGTCAAGCGACGAGGAAAAGTCAAGGGAAACAGGTAAGTCGCTTGGTCGCAGCCTTTAAGGATGCATACGCCAAGGATAAGATTGGCGCTACATACGTGGTAATTACCTAAAACTAAACTAAGATTCATTCATATGTTTTATATTCACTTTGTATCACGTAATTAACGCTAGCTCTTCTGTAATGTTGCAGGAGGCAATGGAACGAGAGGTTCAAGAGAAAGTCGACCAGTGGAGTAGAGACCACCCGGACGTTGAAGCTGGAGAGGCACTGCCTGTTGAAACCCAGCTCAGTGTCATAACGGCACGAGTTGGTGAAGGAAAGGGCACAACATATAGAGGACTCGGCAGATACATGAGGCGAGAGCCCAAGAAGAGAGGAGGTGTCTCCCGTGTTGACGTAGATGCCATCGTGGAGGCAAAAGTGCAGGAGCGAGTTAAGGAGCAAATGAACGCTATGCAGGAGGAAATGCAGCAGCAAATACAGCAACAAATGCAGCAGCAAGTGGATGCAGCAGTGGCTCTTGCTGTGGCCAAACTTTTGGAGAAGCAATCCCAATTGCAAGAAGGTACTACCTCCAATGACAACCCCTCACCCTCTAACACTTAGTCTCTTTATTTTGTTGTTGCTTCATCACCAACGAGCCGAGGGGGCTGCTGCGGCTTCTGGTTTAGTGTTTAGGTCATATTTTGGTTAGTTTGTGTTGGTTTGTAATGGATATTGAGTTTCAAGACAATGTAATGTTTTAAACTCTATTTAATGTCAATGCAATGTTTGTGTGTGAGATTTGTTGGCTGTGTTGAGTTGATTGTTGCTGTGAAAGCTTTTGGAATAATGCAGGTTTTTTTGCACAAAACTGGGCATTACAGATACAGGCCCTGCATTGCAATACAGGGAATTGATTCAGGCGACTAAGAAACATAAATCAGTCGCTTCAATGGCCATTTAAGAGACGAGCTAAACCTCTGTCGCTCTAACACACTCAGCGACCACAAAAGCCAGTCGCTCTAACAAGGATAGCGACTACCCAAGCTAGTCACTCTAACATTACTAGCGACAGGGTATTCCAGTCGCTAGTTGGGACACCTGTTAAGAGACGATATTGTATTCCAGTCGCTAACGATGAAGGTAAAAGCGACTGGGTATCTATTCCCGTCGCCTTTAAGATATAGCTACATGTTGCTTGCGACGTCTTATAAGCGACTACGTTCCAGTCGCAAATTGTTTTGTGCGGCTGTTATGTAGTCGCTTTCCTTGTTTTTCTCCGGTCGCCTGGAAGGACCTTTGGCGTAGTGTATATACTGCATGTCAGTAGAAACCATGTAGGTAATTTGTTTCTTCCTTGAAAGAGATCGATACAGAATCAACTACTGTTGCCTTGTTCTTACAACCAAGCTATGATTGAGGAGAGGAAGATAGTTATTCCTCAATTAATGATTGCGTTTTTGGGGAAGAACTTATTAGCTAGCTAGTTATTGCATGCAGTGGCATGGGGTAAGAGCTTACAGCAAATAATGCTGCGTGCATGTGATGATATTAATTTGCTTCTGGATTGCGTAGACCAGTTCGTCTGTCTCGTAATTACTGGGATATAATATGGGTAGCTGAGCTACTGGGATATCCTGAGAATGGCTGAGATTGATCGAGTTTGATGTAGCTATATATCTCTTTACTTGCAAGCAGAAGAAGAAAAGAGAAATCAATGCGAGTTTACTGGATTTATGAAAACAATAAATTCTATCAACATGCATTAAATAACGTACGGACTGGTTTTCACATCGACATGCATTAAATAATGTAAGGACTGGTTTTCACTTGATAAATAAGCTTTTGAAAAATAAAAATTATCTCTATTTTAGATGAAAAACAATCATTTTCGCTCTAACAACTCATATAAAATAAAAATTATCTCCATTTTAGATGAAAAACACTCATTTTCGCACCAACAGCTCATGTAGACTATTCTCTATTTTACAAAAAGTAGGAAAAAGAGAAAGAGAATCTCTAAATTTATACAATTTTTAAAATTTGTTTATTTCATCAACAAATCTCTAAAGTTTATTGCTTACTTTTTAGAATTCACTTTAAGAAAAGAAGTGAATAAAGAAAAATATTTAATTTTATTTGAGTCAAATAAATATATAAAATTTATATAAATTCATTAAATTATACAAAAAAATATTTATTAATTTTGTATGATAAAATAAAAGAACTGTTGGAGTTTAGCCTATTTTTATTTTAGAAATTTTGTGATTTCTTCTATAATATAAAATTTATATAAGACTTGTTGGAGATGTTCTAAAAATATTCTAAAATATCACAAATGTATGTTTAACATATTCTCCAAATAGTTAAGCAGCCAACTAATTATAGTTGGCGGTTTGCTATATAAAGATGATCTTAGAGGATACGCGCATTTATCCCTCACAATCTCCTATCAATTGTTATTTGGTTATATCTTGAAGAAGAAGAAAATAATAGGTCATGTTTGGACATAGTGATTTGGAAATCGCTATCAAGCCCCGGCTTCTTAGAAATCCAATTACAATATATAAATTATCAATCCTAATTCAATACCCCTAAATTTATGAATCCTTGAAGAATTTTCTAAACACCAAAGAAATATTTGTTCCCAAACAGAGCCTTACTGGTTTTTCTTCTTTTGGTAAGTTATATTATATTATATGCATAAGTTCTTTTTTTATTCATAAGCTATTCTAGAAGATATTTTTCAGACCAAACAAAAATATATATATAGTTTCTCCTAATGTGTCTACTAGCTATGCTAAGACTATTAGTAAGATCTGTGGCTCTCCTCTTACTAAGGATCTTGGCATCTATCTTGGAATGCCTCTTCTTCATACTAGGGTAAACAAAAATACTTATGCAGGGATTGTTGACAAAGTTCAAGCTAGATTGGCCAGCTGGAAAAGCAAGACTCTAAATATGGCTGGAAAATTAACTTTGATTCAATATGTTAATACTTCTATCCCTATTTATGCTATGTAAACTGCTAAGCTTCCTGTTTCTATTTGTGATAAGCTGGACAAGCACAATAGGGAGTTTCTTTGGGGTGACTCTGAGCAGAAAAGGAAAGTTCATCTTATAAACTGGGATACTGTTTGCAGACCTAAGTGTTATGGTGGTCTTGGAATTAAAAAGTCTGTTGATATGAATATGGCAATGCTTGCCAAAGCTAGCTGGAGGGTGGTTCAACATGATCCAGGATTATGGAGTAAGATTTATTTGAGGAAGTATCTTCACTCTGAATCTATCTTGCATAATGATTATAAAAAGTCTTTAAATTGTTCCAGTACTTGGTCTAGTATTGTTTATGGGGCAAATCTTTTGAGAAAAGGCTTGGTGTGGAGAATTGGTAATGGTCTGCAAACTAAATTCTGGATTGATAATTGGTCTCCATGTGGTATTCTCCTCAACCATGCTTTAAATCATCATATTATTAATTTGGATTCTCTGGTGCATGAACTTTGGATTGACAGAAGTTGGAATCTGCCTATGCTCGCTAAAAATTTGCATCAAGAGATTATTGATAAAATTTTGTCTATTCCCATTGCTGAGAATGATTTTCCTGATCAAATTATCTGGGGTCATAATTCTTCTGGGGTCTTTTCTATAAAATCTGCCTACAATGTCTTATGTGATGAGCAATGGTTCCAAAATTATCGTTAGTTGAGGATTTGATCTCTCCCCATCCCTCCTAAGCTTAAGATCTTTTTATGGACCTTTGTCTTCGGGAAGTTGTTAACTAATGAACAACGTCTTAGAAGAAGGATTGCTGCTAACTCCTCCTGTCATTTATGCACAAATGTTCCTGAAAACAATGCTTCATTTATTTCGGGACTGTTCAAAAGCTAAACAGGTTTGGCAGGCTTTCAGTATTCATCCTAATGTTCTTGCCTCCTTTAGTCTCAACTGGGAAAATTGGTTCTTTGCTAATTTGCATCAAAAAGGCTACAATGTGAATAACCTTAGTTGGAATGTTTTCTTCAGTTATTGTTGTTGGTTCATTTGGAAATGGAGGTGTAAGTCCATTTTTTATGTGACTTTCAAGTTCCCTTATAATATATCTGAAACTATTCTCAGTTATGCTGGTGATTGGTCTAAAGCTATGGCTAAGCATTGTCCTATTGTCACTAGACATGTTGAAGCTTTGCACTGGATTAAACCTCTTGTTAGACATTATAAGTTGAATGTGGATGGGTCTAGAGTCAACAATGGTGACATTGGAGCTGGTGGGATTATCAGAGATGAGATTGGTTGTTGGCATGGTGGTTTTATGGTTAACATTGGTGCTGGGGAGGTGCTCCAAGCTGAAGCATGGGGGTTGTACCATGGTCTGCAATTAGCTCTGAATTTAAAAATCTCCAAGTTGGAAGTTGAATCTGATTCCTCTGTGCTCATTAATAACATTCATAATGATAGCATTGCTTTACATCCTCTTGGAACGTTGATCATGAATTGCATTCAGGTGAGGCATATTCATAGGGAAAGAAACATGGTGGCTGACATCCTTGCTAAGCATAGCACTTAGTGCTAAAGGAATTTGTGTTATGCATGATCAGCCTGCTATAGTTATTGAAGCGATGCTGGATGATATTGCTGGAATGTCTAGAAATAGGGAATTTCAGACTAGCACCTCCGGCTAGTTATTTCTCTGTTTGGTTTTGCTTGGGCTAATTGCCCCATTTGTACCAAAAAATATATATATATATATATTTGCTGCTAGCTAGCTATTTTTTCCTTTGTTGTTGGGCCTCTTTGGGTTCCGCTCAACCCAAAACAAAATTTGCTTATCAAAGCAAAACGACATCGTTTGTTTCGGGATTTAACCCGCTTTTCTTCTTCCGGCATCAGGCTATTCTTCTTCTTCTTCTTCTTCTTCTTAATCTCTCTCTCTTTTCCAAAGCTTCAAAATTTGACCAGCCCCATCACTCTGCAGTCTGCAACCCTAACCCTTACAACTGTCTCGCACGGTACATTCACTACTTCATTTTAATCATAAATGCTAGTTTTCTTTTATTCCTTCGTGCTAAATCGATTTCTGGGCTTTCTTTAATTCTCGCCAAATTAATCGAATTGCTAGCTTCTAATCACTTGTTAGGTCTTTGATTTTGTACCCTATTCGGTTGTTCATAGCCTATGTTACTCTAATAGCATGGTGCAGTAATGCTTTGATCAGCTTTGAAATTACAATATAAAGTTGCTACCATTCTACATTCTTTGTTCTTAATTCATATGAATTGAAATATTGGTACTGTTAATGGCATAAGTGTTGTTGAAAATTTATGCACTTTTTTATTTTAGGAGTTCTGAGTTTAATATAGCCTTCTTGTTGATATCTATTTGTAGAGAGTAGAAATCTTGATCCTTTCTGTGAGGTGTTTTTCGAGTTACTTTATGTGTGTATTCTATAATGTCAACGTTGAGGTGATCATTTGTTGATGTATTTGATTGCCTGTGAAATTTAGATGAGTCTTGCCGAGTCTCCTGTACACTCCTCAAGCAGCGATGACTTTGCCGGGTTGCTTGAGAGAGAATTGGAATCCAGTTCGTCTGAGTCATCGCCAGGGGAAGAAGATGAAGAAGATAAAGAAGCTGATGATGATGGCCGTGATGTTGAGAGTAAGAGCAGGTGTGGAGGTTTTCTTTGTTTTCGTGTTTATTGCAGTATGAGTTTCATTAGATACTATGATCTGTGTAAAGCTATAAGTCAAAGTTTTTTTTTTAAGCGATTTAGATACGAGTTGTCACTGGCATTGCAGGATAAAAAGGTGTAAGGTAGATAATTTGGAGATCGTAAAGGAAGCTAACACGTCAACTTCACAATTACTTTTAGAACAAAAATCGGGTACATTTTGATATCTTTTGGATCCTGCTGTGTTTCATTTGATCACCTGGAACACTGGAAGAGGACTTCTGTGTACTGTACAATGTGTCCTGAACTGTCTTAGATGACATATACATGTTTTTTACATACAACATGAGACCAACATAGTAACTGAGGGAGCTTTTGTGCAAAGATTTGCTCCTATTTTCTCTCTCTTTTTTTGTTAGCTCTATGATATTATCTACCTATTGGTCTGTTTGCCTGTCTATTAAAATTGGTGAAAGCTCTGAAAAGTTAAGTGCAGTTATTAAGGGCAGTATGTGTGTGTGTGTGTAACAAATGGTAAAATATACATGCAGTGAATTGGTTGTATGTATAAAGAGTTAATGAACTGCTTTGCTGTTGGCCTTGTTTGTCTGATGAAAATGTTATTTGGTAGATTTGTGAGATTTTACATTTAAGAACATATTTTCTTCACCGTGCTTCAACTATGTTGATGAAGAAATTTTGTGGTATTTCACAACACTGCCAGAAAAAAACTAAAGAAATGCTTTTTTTTTTTCTTTTTGTTTTTGTTTTTTGGAGAATGAAATGCTCATTTTCTTGCAAAGGTATTCCAGGGAAACGTCTTTCCTGTTTAAGTAAACAAAGTTTTTTTTCAATTTGTTTTTCTCTAAGAAAGATAGATTATTTGGGGAAAACATGGCATGAAACCATCCAACAGTGAATGCACCATGTCATCAGGTAGTAGTGTGGGATTCAACCCTCATAGAAATGAGTATGTTGGCTTGTGTGTGTGTGTGTGTGTGGGTGAGAAAGCTAGAGAAGATATGTCTAATAACCATCAAGTTTTGATTGCGTTGGACACTGGATATCTTAATTAATAAACATCCATTTTCATTTACTTTGACCAGTGGATATTATTTTGAATATGTTAATTTCTCCACCTCAGAGGATATGGTTACTGTTGTCCTATAAATGAACTTTTGTTGCATTTATGGGCAGAAGCATCTACAACAGAGGATATGTGTGCGCATCCTGGGTCATTTGGAGATATGTGTTTTCTTTGTGGCCAGAGGTTGATTGAGCAGTCTGGTGTGACATTTGGTTACATACACAAGGTACTTCCTGGATGGCTAGCTGAAATTTGAAATGTTTGAATGCCTAGGTTTACTGGACGTATACATGCATATGGTTTCCCATAATTTAGTTTTACAGGCATTATTCTTTCACATTAGGTGTCACCTTTAATTCTGCCCTCATTCAAAAATAAAGTTACAACCTGGAATTAATCATAACCTAGGCATACATTCAAAAATTGTTCCGGTCAGGTCTAACTTGTGAAGTTGTTATTCGTTTACTAAATTTATTATAGGTAGTTATCATTTACTCCATGCATCCATTTCCATATATTGTAGCTTTATATTGCATTATTAGATGTTGGATGTACAGTCTGTGAAACATTTTCTTGTGCAGGGCTTGAGACTTAATAATGATGAAATCGACCGTTTACGCAACACGGACATTAGGAATTCGCTAAATAATAAGAAACTTTATTTGGTACTTGATCTTGATCATACACTTCTAAATTCCACCCAGCTGAATCATATGACAGCAGAAGAAGAATATTTGATGGGCCCACCAGATTCTCTGCCAGGTATTTTATATAGTTTTTTGAAGTCTTCTTGTATAGTATCTTTAGTGCCTCATTTTCATGGTTACACATTTTTTGGTTGCTTAGGTGTGTGCTTGCATATACCTCTAATGAATATTGACTCGAATCTTTTAATTTTGCTTCCAATATGATACTTTCAGATGAGTTGAAAGGCAGCCTCTTCAGACTGGACTTTATGCGAATGATGACAAAGTTAAGGCCCTTCATTAGGACATTTTTGAAGGAAGCTAGTGAGATGTTTGAAATGTATATATACACTATGGGTGATCGAGCCTATGCATTGGAAATGGCGAAGTTGCTTGATCCGAAAAAAGAGTTATTTGGTGATAGGGTGATATCACGCGATGATGGTACACAAAAACATCAAAAGGGTCTAGACATTGTGCTTGGACAAGATAGTGCTGTTTTGATACTGGATGACACTGAAAATGTAAGTTTTTCTTTTTTCATACTGAAAGTTTTAAAGTGCATTCATACCAGTTAACCTTGTTAAAGGGGAAATTTTTTGTGGTTTACACAGAAGTTCCCTTCGAACTTTGTCATAATAGGCTTTTACACCCATGAGTTGCCCATCTATTTTACATTACCTCTGATTGAACTAGTTTATCTACTTAATAATATAACAACATATATATATATATATTGAAAAATTACCAATAACTCCACTTTTGAACTCATAATTACCAATAGCAAGTTTGTTTTTTAAAATTATCACTAGCAGGTTTCTATCCATTTAACTAACAGAATCCATTAAAGGGTAATTACGAAATTGTCCTTTTATTTTTTTTACGACATTATTGAGGGCCAGTAGCATTACGCGATTTACTACTAACCCTCAGTATGATTAACATTCAAATAGTTTACAACAGTTGGTAGAATACTCGTGATCCTAAAAAATGTGTAATTCCTTTTACTTTTTTTACAACATTGTTGAGGGTCAGTAATATTACGCGATTTACTACTGACCCTTAGTATGATTAACCATCAAAAATGCGCAATGCTACTGACCTGCAGTAGTGTCGTAAAAAAAGGTAATTTCGTAATTTATGGATTAACGGATTTTGTTAGAAATTGATGGAAACCTGCTAGTGGTAATTTTGAAAAGCAATCTTGCTATTGGTAATTATATGCTGAGAATTGTATCTATTGGTAAAAACCTCTATATATATATATATATGAGTTAATTTCAGTTTACCTACTTGAACTTTGGTTGAATCATCACTTTAGTCCCTATACTTTTGATTTCATCAGCTACACCCCTGTACTTCCTAAATTAATCAACTGATACCAATTTTGTAAATTCCGTCCAAACGATCTATCAATTCCAAAGGCTTTTTGGTACACTTTCCCTACATTGATGCACTGTTATCATATTACGATTATAAACAAGGCTAAACAAATCATATAATCAAGTTGAACAATAGAAAACAAATAAAAACAAATCATATATGGTAAAACAAAAAGAAATCACCATATATGATTTGTTTTTGTTTGTTTTCTATTGTTCAACTTGATTATATGAT
Organism: Potentilla sterilis; assembly: GCA_963682095.1. Classification (NCBI taxonomy): domain Eukaryota; kingdom Viridiplantae; phylum Streptophyta; class Magnoliopsida; order Rosales; family Rosaceae; genus Potentilla; species Potentilla sterilis. The sequence continues at coordinate 2,954,230 of OY821765.1, forward strand.
TTGTTTAGTCTTGTTTATAATCATAATATGGTAACGGTGCATTAATGTAAGGAAATGGTACAAAAAAGCCTTTGGTATTGATAGATTGTCTGGACGAAATTACAAAATTGCTATCAGTTGATTAATTTAGGGAAATACAGGGGTGTAGCTGATGAAATCAAAAGTATATGGACTGAAGTGATGATTGAGTCAAAGTTCAAGTAGGTAAACTGAAATTAATTCTATATATATATATATATATATATATATATATATATATTCAAATTGAAAATGTTATATAAATGAACTTTTTATGATAGATTTTATGTCTGGATACACTCACAAATTAATGATCTCTGCATGCATTTTCTTAAACAATTCTTTCTCTAGTGATATGATAGATATGCTGAACAGAATTTAATACAAGTAACTGCTAGCTATCAGTTTAAGGATGTGTGAAATCGTTAATCTACTGATAGGCTATGTTTGTTGCTGTCTGTTCTTGTAGGCATGGATAAAGCACAAGGACAATCTAATCTTGATGGAAAGATATCATTTCTTTAGATCTAGTTGTGCTCAATTTGGATTCACTTGTGCGTCTCTATCAGAGTTGAGAAGTGATGAGAGTGAGCCTGAAGGAGCTCTTGCAAATGTCCTTAATCTTCTTAAGCGAATCCACAAAATTTTCTTCTATGTGAGCACTTGCTGCTGTCTTCATATTGATTCAAGTATGCGGTTTTGTTGTGTACTAACTACTAATCCATTTTTTCTGAACAATCTTGTAGGAATTGGGAGCCAATCTTATAGATAGAGATGTGAGGCAGGTAATATTGTGCCACCTAAAACTCTGTTATCCCTTTTCCTTTTTTCTTATGTTTCATATATGTTGTTGGAGAGCTTCGCTTATACTACTTTCAGTTCTGACTATGATGTGGGTGTTATTCTTGTAGGTTCTGCAAACCGTTAGGAATGAAGTCTTGAAGGGGTGCAGAGTTGTATTCAGCAGGATAATTCATTCAAAAGTCCAGGCTCATAATCATCACCTGTGGAAGATGGCGGAGCAGCTAGGAGCCATATGTTCAACTGAAGTGGATTCAGCAGTGACCCACGTAATTGCATTAGATGCAGGAACAGAAAAGTCTCGTTGGGCATTGAAACAGAATAAGTTTTTGGTCCATCCTCTTTGGCTTGAAGCAGCAAATTACATGTGGCGAAAGCAACCTGAAGAGAAGTTTCCTGTCACTGAAACAAAATTAAAATCCCAAACCCAATGATTTGCTATTTTTTTGGCTATGACTAACCCTGTCCTAGTGGTGGAGAAGTTGAAGTAGAAAATTTGGAGGTATCTTTTCTCCCCAGTGTGAGTTATGATGCTGATTCAAAACTAGAGCACCAGAGAGCAGCTGCTTTAGTTTGCTTTTGTATATAGATAGCCCGATTTGTCTGAAAAGAAGAAGAGATGCTAACACAGTAGGAGGATATGGTGATAAACACATATTTAGCTACGTTTGTTTCTCACCCAGCTTCTGATCTGTGGTCATTACAGCTCTTGATCAGATTAATTAAGTGTTCTCTGAACAGATAAATCATCAAATGTGGCCGTCGTTATTTTTCTTTTAAAGGGTTTATATTATGGATCCTTCATCCAGTTGAAGCTTCTTAATTAGTCTTTTGCGTGCGTGACCTTCACCAGACTTTACAGAACTCCCAAACCTCGAGTATATTCTGAATGACTGTAAAAGCTTGCGAGTTCACCAGGCCATTTTGGAGATCTTAAGCCTTGGCCTCGGTAAATCCCAAAGACTGCATAATGCTGAAGTATATTCAAGGAGATTTGAGGGATTGACACCGGCATATATCAACTTCTGCAATTAGCCTTCTAGAGTACTTATTTCATTTTGTTTTCTATTTCATTCCAAATGGAATATCTTTTTCTGACTCTTTGGTTATATGTTGCTATCATAGTCCAATTGATGCTGTCTCTTGGAGGTTAATAAGGGCTGGATTTAGAGGGTATTCTATCTACAATCATCAGTCGTCCATTTTGATCCAATTTGTTTACAACAGTAATTTAAAAGCTAGATAAGCTGTGACAATCTAAGCTAAGCTTGATACATGAAGGTTCATTGAGTCTTTATTTATTTATTTATTTATCAAATTAGAGTAATCTAAAGGTTTTCTAGACCCATAACTTAATGGAAAAAATTTGCGTCCATACTGGTATTGATGCAACCATCCATACTTATTGGTTTTGATCAATACGAGTTTGACACCTGTTATTTTTCATTTTTAAGTCTTTGATAATTCTTTGAAAAATTAGAGTTTGCTTAACAATCCTTGCGATTGGGGATTCCTTACTCATCAATTTTGCAGAATTGGTTCATGAGAGTGTTGAGAGTCTTTTAACTTTCATAAGGAATTTTAACAGAAGACGAAATTCATGAGAGGAATCTGAATTTTGAAATTGGTTGGTTCCAAGTTCAATGAACCACAAGTTTATTTTGATAAAGAGAAAATGAATCAAAGCAAGGAAGAAGAAAGGAAGAATATACGAAAGATAGGTTTTGATAGTTTGCAGAGTCCCAGGGACCTGGTAGCTAAGGGTGATTTGAACATATTCAATTTGAGGAGAGGAGGAGTTCGTGAGTTCTTAGGAGAAGGAGACTACAGAGAAGACCAGCGCGTGGTCTCCTCCTTTTTTCACGTTTCAATTATACAAACTATTAAAGAAATATTTTCATAAATAGAAAATAATAGGTGTCAACATGCGATTGGACAATAAACAAAAATACGGACGGCTACGTCAATACCAGTATTGATGCAAGTTTTTTGCGTGATGAATCAATTTAAAAAAAAAAATGTAATTTTTTCGTAAGAACACTTTGCTCAATTATTTATAACATATTTCATCCTCGCTTCCCATTGCAATTTTGTCCCAAATCATTGACCAAATACAAATGCATGCGTAAATCTATGGTTGCTTGTGGCAGGGGAAATATTACGATCCACCTCCAATTTTCAGAAGCTCAAGAATATACCAATACAAACAAAGGAAAAGCTATGAGATAAGAAGATGAGGCACTCTTCTATTTGAAATTGGCATCAACGAATATTCCATTGCATTTATGCATCATCCTCTCCCTGTTACTAGTCCATGACATATACATTGTATAGTTTTTTTTTTTTTTACATGGACTTGTGCAATGAGAATTTTAAGTCATAAATATACACCACTATGTTAATAATATCCACGGGTCTGATTCATAACACAGATTCAGCATAAAAAATGACAAGCTCACTGAAGAAGAAAGCATAGTAGAGGATATAGAAGACGTTGTGTAGAGCATGTTATTCACGGTGGCAAACCATAATGAGTCACCTGATTGTCATTGAAAAAAGTGGGTCGTAAATTTACTACTTACATCTAAAGTAGGTCGTAAATGATTTTATGTTTTGTTTTCCAAACTGTATTGAGGTACCATTAATGGCTTCATGAGTCCAAAAACTAGTCCTTCACCGCATGCGAAATGCTTCAATAATGCTTTGCTGCACAATGTTTGACCACTTTCACAGTTTCAATATTCCAACCTATGTTGGGGGGACACTCCCAGCTAGGTAAGAACTACTAGACCACTTATGTGGTTAAATCTTGCATTGTAATGACCAGGGACGTAACCAGGATCAGAAAATTGGTTGGGCTAATCTTAGCTCGACAAAAAATTTGCGCACTTGTGAATATTCATTTGAGGTTTTGAACCCGGTAGGAGGTTCATCCTCACGCCTTCATTTAAAATACATATGAGGGGGACATAAAACCAAGAACCTCATAAACTAAAACTTACAAGCAAAATAAATTGGAAGAAAACAAGAAATTCTAACTAAATCGTACCCTTCGAGGCCCACTTTTTTCAAACTCATCAATTACAGAATCATTATCAATATCATTGGCAAAATCCTTCTCAATGTAAAGAACCATCAAATCATCAAGAAACTCATCTTCCATCTTATTCCGAAGGTTGTTCTTTATAATGTTCATAGAAGAAAAAACTCTCTCTGTGGTGGCTATAGAAACTGGCAGAGTCAACACAAGACAAATCAACCTGAAAATCATAGGAAAGAATGCCGACTTTCTCGATTCAACTAACCGACGACACAAAACAGAAAGAGAAGCTGTTTTGGCAAATCTTGTATCCCTCTGAATATCTGCTAGAAAATACCCACACTCCATATTTAGAGAAAACAAATCAGATGGTGTAAAGTCTGCAGGGTAATACTTCAAAGCAAGTGTGTAAACATCTTCAGATTTAAATGCAGCAAAATCATCTTGAGGATCAAATGTAGCACTAAGAACAAGAAGCTCCAATGATCCATCAGGAAATCTTCTATCCAATTCTTCTAACTGGAAGTCTATTACAGACTTAAGCATATACACCCGATAATAATGCTCATTTGTAATTCCCTGTTCACAAGCCCTTATACCTTTCTTGTAAGGAGCAGACATATCAGGCATAATAATATCATACTTGGAGCAAAATGACACTACCTTTATAATCAAGTTATCCCAACCACCATCTCTCATATCCTGAAGCTTTGATTTTGTAATTGAAAGAAAGTTTAGAGCATTCAAAATGTCTATGGCCTTCTTTTGTAATGACTGACAAAGAAAATCAGTAATCATCATCACATCATTCATCAAGAGCAAGTTAAACACAAAATCAAAACGTTTCATAGCCTTACAAGCACTCTTTGTTTCTCCTTGTACCTTAGAAGTTCCATTAGAAACCAAATCTGCAAGAGTAGTTGTTGTAGCTCCATATAGTTTAATCAAACTAGATATAGAGCGAAGATGTGAACCCCAACGAGTAGCCCCTGCTCGTGACAAAGTGGAAGCCTGATTAGCCCCTTTACCTGTCTCAAGCTCGCCAGCAGCCACTAAATCTTCAATTTCTGCCTCTCTAATAACTCTTAAAGCTGAATGGCGTTTTGCAGAAGAATCAACAAAATTCACAATAAAATTTAGAGTAGAGAAGAATTCTCATATGTCATGTACTCCTTTAGCTGCAGCAATCAATGTCAATTGTAAGCGATGAGCAAAGCAATGCACATAATAAGCATATGGACACTCTTCACGAAACAAAGCTTGTAAACCATTGTATTCACCCCGCATGTTACTAGCACCATCATATCCTTGACCACGCATATTCTGTACTAGAAGATTGTTCTGAGCAAGGACATTCGATATCTCATTTTTCAAAGTTTGAGAACAAGTGTCTGCAACACTCATAACTTTGAAAAATCTTTCTCTAACAAACCCATGACAATCAACAAATCGAAGTATAATAGCCATTTGCTCCCTATTAGATGCATCAACCGCTTCATCAACAAGGATACAAAATTTTGATGATCCAACTTCATCACGAATCTTGGTTCTAACTTTGTTTCCAAGAATGTTTGCAATTTGTCTTTGAATTATTGGAGAAGTATACTTAGCATTTGCAGGAGCATTATCTAAAACTTTCTGAACTTCTATATTCATCCTCCCAAAAGACTTTTGAACTGCAATAAAGTTTCCACCATTAGATGAATTTGCCGACTCATCATTCCCTCTAAAAGCACATCCTTGGTTAGCTAACAACCTCACACTCTCTATAGTAGTAATAAGCCGAAGCCGATGATTTGCTATTTCTTGTGATGATTGTGTGCTAATGGCTCTTTCGATATGCTTAGATGGGTTTCTTAGAGTCTCCCACTTATGCATGGCATCATTATGTGGTGAATTTAAGCCACCTATATGACCAACCATACCAGATTGCTTCGACATAACATTCTTCCAACCCTGAAAGCCACACTCAGTGAATGCTGGATGATGGGATGGATATCTATCAAACAAGAAACATGGGAAGCAATATGTTTTATCCTTCTCTATAGAGTACTCAAGCCAAGGCCAATCCTTAAACCATCTGTAGTTAAATTTTCGACCTTGACCTCCATCAGAAGTAGTGGGATAACTGCTTAACTTAGGTTGATAAGGTCCTAAAACCACATAAGCTCTGCGAATATTATCCTGATCATTCAAAGAGTATAGGCCTATCGGATTCCTTATTCCTGGATCACGCTCAAGAGATGTAATATCAAATGTCTCAACTCTCTCAGTTCTTTCATTATGACACTCTTCTATTACTGGTATAGATGGGGAAGAATCTAAAGGCACATCATTCACAGAATTCTCAGTCACATGTTTACTACCACTTTTGCTCCCACTACAACTTCCACTACCACTTGGAGGAGGCTCACTTGCGAACCATGAAAGAATATTTTTATATCGCTTGGGCTTTCGGTGATCCGTCATTATATTCAAAACCTATATATGTATCATTATTAGAATTATGTATATAAATTAAAGCATAGAATTTTGATTATAGATATTATGCATATTAGAAGAAAAAACAAAGACTTTCTGTGAACAGACAAAGACTTCATATACCACTTCTACTCTGGATACATCATATTCATTATTCTGAGGAGAAGCATAGAAATGGAAAACAAAGACATTCATTACTAGTTGTGCAAGCATACCTTGGCCTTTTGTCTTCCTCCTTATTAAAAATTTTTAGCCCCAAAAACAATTGAAATCACCAACCAATGCGCAGTAGCGAGCACCTGCATTTCACAAGCTTAACTTAGACATATGATCTGCTCAATATGGAGTCCAGAAAACAAATGTATGCTTCTACTGATTCTAAGGTATGCATAAATTAATTTTTCTGTCCTCTGTTCTAAATAAGTAAAATTTAGTCCTTGTGGTGTTTTATAACTATAGATATAATCCTTATTTGTGTCTGATTCTGTTATGAGTCAGTACACTTATACTGCAGCATTGCTATAATTTCTACTTGCATAGCTGAGTTCAGTAACATACTTATGTTTTGCGCCCTTGATTTATAATCATTATCGTGGTAGGCGAACACAGATTTCAGCAAAAAGGTTTCTATACATCATACATGGAAACACAACGTATGAATGCAAGTGCATCATATCAGTCAGTTATATTTATTTGATCCATTCATTATACTCATAAGTTTCACTTCTTAAAAAAATCTCATGCTTTTTTAAAGGTCTCATACTTGAAAATCTATGTGCATACCTCAGTGATTGGTTTTGTGTTCAGTTTAAAAAGTGCTGCCAAAAGAGTTATTGACACAAACTTTATTGATATCCAGGCTAAAGTTAACAACTTTACAAGATCTGATAATAAAAGATATTATGTCAATGATGAGGCATATGGTGATAGTTCAGAAAAGGCAATTGATAATGGGAGAAGAGTTGATTTGCATAAAGCATTCAATAAGAATGAAGCTGTAAGTATGAAATTATTTCATCTTTCTAGTCCTCCCTCAGCTGAATCAGCTCATAAATTCTAATACACAATCACAATCCCTACGCTCTAGCATGCAAGTAAAATCTCTATTGAAATTCAATTACTAAAATAAAAACGATGCAGAACCGAATAGTACCTAAACAGATCCGACGATGATGTTGTTGATAGGGATGAAGATGAGCTTGACGAAGAATCCGACGAATCCCATCACGACGAATCCAATCGCTGTCCGCAGCGCCACCTTGGAGAATTCTGCATCACAAAGAATCTATGAATTTCAAAACCTGTAAATTCTACAAAGATCTAGAGAGATCGGCGATTGGGTTACCTTTGCGATCGGGCTTGTGGCAGCGCTTGACGAGTCGAATGGAGACAACGACGTCAATGGTGTTGTTAGAAAGGTCTCGTGGATTGGCGACTTTGAAGACGAGCTGCTCGTTCCAGTAAGGATTGAGGTCTTTGGGTTTGGTCTGTGTAGTCTGAGGGGTCCGATAAGCATTTGCTGTTTTTTTTTTTTTTTTTTTTTTTTTTTTTTTTTTTTTTAGGTTTAGGCTGAATATATATAGTTTGGGCTTATTTCAGCATTTTTTGGGTTGGGCTGCAGCCCAACCAGCCTCTAGTGTGCATCCGTCCCTGGTAATGACTTTATGTGATACTACATTACACATTTAGTCACTATTTTTTGAAATTATCTCCTAATTAATTGATTCACTTCAACGAGTAAGGAAAATACACGATTAGTCACTATTCTTAAAGTTTTATTTTGTTGATACATATTTTGAGACTTATCACAACTGGGTGGGGCGACCCGAACCAGCCCGTATCAATTAGGTCCATGACCCAACCCAAACCCACATCACGAAGTCCAAAACGACGGTTGGTGACGAGAATAACCCCTCCTGCACTGCATGGACTTCTAGAGAGAAGGGGAGAGAGAGTTGCTGTTGTGATCTCACTCTCGTATAAAAAACAAACTCAAAAGAGTTAAAAAAGTAAAAACAAAAAGTAAAAAAAAAAAAAAAAACCAAAGCGGACTAGAAGAAGAAGAAGAAGAAGAGAGCAAGAAAGAAAAACCTACACAAACAAACCCCTTTTCTCTTTCGTTTCTCTCTCTCTCTCTTTCACTTTCTCTCACTTTGGGGGTTTCTCCCTCCTTCCTCACTTTCTCTCTCTACAACTCTCTGCGCGGCCCTTCGAGGCTTCCACCGCCGGATGTGTATGCATCCATCGCCTCTCTCTCTGGTAACTCCTCTCTCTTTTTACCTGATCTACTTTTTCAATCGAACCTTTAAACTTGTCTAGGGTTTCGGGGTTTTTTCCTCGTCGCCGATTCCGCTATCGCTCTGGTTTTGATTCTCTGTGGCTCAGTCTATCTGTGGCTAATTGTTTTTTTGTGTGGCTAATTGTGTTTTGTTTGGGTTTTTTTTTAGGGGTTGAAGTAGTTTTGCAGTAGAGAAAGCTGTGGTGGAGATATGACTACTGGAAGATCAAGCTTGCCGTCACGGATTCGGCAACTGCTGTCCGCCGACGGTGCTCTCGGCCCGTCTATCAAACTCGACTCCGAGCCGGTGAGTTGTCCCTTTCGGTTTGGTTTTGATTTTGATTTTGATTTTAACATTGTAGTTGTATTGTGTAAAAATTGTGTGAATTTTCTACTCTTTTTAGTGTTGGTGGTTTAGAGATTAGGGTTTCATAGGTTAGGGTTACTGATTGAATCGTTGTTAGGTTTTTGCTGAGTGAAAAGATATGTGATTGTGCTTACTGGATAGGTTCTGTTAGTTTTGTGGTGTTTACTGAATAATTAGAGTGTTCGGCTGGTATTGGCTGAGTGAGTTTTCAATGGTTTATCTTTTGTTTTTCGACTTCTTTTCTATTTTTCAAAAGCTTTTCTTTCTGCATCGCTTATTTGTAGAGGTAGATATGGGCGTTTATACTATTAGGGTTTTATTTCTTTGTAGCATACAGTGAGACTCTTACATAATTTCATTTGTTTTCTAAAATTTTGAGAGGTTGTGTTAGAGTGATGTCTGTTTGGAAAGGATAGCCACCCGTTAGAATAATCCATGCTCCCTGTTCCCCTTTAATTGTACTCTTCAAGGTCACATTACCAGAGCTTGTACTTTTCAAGAAAACCTTAATCCCCAAGGCAGTTTTGACCTGAAAATATTCACCATAGACTTTCAAGGAAGTCATATTCCTTGCTTTCAGGACTGATATTCTAAAAGTGTAGTATCCCTCTTTGTGTCTGTCTCTTTGCTCTGTACACTCTACCTCCATTTTTTTTTGTGAATATGTTATGTGTAGCAGGTTTATAGGACTGATCATTGCTGCTCAACTTGTACCTTTCTGCCTTGGGATTTTTTGTTTAATTATAAAGTGTTATATGAGTTTACATAATAGGTTTTAAATGCTTGTAGAATTCATACATACTGAAATTTCAGTAAGAGTTGCTGTCTGGAAATTATATTATTGGCAATTTTAGGGGTACTCTTATTCAATTGAATTGTTTTATTAAACATGTTTCAAATGCATATCAGAGTTCCTTTTCTGAATATCAATTTGTGTGGGTGTCATTTGATATTGAAGTTAAGGTTTTAGTTGGTGACATAGTTAAGAGTTTCCAGTACTTCTTTAGTCCTGGTGAGTCCTGGTGAGTCCTTGTTCTGATTTTCTTTTTCTAAGTCCCTTTCGAACCAGGGTATCCTTTAATGGGCCTTTTTTGTGGTCAAGCAAAAAGATTTGATTAGTGGTGATCTGCGAATAAGAGCATATCCAAAAGAAAAGAAAAACCTAGAAATAAGATACAGTTATCTAGACAGGTGGTTTTGTTCTTGCATGCTTGAATTTTGAAGGGTATTATTAGTATGATTTATCATATACCGTTATATAGCTCTGTTCTGAATTACTTATTCTCTCCTGGCCTATGTTAATGAACCTGTTTTGACTTCATTTCATTGTTTGCAGTCTCCTAAGATCAAAGCCTTTATCAATAAGGTGATACAGTGTCCATTACAAGATATAGCTATTCCTCTTTCTGGTTTCCGCTGGGAGTACAGTAAGGTGATACCATGTTCTGTTTTTCCTCCATTAAGTTGAAATTTTTTTTTTTAAACTGTTGCTTACTTGATTCTTTTTCTTTACTTCAGGGTAATTTCAACCATTGGAGGCCACTTTTTCTGCATTTTGATACATATTTCAAGACATACCTGTCTGGTAGAAATGACCTACTCCTGTCTGATAAAATCTTAGAAGATGATACTCCCTTCCCAAAGCATGCAGTACTACAAATTTTGAGAGTGATGCAAATAATTTTAGAGAATTGCCATAACAAGAGTTCTTTTGATGGTTTAGAGGTATGTTGTTGGGGCAAAAAATATGTTTATCACCACTTTGCATTTTCTTTTCTAAGTCCTTGATTTTGTTTCTGATGCTATTTTATCAGTTTTCGTATTTTGTTTAATTCATCTGTATATGCGCTCTTCTTTTCAGCATTTCAAGCTGCTACTTGCATCAACAGACCCAGAGGTTCTTATAGCAACACTCGAAACGCTTTCTGCGCTTGTGAAAATATATCCCTCTAAGATGCATGTCAGTGGGAAGATGATCGGCTGTGGTTCTGTGAACAGCTATCTCCTGTCTCTTGCACAGGGTTGGGGAAGCAAGGAAGAAGGGTTGGGTCTATTTTCATGTGTCATGGCAAACGAGACTACCCAAGATGATGGGCTGAATTTGTTCCCATCTGATGTAGAAAATGATTCTGACAAATCTCAGCACCGAATAGGCTCTACACTTTATTTTGAATTGCATGGGAATGCCCAAAGTACAGAGGAGAGCAGTAGCAATGTAAATAGTAACTCCAGTTTGGGGGTTATAAACATGCCAGATATGCATATGCGGAAGGAGGATGATTTAAAGCTGATGAAACAGTGTATAGAGGACTACAGGGTACCGCCTGAGATTCGGTTCTCACTCCTGACAAGAATCAGATATGCTCGTGCCTTCCGTTCACCAAGAATATGCAGGTTGTACAGCAGGATTTGCCTTCTAGCATTTATTGTGCTTGTTCAATCTAGTGATGCGCATGAAGAACTTGTATCCTTCTTTGCTAATGAGCCAGAGTATACTAATGAACTGATTAGAATCGTGCGATCAGAAGATTCTGTTTCTGGAACAATCAGAACACATGCAATGCTTGCTCTGGGAGCTCAGTTAGCTGCATATTCTGCATCTCATGAGCGGGCGCGAATTTTGAGTGGATCTAGTATCAGTTTTGCAGGAGGGAATCGTATGATACTTCTGAATGTACTCCAGAGAGCTGTTTTATCACTTAAAACCTCCAATGACCCAACTTCTCTGGCTTTTGTTGAAGCTCTGCTTCAGTTCTATTTGCTCCATGTGGTTTCGTCGTCCACTACAGGGAGCAATATAAGAGGGTCAGGCATGGTTCCAACATTTTTGCCTCTATTGGAGGATTCTGATCCCTTGCACTTGCATCTAGTCTGCTTTGCTGTGAAAACTCTGCAAAAGCTCATGGATTACAGTAGTTCAGCTGTGTCTCTCTTTAAAGAGTTAGGTGGAGTTGAACTGTTGGCTCAGAGACTACAGATAGAGGTGCATAGGGTGATAGGTTTGGCTGGTGATAGTGACAATTCAATGGTCATTGGTGAGAGCTCTAGATGTAATGAGGACCAGTTGTACTCCCAGAAGAGGCTCATTAAAGCGTCTTTGAAGGCACTTGGGTCTGCTTCATATGCTGCTGGCAATAACACCAGATTTCAGAATCCTCATGATAGTTCTTTACCTGAGACACTTTCTCTGATCTTTGGGAATGTTGAGAAATTTGGAGGTGACATTTATCACTCTGCTGTGACTGTTCTGAGTGAAACGATACACAAAGACCCAACATGTTATTCTGCTTTGCATGACATGGGTCTTCCAGATGCTTTCATATCTTCAGTTGTTGCTGGGGTTCTTCCATCCGCAAAGGCACTCCAGTGTGTGCCTAATGGTCTTGGTGCTATTTGTCTCAACGCCAAAGGTTTGGAGGCTGTGAAGGAAAAGTTGGCCTTACGGTTTCTTGTTGACATCTTCACCAGCAAGAAGTATGTAGTAGCAGTGAATGGAGCTATTGTCCATTTGACAAATGCTGTGGAAGAGCTTTTGCGCCATGTATCGTCTCTAAGAAGTTTTGGTGTTGACATTATGATTGAAATTATTGAAAAAATATCGTCCTTCACCAATAACAACAATACAGGGCTAGTAGGAAAGGCAAGTGGGAGTGGGAGTGCTTCTATGGAAATGGATTCAGACGACAAGGAACAGCCTCTAGTGGGTGCAGTTGATTCGGCTGCAGATGTTATCAGTAATGATCAGTTCATTCAATTATCTATTTTCCATTTGATGGTACTTGTCCACAGAACAATGGAGAATGCTGAAATATGTCGGTTATTTGTTGAAAAGTCTGGAATTGATGCCTTACTGAAGCTTTTGTTACAGCCGACTGTTGTACAGTCATCTGACGGAATGTCTATTGCTCTGCATAGTACCATGGTTTTCAAAGATTTCACTCAAAATCACTCTGCTGCACTTGCCCGTGCATTTTGCTCTTCCCTTAGGAGCCACCTAAAGAAAGCTTTGTTGGAATTTGGTGCGGTTTCGGGGTCTTTCTTACTGGAACCTAAGATGACTTCAGATGGTGGGATCTTTCCTTCACTGTTTCTTGTTGAGTTCCTTTTGTTTATTGCTGCCTCAAAAGAAAACCGCTGGGTAACTGCATTGCTTACAGAACTTGGAAATGATAGCAAGGATGTTCTGGAAGATATCGGGCATGTCCATCGAGAAGTTCTATGGCAGATTGCTCTTCTAGAAGATACTAAGTCTGAAATGGAGGATGAAAATGCTGGATCTACCACTGAGTCGCAACAATCAGAAATGAATGCAAGTGATTCTGAAGAGCAGAGGTTCAACTCTTTTAGGCAGTTGCTTGATCCATTGATGAGAAGAAGGCAATCTGGATGGAGCATTGAATCACAATTTCTTGATCTTATTAACCTGTATCGTGATCTCGGTCGCGCCACTAGTTCTCAAAGAACAAATTCTGATGGTTCTTCAAATCTGCGGATTGGATCTAGTCATCATTCTGGTTCTTCAGATGCTGGTAGGAGGGACTATGACCAGCAGAGCTCCTATTATACTTCTTGCTGTGACATGGTAAGATCACTTTCTTTTCACATTAGTCATTTGTTTCAAGAGCTGGGAAAGGTCATGTACCAACCGTCTCGTCGACGAGATGATGCTGTTAATGTTTCCGCTGCTGCAAAATCTGTGGCGTCTACTTTTGCATCTATTGCATTGGATCACATGGGTTTTGGGGGGCATGCAAGCTCTTCTGGATCAGAGGTGTCTATATCAGCAAAATGTCGTTACTTTGGTAAAGTTATTGATTTCATTGATATCAGTCTACTGGAGAGACCAGATTCATGTAACTCTGTTTTCCTCAATTGCTTGTATGGACATGGAGTCATCCAGTCAGTTCTGACGACATTTGAAGCTACTAGTCAATTGCTCTTCACAGTAAATAGGGCTCCTGCATCTCCCATGGAAACTGATGATGGGAACTCCAAGCAGGATGAAAGGGAAGATAGTGACCATTCATGGATTTATGGTCCGTTAGCCAGCTATGGCAAACTTATGGACCACCTGGTAACATCGTCTTTCATATTATCTCCTTTTACAAAACAGTTGCTTGCACAGCCCCTTGTAAATGGAACTATTCCTTTCCCACGTGATGCTGAGACTTTTGTTAAGGTCCTCCAATCCATGGTGCTGAAGGCAGTGCTTCCTGTCTGGACTCATCCCCAATTTGTCGACTGTAGTTATGATTTTATTACTACAGTTATTTCTATAATTAGGCATATATACTCTGGGGTTGAAGTAAAGAATGTGATTAGCAGTTCCAGTGCCCGTATTGCTGGTCCCCCTCCTAATGAGACAACTATATCGACAATTGTAGAGATGGGCTTCTCCAGGTCCAGGGCAGAAGAAGCTTTAAGACAGGTCGGATCCAACAGTGTGGAGTTGGCTATGGAGTGGTTGTTCTCACATCCAGAGGAAGTTCAAGAAGATGATGAACTTGCTCGTGCACTTGCCATGTCTTTGGGTAATTCAGAGTCTGACACTAAGGAAGCTGGTGCAATGGAAAGTGCGCCAGAAGAAGAAAATGTTAAACTTCCTCCCGTTGAGGAGTTGTTGTCGACATGCACAAAGCTTTTACAGATGAAGGAACCTCTAGCTTTTCCAGTGCGAGACCTGCTTGTGATGATATGCTCCCAAAATGACGGTCAATGTAGGCCTAATATCATATCATTCATTGTTGACCGTGTCAAAGAAACAAGTTTGAACTCTGACAGTGGAAACAGTACTTTGCTATCTGCTCTCTTTCATGTTCTTGCTTTAATTCTTCACGAAGATGCAGTTTCAAGAGAAATAGCCTCGAAGAATGGATTTGTGAAAATTGCTTCAGATTTACTTTCACAATGGGATTCTGGTTCAACAGGCATAGCAAAACGAGAAGTGCCCAAGTGGGTAACAACTGCATTTCTTGCTATAGATCGGCTGTTACAGGTTGATCAAAAATTGAATTCTGAAATTGCTGAGCAGTTGAAGAGAGATGCTGTTAGTAGCCAGCAAACATCTATTACTATTGATGAGGACAAGCAAAATAAGTTGCAGTCTGCATTGGGATTATCTTCAAAGCACATAGAAATTAAGGAGCAGAAGAGGCTTATTGAGATTGCTTGTTCCTGTATCAGGAATCAGCTTCCTTCTGATACAATGCATGCAGTTCTGCAGTTGTGCTCTACTCTCACCAAAACACATACAGTTGCTATTAGTTTTCTTGATACTGGGGGTTTAAGTTTGCTACTCTCATTGCCAACAAGTAGTCTATTTTCTGGTTTTGACAATATCGCTGCTACCATCATCCGTCATGTTCTTGAGGATCCTCAAACCCTTCAGCAGGCAATGGAATTTGAAATAAGGCACAACCTTGTGGCTGCTGCCAACAGACATTCGAATGGGAGGGTTTCTCCTCGCAATTTTCTTGCAAGTTTAAGCTCTGCCATTTCCAGGGATCCAGTGATATTCATGCGAGCTGCTCAGTCTATTTGTCAAGTGGAGATGGTTGGTGAGAGGCCTTGTATTGTTTTGCTGAAAGAGCGTGACAAAGATAAAACCAAAGAAAAAGAAAAAGAGAAGGATAAATCATCAGACAAGGAGAAAACACAGATTTCAGATGGGAAAACTGCTCTGGGTAATACTAATCCATTACCTTCTGGGAATGCACAAGGCAAGGTTCATGATACAAACTCGAAGAGTGGTAAAGCCCATCGGAAATATCCCCTGAGTTTTGTGAGTGTGATTGAGCTTCTTCTTGATTCTGTCTGTACTTACGTACCTCCCTCGAAAGATAATCTTGTTGTTGATGTGCTCCATGATACCCCGTCATCAACTGACATGGACATTGATGTCGCTGCTGTCAAAGGAAAAGGAAAAGCTGTTGCCTCTTCTTCTGAAGATGGTGGAGCTGGGACCCAAGAAGCTTCTGCATTACTTGCAAAGGTTGTATTTATTTTGAAGCTTCTGACAGAGATTCTAGCAATGTATGCTTCGTCTGCCCATGTTCTACTTCGGAAAGATGCTGAAATTAGTAGTTGCAGGACTCCTAATCAAAAGGGTTCTTCTGCTGTATGCACTGGTGGAATATTTCACCATGTTCTTCACAAGTTCATTCCATATTCGCGGAGTGCCAAGAAGGAAAAGAAAGCAGATGGTGATTGGAAGCACAAGTTAGCAAGCAGGGCGAGCCAGTTTTTGGTTGCATCGTGTGTTCGTTCTTTTGAGGCAAGGAAAAGGATTTTTACGGAAATCAGTTTTATTTTTAATGATTTTGTGGACTCATGTAATGGCTTTCGACCACCTGAAAATGACATACAAGCTTTTGCTGATCTGCTTAATGATGTTCTGGCTGCGCGCACACCTACTGGTTCATACATCTCTGCTGAAGCATCTGCCACTTTTATAGATGTTGGTCTGGTTGGATCATTGACTCGAACCCTCCAAGTGCTTGACCTGGACCATGCTGACTCACCTAAAGTTGTTACAGGTCTGATCAAAGCTCTAGAATTGGTAACCAAGGAACATGTGCATTTGGCTGATTCGAATGCTGGTAAGGGCGACAGTTCTACAAAACCTGCTGATCAATCTGGCAGGGCAGATAATGTTAGTGGTGGATCCCAGTCCCTGGAGACACCGTCCCAATCCCATCACAATTCTGCTCCAGCTGAGCACACTGGGTCTTTTATTAATGTTCAATCTTTTGGTGGATCTGAGGCAGTCACAGATGATATGGAACACGACCAAGATCTTGAAGGAGGTTTTGCTGCTGCTAATGCAGATGAGTATATGCATGAAATTTCAGAGGATACTCGGGTTCTGGAAAACGGCATTGATACTATGGGTATACGGTTTGAAATTCAGCCCCATGAGCAAGAAAATCTGGATGATGATGATGATGATGATGAAGATATGTCTGAGGATGATGGAGACGAAGTGGATGAAGATGAAGATGAAGATGATGAGGAGCATAATGATCTGGAAGATGAAGTCCATCACTTGCCACACCCTGACACTGATCAAGATGATCACGAGATTGATGATGAAGACTTTGATGAAGAAGTGTTAGAGGAAGACGATGAGGATGAAGAGGATGAGGAGGACGGAGTTATTCTGAGGCTGGAGGAAGGCATAAATGGGATTAATGTTTTTGACCATATTGAAGTTTTTGGAAGAGAGCATGGTTTCCCTAATGAAGCACTTCATGTGATGCCAGTAGAAGTTTTTGGGTCAAGACGTCAAGGGCGCACTACTTCTATTTACAGTCTTTTGGGGAGAACAGGTGAGAATGCGGCGCCCTCAAGGCATCCTCTTTTGGTTGGACCTTTGTCTCTGCATTCAGCTCCTCCCAGGCAATCAGGTAAAAATCCTTGATGCTTTTGATGTGTTTTAGCTTTTAATTTTTTTTTATTAACTTTTTTGATGGTTGTTCGTGACTTGCAGATAATTCTCGTGATGGGATCATACCAGAGAGGAACTCAGAGATCACCTCATCAAGATTGGACAGTATTTTCCGATCACTGAGGAATGGGCGCCATGGACACCGTCTGAATTTGTGGATGGATGATAACCAGCAAGGTGGTGGATCAAATGCCGGTGTAGTACCCCAAGGACTTGAGGAGTTGCTTGTTTCCCAATTGAGGCGACCAACACCTGAAAAGACATCTGAAGAGATTACAACACCAGTGAATTCTCAGAACAAAGAAGTAGTTGAGTTACAAGATTCGGATGCAGCTGTAAGGCCTGAAAGGCCTGTTGAAAACGATATAAATAATGAAAGTGCTAATGTGCCTGCTCCTGATACAATGGTTAACTCTGACAATGCTGATTTGACACCACCAACAGTGAGTGAATCTTTACAAGAAATGGACATGTCTGGCACGCATCAGCAGTCTGTTGAGATGCAGTTTGAACACACTGATGCAGCTGTGCGGGATGTAGAAGCTGTGAGCCAAGAAAGTGGAGGAAGTGGAGCCACTTTAGGGGAGAGCCTTCGTAGCCTTGATGTTGAAATTGGGAGTGCTGATGGTCATGATGATGGTGCAGATAGGCAAGGATCCTCAGATAGAATGCCGCTTGGTGATTCTCAGGCAAATCGAGTGAGGAGAACAAACATATCTTTTGGGAATTCTGCATCTGTAAGTGCTAGAGATGTTTCACTGCATAGTGTAACTGAGGTGTCAGAAAATTCTAGCCGGGAAGCAGATCAGGACGGCCCGGCTGCAGAACAACAACTTAATAGTGATGCTGGTTCTGGGGCAATTGATCCTGCTTTCTTGGATGCTCTTCCAGAAGAGTTGCGAGCTGAAGTCCTCTCGGCACAACAGGGTCAAGTAGCTCCACAGTCGGCCTCAGAGCCACCAAATGCTGGTGATATTGATCCAGAATTCCTTGCTGCCCTTCCTCCCGATATCAGAGCTGAAGTTTTAGCTCAACAGCAAGCCCAAAGGGTACATCAGTCTCAGGAACTGGAAGGTCAACCAGTAGAAATGGACACTGTTTCAATAATTGCAACCTTCCCCTCAGAATTGCGAGAAGAGGTACATTGTTTATCAGGTTGTAGGCATTTTGTATTAAATGTACATTTAATTTTTTTTTTGAATAAATGTATATTTCCCTGTTCAGGTTCTGTTAACTTCATCTGATGCTATACTTGCCAATCTTACACCGGCTCTAGTTGCGGAGGCAAACATGTTGCGTGAAAGATTTGCCAATCGTTATAATCGTACCCTATTTGGTATGTATCCTAGAAACCGTAGGGGTGAGACCTCAAGACCTGGCATTGGATCCAGCCTGGATAGAATCGGTGGAGGTCTTGCCTCACGTAGGCCTATCAGTGCTAAGGTAGTTGAAGCTGAAGGAGCTCCTTTAGTCAATGCGGAAGCTCTGCATGCTATCATTCGGGTGCTTCGTGTGTTTCAGGTAGGTAGTCATGAGTTTTTATGATTTTTCATTGATTTTTAATTCCCTTATTATGTGAAACGTGATGGATGTAATCTTGCAGCCTCTGTATAAAGGTCAGCTGCAGAAGCTTCTGTTGAATTTATGTGCTCACGTTGAAAGCAGAAATGCTGTTGTGAGAATTCTGATGGGCATACTCATGCTTGATACAAAAAAGCCTGGGAATCACTCGAGCGATATCAAAACATCATATCGGCTTTATGGTTGCCAGGGAAATGTTATGTATTCACGCGCCTCAGCTAAAGATGGTAAGATATTGTTTATGACATACGTATTAGAGAATTGAGTTACATGTTAATTGTATCGATGCATCAATTGGTAATTAGGAATGAAATGAAGTATTATTAAAAACTGACTTTTCACTAGCTTTGTTTCTGTTAGAATGTCATGACATGGATTCTTTTTTTGTTTTTGTTTGGATTACATGCATGAAGTTTTTAGAGGCAAATATGCATATACTTTTCAAATTTGCTCGTCAAGGGGGTCATTGATTTTTTCATTTTCACTATTTGAGAGTATTACACAATAAATGGTTTGTAAGACGAGACTAGCAAAAGATTAGTTATTATATAAACATTTACCATATGACGTTTCAGATTTACTTTTGCTAGCTTCTGGTTGAGTTAGTTTCAGGGCCCTAACATCTTGCCTTTTATGATACAGGAGTTCCGCCATTGTTATCTCGCCGCATTCTGGAAACTCTGACATATTTGGCCCGGCATCATCCGAATGTGGCAAAGATTTTGCTTCATTTAAGGTTGCCTCATTCCGCGTCTCAAGAAAGAGAGAACAGTGACAGGGATCGTGGAAAAGCTGTGATGGTTGTGGAGGAGAACGGTCAAAATAATAGTCATAATCAGGAAGGATATCTGTCCATAGCCTTGCTTTTGAGCCTCTTGAATCAACCACTCTATTTGATGAGAAGTATAGCTCATCTAGAACAGGTTGGATTATAGAGATATTTAGTTTCGTTTCTCTTTCTGGGCTTTATATTTCTATATAAGTGGATTGTCTTGGATTTACATTCTTCTGTGGTCATTTTACAGCTACTTAACTTATTGGATGTCATCATTGATAATGCTGAAAGAAAGTTACCGGAAAAATCTGGGGTTTCTATTACTGAACAACCCTATGTTCTTCAAGTTTCGACTTCTGATGCTGAGATGAATACAGAGCCGGGTGGCACGTCTGTAGATGGTGGAACGCAAAGTAACGTTGTTGATTCCTCGAAACCCTCCACTTCTGGTGCAGATGATGAATGCCATACTGAAAGTGTTTTGCTGAATCTGCCACAAACCGAACTTCGCCTTCTATGTTCATTGCTTGCACGAGAAGGGTATAACATTAATTTTATTAATATGCTAACAGTATAATCATATATCTCATTTGTTTGTTTGCAAAATTGATTTACTTTATATGATCAAGTACTGCAACTTATCTAAGGATAACGACGTTGCTTTTACTATTGATTAATTGGTCATATAGCTGCTATGGAATTTTTTATTTCCGTGCACTTTGGGTATTTGACATATTTCTTTTTTGCTGCAGGCTTTCAGATAATGCATATACTCTTGTGGCCGAGGTAATGAAGAAGTTGGTGGCAATTGTCCCTACACATTCCAACCTGTTTATAACAGAACTAGCAGATGCTGTTAGAAATTTGACTAGATCTGCCATGGATGAGTTGCGAAAGTTTGGTGAAGCAGTGAAAGAGCTCCTAAGTACCAAGTCTTCTGATGGTGCTGCTATTTTAAGAGTTTTGCAGGCGTTAAGCTCCCTGGTTGCCTCACTGATTGAGAAAGAGAAGGATCCACAGATTCTTAAAGACAAGGGGCACACTACTCTTTCTCAGGTTTGGGATATCAATGCAGCTTTGGAGCCTTTGTGGCTTGAGTTGAGCAGTTGCATAAGTAAGATAGAAAGCTATTCAGAAACTACCCCTGATGTGTTGACTTCATATAGAGCTTCCTCATCTAAACCATCTGGTGTAATTCCTCCCCTACCTGCTGGGACTCAAAACATTCTGCCATACATAGAGTCTTTCTTTGTGGTTTGTGAGAAATTGCATCCTGGGCAGCCAGGCCCTGGTAACGACTTCAGCGTTGCTGCAGTTTCTGAGGTTGAGGATGCCAGTACATCTGCTAGCTTGCAGAAAACCTCAACTCCCATTGTGAAAGTGGATGAGAAACATGTTGCTTTTATGAAGTTCTCAGAGAAACATAGGAAGCTGCTAAATGCTTTCATCCGTCAAAATCCTGGTTTGCTAGAAAAGTCTTTCTCGCTGATGCTGAAGGTTCCTCGCTTTATTGATTTTGACAACAAACGTGCTCACTTCAGGTCAAAGATTAAGCATCAACATGATCATCATCACAATCCTCTAAGAATATCTGTAAGAAGAGCATACATTCTTGAAGATTCATATAACCAGCTTCGCATGAGGTCAACTCAAGATTTGAAGGGAAGATTGACTGTTCATTTTCAAGGAGAGGAAGGAATTGATGCTGGTGGACTCACAAGGGAGTGGTATCAGTTGCTGTCCAGGGTTATCTTTGACAAGGGGGCACTGCTATTTACAACAGTAGGCAATGAATCAACCTTTCAACCAAACCCCAACTCTGTTTACCAAACAGAACATCTTTCATATTTCAAGTTTGTTGGGCGAGTGGTAAGTACAATAATTTCTCAGGGTCTTGGCTGGTTCTGAGGTTTATTTGATTTGCTAGATGTTCATTCATTTCTTTACTTTTATAGGTTGGGAAAGCACTTTTCGATGGTCAATTATTGGATGTCCATTTTACACGATCCTTCTACAAGCACATTTTGGGGGCAAAGGTGACTTATCATGATATTGAGGCCATTGATCCTGATTACTTTAAAAATCTTAAGTGGATGCTCGAGGTATGCAGAATACATTTAGCTTGGACTCTCTCCCTCCCTCCCTCCCTCTCGCAAATACAATATTATGTGATTAACTGTCCTTTTTCTTCTGTTATGTGCAGAATGATATAAGTGATGTTCTAGACCTTACTTTCAGCATTGATGCTGATGAGGAGAAACTTATACTATATGAAAGAACAGAAGTAATGCAATTTCCCTTCTCCTTAAACACAATTTTTTGCCCCTACACAACGTCTTTGTATTAATTTTGTTGAGCATAATGCAGGTAACTG
This sequence comes from Potentilla sterilis, assembly GCA_963682095.1. NCBI lineage: Eukaryota > Viridiplantae > Streptophyta > Magnoliopsida > Rosales > Rosaceae > Potentilla > Potentilla sterilis. The sequence goes on from OY821765.1 coordinate 2,976,391, forward strand.
ACTATGAACTGATTCCTGGAGGCCAAAACATTAAAGTTACAGAAGAAAATAAGCACCAATATGTTGACTTAGTTGCGGAGCATCGATTAACAACTGCTATTCGTCCTCAGATAAATGCCTTTTTGGAAGGATTCTCTGAATTAATTCCTAGGGAATTAATATCCATTTTCAATGACAAGGAACTGGAACTATTGATTAGTGGGCTTCCAGATATAGACTGTGAGTTCTTTATGAGAGCTACTCTTAATGTTTAACCTTCTATATTTCAGGTCGTGCAATTCTCAACAATTTATGTTTCTTTGTGTTTCAGTGGATGACATGAGGGCAAATACTGAATATTCTGGTTACAGCCCTGGATCTCCCGTGATACAGTGGTTTTGGGAGGTTGTTCAAGCTCTTAGCAAAGAGGATAAAGCTCGTCTATTGCAGTTTGTGACTGGTACCTCAAAGGTATGGGCCTGCATTCTGTCTTTGTTTACTTTAATCCACGCCTTAGAGAATATATTTGAATTGTTTTCTAGGTTCTTTTTTCTGCTTTACATATACATCTAGGGCCTTGATTTGAAATTCATGTGCTGTTGCGATTTCATTAGCTGCATCATGATTTTCTATCACTTGTGCGCATTGAGATGTATAATGTATTGAGCAATTTTTTTATATGCTTTTTGTCATTATGTCCAGGTACCTTTAGAAGGTTTTAGTGCACTTCAGGGGATTTCAGGCTCACAGAAGTTCCAGATACACAAAGCGTATGGAAGCCCTGATCACTTGCCATCTGCACATACTTGGTAACTTGTTCCCCCATCTCAGTTCTTTTCTTTACTCTGCAAATATAGTATATTGTTTAGTTCCATGTTATCATGGCTTACGGTGGAATTTCTTGTTATGCAGTTTCAATCAACTGGATTTACCGGAGTATCCTTCTAAGCAACATCTTGAAGAGAGATTGCTTCTTGCGATTCACGAAGCCAACGAGGGATTTGGTTTTGGTTAAGAACGTAGAAGTGGTCGCCACCATGTAGATAATATAAATCATGGGAAGGGGAGTGGTAAAGGGGCGTATGAGATTTTGCGTTTTTGTTTATACATTATAAAACTGTACAGTTGCTTTTTTCAATGAAAAGTGCTGTTGGCAGTTATTTTTTGCCAATTTGCTTTTATTTCAGTTTGATCATCTCTATATAGCCTTAATGTAATCATTTGATTTCTCTGCTAAGCATTTTTCTGCTATCAGAGTTAGATGACTTCATATCTATTTTCATTGCCATTGATCAAATGTATGTTTGGGTTTTGGTGGAATGGAATATTGGGTTTTGGGTGCAGGTAAAAACTAGGAGGTAAAGAAAGAATTGTTAACAATGAAATCTCAGATCTTCATTGTTCAAAGGCAAAACTTCAAACGTTTTGAGATTCTTTTTTATTTGATTCTCTCTGCTCCTTGATACGTTTAATTTTACAATTTACGTATTAAGTCTGAACCTTATCTACTTCACTGTTCAAGGAAATTGTGCATTGGCTTCCACTTAGAGATCCGTAGAATTGCAGCCAATCTGTACCAAGTGCACGTATTGGAAAATAGAAAAATTCTAGCCTACTAGCCCCCTCCACTGATCTTATATGCCAAAAAAAAAAAAAACAGAAAAATTTACAGTAGCTATCGTTGTGGTTCTGTAGTCTCAAATGGAGGAAGGCTCTCGTAATCAAGTGCCATCGCTCTATGTAATCCCTAAGCAAACGAATTGCATTTCTCAATCAGTTACATAAAGGTTGAGACAAACACGGAGATAGTGTAAACTAGCATGAGGCTTCGCTTTTATCTTAACCAGATCCTTGATTTGACTGCTGGAACCTGATCACTTCTGTTGTTAGGGAATGCTTTTTGAGTAGTAGTTGCTGGTTTTATACTTCTTGTGATCCTAGCCAATGCTTTATGCGTACCAGACTTTCCTCTATTTGGTTCAGCTGAAAACATCTTCCTATCAGTCAATGTAGCAGGCAGTATGAAATTGTTCTCATGTTCTTTGCTTCGGAACTCTCTTTTTCTTCTAATCTCGTGAAGCGATTCAGGAACTTTGAGCAGGGCAGACCCATTGTCCGTCATTTGGTTACAATAGCTGAAGCTCCTCTGACTCGGGGGATTGAACTCGCCAACAGTCTCATGTCTCGAACATGTTTGATTCGGGGTGGCTTCTGAGTTCTCTGTAGAAAATGCTAATGATGCATGTTCTTGCTCTTGCTGTCTCAACTTTTCTTCAAGCTCTTTTACCTGAAAATACCGTGAAAATAATTAGTACATCTGCCATCTCTTAGTCTATGCACAACGGAACTTGTAGTATGAACCTTTTGTTGCAGCAACTGGAACCCTTGGTTGTTTTCTTTCATTGCCAACTTTTCTTCAAGCTCCTGAATCTGACATTACGGCAAGCAGTAGATCAGAAATTGTAGTCAATTTGCAGATGTGGTCACATGGAAGACTGCTTTCTCTTTGTCTGTGAGATATTGACACCTAGCAATTACATTAAATAAGTTGAACAATATGACATGAAATACATGGCATTGATTAAAATTTTATAGATATATATATATGCATGAAAAACCAAAATTTTAGGTGTCAAAGAGTGAGTGATCATTTACATTTGCATATAAGCATTTAAGTCGATCCACTTAATTCAAGTAGGTTTACATGAGTAACGTACTTTCCATGATCTGTGTCATTAATTATTAAGGTAGTGAAGGTGACATTGTCCAGTAAGTGCAAAAATAATCAAGAAGGACAAGATCATTTAGCTGAATCAACGGTTGTTAGTATGGTAATTCAGATTCTTCAACGTTGAGGAAGGAAACAACAAGGAGCACTGAAAGGCCTGAAACTATCTTCTTTTTTAGTAAGTCAAAAGACCCAAAGCCTGAAACTATCTTTGATAATTTGTATAGTTGTCCCAAGAATTTTGAATGACAATTACCTTCCATTGAGCTACTGCTGAATGATGCTCAAACTCTCGAGTTCTTGCTTTTAGCTTGTTCTCAAGGTCTTTCACCTGTGTAGAATAAGCAAGAAGTCAAAATCAACCACTGTTAACAAGTACCATAACTATCAGCAATTATTTTGGGATCCAGTACGTACTGCCCTTTCAAATGATATGATTATCATCTTCTGGCTTTTGAAATCTAACTCTTCAAGGGTCATTTATTCTAGAAAAGTGCGAGTTAGAACTTTTAGTTTTATAAATATTTTTCAGTTCTGCAGACCTTGTTTTGAAGAATCGTGGGATATACATGCTCACGTTCTTTCTGCTTGTTCTCAAGCTCTTTGACCTTAAAAGAAAAAGTAGAAGTAAGATGTTAGGCAACATAGTTTTATTGTGTAAAACAAAACAAAAGGAATTTAACGTCAATCATGTACCAAGCCACCTTTTTTTGAAGATCCAAGCAGGCTTCTGCCTTTTCATTTGCTTGTAGCAACTGATTTTCCAGTCGTCTGGATAAATCGATCTTCAAAGCAATTTGATTTTCAAGTTCATCGATCTTATCTTGTTGACTTCTACACATTTGATAATCACCTTTCGCCTTTCCTTCTAGATTCTGAAAGTTTTCTTCTAATTTTAGGAAAGCATCCTCTTTAGATCTTATCTCTTGCTTTAGCTTGTCAATCTAAAAATATAATCAGGAAGAAAACAAAATCAGCAATCTATGAAGTCTTGCTTTAGTTTATGCAGATGCTGAAGGGAGAGTAAAAAAGTCTTAACTTAGGCGTCTTTAAGTAATGCAGGCCCTTAATAGGATCTAGACTGGAGAGTTAGGAATAGCTAAAAGGGACTGAAAACTGGAACCTTAAGCTAGATTGAATGAGCTGCTTTAGATTGAACTTCAAAAACTGAAAAACTACAACTACTCCTATTTAATACTTCAGACCCAACTACCAATAATAAATACACCTAACTCCAGAACCCTCCAGCTAAAGACTACACATAACACAAGAGAATAAAGATAAAGACTGACACAAGATAAGAAAACAATATTTAATGAAACTCTGGACCCTAGGAATACTTTTGAGTTTCTCTACATATATACTGACTGCACATACGCCACTGTCCCGTTTCCTTCTTTGGAACCATGACTACGTGATAAAATAGTTTGAGGTTCCAATCCAAAACCAATTGACATTGGAAGGAGTAGCCCAAACCCTTATAAAACTACATGCTAAGTCCCATTTTTCCATGTGGGATTTATGTCTCAACACTACATTGGCCAACCACGGGGGTACTGGACCTCCCGGATTTATGTCTTAAGATGCTAGCGGTTCATTATCTTGGGGCAGCTTGTTTCTTCCTCTGTTCTGCCCCTTGTATGCATCTTGAAACATGACGTTGACTGAAGCTCTGGTGTCAATCAGCATCATGATGGTTATCCAGTGATCTATTTGAACAGTGATAAGGAAAGGGTGGTCATCGTGGGGTTGTACCATATCCTTTGACTCCTCTTTCTCGTAAAACATTACGGGCTTCCAACTAGTTTTAACCGCTTGGCCACTTTCACCTCCTTGCCTCTTATGGATCTAAGACACTGCTTCTTTGCCATATCGGTAAGCTGGTCCATGTGAGCTCCTCCATGAATCATATTTAGGCTCTCGTGCACATTGATTCGGCCATGACCGTAGGAATCTATGAAACAATAAACCTTCCGGGCGACTCCTTTTTACTATTGTAGCTTGCCAATCTTAACTAACTCCTCTACTGTCGTTTTCAAGCCAATACAGTCGTTGGTCCGGTGGGTGGCTTCATCGTGGTAGGAGCAGTACTTACCAGTTTGTTCCCTGGTGAGGTTGTCTTTTGGGAACCTCTTTTCTGCCGGCTCAGGAATGACATTCTTGTCTCATTCAATATACTTTCATATGAGGCGGTCAGAGTATTGAAAACCTTGTTCCGCCTCACTGGCCTGGGTGCAGAAGGTCATTCCTGCTGATAGTTGGAGGGTCTTCCTCCCCCCTGCGGGCTCTCGTAGCCTCCCTTGCATTGCTTCTATTTTTTCCAGTCTTTTGCCTTATTGTTGGGCGAAAACCCCTTATCTTGATTTTGGTGCCAACCCCTATTGTCCTGTTGGGTTGGTGATGGCTCATCGGATTTTCTTTTTGGCTGTCGTCTACCGTAGGTTTCTTGCTCCGCCTGCGCGTGCCTTACCGCCATTGCTGTGAATTCATCATATCGCACGGTGTAAAGAAATTTCTCAGGCCATCTATGCAATTCTCTTGTCCAAATTCCTCACTCCCGCTGTGGCGGTTCGTCAGCGGTTGATAAACGCTCTTAGTCCCTCGTCATTTGTTAATTTGCAGTTGAAGAGGACTGTTGACATTTGGGCCCCCTCAACTCTCAGAATAAACCGGCTGACGAACTTATCCGCCAGCTGCTCTAAAGATTCTATTGAGTTGGTCAGCAACTCGTAAAACCAGCTTAACGCCTTCCCTAGCAGCGTTTCCTGGAACATGTTACGCCTTCCCTTGGTGCTAGTCTGGGACCTGAAGCTGTCCAAGTGTTGGAATGGGCAGCTGATCCTTGCGTATGTCATTTTCAGCGATATTTGTGAGCTTGCCCGCACTAATTCGATCACTTGGGGGGAGAACGGTCCGGCTTATTCGTTGAAATGCGCACTCATCAGTGGTCTGGCTGATTTCTGCTCCTTTGCCTCCATCTGGGCCTTCATATCAGATATCGAGGCGGATAGTATTTGGACTGGCCGAGCGGTCGGGCTCAATGGTGCAGGTGGATTCCCGACCTTTCTCATGACTTCCGAGAATAGTTCTACCTCAATATTGACTGTCTTTCTCTTCCTATTGATTGCCCTATCTTCGTGTGTGGAAACTCCACGGGCGCCTTACCATTTTCCCTGTTTGTTGCTTCTACTGACCCAAGGCTCTCTACGGTCTCGGGTTGTACAACGAGCGCTTAAGGTTTAGGGTTTAGGGACTAAACCCTATACTTTCTACGGTCTCGGGTTGTACAACGAGCGCTCTCGCCAGAGTGGCATTTTGCTCTTGTCTGCGCTCCAAAGTGGCCAACAGCGCGGCGTTCTCTTCCCCCATCTCTCTAAACTTGGTCTTCGCCTCCATCACATCCTCCCGCTCTAGGTTATCGACCTCAACCCGATCACTATCATCGGTCAACCTTTCCCGCCTGCCACTCGAACCGGTAGTGGGAGTAAACTCTAGGGCTCTTTGGACTTCTTCCGAGCCTCTTCCTACGACCTGGCTTTCTAGATCTCCGGTCATACTTACGGACGTGGCTTTTACGTATAGCTTCACATATGGCACCAAATGGATGAGATTTTCTATAAGCTCAATGTTCCCATTCTCCCGTAGACTCACAGATACCAGGTGGGATCTTCTATAAGCTCAATGTTCCCATTCTCCCATAGACGATCTAAACTCCTGCTAATTAGGAAAGACCGACGGGGACCGGTCGATTCCACTCCGATGCTTAAGTTAGTACCGCTGGGATTCGAATATAAGCAATAAGTGGAAGTAGGATGATTGGTTGATTACCATTTAATGAAGGTGGTTGGGCCAATATATGAGCTCCTAGCTTCACTGGCTGAGCTCATCCCTCGATGTGGGACTGGTGGTTTCTTCTACTTTCTTGGAATTCTCCCATCAGCTCACGGGCCTTTATTTGACACTCGACTACTCGATTTTGGGCCTGCTTTCCCAGCCATAGCACTGGTCTGTGGGCCTCGGTAGACTATCAGTTGCTATCGTCAACAACCTCCTCTCTCATACTGCCAAGGTCTCCCAAGAAGAACATGGCAAGCATCCATTAAAACAATATCACACCAAACTTCATCCATATATTTATTACCAATGGAGAATGATACTAGGCAAGGAGTATCAACAATTACTTCATTACCCTTCTTGAACCAAGAGAGCTTGTAAGGGCATCTGCAACTCTATAAATTTAGGGTCTTAAAAAAATATGGGCTCCAGATGCTTTCCGAAACTGTGCAATTCCTACAAGTCTCAATCATACTATTATTGCCTTGATTCCCAAAATTGAAGGTCTTCAACATATGGCTAATTTCAGGCCAATCAGTCTTTGTTCCTCCATTTATAAAGTTATTTCAAAGATCATTGTTGCTAGAATCAGGCCCCTTATGCAACAGCTTGTTAGTCCTAATCAGGTCAGCTATATCCCTGGAAGGCATATTTCTGATAATGTGTTGATTGCTCAGGAGCTTCTGTTTAAGTTTAAGAATTCCAATGGAAAACTTGGTTTTTTTGCTTGGAAAGTTGATTTATCCAAAGCCTATGACAGATTAAGTTGGAGTTTTATGAGGCTAAATTTCCTAAACCTTTGGTTCAGCTTATTATGCACTGTGTTACTTCTACTAGCTTCCAAATATGCTTCAATGGTGAATTAACTCCAGCCTTCCATGCTCAAAGAGGTATCAGGCAAGGTGACCCTCTATCTCCTTATATTTTTGTTCTTTGCATGGAAAAATTTTCTCATCTCATCCAGTCTAATGTTGAGCTCAAATATTGGAAACCTGTTAGTGCATCTCAATCTGGTCCTAAAGTGTCTCATCTATTTTTTGCTGATGACTTAATGCTCTTTGCTGAAGCTACCCCTACTCAAGCCTCTCTTTTGAAAATGTGTCTTGATCAATTTTGTTCTCTCTCTGGTCAAGCAATTAGTTATGAAAAATCTCTTATTTTCTGTTCTCCAAATACTTGCCCTAAGATCGCTTCTGTTATCAGTAATTCATGTGGTTCCCCTTTAACCAAAGATCTTGGCAAGTATCTTGGTATGCCTTTAATTCATTCAAGAGTCAACAAGCACACATATGCTGGTATTTTTGACAAGCTCCAAAGCAGGCTTGCTAGCTGGAAGAGCAAGACTTTAAGTATGGCTGGTAGACTCACATATGCAATCTGCTAAGCTTCCCATTAGCTTATGTGATAAACTTGACAAATTAAATAGAGATTTCATTTGGGGTGATTCTATTGAAAAGAAGAAAGTGCATCTTGTTAATTGGGATATTGTATGCAATCCAAAGCAGCTTGGTGGTTTAGGAGTTAAGAAGACGAGTGCTATGAATCAAGCTATGTTTGCCAAAGTTAGTTGGAGACTCTTCCAAAATGATGATGGCTTGTGGGATAAAATTTTTTCTGAGAAATATCTTAAAGATGAGTGCCTATTTAGTGAAAATTATTCTTCCCCTGCTGCTTGCTCAAATACTTGGAGGAGTATTGTTTTTGGCTCTCAGATGTTTAAGAAAAACCTGAAATGGAGGGTTGGCGATGGCAAATGCATAAGCTTTTGGTATGATTTCTGGCTTTGTCCTCATGCGCTTATTAATTTTGCTCTTCCTTCTGCTGTCATTAGTCATAGTGCTGTTATTTGTGATTTTTGGAATGTTACTGGTTGAAATATTGACCTTCTTGCATCTAGTTCAAAATATATTATCTTCAAAAACTGATACAAACTTACCCATTGCTTGAACTGCAGATACCATATTGCTCAACTCAGGAATTGCATCAGCACACTTGTGCACTTCACTATATAGCTGATAATATTCTTGCTTCATCAACTGAGAATGGATCAACAAGTCATTCATTTTACATCCATTCAAGAGGACATTAATGAATGTGGGAGCACATGCAAATAATACCTACTTTGACTTCCCTTTCTAATTTGTTAACAACTGTAGTCCACATCCTTTTATCATGTTCATACTGCCCAGAGATATCTCTGAGTTTTGCGTCAGTTTCTTCCCTTGCTTGATCTGAAAGTAGTATATGTTAATCAGAAAAAGCAAACTTTGATGGACCTTAAAAGGTATATGCAGACTGCAACCAAATAATACTCATGGAAAAGGTATCTGAACCATTCACTCTCAATGCTATTACCGCCACATATAAAAAAGTCTCATTACTAATAGCTGGATCCTGCCTTACCTAGACAATGAATTGTATACAACTTGTTATCGAGTTCCATGGTGACATCCTGTAGCTGTTTATTTGCCGTTGTCAGTGACATCCAAGCTTCATGACATTCATCCATCTTGCACTGAAACCGGGTCTTCAGCTCTTCTATCTTCTTTTCATACTTGGTAATGAACTGCATCCTTATATACTTTTCCTGCAGTTTACATCAAATAAGAGTCTTATAAACAAGACGTCAAAGGCTCAAAAGTTTCAATTCTAAAGTGAGGCTATATGTAGTATATCCAACCTGACCAGATGAGATTTCCATCTCAGCAGCACAATTGTTACACACAAGACTTCCGTGTTTCACCTTTGATGCTTCAATAAAGTAACACAATAGAAGAGATGAGTATCAAAAAGAAGCTATGTAATACATGTTTCATATAACCAATTGCAACCAGTCATCTACAAATACCTGCTAAACTCGCCCGCTTTATACAAATTCCACTAACTATTGGACTTCCATTCACTCCTTCAAACCTTATTACAAGTACCCCATCCTCCCCCACAGACACTCTGACGTCTACTGCCTGTAGGGCCTTATTTGCTCCAACAACTGAATAGACATCAATTTCAGACATAACCTATCATTTTCACAAACACCAAAACAGACTAGTTTCAAAATACATATAATATTACACAAAAATAAATAAATAAATTTGATATATCTAGACAAGCTTTTCTAATTCCATTCACTTACCTTCTCTTCCTGCATGAAGACATCAAACACCCTCATCCCTTTGGGACCATTGGTGTATACAATCTCCGAAAAATAAAGATCCACAAAGTAATCTCCAGGAGACAGATTTTCAAACCGATAAGCGAAATTCCCAAAACGTGCAGATTGATAAATGGATGGTATATCACTCCCTTTAATGGTATCATCAGTTCTGATAACGTTCCCTCCTTGGAAAAACTTGTCAGCCTCCAGTAGAAAACCAACATTCCTAGTTTCCAACAGAGCCTCCCCTCCAGCATTCACAAACAACACAGTCTCATTATCTGGTCAAACAACAACACATGTCAAACCACAATTCCACTAACCCTAAAAAATCAAATTATAGAAGAAAAAAAATCCTTGATTTCATTTATTTCTTATTAAACATAGCTTATTCAGTTCAAAATTTTATTTCTAAATTTATATCAGAGGCTCAATTTCTGGTCAAAGAACAACACAACGTCAACGACTACCTTAAAAAATCAAAATCAAATCAAATGCCACTTTTTTTCAAAAAAAAGAAAAATTAATAATAATAAAAAAATATTCATTTCATTTCTTTCTTATCAAAACTAGCTTATTCTTACATTTTTCCACTTCTGAATTTACATTTGGCGAAACCTAGCTTTCAAGAAACGAGCGAATTCCATGCGATTCCGAATTCCATAGCCCAAGAAACGAAATCAAAGACGAAAATTGAACAAAGAAAGAGCGAGATTAGTACGAACCCGAGGAATCGGAGAGTACGTGTAAACAAAAGAGGGGTTTATGATCTTGCAAATATGATTACCCATAATTAATTTATAATTAAAATAATAATCATAAATATTGAATGCCAACGGCTACCGACGGATATTAAAATGATAAGGAAAATCGAATTAGTTGAAGTCGAGTCGTGTGTATCACACACTTTCCTTAAGACAATTACGCCGCCTCTATCGGTGCAAAAGGCCTTTTTTGGCGTTCGTCTCCCAGGATACAACGACCTTTCGAGTTCTTGTGGCTGCACTGCTACAAGAACACCTACGAACTGCTAGTACCTTCCATATATCACAAGAATAAAACAAGAGCACAAGAGCAGAAAATTGAATACTCTCTATGTTGTGTTGGTGTGTTGGTCTCGGGATTGGTGTTTTAAACTATGGAATAGGAGGCCCTTTTTATAGTGTGAGGAATGGCCAAGGCTATTAAAATCAATCATCAATATAGGGAACTCAATGGTCATGAACATCTCACTCAATGGTCATGAACATCTCACTCAAAGGTCATGAACATCCCACTCAATGTTCATAATACACATTACATCATATGTTACTAGAATATCAAAAATTTTCTAGTAGCAACTGAAGAGTCACTTGACTCTTACCATTTCCCTTTTTCAATAGCCAACTTTGGATGACAATTTTTCATTCATCCCAAAACCAAATTTGTCATATGAACACATAATATTGTAGTCTTCATTAGAAGAATACAAATCCAAGTTCAATTCTCATTAACTATAAGTGTAACACACTTTAATTAATCCATTTAAATTTGGTTTCAAAAAGGGTTTTTAACCCATTTTTCCAACAATTCCCCACATGAATAAAATTGACCACCAAAGACTCGATAGAATTGGTGATAGATTTCTATGGTCGAAACCTGCATAGGATAGGTAGGTTTTACCCTTTGAACCTTCCCTTGTGATAGTATGATTACGTTACTAACTAAACAGTAGACGCGATGTCCTTGAACTATTCGTTATTTTGTGTAACTGATAGCATACCTCACACAGGAGTCTTCCTGGTACATTGCAGTTCTCACTATTGTGCCCGTTTTGGCCCTGGACACACGCCTGGTTCTGTAAGAGTTTGATAAGAATTGTGCCCCAACAATTCCCTTAGAAGCGGCCCCACTTCTCTCTTACATAGGTGATCTCTTAATTAAGAGTAACCCGCATTACTCCGCTCGGATTTCCCGACGCATAAGAATCATTAAAAGCTTTAGCTTAACCTCATTCTTTACGGGCATCACTGTTTTTCATCATAGGAATGGACCTGGGAAAACTCCCCACAGTGATCCGACATTATCTTTACAATTTAGTTGTCCCTTTGAACCTAGATCTTGGGATCTCCAGTCAGCTAGGTTGGGTATCCACTGTAAAGATTTTTTAATTCATGGGCTTTAGTCCCATTCCTCTTGATGATTTATTAACTAACTCTCTAGTTAACCATTTGGTTAGCGGATCCACAATATTATCTTTTGACTTCACATAGTCAATCAAGATAACTCCAATAGAGAGTAGTCAATTAGTATTATGTCCTCGAAAGATGTGTCTAGACTTACCATTACTTGTGCCCTGCTGATTGCAGATTGATTGTCACAATGCATGCAAATTGCAGACACAAGTTTTTGTCTATTTTGGAATATCCTCAAGGAATTGGTGTAACCATTATGCTTCTTCCCCACATTTGTCTAGTACCACAAACTCAAAAATGGTTTGTTTGGAGGATTTCCATATCACTGTTCCACCTTTTAGTGTGAACACATAACCGCTAGACTATCGTGTTAGATATCCATTTTTCATCTCAGTATCCTTCTAGGACAACACAACTCAAATATTACTCGTGTGTCTCTTTGACTTGCTCACATAAGCAATATCCATATTTTTCATGTCAAATATGAAATTTAACATATCTCTAGTGGATTTAATCATCTTATTATTGCATTCAAACAATAAACATGCCATTACATATCCACTTGCTTTCAAAATGAGTTAAAGTATCATAAAGCATACTTTGACCCTTGTCAATGTTAATTAGTCTACATAGAGCACCATAATTATCATATATCTTGGTCTATCATGCCATATATTTGGATGGCTCAACCATATTGGTGAAAAGAAACTTTATTCATTCTTGGACAAATGTCATTTACAAGAATTAAATAATCCACCACTCATGGTCCTATAAACTTGGCTTGGTCATACCACAGCTCTAAGTCTTTTATTCCACAGTCATAATCATTGACTTCATCCATGCCCTGTTCGTTGGACATATTTTCAACAAGTGCAACAAGTGAAGCCCATTCAATTTCTCAGATTTTTCTCTTTGTGAGATTGAGACATGTATTCAGGCAATCACATCCGTGGTCGGCATCTTGATCGACTCTTGGTTGTTTCAGTAATTTTTTCAATTCTGAAAACATACCCATAAGTGATAATTAATATAATCACTTATTTCTTAATTCAATGTGTAACCTACAAATTCCGTAAGACAATAATATCCGTATAGGCAACCATTCCGTAAGACAAGTATACAGGCAACCAATTCCGTTTTAGGCAACCATTCCGTAGGACAGGTATACAGGCAACCAATTCCGTAAGACAAGTATACATGCAACCAATTTTGTTTAAGCAACCATTTGGTAGGACATGTATTAGTCAATCACATCCGGTTGGCACCTTGATTGACTCTTTGGTTGTTTCAGCAATTTTTTCAATTCTAAAAACACACCTATAAGTGTTAATTAATATAATCACTTATTTCTCAATTCAATGTATACGTAAGCTACGAATTTCGTAAGGCAACAATATCCGTATAGGAGACCAATTCCGTTTAGGCAGCCATTCCATAAGGCAACAACAAGCTTCGAAAGAACCTTAAATCCATTTAGGCAACCATTACATAAGGCAACAACAAGCTTCGAATGAACCTTAAATCCATTTAGGTAACCAAAACCTTAAATCCGTTTAGGCAACCAGAACCTTAAATCCGTTTAGGCAACCAATAATCCGACGGATCATATAAGCAAAATCACATGGTCAATAATTGTCTTAAGCTGTAAACAAAGGAGGGGTTTATGATTTTGCAAATATGATTACCAAAAAATAATTTATAATTAAAATAATAATTATAAATAAAGAATGCCAACGGCTACCGACGAATATTAAAATGATAAGGAAAATCGAATTAGTTGAAGTCGAGTCGTGTGTATCACACACTTTCCTTAAGACAATTACGCCGCCTCTATTGGTGCAAAAGGACTTCTTAGCGTTTGTCTCCCAGGATACAACGACCTTTCGAGTTCTTGTGGCTGCACTGCTACAAGAACACCTACGAACTGCTAGTACCTTCCATATATCACAAGAATAAAACAAGAGCACAAGAGCAGAAAATTGAATACTCTCTATGTTGTGTTGGTGTGTTGGTCTCGGGATTGGTGTTTTAAACTATGGAATAGGAGGCCCTTTTTATAGTGTGAGGAATGGCCAAGGCTATTAAAATCAATCATCAATATAGGGAACTCAATGGTCATGAACATCTCACTCAATGGTCATGAACATCTCACTCAAAGGTCATGAACATCCCACTCAATGTTCATAATACACATTACATCATATGTTACTAGAATATCAAAAATTTTCTAGTAGCAACTGAAGAGTCACTTGACTCTTACCATTTCCCTTTTTCAATAGCCAACTTTGGATGACAATTTTTCATTCATCCCAAAACCAAATTTGTCATATGAACACATAATATTGTAGTCTTCATTAGAAGAATACAAATCCAAGTTCAATTCTCATTAACTATAAGTGTAACACACTTTAATTAATCCATTTAAATTTGGTTTCAAAAAGGGTTTTTAACCCATTTTTCCAACAGTACGAACCCGGTTCGGACCAGTTTCGAACCGGGAATGCAGAGCGGCTCATCGTCGTTGTCGACCGGTTTAGGAGGATCGATTTCGCGGTGGAGAGCCGTGAAAGAGTGAGAATCGTTGGTTAGGGTTTCAGAGAATTGAGGTGGGTGCGAGGCGGTGGTGGAGTGTGGCTCTGCCATTAGAGCTCTCAAAGGTTTTGAAATTTCAAATGGAAATGACCGTTTATAATAATATTAGAGAGCGTTTAATGGGTTTTGAATTTCACCGACATATTTGGGGTCAACGGGTCCTGTTTTGGTATGATTGGGGTGTAGCGAAAGTTTTGAATCTCAACCGTTGAGTGGATCTAACGGTGTCTGAAGCTTTTGGTAGAGTGAGTGTTATTATTAAACATTGTTTGAGGTTGGAGGTTGTTGTGTGAAGTAGTCCGTTTCACATTTCAGTCAAGAAGAACAAGGTATAATGAATAATTGTATGTTATATTCACTTTCTCTCACAATGGGTATATTTATACAAGAATGTTTTAAACCTATTAGGAAACAAATTACAACTAAATCTTACACAATATCTACAATTCCTAATACAACTATATATGACTCATGTCAATACTCCCCCTCAAGTTGGTGCATACAAATCACAAATGCCCAACTTGTCAAGTGAGTCATAAAAAACTTTACTAGAAAGAGCTTTAGTAAGAATATCAGCCAACTGCTCTTCTGTAGGAACAAAAGGAAAATAAATAATTTTCATGTCCAATTTCTCTTTAATGAAATGACGATCTACTTCAACATGTTTTGTACAATCATGTTGAACAGGATTATGAGCAATTTCAATGGCAGCTTTATTATCACAATAGAGCGGCATAGCTTTCCTCGGCTTGAACCTCAAGTCTTTGAGCAAGTTTCGCAACCACAACATCTCACACAAGCCTCGAGCCATTCCTCTATACTCTGCTTCTGCACTGGAACGAGCTACCACTTTTTGTTTCTTACTTTTCCAAGTAACCAAATTACCACCAACAAACGTAAAGTATCCCGAAGTAGACCTGCGATCTGTGATATTACCTGCCCAGTCTGCATCCGTATAACCAAAGACATCCAGATGACCATTTTTCTTAAAAACTAATCCCTTTCCAGGAGCAGACTTTAAATATTGTAAGATACGAAATACAGCTTTCATATGAGTCTCACTGGGATTGTGCATAAACTGACTCACCACACTAACTGCATAGGCTAAATCAGGTCTGGTATGAGATAAATAAATCAACCGACCAACTAACCTTTGATATCTTGCTTTATTCGTGGAAACCTGATCCAAATATTCTGCTAACCGATGATTTTGCTCGATCGGAGTATCAACCGGCTTACAATCAAGCATCCCTGTTTCAGCAAGTAAATCCAGAACATATTTTCTCTGACTCAACACAATACAATCTTTTCCACGAGCAACTTCAATTCCCAAAAAATACTTTAGATTTCCCAAATCTTTCATCTCAAACTCAGAAGACAACTGTCTTTGTAACTTCTGAATTTCCTCAAAGTCATCATATGTCACAACCATATCATCAACATAAATTATCAAAGCAGTAAGTTTACCACCTTGGTGTTTAAGAAACAATGTGTGATCTGAATTACTCTGTCGATACCCAATACGTCTCATGAACTTAGTAAATCTCCCAAACCAAGCTCTAGGAGATTGCTTCAAACCATAGAGAGACTTTTTTAATTTACACACAACTCGTTCTCCAGTAGAGACACCATATCCAGGAGGTAAATCCATATAAACTTCCTCATTCAAGTCATCATGCAGGAATGCATTCTTAACATCAAATTGTTGTAACGGCCAATCAAGATTAGCAGCTAACGAAAGAAGTACCCGAATTGTGTTAATCTTGGCCACTGGCGCAAACGTCTCATCATAATCCACCTCATACTTCTGAGTGTAGCCTTTAGCCACCA
Source organism: Potentilla sterilis (assembly GCA_963682095.1). Classification (NCBI taxonomy): domain Eukaryota; kingdom Viridiplantae; phylum Streptophyta; class Magnoliopsida; order Rosales; family Rosaceae; genus Potentilla; species Potentilla sterilis. The sequence goes on from OY821765.1 coordinate 2,992,682, forward strand.
ATCTTGCTTTGTACCTATCCACTGAGCCATCTGAGTTATGTTTCACGGTATACACCCATCGACATCCTACTATTTTCTTTCCCTGTGGCAACGGCACTAACTCCCATGTACAATTCTTCTCAAGAGCATGCATCTCGACTGTCATCGCTTGCATCCACTTTCCATCCTTCATTGCATCCTGTACTTTATTAGGTAGAGACACAGAAGATAATTGATTCACAAGGGCAACATACGATTTAGATAGTCTATGGGTTGACACATAATTAGCAATAGGATATTTAGCTTTTGCATCCAGAGTGGGCTCATAATGCTTTGTAGGCTGACCTCGAGTAGAACGACTAGGGAGGTGTTTAACTGGAACACTAGTGGACACAGGACAAGAAAGAGAAATTACCTCAAGGGACGATTGGGCAGGCGAAACCTGAGAAGGGGAAGAAATGTCTGGAGAACTGTTCACAATTGGATCATGATTTATATCTGAAGGAAGTGCTGAAATCGGTTGGGCATCAAAAACAGAGCAACTGTACTGAATTTCCCGAGCCGGGTCGGGTCAGCCGGGTCGGGTCGAGCTGGATACGGGTCGGGTTGAGCTGGATACGGGTCAGGTTGAGCTGGATACGGGTCGGGTCGGACTGAAGCCGGGTCAGGTTGAGCTGGATCCGGGTCGACATGAGCTGAGTTGGGTCGAGCTCCTCTCCTTGATGAAGACGACGACGACGGAACGGCGGCGTCTCGTCTGTGGCTCCCAGGTGACGGCAGAGTGGCAGCCGGAATCCCAGGCGATGGCGGCAGACCCAGACAACTGGGCGACGACGGAACGGTGGCGTCTCGTCTGTTGTTCCCAGGCGACGGCGGAGTTGCAGCCGGAATCCCAGGCGATGCGGACGGCGATGTCGGAGGATCTCCGCCTCCAAGTACCGACGACGACCTCTCTTCCTGCTGGCTTGCTTCTCCGGCCGGTTCTGTGTCGATACCAAGTCTATGTCGGTCAGCCGGTTCTGTGTCGCCAGTGTGTCTGTGTCTGAATTCGTTTCTTGTCAATTGTGCCCCTGACAAGTCTGTTGCTGAAACTGAAACAAATCGGCCATCTTGCCCACTGAACATATCTTCATAATAACATGACTTCTCCCCCTGACGAGGAACCTCCGGAACAAAAAAACAAGAATTTTCATCAAATGCAACGTCCATACTTACATAAAATCTCTGGGATGAAGGATGATAACACTTGTAGCCTTTTTGAGTTGAGCTATATCCGACAAACACACACTTCAGGGCTCTTGCATCTAATTTTGACCTCTGATTTTTATACAGATGAACATATGCAACACAACCAAAAACACGGGCAGGAAGAGTGTTTGATGATGGGATAGACACAAAGTTGGATAGGACATCCAGCGGAACACGACCTTGAAGAGGACTAGACGGAAGACGATTAATAAGATGAGATGCACACAACACGGCTTCACCCCAAAGGTACTTAGGCATGTTAGCACTCAATAGCAGAGACCGAGTCATGTCCAGAAGATGGCGATTTTTTCGTTCAGACACCCCATTTTGCTCGGGTGTTTGGGGACAGGAGGTTTGATGTATGATGCCATGTTGTTGAAAATACTCATGAAACGAACTATTGACAAATTCACCCCCATTATCGGACCGAAAATTTTTAACATGAGCATCATATTGGGTACGAACCAGATTATGGAATGCTGAAAAAGCTGAAAAAACAGAGTCTTTTGTTTTAAGCAACACTACCCACGATAATCGAGTAAAATCATCAATGAACAAAACAAAGTATCGCATTCCAGAGAGAGTAGAATGTTTAGAAGGACCCTATAAATCCGAATGAATTAACTCAAAAGGCATACTACTAGAATGAATACTTAAAGGATAACTAGACCGATGACTTTTTGCCACAGCACAAGTCTCACAATGAAGATTAGTCGCACTAATTCCCATAAATAATGAAGGCATGGACTTCTTCATAACACCAAAAGACAGATGACCTAACCGTCGATGCCATAGCCATAACTCTCCTAACCGATCAGAATTCAATGTCAGGGCCAAAGACTTTTCCGGTGCTTGTGTTGGCTCTGCGTACATGCAATCCAAGTGAAACAGTCTCCCCCTCAGGTCTCCCTTGCCAATTGTCACCCTGGTATACAGACTCTGAAAAACAACATACATTGGAAAGAAGGTTACAGAGCACTTATTTTGTGCATTTAACTGAGAGACAGATAACAGATGATGGGACAACGAAGGCACATAAAGAACATTATGCAATATAATAGATGGTGTAACTTGAATGGACCCTATACCTAAAACAGGAAAAGATGCACCATTGGCATTTGACACATGAGAAATAGAAGGAGAGGATAAAGACATGAAGAATGATTTATCATATGTCATATGATCTGAAGCCCCGGAATCAATTATCCAAGTATTTCCACCCATAAAGTCAGAAACATGTAATGCAATACCAATTTTACCTCCAGTTACATTACCCTTGGAAGGATCTTGTCCTTCAATGCCGCCATAGAAGTCAGGTTCCGGCACCATCTGAACTGTTGCTTTACCTCTTTGTCCATCACCACGTCCTCCACGTCCTCCACGTCCTCCACGGCCTCCACGTCCTCTAGTACTGCTGCTTCCTCTCCAATTGTTATCAACCTGTCGCAACTTAGGGCAATGGTACTTGGTATGACCAAGCTCCTTGCAGTAATAGCAAGTCATCTGGCTATAGTGTTGGTTTTGGTGATACCCCTGATTCTGAACTGGAACTAGAGCAGAGGCTTTAATTGGAGGCTGTGATGAGGATGCAGCTTGAACAGCCAAACTAGATACCTCCGCATGAAGTTTTTGAGCAGCAATCTTATTTCCTTCATCTCTTCGAATGTAGGCAAAGGCTTGTTCCAATGTTGGTGGTGTTGCCTGACGCAATAACTCATTCTTTGCTCCTTCAAAGTTAGGATCTAAGCCACCAAGGAAGATATGAACACGCATCCTATCTTGTTCTCTCCGATAAGAGGTTATGTCAGCCTCACAAATCATCGGATTAGGGTTTCTTTGATCAAGTTCCTGCCATATTGCCTTCAAATTTGCATAAAAAGTTGCGACTGATTGTCCACCTTGAGTAGTTTTGAATGCCTTAGCGTTCAATTCATGAACTCAAGCAAAATCACTCCCATCATAATATGTAGCGGCGACAGCATCCCAGATTGCTTTGGGAGAATCATAATTAGAAAATAATTCCATTATCTCTGGAGTCATCGCTTTGAGGAGAATTCCCATCACGTTAACATTTGCCGTATCCCATGCATCAGCTTTGGATTCTTCAACATGTCTTATTGTAGTACCGGCGACATAACTCCACTTTCCAATCCCTTGAATATGAAGCTTCATAAGTCTCTGCCAAAAAGGATAATTATTTCCATTGAGTTTTACGCCGAAACTCGAGTTATCTGTAACATTCTGAATAACAACAATCTCTCGATCAACACGACTTTTTCCTCCGGTAGATGAGTCTGATTCTTCTTCAACAAAATCCAATTTCACCATTTTAAAAAAAAAAAATATATATATATATATATATATATATATATATATATATATATATATCACCAACAAATAACTTGCTGCTCCTTAATCAACGTGCCGCCTTGCTGCTCCTTAATCAACTGCCGCTCCTTAATCAACCAACAAATAACTTGCTGCTCCTTAATCAACGTGCCGCCTTGCTGCTCCTTAATCAACCAAACAACTTGCTGCCGAAAAACTGCTCCTTAATTAACCAATACCAACCTTCTGCCGAAACCAAAAAAGACTTATGCACCAAAGAAAAACCCTTAATCTAAGGGTTTGAATACACCAACGAATTCAACAAAGAACCACTAACCGAAAGAACAATGGATTTTTATCTGTAGCGGAAATCAGATGAAAGCCCAACCGAGTCCGAAAGGGTCTCGGCTCTGATACCAAGTCAAGAAGAACAAGGTATAATGAATAATTGTATGTTATATTCACTTTCTCTCACAATGGGTATATTTATACAAGAATGTCTTAAACCTATTAGGAAACAAATTACAACTAAATCTTACACAATATCTACAATTCCTAATACAACTATATATGACTCATGTCAATAATTTCGACACATGCTAATCGCTCGTTATAAGCACTTTTCGACGGTGTCCTGAGTGGCATCATGGATTCATGGATCCACGTACTCACGCATAAGTTGAGCACCAAACACGTCACTACGCGTACTAGTAAAAATATATGCTAGATGTGCGCGTAAAAATATCTATCTGCTAAATCTCAACTATGATTAGTCAGTGAATAATTAACTAAAAAAAAAGTGAGGAAATCCTCTCTAACCATTTTTGCAAGATGATCAGCAGCCCTATTAGATTCACGCAATGTATGGGATACAAAGTGCTTGTCAAATTTCTTTAGAAGTTTCCTGATATCCTTCACACAGCTACTTCAAACTGCAACGCTGATCTCGGTTGATTGTATTCACAACGCTCAGTGAATCAGACTCAACCCATAATGCTTTGATCCCGAGACTTGATGAGGCAAGAACAAGGCCTCCCAATATAGCGCATAACTCAACCAAGAAAATATCATCAGCTAGACCTTCAGAGACAAAGGGACATTTTCGTTCACCCTTGTAGTTCCAAGTAGACCCCCAACACCAGCATTTCCTCGGTCTACCGATCCATCGGTATTTAATTTTGTCCATCAAACCTGTGGCTTTTTCCATCTGCCGAATATTACTGGTCCTAGATGTTCCAAATTGACTCTAGGATTTTGGTTCAAGCTTCAAGTGAAACCATTCCATTTGTTCTCTTCAGCTTCTCGGAAGATTTGTCTCCACTAATGGGGCCTTGTTTTACACCATGTAGTGCTTCTTATTGCAAGTGATGTTTAATTTCTTACCTTGGAAGTGCATCTTTAAACAATTTTCACTTGTGGTGCTTACTAGCTAGGCAAAGAGGACAATTCCACCCCCTCTGAATTTTCTTTGAACTACTTGGCGAACAATTTTATCTTAATATTGCTTCAGAGCTGGACGATGGTATTCCCTGCAGATAACAATAGAAGTCCCTCATTATTACACTAGAGATAGGCCCTTTCCATGACCGCTTCACAATCTATATTTTCTATACTATACGCCCGCGATCATTCAAAACATGGTTCGTAGGTACAAGTATATATGTTAAGTAGGTTCCGAAGTGTTTTGCTCAAGTAGATGTTGCACTAAATGTTGCCAAATTTTCAAGTACAGGTTAACACAACAAGGTCATTCAATTTACTAGCAAGCACAAACAGTTGAACACAAAGGTACGCTGCAGCCAATTAAGAAGTCAATGCAGTACCTGCAAGGGTTCGCGAGGCATATTGATGCAGCAAAGAGCAACAGATGGTACGTGAAAGTATGGTTTTGTTGTGAATCGGTCAATATGTGTGTCGAAATACCAAAGCAAGTTATGTTTACAATGGACAACAAGAAAGAATTGTTTTGACTGTCTTTATATCTCTCTCCTCTTTGCCCTCTCTCACTCTCTAACACACCGAGAGTGGAATACATTTTGGTCTCTGTCCTCCGAATGCAAAACCAAGAGAAGAGGGGATATAGCCAGAATTAAGAAGTCCTATTTGTGGTAGGCAATAATCCCTTCAGTAGAAATCAAAACGGAAAACCCTAAACCTTAAATTCTTTTCTCGGTAAAAGTCATGGGCCGGAAACCCATCAGATTTGGGCACTCGATATACGAGCGAGAGGCTGTAGCCTGTAAACGACTTCCCGACATCGTATATGGCCGGAGGTTCTTTGAGGATGAAGAGGAAGCCATCGCCGTTTGGAGTGGAAACTCAAGTTTAGGGTTTGGAGAGGAAACTCGAGTTTAGAGTTTAGGGTTGGAAAGTACTTCAACAAATTGAAGATCATAGAGTTCCAGATCGACTTGACGATTGGTCGATCCAAAACCTATTCTGGCTAGTTTATGAGCTACTTGATTGATTACAAGTCCTCCGGGCAAGACAAACTCAACATTTCTTAGACTTTGAAGCAGCAATGTAATGTCATCGATGAGATTAATCAACATCCCTGTGTTTCTCCCAGCTTGATAAAGGTCATGCACAGCTTCTTAACTATCAGTTTCAGTATCCACACGTCCTATAAATAAGTTCCAAATGGAAAAATAAGTGCCATTTTTACGGATGAATGAATCTCAGGAATATAGGAGCCGACAAAATGCTCGTACAGATAAGAAGCAACATGGAAGTAATTAAGGTAACACCAAGAGAACGGTAATGATACCCTTTGGATGGACATGATAATATGAGGAGGATGAGCCAAAGTGGAAGCCTGGCACTGAAAACAATGAAGAAAATTTAAAGGTTTTGTGCTTAATAGAATCTCATGAGCCTGTATACATGGACTTCTCCCCATTACATGATAATGTGAGAGAACCAGACTTGTGTTCATCTGAGATGCCATACATAAGGAACATGGGTAAAATTTGTAGCTATTGCAACTAAAGAAATTGTGAACCACGGAGCCAATCTAACTGATAGCTTCAATACAAGCTCTTGAGCCGAAATGGAACTAGCATGCAAAGAACGAGTCCAAGGCAAGAACCCCAATAAAACCATTGTGGAATCTCTCTATCCAGCCATCACCACCGTAAACAGTGAAACCAGTTGCTTTGAAGAATTGATCAGCATTAGCTTTGACACAGCCTTGTCAGAGTCATTAATGAACTTGAAAATAAAAGGTTGAAGAAAAATTGAGGGAATATGTCGACAAGTGAACACAGGAGAGCTGTGCATCACATATTTTTAAGTTTTCTCCTTTGGGGAGGTAAGTTTTGATCTACAAAGGAGGAACAAACCGTGAGACACACCAACTAAGGAACCATCCAAACCATAAAATGCCTGCAGCCTTGAAGGACTCCAATCCATTCAGTGAAGGCAAGTGAATCAATCAGGACAAGTAATTGATCCCCCTCTGTTTATCAAAGTTTTGCATCACTTTGGTAAACATGAACACTTCTGTGTGCTCAATATCTAAAGAAAAAGTACTATGATTGTTCTGCAGTTGATGGGTGCCAGAATGCCTTCACCTAATCAGCTCGGAAGGACTCCAATTCAATTAGTGAAGGCTAGTGACAATCATAGTCCTTTTTCTTTAGATTTATAAACATAAAAGTTTGCACGAATACATCAGGGTGTGATCATGAAACTAGCATCACAGATTCATAGAATATGTGATTAAAACACATAACTATCTTAGAAAATCTAAGTATTTAATTTGACTTTTTCCCCCTATTTTTTTCCTTTTTTGTGGTGATGGAGCTACTCCGATCTAAGAGATTAGTAAGCTTGCAACCTCTTCTAAACAAACAATGACAAATCCGTGTTGTATTCCATCAGTACTGTAGAAAAAATTCCGTTACAAGAATCAACTTAGCTGCGCTCAAAGCAAGTACCTAGATAATGCACAGGAGTATGATACATAACCAATTGGCCAAGTTTACCAATAAACTATTGCACAATGGATTCACATTTTAATATACATCATAGTTACAAAATTTACAAAATTTTGTTGGGAATATTAAACATACCTCATATCACCAGGAAAACTCAGGTCTGAGGCTCCAATTTTAATGACTTGCACGCCCCTTTCATTACCGCCTGGGTAGAGTGGACTACATTACATATCATATTACTTCTACATTTCTCCTTGATATTGAAATGAAGGATTGAACCGGTTCTGTCATCACTTAACCCAAGCAAGACCAATGTGCATGTCCCCTTTTTTTTTCTTTTCTTTTCTGATGTCCATGTGCATGTTGTAATTATGAGCAACTTTGGAATTGGTAATCAACCTCTACAATATATCCTACCTTCAGCATCCTCCTTGATAATTTTATTAAGGCTATCAGGAAAATCACCTGGCCATAAAACAATGTCAATCTCAGAAAGAATCATTTTTGCAAGATGATCAGCAGCCCTATTAGTTTCACGCCATGAATGAGATACCCGGTGCTTGTCAAATTTCTTTAGAAATTCCCAGATATGCTTCAAACAGCTACTAGCCTTCGAACTGTAAGGCTGATCTCGATTAATTGTCTTCACAACGCTCAATGAATCAGACTCAACCCATAATTCTTTAATCCCAAGACTTAAGGCAAGAATAAGGCCTCTCCATATAGCCCATAGTTCAACCAAGAAAATATCATCCCCTGAAGCTTTAGAGACAAATGCGCATATTGGTTCACCCCTATAATTACGAAATAGACCACCAAAACCAGCATTTCCTGGGTCTACTGATCCATCAGTATTTAATTTTGTCCATCCAACCTGTGGCTTATTCCATCTACACAATCTAATTGGTCTTAGAATGCCGCTCCACTTTTCCAAATTGGCTCTAGCAATCTGGTTCAAGTTATCAAGTAAAACCCTTCCATTTGTTCTCTTCAGCTTTGCAGAAGATTTGAATCCACTAATGGGGCCTTGTTTTACACCTTGTAGTGCTTCTACTTTCAAAACATGTTTCTTACCTTGGAAGTGCATCTTCAAACAATTTTCACTTGTGGTGCTAATTAGACAAAGAGCACAGCTCCACTCCTTCTGAATTTTCTTTGGACTAGTTGGCAAACCATTTTCCCTTACTATTACTTCAGAACTGGGTGCTGGTATTCCCTGCAAATAACAATAGAAGTACCTCATTACTTCATTAGAAACCTTGATGACTCAAGTCATGAGAAATGATGTATCTGGCAATAAAAGCACTCAGGTAATATTCTGTCTATTTCATTTATGGTACAAGTAGTCAGAAAAGAAGGAGGCCCTTCCCATGACAGCTTCACAATCTATATTTTCTAAATTACACGGCTGAGATAATGCAAAACATGATTTAAAGGTATAAGTATGTTAGATTTGTTTTTCTCAACTTGATATTGCACTAAATGTTGCCACATTTTCAGCTACAGGTCAATACAACAAGTAAGGTCCTTCATCTAGTAAATTATACCAACAGATACACAAAGGTACAATGCAGTCAATAGAAGTCAATGCAGTTAACCTGAAAGGATACTCAGGGCATACATAGGGAAATAATATTAAAAAAAAGTGTAAATCAGAGCATGAATGTGCAAGAATCTTCAGGTTCTCAATGTGCCAACATAAGGTTGCAAGCTTACCTGAAATATAACAGGTCTCTTTAATTCTTGTGGTTCAATTCTGATAATGCTTTTATCAACCACATCAACATAGCCATCCCCCATCGGAAAGATACCTTTTACACTTGGTATTGAAAGTAAGTTCCATTTACGGATAAATGAATACTCAGAAATATAGGACCTAATAAAATGCTCATACAAATAAGAAGCTCCATGGAAGTAAGGTAACACCAGGAGGACGGTGCTGACACCCTTTGCATAAGGCCAGAGTGGAAGCCTGTCATTGAAAACAATGAAGAAAGATAATGCTTTTATGCTTAATAGAAATTCATAGTGAAGTACACTATCAGTTAAGTTCAATAGTGAAGTTTCGATGAAAACCATTAATCATGTACAATCAAAACCACATTGTGATTTTCCATGTATAATGTGGTCATACACTAGAGGTCACAGCCTGTTCCCAAGTAAACTCACATGGACTGACAAAGAAAGCAGAACATGAAATACTGCAAAGAAGTATAATCCAGCTTCTAAGAACAATAAGCACCATCAAATACAGCAAAGCATGGTATGAATTTGCATCTATTAACCATGAAAGTACAATGCCTCTTTCAGGGATCATGTATGTAGGCCTAAATTTACATAACATTTGATGAAAACACTCAGAACTCTTTATTTTCCAGACAGATACACAAATTGAACCGCCCTAGTGGATTTATCAAAATTAGAGCAAGCTCCCAACAGCATTACAAAAGTTAGTACAAAACAAAGCAGGATGATCTCTTTATTTATATATAAAAAAAAACAAATAAGAAAGAACCCAAGATTACCAATAGAAAAGCTTTGCGAGCGTTGACTCTGAGATTGAGTATAAAGCAAACAAAACCCAGTACGCAAGACATTGCTGATTTCTGGAGTGAGAGTGGCTCTGAATGGCCTGAATTGAAGCATACCTGATTGAAACCAGAATATAGAACTCCCATCATTTCCATTTTAATCAAGAATCAACATTTTTTAATAAAAATTAACAGTAGAAGATAGAAAACAAAAACAAAGTACCCAACTGCATGTTTCAAATGAAAAGAAATGGGAGTTGACAGAATAAGTTACTTACAGGGCATAAACCAAACTGAACGAAGGCCTGCAAATCAAGAGCAAAATATGACCCCAAACAAAGTCAGGAACTCAGGATCTTGACAATGAAAATTCAAAACTTTCATCAAAGGCTATGTGCAGGCAAAACAAAAAGTAAAAACCCAGAACGTTACCAAATTCATAGAATGCAAATTACCCAAGAAAGTTTCTACATTTCAAAATTACAGAAAATTAAGCTAGGCAATAAAAGACAAGGGAAGAGTAAAGAACATACCAGGAAAGAACAGTGATGAACTTCCCTAAGAGCTTAAGTAAAACTTGGAGTCCCATCACTGCTGTGTGTTCTGGGCAATTTTTAACGGCAGAACAGGTTTTACAAGAACAAGAAGAAGTCTTTTGTTTTGGCTTTTTGGGTTTAAGGAAGGAAGTAGTTTTGCTTTTACTGAGGAAGGGACGTAGGAATTGACGAGGCAGCGAGGTAGCGAAGACTAAGAGTCAAACTGCGAAAAGTGATCATAACTTAGCTCGATCGATGTAGGAATCGTCGGTCTTGACCCTTCGGATTTCTCAATTGACTTTGAGAATTTATTTTTTTGTTTAAATATAGAAATGACACATCGAAAATTAAAGAAGTGATTAGGTATAACGATAATGTCCAAGTCTTCTTGTATACGACTGTCCGGTGGTTCTTTAAGTTTTATTATTTGTTGAAAAAATTCTATCTGTAGAAAATTACAAGTACAAAAACCAATACCTTCGTTGCTAATACATTCTCACATAAAAGCCTACGACCAAGAAATCAAATCAAACCAATCTAATTCCTATGAAAAATAATACCAATTGTCTAAAAATAACTCCAACAGTTTCTCCAAAAATTTCTCTAAAATGAGGAAACAAAACTCATTTACTCTATAATTTTTTACTCTAATTCCAACAGATTTTTTATTTTACAGATTCTGACATTTATAACATAATAATAAATATTCAACATTTATTGTAAATTGTAATTAATAATTATTTTTTAAGTTATTTTATAATAATAAATTTATTTATTTTAAATAAAATATTTAATATTTATTGTAAATTGTAATTAATGTTTTTTAGTTTTCTGTGTCAAATTGATTTGTTCATTAATATATTCTCTCTCATCCAAATCCTGATTTTAGAGAATGAGATGGAGAATCTGTTGGAGAAAGTGTAGAGCCCAAAATTTCTAAAATTAAGTAAAATTTCTATTATAGGGAATCTGTTAGACTTGCTCAATTGCCACAACCAAATAAAAACCCGGTATTAAACAAGAATGGAAATCAATCAAAATTTAGGCAAAACAACGTGATGTCTATGTCTCATTATTGTCTCATTATTGCCCGCAATAAGATTATGTCAAAAGGCCTGAACCCAAAGCAAGATCCAAATTGACCAGACCCAACCTCTCTAGACCTTACCCAAGACCCAGGCCCAGTGGCCAAGTCCAAGGCTAACCATAAGCAGCAGGAGCCCTCGAAAGTTGCAGCCCCTCTTAAACACTCGTCGTCGACCCCTAGAACCGACGTCCGCCCACCGACCTGTGAAACTCCCCATTCCCTACAGATGTTTCAAAGCATTCATATGCTTCGAATCTTGATGCTTGATCCTTGTCTCAGTAGTGGAGAAGATGGATGGTTTGCACAGGTTGCAAAGGTAAACATGTTTCATCAACCTGTCGTCGAGTTTAGGTTCTTATGAGTGAATAATCGCTCTAGAATAAAAACAGTATATTATATATATATATATATATATATATATATATATATATATATATATTTAACAAAAAAACACTATATAAAAAAAAAACAAAGTAGGTATTTCAATAAGATTCCAAAGTTTTCATTGACAGTATTAACAACAAGATTTCAACTCCTTGGAGGATTCGACTTTAGTTCAAGATATCAAATCCTTAGTTTTAACGTATTTGGATATATTTAGTTTTCTCATGTTTGAAGAGAAGTAAATTTGATTGTTGATGTTGTTGCAAGTCTGGGACATAGGTACGTACTACGTACTCTGATCGGCAATGGACTCATTGCTTTCCTGCCCATGTTTCTAGAACTCTACACTTTGATTTAGTTAATTTAGGTTGCCGTAGAAGCTTTTGTTTGTATTTTTCTTGTAATGGGAGGAAAAAAATGCGGGAATCCATAGAAAACACCTGGTAGTTTGTTCTCTTTATTCATGCATTTATTTTCGTAATTTTGTCAAATCGATACACCGATCGAAGTCATCCAGTTCTACTGCAGTGTTGCAACCAACTAACGTACTCATGCTGATCCACTAATACAAATCCATTGACCCACAAAGATAGCATTGCAATTCAGGTTAGGGTTGATAGCGAAGAACTCATCAGCACTCAGATCAAACGCCTGCATGATACCACTGCACTGATTTGTAGGTTTTATCCCATAAACAGTGTCACACTCTGGCTTGCCATTCCCACCTACACCATAAAAATCAAACCAATTAAAGCTAGCTCGATCAGTATATTTAGTCTAAATCATGCATGCATTGCTTACTGGTGATGAGTTTTCTGCTCTCAACAGAGGAGATGATGAGGAAAAGACAGAGCACAAGAGCCACGTTGAGAAACATTTTCATCTTGTTGTTGGACACAGTCAAAGCCATTATTCCTCTATATATATATGCCCGTAACTAATTAGCTGCAAGTTTTCTGTAACAAGTTTAGTCTGTGAGTGATGAGTGATGAGCGATGCTATGAAAGACAGTGGAGAAGTAAGGCCATATTTATAGTGTACGTGCCGCCTCGGTTGTTACTGGCCGGCGGGCTAGCTAGGTAGTTAAAAGTAAATTTGTCTAAGCGGTCTTTAATTTGTGGAAGCAGGCTATTGGTATCGGACTGTTGCGATTTGGGCAGGCTTAGCCGCCTCGATCTGTATCTTTGCCGGCAGACTAAATCTTGTTTTCATAGTAATTAATTAATCCTCTATAATAGAGAATAGATGGGAATTGCTGCATCGATCACTCAAATATTACACATATGTGAACAACCAAATATGATACGATCGATTCAATTTTGTAGAAGATCTGCAATGTTCAAGTTTATGTCATTAAACTAGTGGCTAGTGTCAGCTCTGGCTGACCAGTGCTCCTTCCTATATGGTGATAGGCAGTTCTGTATGATTGGAAATCAAATCACTATCCAAGTTATAGACCTACCAAGGCCTGCACAGATCGAGCAATCCAATGCTGTTTAAATTACCATGGGAATCAAATACGTACAGTAAGATATATATACAGACATGATAAGTCTGCTTCTTGATTTGAAGACTCGAAATTGTCTAGTGTTGTGACTTGTGAGATCTATATTTACACTTTACGTACTTCATCACTCTCTAAAACACAAGTGCAAGCAGAATCAAGTGACCCAAAGTTCCAAACAAAATAAAGCCTTTGCATCTAAATAAACTTGAGAAACAAGAAAACATGGCAAAATCGAGCAACAAAATGGCAACAGCTCTTAGCTTGATTCTGGTGATCACTCTGGTGATTTCTGATTCCGTGTGTATACAACTTGGAGGTACTTTGATTTCCCCATCTTCATCCAATCATCCTAGCTAGATAATGTTACAAATACTTATTGTTAGACATTACGTTGATCATTAACATATAATTGTGTGTTTGTAGTTGGAGTTGATGGTTTCGACGCAGGTTGCAATACCGTCTATGGTGCAGAGTTCGGTGATTCCTGCGAGAGTGTTGTTGAGAAGTTCGGATAATTACCCAGTTTATAATTCTTCCTTTCCATCAATCCTAATAGTAACTGCGACCCCCTTGAGGGGCAATGGCTTTGTGTTGATGGCAACCCAAACGAATGATTTGCAACGCATTCCTCATCTTCAATTGAGCAAAATATTAGAGCTAGCTAGTTGTATCAGAATAAGGATGATCTAGCTCTGAGGTGGGCAGCCTCCTCAACGTAATATGATTGTTTCTTGACGTTGTTAATTCTTACACCTAGCTTGCATGCATGTCAGTGGGGAAAGTTCTATACAAAGCTAAAGCAACTGTTACCTTTGACAGTTCCCTAGCCTAGTCTCACTACCAGAAAAAATACCTTAGGCGACGAAATCTAAATAGTTTCCTCGCCTAAGAGTTCTTAGGAGACGAAAAAAATTCGTCCTCTACGCTTGAAATTTCGTCGCCTAAGACCATTCTTAGGTGACGAATAATTATTTTCGTCGTCTAAGAGACACTTTAACAACGAAAATTAATTTTGTCGTCTATGTATATTCTTAGGTGACGAAAAAAAATTTCGTCGCCTAAGGTTTTTACTTAGGTGACGAAAAAAAATTTCGTCGCCTAAGATCTTTACTTAGGCGAAGAAAAAAATATTTTTCGTCGCCTAAGTATTCAACTTAGGCGAGGAAAGTGAATTTTCGTCGCTTAAAAAAATACAAAGACGCCGACAAATATTTGTCGTTAGAGCTATATTTTCTAAAACGACGAAAATTTTGTTTTCGTCGCTTAAGATTTACACTTAGACGAGGAAACCATTTTTTCGTCGCCTAAGTGTGCATCTTAGGCGAGGAAAGTAACATTTCGTCGCCTAAATATTAGGTCAATAGATTTTTAAAAAAATTACTTTTACTTAGACCAAGAAATAATTAGTTTCGTCACCTAAGTTCTTACTTAGACGATGAAACTTTTTTTTTCGTCGTCTAAGTAAGAACTTAGGCGACGAAAATAGCTATTTCGTGGTCTAAGTAAAAAACCCTAAACACATTAAAATTAAGCCGCAAATAGATTTAAAAAAAATTATTTTCTCTTAGCCCACGAAATAAACATTTTCGTCGCCTAAGTAAAAACTTAGGCGAGGAAACCATTTTTTCGTCGCCTAAGTGTGTATCTTAGGCGAGGAAAGTATTATTTCGTCGCCTAAGTAAACTTATCACACGAAAACGCTATTACGTACCTTTAGATGACCTTGTTTCGTCGACTCTTCCAAACATTAAACTCTCATATAGATGAGACGTAATTATCCATGTAAAAATTTAGGAACTTTTACCACCCGATACTATGACTCTTCATAGAGAGAGATAAGTTTAAATAAGGTTGACCGCATTGATCGGGGCTCTAATTTTATCGGATTTAAGTGATTTTTTTTACCATCATCATATTTTCATAAAACTTATCACACGAAAACGCTATTACGTACCTTTAGATGACCTTGTTCCGTCGACTCTTCCAAACATGAAACTCTCAAATAGTTTGGAGTTGTAGATTTGGCATTTGGTGTCCGATTGACGATTGTAATACATTTTCGGAAAGAAAACGACACCAGGAGTCAAACTCGTAGCTTTGCCACGATGTGTGGGCTTTTTCGGGCTTTCGAGTTCGTTTAGGCCTTCAAAACGGCAGTTTTATATGTTTTAAATAAGGTTGACCGCATCGATCGGGGCTCTAACTTTGTCGGATTTAAGTGATTTTTTTACCATAACCGTATTTCATCATAACGATCAAATGTTATTTCACAATGTTTTTCAAAATTTTACTTATTTTATATAATTGCTTCGAAAAGTTGTACACTTGAGTATAATCTTATAATCAAGTTATACCGTATTAGTAAGCATGTTGTCGTTATGATGGCTAAATTCACAAAATGAAAATTTTGACCGTCTGATGTGATCGTTATAGTCAAATTTGAGTAGAGTATAAAAATCAACTCTTTCCGTGAACGTTCGATAAAACTTATCACATGAAAACGCTATTACGTACCTTTAGATGACCTTGTTTCGTCGACTCTTCCAAACATTAAACTCTCATATAGATGAGACGTAATTATCCATGTAAAAATTTGGGAACTTTTACCACCCGATACTATGACTCTTCATAGAGAGAGATAAGTTTAAATAAGATTGACCGCATCGATCGGGACTCTAACTTAGTCGGATTTAAGTGATTTTTTTACCATCACCGTATTTCATCATAACGATCAAATGTTATTTCATAGCGTTTTTCAAAATTTGACTTTTTTTATATAGTTGTTCGCAAAAGTTTTAACACATTTTTAATTAAGTTTTTCGCAATAGATTTAAAAAAAATAATAGTTGTTCGCAATAGATTTAAAAAATAATAATAATTAACTTAGGTGACGAAATATACATATTCGTTGCCTAAGTTTTTACTTAGGCCACGAAAATATCATTTTCCTCGCCTAAGTAAATACTTAGGCGACGAATATATATATTTCGTCGCTTAAGTTCATTTCAATTTTTTTGGAAAATTTATTGGCGGCTTAATCTTCCGCGCCGATAAATGTTGCCAAAATTCGAAATTATCTTAGAAGACGAATAATTTTTTTCGTCGCCTAAGTAAACGGTCTTAGGAGACGACACATGTTTTTTCGTCGCCTAAGATTTACTTAGGAGACGAATTCTTAGTTTCGTCACCTAAGTAAGACTGATATAATTCCCAACCCGATACAATTCGATCAGTTCATTCCTCAAATCCCTAATTCTCTGAAAATTCATCAGTCCTGCCCAGCCTCCGCTCAGTCCTAAACTCCCCAACCTCTGCCCCAGCCTCCGATCACTGCTTCTTCTTCTTCTTCGTCTTCATCTCAATCTTCTTAAATCCCTAAATACCCTAATTTCACAAACCCTTAAAGGTCGAGGAGGAGATTGATCCTAAAATCGTAGCTCAGTCAGTTTCGTTCAAGGAAGAGAGCTACGTCGTCAGAGAGTTACCTGAGCCACAGAAGAAGGCTCTGGACGAGCTCAAGCAGTTGATCCAGGACAACCAGGTCACCAACCAGGCCCTTCAATTGCTTCAAGACAACTACCATAAGTTCCTTGCCAAACATGTATTTATTGTCTTACTTCTTGGAGGGTTTCGGAGATTGAATTTTTGTTTATTTAGTATGCTTATTGTTCAATTATAGCTATTCTGAGGTTTGTTCAATTTTGGCTAATTTTAGGTGTTGATTGATTTTTTGTTCTATTATAGTTAATTTTACTTGGGAGTAGGGGTTTTGGAGGTGTTGATTAAACTCTTGTTCAATTATAGCTAATTTGATATTGGGGTTTTGGGTTTGTAGGTGTTTATCAATGTGCCATGGTGGTACCTTGCATTCAATAGGATGATCAGCCCCTTCCTGACCCAGAGGACCAAGAGCAAGTTTGTGTTTGCTGGTCCATCCAAATCTGCAGAAACCCTCTTCAAGTAAGTGTCAGTCTAATTTTATTCACCGTTTTTGTCTGCTTTAGAGTTAATTCAAAATTCAAAATGAGGCTTGTGCATAATTCTGTTTTGTTTCTTTGCATATGAATTATGATGAACAGATACATAGCTCCAGAACATGTGCCAGTCCAGTATGGTGGTCTAAGCAAGGAAGGCGAGTGTGAATTCACCACCGCCGACCCTGTCACAGAGGTTACTGTTAAACCAGCTTGCAAGCACACTGTCGAAATCTCAGTTTCTGAGGTATTTCCTTGTTCATGTAATTGAGTTGATTGTATACATTTCTAGTGGCAATTGGGTTTTGTTGAGAACTTAGAAATTCTAATGGGGTTTTGGTGGATTAGCAGAGTGGTGTTCTTGTTTGGGAACTGAGAGTGGTTGCTTGGGATGTGAGCTACGGAGCCGAGTTTGTGCTAAGTATTGAGGACGGTTACACAATCATATTGCAAAAGACTAGAAAGGTTGCCCCGACCGACGAGCCAGTGATCTCAAACAGCTACAAGATCGGCGAGGCAGGGAAGGTTGTGCTCACCATTGATAACCAAAGATCCAAGAAGAAGAAGCTCCTCTACAGGTCCAAGACCAAGCCTGTCTCTGACTAAAAGAAGCTTTGCTGATGAATAGTTCTTCATTCCTAGCTGTCTTGGGGGCCGACATGTTCGATCATATACAAGACAGCACAAAGTGCAGTGCTGAGGTTTTGTTCAATTATAGCTAATTTTACTTTGAGGTGTTGTGGTTTGTTGATTAAATTATTGTTCAATTATAGCTAATTTGATATTGGGGTTTTGGGTTTGTAGGTGTTTATCAATGTGCCATGATTCTTAGTAAATTAAAATATTTAATTTGTATTAATAATTTTTTTTAATATAGTAATTAATATTTTGTCTCAATTTTGGTTATTTTTTTTTTAAATATAAATTCTTACTTAGGCGACGAAACTATCATTTTCGTCATCTAAGTGATTTACTTAGACGACGAATATATTATTTTCGTCGACTAAGTAATTTACTTAGGGGACGAAAATAATATATTCGTCGTCTAAGTAAGTCCATAGCCGATGTTTCTGCACAAACCCTGGGGCCTGGTAGAGACGGATGAATCTTCGTACTATCTCCTGCAAACCTGCTTACTAAGGGGAATACCGGGCTGGCCGGTCTTCTCCTCTCCGATGCCTAAGTTAGTATAGTTGGAATAGATATAACTTAAGCACGTATATAAGCGGTAGGAAGGATTAGTTACCTATTAATGAGGGTAGTTGGGGCCCTTATATAGGTGGCCAGGAGAGAGGTCTGGCCTTACCCTTCGATGTGGGACTGGTTCCCTTCTGTTTGCACACCAAAGGGCAGCTTTGGTGACCTCTTTGGAAGGCAGGCGCCCCCGGTCCCCGGGCCCCTGGTGGCAGGATGGACTGCTGGACCCCGAGGCCGGGTGCTGGTGATCCGGTCCCGGGCCTTGGGTCGGCCCCTGGTACACTAGCGGCGGGTCTGTGGGCCTGTTGTAGTCCCTCTGTGGCTACTGTCAACAAGTCCCCCAAGTTCCCGGTCAGGTGCAATCTTGAATGGGGACTTACATCTGTCTTGCTCTTGTCCCGCAGACCCGCAGGTTACCAACCCAACGGTGCCCAGTCCCCCAAGTCTGTATTGAAGATTGGGCGTGACCGGGCGTTGTGCTATATCGAGATGAACCGGAGTGCACGGGACCTCGACCGGGCGTTCTGCCATATCGGTATGAGTCGGAGTGTGCATGGGACCTCGACCGGGCGTTCTGCCATATCGGTACGAGTCGGAGTGCATGGGACCTCGACCGGGCGTTCTGCCATATCGGTACGAGTCGAAGAGTGCTAGCCTATGGGAAGGCCTGTTGGTGCGTGGAATGAGCCAACAGGTGCCCCCGGTGTTGCGGTCATTCCGAAGCACCGGTCAACACTTGCTAGTTCTCAGCTTTTGTTGGAATAAGCGAGGTAAATGTGCAGGTTTGTTAGCCTGCGGGGAGACTTGTTCTGTGTTAGAGAAACAATCTGCCCGGTGGGGTGGCGTTGAGATAACGAGTCTCGCCAAGTATCCCCAAATGTATCACAGTTCAGTGTGATGTAGGGTTTTTATCCTGCTGGACAAGAGTACATGTGTTAGATGTAAACTCACCCGGGTTTATAAAGCCCATGCGTTTGGAAGCCTTGAGTTGTTGCTGGCTCGTTCCTGCCCGTAGGCGAAGGAAAGTGACAACCGGTGGAATGCTTTGGAGTCGGTTGAATGTCACATGCCCGGTGGAATGTCAGGGGGCCGGGTGGATCTCGCCCGGGCGTTCTGCCATATCGAGACGAGTCCCCCGGTGAAATGCCATGCAGCCGGTTGAAAGATCATAACCGGTGACTTGTAGTGAAGATGCCATGCAGCCGGTTGAATGATACCTAACCGCGAACTGCCATAGTACTGGCTGGATGACTCATACCAGGAACAATGCTCTCAAGGCGGTTCAAGCCGGTTGAAAGATCATAACCGGTGAGAGGTCTTCAAGCCGGTTGGATACTTCATAACCGGTGGGAAGGTGCGGAGCCGGTTGGATACTTCATAACCGGTGAGATGCTGCTCCTTGGTTCAAGGTTGACTTCCTGGGGAGGTGAAGGGAGTGGACGCCTCGTTCTGCGCTCCTATCTCCCCTAACTGCCACTTGTAGGTGGGACAGGTGGCTGACATGCGATGGAGGGGAGAGTCCATCAGTCCCCCATCAGTTATGGTGGCATGGGAACCTTTATCGATGCTGGGACACGTGTCAGCAAGGAACGGTCTAAGATGAAGGGAATCTGCGGCTGGGGTTGCCTCTCTTTTATGGTTGCCCTATTTATCAGTTCTTCTGCTCTCCTTCTACCGTACCTTGATGTTCCTTGCCCTTTGCCTGTCGTTTGTCTGCGTTGCTACTTTGCTACAGCGCTAACTTCCGTTATTCAGGCTTTATGGCATCTGGGAGATCGGCAAATCCTGTCGGTTCCGGCCGTGCGTTGAGGTATGAGCTACTGGATGGCGACAGGGTGATTTTCTGCGACGAGCCAACCAGAAGCATGTCCGAGAGAGAGATAAGAGACTTTCGGGCGAAGTGGGACATTGATTCCTCCATTAAGCTTCGAGGCCTGCATCCCGGGGAACTGGCCTGCAACCCGGAGCCGGGTTGGGTTGCCGTTTTTGATGATCAATTTAGGCACGGACTATCTCTGCTGCTGCCGAAGTTTGTCCAGTTTATGCTGAGCAGTATAAATCTGTCTCCAGCTCAGCTGCCTAGCAACTAGTGGAGGCAGTTGCTTGGCCTCGGGTGCCTATTCAGCCTGAGCAATATGGACTGGCCCACGGTGAGTGAGTTCCGGGCGCTGTACAAGGTTCTCTACTCCAAAAAGGCCCAGGCCTGCGGTTGTGTTAACTTTGCCGTACGGGACTTCGATCCTGCCATCACTCACCTACCGTCATCGGTCTCGAATGTATGGAGGAGGTCGGTTGTGATGGCCGGGGGCAGGTGGCAGCGTAGTTCAAGGAACTTTCAGGTGCCCGGGGCTTATCAATCGATCGGAGATCAGTCGTACCGGTTGGTGGACTTAGAGAGGCAACGGCTAGCCCGACTTGCGCCCCCGGTCCCCGGGCCCCTGGTGGCAGGATGGACTGCTGGACCCCGAGGCCGGATGCTGGTGATCCGGTCCCGGGCCTTGGGTCGGCCCCTGGTACACTAGCGGCGGGTCTGTGGGCCTGCTGTAGCCCCTCTGTGGCTACTGTCAACAAGTCCCCCAAGTTCCCGGTCAAGTGCAATCTTCAATACGGACTTGGGGGACTGGGCACCGTTGGGTTGGTAACCTGCGGGTCTGCGGGACAAGAGCAAGACAGATGTAAGTCCCCATTCAAGATTGCACTTGACCGGGAACTTGGGGGGCTTGTTGACAGTAGCCACAGAGGGGCTACAGCAGGCCCACAGACCCGCCGCTAGTGTACCAGGGGCCGACCCAAGTCCCGGGACCGGATCACCAGCACCCGGCCTCGGGGTCCAGCAGTCAATCCTGCCACCAGGGGCCCGGGGATCGGGGGCGCTTGCCTGCCAAAGAGGTCACAAAAGCTGCCCTTTGGTGTGCAAACAGAAGGGAACCAGTCCCACATCGAAGGGTAAGGCCAGACCTCACTCCTGCCCACCTATATAAGGGCCCCAACTACCCTCATTAATAGGTAACTAATCATTCCTACCGCTTATATACGTGTTTAAGTTATATCTATTCCAACTATACTAACTTAGGCATCGGAGAGGAGAAGACCGGCCCGCCCGGTATTCCCCTTAGTAAGCAGGTTTGCAGGAGATAGTATGAAGATTCATCCGTCTCTACCAGGCCCCAGGGTTTGTGCGGAAACAACCGACGAAAAACATCGTCCTCTAAGAATTTTTTTCGTCACCAACTTAGACGACGAATTTTATTCGTCGTCTAAGTACTTTCTTAGGCGACGAAATTTATAATTTTCATCGTCTACTTGCTTAGGCCACAAACTTTAGACTACGAAACTTAGGTGACGAAATTTTCGTTACCTAAGTCCTTAGGAGACGAAAATCACTCTTAGGTGACGAAATTTTTTCGTCGCCTAAGATTTCCATTGTTGTAGTGTCTGTTACATAACTTACCATATACACTACAAGAAAAAACACTTTAGACGACGAAACATAAAAAATTTCGTCGCCTAAGCACTGTTAGACGACCAAAACTTCAGTCGTCGTCTAAGAACAAAAATTCGTCGTCTAAGACAAGATTCTGATGACGAAAAAAAGGCTCGTCGGCACTAGTAATTTCTTAGACGACAAAACTATATTTCCTCGCCTAAGAAAACCACTAAGACGACGAAAATTATTTGTTCCTCGCCTAAGACATCACTAAGACGACGAAATAATTTTATTCGTCATCTAAGAAAATTGATTTTTCGACGAATAATATATCGTCGTCTGTTTGTTTTATTTGACGACGAATACATTAATTCGTCGTCTTAGTGTTGTCTTAGGCGAGGAATATTTATTTTTCGTCGTCTTAGTGGTTTTCTTAGGCGAGGAAATTTAAAGTTTCGTCGTCTAAGTGATCTCAGGCTATATAAGCTGAACTGGTTTAACAGATTGAGAAGAAGAGAAAAATTCTGAAAATTTTTCATCCCTCAAAATTTTTCCACCGATTTTCATTTTTGGATGTGAAAACCTTCAAGGCGGGTCTTCCTAAGCATTCTCCACTCCTACCCATCGAATTTTAACTTGGTATGATATCTTTTTTTCATCTTTTTCAACAAATAATTCCATTTTCATTTCCATTTTTTCCATTAAAATATATCCATTTTGTGTGTGGTTATATACAAAATCATGCATATTGTGATGAGGTATGGTATATATATTAATCTTTTTGTTGATCCATATATATATATATATATACATAAATACTTAATTAATTAATTGTTGGTTTTTGTGAAATTGTTGAATTATATATATATATATATATTAATTATTTGTGATCTAATTAATGTCTTAATTAATTAAATTAATAATTTTTATTATTTTAAGAAAATCATTGTTATATGATTTATAATTAGTGGTGAATGAAATAATGATTAATTTTTTTATTCACTGATGTACATATATGCATTTATATCCTTAGAAATCTCGTTCGAGAATCAGTATATGATTCTTGAATTATCCCATTTTTGGACAGTTTGGGAGCAGAGGACTTTGTTTCCCAGTTTGTATAGGTCTTGTATATTCGTTTGCGGTCATGGGTATATATTTCGACGGGGTCTCCCAATATTGTTCTTCGAGTACATACTAGGTATATAGATTTTCGTGCACTTGAGGAACTATGGGGAGATGTTGTTGAAATTTTTACACGACTGAAAACGAACACAGAAGACTTACAAACTGTGAAACAAAGTCTTGTGCTCCTGAATGGGATTAGGACCCTAACCGGAGGCATAAGGTGGAGAACAAACATGCATGTTTGTTGCTAATTTGTGATTATTTGTTGTTTATCTTATATATGACAGGTGATGGATATAGACAAGAGTTGGATGCAATACCCCAGAGAAAGCATTGAATACCAACAAGGAGTACGCATTTTTTTGGATTATGTACCTGAACATGGTGGAGGAAATAAAATGCACATGTGTCCATGCTTAAATTGTATGAATACTAAGTTGAAAACGATAGTCAGAATCTACGATTACCTGAGTAACAGAGGTATTATGCGTAATTATACAACATGGAGTAAACACGGTGAAGTAGCGGTTTATGAACCTACAGTTGTTTAATCCAAGGGGGATACCATAACCGGACATCTAGTGGTGCTTTCGACCCTTATGAAGACCCGGCTATGAACATTCTACATGACACTTTTCCTACATTTGCTCCAATACACCAGGAAGAGCCCATTTATGATGATAGCACTGATGCCACAATTCCTCCTGTTGACAGTGGTGATTATGATAAGTATACCAGACTCCTTGCTCAAGTGCAGATCCCATTATTCGAGGGTAGTCATAACACTATTTTAGGGACCATCATCTCACAGATGCAGTTGAAAGTCAAGAATAGGTGGACAAATGACTCTTTTGATAGTCTGCTAAAGCATTGTAAGGAAACTCTTCATGTTCCTAACTATCAACCTGATAATTATTACAAGGTACAAAAGATATTGGGCGATCTCGGTCTCAGTTATAATAAAATCCACGCCTGCAAAAATAACTGTGTTTTGTTTTACAAAGAGAAAGCCGAATTTGATGAATGTCCCATATGCCACGCGTCGAGGTGGGAGCAAGGTACAGTTAAGGAAAACAGTGTTCATGTGAAGGTTGTACAGTATTCAAACTTTCAATCATTTCTAGTGTTGTGCGTCCGTTTGGTAATTTACCAAGTTCAGAAAGATTGACAGATGTTGAGCTAATTGAAGCTCATTGGTGCGTACTACAACACTGTGACGAAGCACAATATTTCATGCGTGAGCATTTGAAGCTGATTGAAGGAAATCGTAGAGACCGAAGACTTATAGAGACGCACAAAAGAACATTTTCTGATTACTTTTTGCAAATAGGTGCGTCACAACATTTTTATATTACAATATCTCTATTTCAATATTATTATTATGGTCAGTTCAATTTAAATAACTTATCACAACGTGGCAGGTGGAAAATCTCCGAAAACAGAAGAGTGATTGGTACTCGCCAGAAATGCACCATTTGGCTAGAACGCCGATTTCTCACAGGGTGCGAGCGATGTATTTTATCAATGGCGTCAAATTTGTGACACTTCAACGAGATGTAAATCGTAGAACGAAAAATTACAGGGTCATGGTAGATGGTGAAGACTTAACCTACTATGGAGTGCTACTCGCCGTTGTCGAACTAGTTATGGAAATAAGCGTTGTCTTGTTCAAGTGTAGATGGTTCAACACTAATCAAAGTGTTCTTGGGATTACAAAGATGGATTACGACATGTTATCAGTGAATACAGACACAAGTTAGTATGAAAATGAGCCGTTCATTCTTGTCAGCATGGCAAAACAGGTGTTTTATCTTAATGATCCTAAGGCCGGAGAATTTTGGAAAGTGGTTAACTCGATGTCACATAGGAATATATGGAGTACGTCTACAATTGAAAGGGGTGAAGAACATGATGATGAAGATGACGGCGACACTGATGAACCATATCAAGAGCATTCGGCTTCTCAAATCCCTAATGTAGAGGCTAATCGTGACAACAACCGCTTACATTTTGTCACTTCTGATGAATTCATTACAGTCTCAAATGCATCTACATCTCAAAACAGAGTCAATGACGACTTCATTAATGACGAAGATGATGAGGAATCAGACGATGATGAAGATTCCAATGATGATTTCACTGATATGATTGAAGATGCAGGTAATACAGACGATGACAATTATGATGGAGAACCATGATGATTTAAATTATGTTTTTAAATTCAATAAATTTGTCCGTGATGTATAATTATTAGAATATATATATATATATATATACACTTCTAATTAATAACAATTAAGTTGTTTAATTATTATTATTCAACAAACAATGTACAACAAACAATGTATATATATATGTTCTATTTCGATCGTATCGATCAACTTTAAAATGACAAAGTGTTTTTTGTTTGTATGATAAATAAATAAATATATATATATATATATATATATATATATTAGAAATGGCACTGAGTCGACAAATGCAGCTATACGTCTTCGTCGTAAAAGTTTTAACAAATACATTTGGTGGCTTAATTTTTCGCCAAAATCCAAAATTCGTATATCACCTAGACGACGTCGACTAAGTGTATCACCTAGACGACGAAAACATTGTTTCGTCGTCTAGGTGATACACTTAGTCGACAAAAACCATGTTTCGTCGTCTAGGTGATACACTTAGTTGACAAAAACCATGTTTCGTCGTCTAGGGAGTTCAGATTATATCTCGATCGGTCGATGTATCACTACAATCCCTAATTCTATTTCTCCCCAATTCCAAATTCTTCCTTCACTCCTCCGCCCCGCCCTCCGCCTCGGTCGCCGCTCCCGCCTCCACGTCGTGGCACCCGCCCCACCCCAGCCTCCACCTCGGTCGCCGCCCCCTACCCCAGCCTCACCCTCTCGAAGGCGAGCTCTTTCTCTCATGCATGTCTCTCTCTTTCTCTTTTTCTCTCTGTCTCTCTGTCTCTCTCTTTCTCAATTTCTTTCTCTCCCTCCTTCTCTCTTTCTCTCTTTCTCTCCCTCTTTCTCTCCCTCTTTCTCTCTGTCTCTGTTTCTCTCTGTCTCTCTCTTTCTCTCCACCTCTTGTCATGTAAGGTTAATTCCCTCGAAATAAATTGTTAGAATTTTCTTGCCATTGATCTCCTAATCCTGTTTGCTTGATTCTGATGCTTCAATGTGAAATTTTTAGGACTTGAATATTCTAAGCCAAAATCCACTTTTAATCACGTTCGTGTATTTCTAATTATGAATGTGAAATTATGCATGTTGCTGTCATTTTCTATCGAGTAAAACATCTTCAAACTCCTAAGTTTTTTTTCAAGGCACATAATAATTGACTGGTTAGAATTTTGGTGTATCTGTATAGTTCTACTGTCATTTGTTTCTTATGGTACAACCATTTTGGCAATTAGCAGCCTTTAAGCCTAAACTCTAAACTGTAATTCCTCATCAGTAGTAGCATGATTTTTCAAATTAGCCTTGAAAAATAATCTAAACATATGGTAGCTTAGCAGAAATTAAAATCACTGTAAATCCAACAATCATCAAGGAAGAACATCTTATTGTTTCATGTAAATCGAAGATTCATCAAGTGATTTGACAATTCATCTGGTTTTTGTACTGCAAATTTTTATTAAGAGGAATAGTTTGAAATTCCAATGATGACTAAGGGCTGCAACTAAATTAGGCACACTATACTCATCAACATTCTTAAAAAGAAAAAATTAATAAAATAAAAAAATGTTTGGCAGCATTTGCAGCAACCATTTGTGGAGACAGGCAAGCCTCCATGTGGAACTGAATCAGCAACCACTACTTTCTGAGCTTCTGTATATGTAGTTCCTTCAATGAAGTTTGATAGATATTTAGTTTAAAATACCAAATTGCCCAAGTTTTTTTGCTTGTTGTGTGTATCCATAATGGTTTTAGGGAAACAGTTGGAGAATTCTAGTTATGTTAGATTATGAGTTTATATATGATGTTGATATATGATGTGTTTGTGATATAAATTCGTGTTTCTTGACAAGAAAAATATGCCGCTGACTCATGGGAAACTGAAGCGGAAACAAGAGGCATTACTCCGCTTTCTGAGGTTAAATCTATCAGAAAGGAGTTCGTCGCAGCCAACTACGGCCGCGACTGGGAGTGGATCAACACCGCCTATCCCTCCCCTGTTGCTGGTGGAAGATAGTTCAGCCACTCCATCAACCCAAACCGCACCTCAAGCCGAAGACAACGATGGTGAAGAGATCAGTTGTCGGCGCACACCTCGTCCTCGGCCTGATGGAGGTAAAGAAAACACAACACTTTTAATTAAGTTATTTAGTTATAAATGTGTTATTACTCCCTAATAAAACTGTTATTATTTTGGCAGCACCTCCCCCCAAACGCAAACGGGGGTTGGTTAAAGGCTTAAAGGTCTATCAGTACTTTGTGCAACACGGACAAAAGGTGAATATCATCATGGATGATGACTTTTTGCACGGACCACACACTAGTACACATAACAGTTTACTGACTCATGATATCAGCCATATTGTTCGGAACACCATACCCATGACTGCTCCCACTTAGTTGGAACTGGAGGAGGAGGATAAGCAGAAACTTATCGATGAACTCAAAGTAAGGAGAAAACAACTTAAATTTTTAATATTTTATTTTTTTATATTTAAGTTAGTTTCTACATTAATTTAAACTTTTGCTCTTGTAACAGCTTGTTTATAACCTCCTTTTGGGTGATGAGAACATAATCAAGTGGATAGACAAGCGTGCTGCCAAGATCTTCACAGAGTTCAAGAGCAAGCTCAACAGGCTTAGGATTCAGCACCCTGACCAAATCCCAAAAGAGTTCAAAAATAGAAAGGACGAGTGGTCTTGGCTGGTTCAACACTTCGAGAGCGATGAGTTCTAGGTATACAATTTGTAATATTAGTCTGTGTTTTCAAACATAAACATTCTTAATTTTTTTTTGTTTGAATGCTAATTATTTGTCTAAAATTTAATTAAACTTCTGCAGAGACGATCGGCCGCCAACACAATCAACCGGGGGAAGAAGACGTTGCACCATCGGTCCGGTTCAAAGTCTTTGATCTATGGGGCGCTCGAGTTGAAGGAAAAGGGTGAACCATTGGCGTTGGTGAAGAATTATGAGAAGGTGTACCCTCCTGAGCACCCGGAAGCGGCAAATTATATAGTAAGTTTCCTATTATGTTTAAATTTATCATCTGACACTGTTCTTATGTGATTAATGATGTTAATGCACTTCATTTTCAAATGCAGCGAAAGAACAGAGAACAGATCGATAAGGTGATGATTATCAGATCATTCACTATTTCGACGATAAGGTAATGTGAGGCAGGAGCACCCAGACATTCCAGAATATCAGATCATTCACTATTTCGACGATAAGGTAATGTGAGGCAGGAGCACCCAGACATTCCAGAATATCAGATCATTCACTATTTCGACGAGCCGACTCAGGCCCAAGTGCTTGTAAACACACTAGGACCGAGAAACAGTGGTGAGATTCGGGGGTTAGGAGGAGTAACTTTCGGTGTCAGCTCCTAATCATTTCAAAGCTCAAGTTCCACTGGACGTTGTCGATCTTCAACTGCGGAGCGTATCAGACGAACGGAGGAGTAGGCCCGAGAGGCTAGAGACTGTATCGCACGAGCAGAGGAGGAGGCCCGGCAGGTTAGAGATCGTATCGCACATGCAGAGGAGGAGGCACGACATGCCAAGGAGGAGGCACGACAGGCCAATGAGCAAATCGTCCTACTTCAGGAGGAGGCACGAGAAGGTCAAGACCGTCTTAGTCGGTTGGAGCAACGGTTCTTAGCGTTTGCAAGTCTTCACTCAAACCAAAAGTAGGTAGCAGACTCCTGGCCATACGATCGATATTGTTGGTCTAATTTCTTTATCCCTAGCGTTAGCGTTTTAGTTTTTATGAACAAATTATTAATATAAAGTATTTAATTTGTATGAATAAAATTATTAATATATTAATTATATTCTGTCTCAATTTTTTTTTTTTTAAATTAAACCACTTAGACGACGAATATTAATATTCGTCGGCTAAGTAGTTTAATTAAAAAGGAAAAAATTTAATTACTGAATCACTAAGGCGACGATTTTATTAACTTTCGTCGCATAAGTGAAGCACAGACGACGAAATACATTCGTCGGCTAAGTACTTTTTTCGTCACCAATTCACTTAATCGACAAAAAAAGCTCGTCGACTAAGTGATTACTTAGGCGAGGGAAAACATTTTCGTCGTCTAAGTAAAGCTTTACCGACGACAAGTTTCGTCGGCTATAAAGATTCATTCGTCAACATCATACTTAGAAGACGAAATAGCTTCGTCGTCTAAGTGTTCACTTAGGCGAGGAAATACTTTATTTTCATCGTCTAAGTACATAGACGACCACTTCTAGACGACGAAACTTAAGCGAGGAAAATTTCGTCGTCTAAGTATGAGTGTGTTGGTGATGAAAAAACCTCTTAGACGACGAAAATGATTCGTCGGCTAAGAGTTTTAGTCTTGTAGTGATAATTTGTATGCACTTATTACTTATGCTCACACAAGGTTTAAAGTATCTATGATATATCCGATATATCCCTCGATATCTCCTTTTTTCGGCCGACCGATATATCTTTGAGGTAAATATTTTTTCTTTTCCCGTATCTACGATATATCTTCGATAACTTAAAATATCTCCGATATTTAAGATATTTGCGATTTATCTCCGATATTTTAACGAAATATATGTATTCTGTAAAATTTTCAAATAATTTTTTTCTTCTCGAGATTCAAAAATGTTTATGAGAAGAGTAATTGAATAAGTAATCAGTGATCAACTCGAGAGATATAAAAAAAAAATGAGTACTGCAAATTCCCCTCAAAGGATATCTGGATGAGAGAAGTGACAAACAGTCTTTATAAATATTGGTGAGGAGTGTTCTCCTCGAGGAATTTGTAAGAAAGTAAGAAAAAAATAATCACCTCGATTGTTCGAATAAGTTATCGCCTCGAGTTCTCGAATAAGTAATCTCATCGAGTTCTCGAAAAAGTAATCGTCTCACGGACTCATAATTAGTAATCGCTTCGAGTTCTCGGAAAAGTAATCGCCTCGAGTTCTCGAATTAGTAATCACATCGAGTTCAATAACCATGATCATATTTTTGAATATGGCCAATATGGAGAAGTGCATGACCAATCATATAGTTGGATTCATCAAACCTATCCCATTATAGGGGATACCGTCGGCAGTTCCAAAGAGATATAATTATCATATTAATCACTACAATTCATACTATATGGGTCAAATGTCTTGGTCAGATTATTGTACTTTCGTGGATCAGCGTGGGGAATTTGAAGCACCTAGAGTCTCTTTCTAGTACTAAATGAAGCTATTATTTGTATGTATTTAAGATTTTATGTGTAAAATGAATAAATTCTATATTTAAATAAAAACAAAATATCTTTTCTAATATCTCCGATATATCTCTGATATATCTCTAATATCTCTGATATCTTTTTTTTTCGGCCGACCGATATATCTTCCGACATCGACATTTTAAACCTTCTGCTTACAGTAACATCAAATCAGGACAAAATGTATCATCATCGATCAACAAACTTAGATAGACTATATGCTGAAGTTTAAATTGATTGTTAAGACTAGAATGATTTTCGCCATTCTTATTATGTTTGTTTAATAATACTTTTATTCGTAGTTACTTAATATTGTCAGATATTCTATTTAGTTTGAGTTAAAGTGAATTAAAACCTAATGAAACGTGGACCTTGATCAAGTTAATTTTTAACTATTTTTTCCATGCCAACCCTAGCTAGCAAGGTCCAAACAGTTAATTAGATGAGATAACAATCTTTTAATTATAGATTAGTCCACTCTTGGACATTTCTTTAGTCACATAGCCACCTAAACAGCCATCACTTTAATTTCGTGCTGTACCTAAACTGCCCTCCACTGAACATCACTCTTTCTCCACCAAATCTCATTTTTTCTACAAAAAAAAAAAAATCTCTCTCTCTACGTCCGGTATCCGGCGACGAAGACCACAGCGTGCGTGTCGTCGTCAACGGCGGCGATCCGATCAAAGGGCTATGCTTTCGTTGTCATCTCGAGGAGCCTCTATCATTACGGCTGCTGCATCGCAATCTCCTCCACCGTTGTTCCCTCAGCACACCACTCATCGTCGTCGTTAGGTGGACTCCGATTCAGGTTAGTTCTGATGATCTACCGATGTCTGTTTGATTTCCAATCTGTTTCTTGTTTGATTTATTTTCTTTTTCTGATGTTTAAATTGCTTGTTTTGATGATTTGGTTCCATAGAATTTGAGTGATCTTTGTGGTTGAGAAAAATGAATCCGAATTTTTCTTAATTTTCAACTAATTTTGTATGAGTGAGAGTAAATTTCAAATAAGTGTACGTGTTGATCATATCATGGAACTATATATCTCTATTAATTAAGTCAATTTGGCTTATGGAACTGTCAACCGACCCGATGATCTCTATAAATTTAGGCTCCTTTTTAAACCCAAACGAATCCCTTCTCGTAGGTTTTATTTTGCCGAAACAGACAAGGAGAGCTCCCAATCAAGGTCTCAAAAATCAAGCAAGTATCGCCATAGGATGATCAATAGCGAACCGGAAGAGAACGATTCTATTAATGATGGTCTCGTCTTTTCTGATGATATTGATGATCATGAGGAGAGAACAAGTAAACACAATATAACGAAGGAAGAGAGCGTGATCGGTGTAAAGTCAATTGCACTCCATGCCGCCACCGCAGTCCTATCCGGCGGTCAGTCATCTTCCCCCAAGGTTACCTTAACATACATGAACAGCTTCGTCTGCGGCCTCCAGCTTGATTACGATGAGTATTCCCATAACCATAAGCCTCAGTTTGTTAAGAAAGAAGCTGAATCTGATCAACTAGAACAGAAAGAAGATGCGAACGAGTCAGAATTAAAAGAAGATGAAAATCAAGTGGTAATCAAGGATGAGAAGAAGTCTCCGGTAGATGGAACTATACGTGAAGCTGCGATCGGAAAAGGGCTATCTGGTGCCCTAAATTTGCTCAGGGATCGTAGAACCCTGGAAAAAGAGGAGGAGGGCAAGAAAAAGAGAAAGCTTGAGACGACAAGTTGTCATCATGTGGCTAAACCGAAAAGGTTGCATGATTATCAGGAAGAGGATATTCGAATTGAGAGAACTGATGAGTTTGGGCGAAGCTTGACAGAGAAGGAAGCTTATAAGAGATTTTGTCATACCTTTCATGGGAAAGAATCTGGGGTAAGGAAGCGAGAAAAGCGCAGAAAAAAATACCAGAGAGAACAGAAACTGGAGAAGGAGACACCATCACTCTTTGCGGAGAAGATAAAGGAGACTCAAGCTCGACTCCAGACACCCTATATTGTCCTCAGTGGTAATTGAATCTTAATTTATCGATTAGAAATTTTGGGGACTATCCTTCTTTATCTTCAATTCAGGGTTTGGTTATACTTCTCTGTATTCTATTGCCTTTTCTTGATTATGTTTGTTTCGGTTCGTATTTCTAATAATGATTACCGAATAGATTTGACACACAAATTTTGTTCTTGTACATTTGGTTTCGGAAGGGGATCCAAGCTTCAATCGGTGATAGCATAGCCTGCAATGAAGGAAAAAGAACTATTTCTTTCATAACAGGTAGAGGTCATCTGTAAGTGTATATTTCATAATTTTTGTTTTTTTCAATCTCTGGTAATATGCATGAGAATATTTCTGTTCTCTTAATCTTAAGTCACTGATCATTCGATCTAATCTGCAATTAAAAGAAAATTACTATCGCTGATGCAAAAACTTCCAGTACAGAAGGAATTGTATTGTTTCCACCACCGTACCAAGAGCATTCTTCTACTGTACATACATCAAGTAATGAGAGACAAGCTGGGGAAACAAATATTTAACGCATTAAGCTTTGGGAGAGCGTCAGAATCTAGCTAAATGGATCCCTCCTCCACTCAATACTGCAAAAACATATGTGGATGGTGCTCGGTGTAGTTTGACTGGTATCAGTGGACAAGGAGTGGTTATCCGCAGTCATGGAGGATATTCATTAGGAGGAGTCGGTCTCTCTGCCACCCACAAGTCAGCTACTGAAGCCGAGGCTGAGGCAGCAGTAATAGGGTTGCAGCTGGCTATCCACCTCATCAAGCTTAAGAACATCATTCTGGAAAGCAATTCCCAGGTTGTGATTCAGGCTTTGAAAGACCCCTCTGTCACCTCTGTGCCTAGATGTTGGAAACTCTCCCCGTTCATATTGAAGTGTTACTCTCTTCTCCCTCACTTCAACTCATTTATTTGGAATTGGATTCCAAGCAAGAGGAGCAAACCGTCGGCAAAGCTTGCAAATTGGAGGAAGTGCTCTATTGATTGGACCAGTAGGCCCCCTTCCCCTATCATCTCCATTTTGAGGAATGACGGACTACCTGGTCCTCCTTCTTCATATTGTAACGCTGAAGCTTCTTGTTTTTACAAGCTTCCAGCCTTTTGAGCTTTTGTGCATGTTTCGTTCTGTTGTTGTTTCTTGCTGCCCCCGCCCTTTTAATTGGGTCTAATGAAGTATGATTTTCTGACCAAAAAAAGTTTTGGGAGAACATCATCTGATCGATTCCATTCCAACTTAACTCGATCAGCATGAGTGACCCCTCACATCACGATCGAACGCTAGCCAGCAAAGTTGA
This sequence comes from Potentilla sterilis, assembly GCA_963682095.1. Classification (NCBI taxonomy): domain Eukaryota; kingdom Viridiplantae; phylum Streptophyta; class Magnoliopsida; order Rosales; family Rosaceae; genus Potentilla; species Potentilla sterilis. Next base: position 3,026,700 of record OY821765.1, read on the forward strand.
CCAGATTAATGAAGCATCTAAAGCTAAGAGAATCTCCCCATAGAAAATCCCTATCAAGTTTCCTAAGCATCCAATGATTTTGTTCACGTACTATTGCAACAAAATCATTTCTATCGATTTTTTTTTTCAGTCAGTTGTCAAGAAATGTATTACTCAGCGAACAGTACAAAAAATAAAACATCCATGAGGGCCGACAATAAGAATTACTCCTTATGAGTACTAAATACATATCTGGTATCTGGGTACCTAATAATCAAAAGTACATTCACTTTCTAGAGACCGTTTATAGCGCTTTTATTTTCATAGTCTAAATACACTTAGAAGCAAGATTAAATGGTAACAACCAAGGTTATCAAAACTGTCAATTGATCCAAAAATTAGATCTTACTTTGGGCCATAAAGACCCAATCTAACCAAATCCACACCCAATCGAGGACTCTTACAGGTGCCAGTCCAACAGGCCCAAGCGCAGGCCCATTCAGGGTCAAAGTCAACCTAGCAGAGGCTCCACAGCTACCAACTCGCTTGCCGCCGCCTCTAGCATACCGCCATGGCCGCTAGAAAACTCAAGCTGGGTCGCCAAGTGGTTGATCCCGATTTGCCGCAACCGGCGAGATCATCATGACCGACTAGCAACACCTCTTGTCTCATCTCTCTCAGACCAACTCTCGCCGAAACGCACAATGACGGGACAAACATCGATCCACAGAAGACAGCGAACTCACCTTACATCTCCATCTTGGCCGAACTGAAAACCAAAATGATAAGCAGGATGAACCATCAACGCCGTTTGTCGGGTCTCCCCGAGATTGACTATCACATAATCGGATAGCCGTGACGACACTCCATCCATCCGCAGTATGTTAATTAGTAAAGGTGAGGTTGTTGCTACTATAACTAAGATCGATAGAAATGACATTGTTGCAAAAGTACGTGAACAAAATCATTGGATGCTTAGTTACTTGTCCGTGAAATGTCCGCCGGAACCAACAACATTGGATGCTTGGTTACTTGTTATGGAGGTTATCCGGATGCTAACTTGGTTTGGAGGGTAATCGGTATACTTGTGGGTGATGTTCGCTTTGCATTTGCCAATCCACTTTTGTGTTGATCATGGATGCTTATGTACTTTGATTTTGCTTGTAATCTTTTTTTTAATGAATTTTGCTTGTAATTCCTTAGTTCATTAAAAATAAAAAATACTAAATATTGAATGACATATAATAGCCACTTAACTTCCCACATTTACATGACACTCTATGAAAATTGTTCATAAGAACTTCAAGTTTTGTTCAAATTAAATGATGCACACATAACTGATGTGTTATTTGTCAATGCATAATGTATGGAAACGCACAACGGTACATGTGGCATTGGAAAAAATATGGATGTCTTTCGGATGTGATATCGGTCTCTATATATATATATATATGAACATCAGTGTCATGACAACCTATATATAACTTAGTGTTTTCAATCCATTTGATCGAAGATCAACAATATTAGTAGGGTATAAACAGTATGAGATATAGGAGAAAACTAAAATTTATTTTCACTCAAATCGTAAGATCTTTGCAATAAATTATTACAATGTAAAGTTTAATTTTAAAAGTAAACCATATAACTAACATCAAGGTCGTAGTGATGAAATTCCATATAACTAACATCAAGGTCATAGTGATGAAATTCAAATAAACAATACTAATAAAGTAAAAGAGTATCTTTCATATCCGGATCCAGACAGATACTTTAAATTTAATTAATTATATTTTATAAAGACTTTGTGATGTAGTGTTGGCAGTAAAGATAGAAGAGCAGATGAACCGTCGCAAGAATGGAAGGATCGGTACTGTTCATGTCTGGGCTGCAAGCTCAGAATAGGGCGTGTGATACTTTTTCGGAAAGGGAACGACGCCAGAAATAATACTCGTTGCTTTGCCACGACGTGTGACCTTTTTCGGCCTTCCGACGTCGTTTAAGCCCTTAAAATCAGCTTTTAGTATTTTTCCGAATTTATTTTGGATTTATTTGTTTTGGACTTTTATTTTATTTCACCTATGGGCTGGGTTAGACTTTTGTTAGCGCCCTAGGATTTTGTTATCAGTATTTAAGCTACTTCTTGTGGCCGCAAAACGTTATCTTTGATATTAATAAATTTTGAATTTACTCAATTTCTCTGGTAGATTCCAGATCTTCTTGTGGATTCAAGAAACCTAGTCTTGTGGATTCAAGACTGCCGTTGGTGGATTCCAACGGGATAGTTCCGCTGCATCACTTTGGTTAGACATGTGAATACTGAACATACGAGCGACAATCAATGAGATTTATTTAAAATAATTTTGAATTATCAGCCCAAAAGTAAAAATAAAATAAAACTGGCTTAAAAATAAACAAAAAAAATACCGGGAAAGAAGAGTCCATAAATAAAATTGGGTTTCATCATAAGCCAGGAGATGATGGGTTCTTCCTCAACGTTGTCGTTTCACAAGTCCCTCCTCTCTTCCCCTTCCCACCTCAAAAATGGCGCCACTTCCTTCCCTCCCTTCTCCTCCTCCTCTCCACCCTCAATGTCACTCCTCCACCGCCCCCGCCCTTCTCTCCTCCGCCTCACCCAAAACGCACCGTTTCGCCACCGCAAACCCAATGTCAAACTCCACGCGTCCCTCCCAAACAACCCTCCCCCTTCCTCTATCTCCTCCCCTATCTCAAACGGCGTCGTTTTCACCTCCCTACTCACCATAGCCCTCGCCGTCGCCAACCGCGTCCTCTACAAGCTCGCACTCGTCCCCATGAAGCACCACCCCTTCTTTCTCGCCCAATTCACAACCTTCGGGTAATTTTAATCTTCCAATTCTTGATTTTTGCTTCTCAAGTTTCAATCTTTTCTGTTAATTACTGTATTTTTAGCACACCCTTTTGATTTTTACTACTAAAGTTTGAATCTTTTGTGCAATTTACCGTCATTGTGATAATGGGTAGTTTTTACTTCATTTCGATTTGTATACTTTTACCTAAAGTTTTGATCTTTTTGGAATTCTTGGTTTTGTTAATGTGATTGGATTTGTGGGTTTTTGTTTTCATCAGATACGTGGTTATATATTTTTCGATATTGTATGTGCGGTACCGTTCTGGGATTGTGACTGATGAAATGCTGAGGCTTCCAAAATCGCGGTTCGTGGCTATTGGAGCCTTAGGGGCTCTTGGAGTGGCTTCTGGGATGGCTGCTGCAGGTACTATACTACTTTTTTGTGATTTGTGATTGAGTTACAAGTACATGGTTATGTGTTGTTAGGAATATGTATGTTCATTCTGGAGTAGTTATGAGCTAGATTATGAGGTAGGGATAACATGTCTGAGTTTTTTTACTTTTGTGTGATCAGAAATGAACTAATGTGAGGAAATGTATTTACTAACATGTGTCGTCTCAACAGCCATGCTTCCTGGACCGGCCATACCCATATTGAGTCAGGTATATTCTAAAGTCCTAACAAAAGAGTTAACAAATAAATGGAACTAAAGAATATGCTATACTCTTGAGTAGGTTATTACGTATGGAAAATCATTTCCCCCAATTTAAGCTACTTATTTTTAAGGACTAGTACTAAGGCATCATTAGTATGGTCCGTATGTCGTGAAGTAGGGTATTGTACTGATGCCATGTTGGAGTTTAAGAGTGGGAGGCTTGCCTATTATTGACATAGAGGGATCCCATTTGTATTAGAAGTCTAGTCTGTTAAATGGGAATAGATAAGCTAGAAACTAGAATTGATGAAAGAACTGTTTATGGTTAAGGTGTTTGAAACCCTCACGGTGGACAATGAGACCAGGTTAGTTGTCCGGATAGTATATCATGGCCTAGGGTTGTATATACTTATCTATGCTGCATGTGAGGATCATGTTAAATTTTGGTATAATAGTAAGAAAAAATTAGTAAAGAAAGAAAAGTGGAGTTAACTATTTAGTTTCCCAATAAGTTTTTGAAAAACATTTGAACTTCTTTATTATGTAGCTGGATGTGGCTGCCAATTGGATTGTCTTGCATCTTCCATTTATTCTATAGGTCAAGCCAGGTTGAGTTTGAGCAACTATCATAGGTTCTATTCAAGTTTGGGCTGAACTAGTTTCTGACATGCACAATTAAATGAATAAAGTATTTTGGGGGAAAAAATGGTATTTTGGGTTGAGTTATAGAACATTCTTCAGCTACCCCTGAATATTTGCATAACTACTGTTTTTCCTTCTTTATTGTGCAGACATTTTTGGTGTGGCAGCTTGGTTTTTCTTCTCTTGTCTTGAGAAGAACATACAGAATCAATCAGATTGTTGGCTGTATCCTCGTAGCTGCAGGTGTAGCGCTAGCTGTTGCTAGGTATCTTAATCCATTCTTCTACAATTCAATTATCTGCTACTGTTTTAGGAATATGTAATGTGGTCCAGTCCTTTATTGATAATGTTGAAGCCTTGAAGGATTTGTGACACAAGTCTTGAAGGGCACCACCAGCAGTCATTTGGACCTTGTACTTGCAAATGTTTAATGGTCTGTATGTTCATGTATCATGTGGTAGATGAGGTCAAAGATAATTACAGACAAAAAATTGCAAAAATGAATGGGATTAACCATAATAATTCCATGTTTTTGCTTTTAAAAATAATGTTTTAAAGAGAACAGAGGTCTTCTCAGATGCCTGAACTCACATTTAATCTTCATCTTGTTGCCAGTGAAAGAGGCAATTTGTCAATACAGAAATTAGAATGAAAAGCATGTTATGTTTTGGATGAAACACAAAAAGCCCCTCTTTGAAGTCTGTGCAGTTTATATCTCTCTGTGGCATGCCTATTCTACACTTTCTTCAATTAGCTTAGATCTAGGGCAGCTCCATTCCCACACCCAGTTTGTCATCTTGCACTTCTTTTGTGAGTGATGAATTAACTATTGATTTTGGAGTGTAGGATGACAAATTCGGAGTTTACCGGCATTGTGCCTAGATCTATCTTCCTCTTTGGTTGTTCTTTATATATTTAAAGCGTTTCAAGGAAGTCACCTTCTGCATCATTAAATTTTAAAGAAGTTGCAAGTATACTATCTTCTCGAAAAGGTAGATAATTTTCATTACGACAGATATGCTTACTGGGTAAGAACTTAACTATATCTGTTAATGCATGGATTCCTTGACCCTCCTCTAATGTAATGATTTTTCATTTTTGTATTATTATTATTATTTTTTTTTGGATTTTTTATTTTTTATTAGCTACTAAAATGTGTCAAATACCACTTTTTGTCAACCAAGTTTAGTAATGCTTTTTACTAGAAACAACATGAAAATTCTCTGTTCCATCTTTAAAAAGGTCAATGGTATTGGTAAATTGTGATACTCTAGAAAGATAATCTCCTTCCTTTCAAAAAAGAAAAAGAAAAAAAAAAGAAAGATAATCTTCATTATGTTAAGCTTTGTGTCTTGTACCTTAATAAAAATAAAAAATCATATAAAATAAAAACTTTGTGTCTTGTACTCGTATAGTTTCCATTGTGTAGTGAAGGCGGCTCCTGATGTTTGTTGTCTTTTATATTATTTCAGCGGGAACGATTCTGGCCAGATGCTAGCTGGAGTTGATTCTATTTGGCCATTACTAATGATTGCTTCAAGTGCTTTTCAAGCTGGTGCATCTATAATCAAGGTTAAAGCAGTGAACATTCTTTTTGTGTTTAGTGGTGCTCTTTAGAAGCAAAATTTTTAACCTTGACTATTCGTCTGTGAACAGGAATTTGTCTTTGTTGATGCTGCGGTTCACTTAAAGGTATGGCCTTAAATTTTAAATATATTATTTAATCAGCTGACATTTTTCTCAATTGGTTTCTTGTTGTCAAGCTAGTTTTTGCATAGTTTCTCAAGTTGCGATCTATTTTCATGCAGGGAAAATCACTTGACATATTTGTTGTCAACTCTTTTGGATCTGGATTTCAGGTAACTATTACTTGGTTGATCAAGTGTACTCTTACTCTTAGTATGGAGGTTGGGGAATTGACTTGAATGTATTTCCTTTGACTTGCAGGCTCTTTTTGTACTTCTATTTCTTCCTCTCTTATCAAATATGAGAGGCATACCATTCGCCCAACTTCCTACATATCTAAAAGATGGTGCTGGTTGCTTTTTGAACATGGGAGCTGCCGAATCAGGCAAGTTATCTTATCTATTTTCAGTACTTTCTGTAATTTTGTAAAATTCATTGATATCGTAGCTATCGGGGATATGCTTTCAGTAATTTTGATACTATATGGAATGTGTGCTGTAAATAACATATAATGTCGACTGCTTGAAGTGTCTGCTCTCTCACCTCCAATCAATAATCTGATAATTCTGATACCATTACAGTTTTTAGTGATTGCATTCTGCTGCCAGTAAACCGTGACATTCTATCCTGTTCAAACCATTTGTTTTATCATTAGTATATTTTCCTCTGAACCTTTGGCATCTAGATCTCATTTAATTTTTACAATATAATTTTACGATTCTGTTATTGCATGCAGCTGAAATTACCTTGAACTGAAATCATCAGATTAAGAACAGATTTTGACACCAACCTACATTACTCATGACAACATATAATAGGTTTTAAAGTTTTGAAAACAAAAGCTATATCCGAATGGTTGCTTGATGATTTAGAATGAATAAAGGGGAATCATACAAATCTTAAGCACTGAGAAACTAAAGGCTCAGTTGGAATGATCTCATGACATACATGAATTATTGATTTTCTCTCATGTAGCTTAGTATGGATTTGTGACGTGATCATTCAATCATACCATGTAAATATTAGTTATGCATATTTTATGAATGAAGATGGGAGAGTTTCATAAAGTTTTTCCTAAGTTCTGATCAACCTAATCCATCACTTTCTTCAGGTTGTAATGGGGCACCATTGCTTCCCCTGCTTTACATAACTGGCAATCTGTTGTTCAACATATTCTTGCTGAATGTAGTAAAGACTTCCTCGGCAGTTGTTGCTTCTCTCATTGTGATGTTGTCAGGTTCTCTCTGATCTCTCTTGTTTTGTTTTGCATGTGACATAGATAGAATCTAATCTCTATAGGTAGCAAACTGTTACTAATGCAGTGCTTTCGTTCATTTTGCAGTGCCAATCTCGATTTATGTTCTTTCTCTTCCATTGCCATATCTCCAAGAGGGTGCAACTTTGAGCCCGTTTTTCCTCTTTGGTAGTGCGATTCTCGTCTTGGGTCTTATTTTGTACAGCATACCCCAACCTGCCAAGGATGGTTCTCAAACGAGTTGATATGTTTAATTTGTTATGTATCCATATCAAGATTACGCTTCAATTTTTTTTTTTCCCGTTAAATTTACCATACTATGAAACTTGCACTCTAAATGTTTGTACAAACCAACGTAGCTCTAGTGGACATTCTTTCAAGAGGATTTGTTTTTGCATGTAAAATCCTCTTGCGTCCTACTCAACTAAACAGAAGGAAAACTTTGATAGTCTGAATTCGATTGAATATGCAACAATCGTTATGATCATGGATCATGGATCAACATTTCATAGTGACAAGTGAGGGCTGCTGCCTTCTGTTAAGACCACTCATTACCTTAGCTTAACCCGTGATGAGCCAGCCACTTAGCACATGATGTATTGCTGAGTCCCTTTCTCGCTTGTTGCTGTGATTAGTCTTTGTTCAGCTGACCAAGTCATGAGGTCACCTTTTGTCCCCTTGAATCTAGGATCAACTCTTGTGCTTTTGTGTGGCTCCTGATCTCTCATCTCTTTATAACTGTAATTGAATTCTGAGGAAATATATGATGAATTAGCTTTCAATTATCTTTTTAGTTTCTGCAACCTAGCTTACTCTATTATATGGTATCAGAGACCTCTGATCCATGAGAGGGCTCCAAGTATCTTCCAATTTCCATACCCAGACACCACCACCTCCCTAACCTCCTCTTGTCTCAGCCGAATTTCCTTCCCTCACCCCTTCCGCACCCACTGACATTCCTTCTTCTTCTTTCCAACCGGGTGAAGTTACATAAACTCAACTCACTGAAGTGAGACAAGTTGTTGAGATCTTGCAAGACGAGTTTCATGTTACTTTAGACCGAGCCACAGACCAGCGGAGAGACTTCGAAATCGAGTAACCGCCAAACTCAATGCCTTCCAACATGTTCTTCTCCAGGTGCAAAGCAATCAAAATGCTTTGCAGGCACCTCTCACGGCTGCTCCGGGCCACACTGCCCCTGCCCCAACCATCAGTTTTGGTAGCTACTCTTCTTTGGGTACGTCCTTACCTGCTACACCATCTCTTACCCACCCCACATCCAACGTCACTTCTTTGGGTATGTCCTTACCTCCCACACCAGCTCCTACTTACTCCACACCCAATTTTCAAACTTCACCCCATACTCCAACATATGCCTCTGCCCCTGCCTCGACTTCAACAACCATTTCCTTGCCTAGCAATAACTTCACCACCAACACCACTCCTCCTGTACCACAAAATCAGTCACACCTTCAATTTTATAATCACAATCCAAGACATACTCCTCAACAACTGGCGCACCAGCCACAAAACTTCCAAAATCAACAAGTCTTTCTTCCTCATCACCCTAACCACCACCACCGACCATACCAAAACCAACAACCACTGTTTAGGCCACCAAAAATCGAGTTACCTCGTTTTATGGGTGATGATGCTTCAGGGTGGTTTGCCATGGCCGAAAGGTACTTGAACTCTCAGCAGGTTCCACTTGAGGCTCGAGTGGCGACGGTGGCTGCACACTTTGGCCCCAACCCATCCCATTGGATGAACTTCTTTAAGCAACGCAATCCCAATTGCATGTGGGACCAGTTTGTTGTAGCCTTCTTAGAGCAATTCGGGGGAGGCACCATCACTGACTACAAGACTTCAATTTCCCGTCTACAGCAGCGTTCGTCGGTCGACGCATTCATATCGAAATTCACTGTGCTAGCTTGCCGGATTCCGGAATGGACGGACGATGATTTCAAGGCTATATTCGTAGGTGGATTGAAACCGAAAATTCAACATGACGTCAGGTTGTGGGATCCCACCACCTTGGCTATAGCACAACGGCTAGCTCGCAGATACGAGCTTAAGCTCCAGGACAAAACGGTGCAACGTCCTTATCACCCTCTGCCTTGGAAAACCAGTGTTCAACAAAACCCATCGCTTGTTGCCACATCCCTTTCCAACCTGCACAATGAAAGCAACCAATCCCAATCCCAGTCAAACAGAACCCCAACCAATCATAATCTCCCTCAATCTTCCTTTCAGCCTCACAAACCAACAACTACTTCCCAAATTCGACCTTGGCAATTCCAAACTCAACTTGAACACAGAGCCCAAGGACTTTGTGTCCTGTGCAGAGAAATAGTCCTCCAATCATGTTTGCCAAAAAGCCGTACTGGCAATTATGAATGACTCTGAGCAGTGTGACCAACAAGAGATAGACCAAAAAGAGGAAGAAGAGCAGCAGATTGCAGAAGCAGAGGAATTCTTACCCTTGCACGCAATCACCGGCACCAAATTTGGAGAAGTTATGCGCTTCCATAGCACCATTGATGGTCACCCAATCACTGTATTTGTCGATGGTGGCTCAGTTACCAACTTCTTAAACCCGGCGGTGGCTCACAAGATTGGCTGCAAAATATCTTCAACCACCAATTGCAGTTTCACCTCAGCGACAGGTCAATCTGTTCAGGCGACCGGCAAGACTGAGGATGTCACTATGACTTTTCAAGGCTATGAACTCAAAGACTCTTTCCTTTTAATGGGAATACATGGTTGTGATTTGTTGCTCGGCGTGCAATGGTTGGATACGCTGGGTTTTATTGGCTTACACACAGCCGAAAAGGTCATGGCATTCACGGCTAATGTACGATTTCATGTGATCCAGGGGTTGTCAAAGCAGACTCAGAGCTTTGACCACAACGCTCTCTGCGCTGCTTTATCTTTCGATCAGTTGGATAGTCTGCAGGCCAGCCTCAAGCCCATAGTCCAAGTGTCCAAGCCCTTCTACAATCCTATGGAGATCTGTTCATTGCATTCCTCTTCAGCCCAACACACCGCTGGCCTCCCTCCTAAAAGAAACATTGATCATTGCATTCCTCTTCAGCCCAATACACCGCCGGTTAATGTACGACCATATCGGTATGCACACTCACAAAAGTCGGAGTTGGAGTCTCAAGTGCAAGACATGCTAGCACAAGGCCTTATTCGACCTAGTAAGAGCCCATTCTCTTCTCCGGTCTTATTGGTGCGCAAGAAGGAGGGTACATGGCGGTTTTGTGTTGATTATCGTGCACTCAATGCTGTTACAATCAAAGACCGGTTTCCTATTCCGATAGTGGATGAGCTCTTGGACGAGTTGCATGGAGCTATGTTCTTTACTAAGCTTGATTTACGGTCCGGATATCACCAAATTCGGATGAATGAGGAAGACATCTACAAAACCGCGTTCCGGACACATAAAGGCCACTACAAATTTTTGGTGATGTCCTTTGGCCTTTCTAATGCTCCTTCTACATTTCAAGAATTAATGAACGGATTGCTTAACCCTTTACTTCGTAAAGGTGTTTTGGTGTTTTTTAATGATATTTTGGTGTATAGCAAAGATCTAGCTTCTCACGTATATCTACTTGAAGAAGTTTTCTCTATACTACGAGAAAATGAACTGAAGCTCAAAGAATCAAAGTGTGACTTTGCTCAACCCTCTATTCACTATTTGGGCCATGTTATTTCTCATGAAGGTGTTTTTGCCGATCCAGAAAAAATCAGCAGCATTCTTGCTTGGCCCAAGCCCAAGACCATCAAGGCCCTGAGAGGATTTCTTGGACTCACAGGGTATTACCGTCATTTGGTGCGCCACTTTGGCATTATAGCCAAACCCTTGACAGAATTGCTGAAGAAAGATAACTTCCTCTGGACACCACAAGCCACCGCCGCCTTCGAAGCTCTCAAGTCCGCAGTCACCACAGCTCCGATCTTAACCTTGCCGGACTTTTCCAAGAAGTTTGTGGTGGAAACAGATGCATCCGGCTCGGGATTGGGTGCTGTATTAACCTAGGAGAAGAAACCCATTACGTATCTCAGTAAAGCATGGTCACCAGCGCATCAACGTCTCTCCACCTATGACAGGGAGATGATGGCGATCCTATTTGCGGTGGGCAAATGGCGCCTTTACCTATTGGGCAATCGATTCACCATTGTGACGGACCATCAAACGCTGCGGCATCTTCTCAGCCAAAGGGTCACCACCCCCTCGCAGCACAAATGGTTGTCCAAGCTATTGGGGTATGACTACGAAATTGAATATAGGTCAGGCTCTAAGAACATTGTTCTTGATGCACTATCTAGACAATTTGAGGTTTGCACAATTCAATCCATTTATGCCCCTGTTCTCAATTTTGTGCAACAAATCGATCACGCTTGCCGTCGTGACCCCGAGGCTCAAGCCATTATGCAAGCATTAGTGCATGGTACACCCACCAAAGCAGGCTTTTCATTACAACAGGGTCGGTTGTATTACAAAGGTCGTTGTTTTGTACCTTCTTCTTCGGAATGGCGCTCTAAGTTGTTGTTTGAATTTCACTCCTCCCTACAAGCGGGTCATTCCGGCTATCTACGTACTTATGCACGGTTGTCTCGTAGCTTTAGGTGGCCAAGGATGCACCGGGACATCAAAGAGTACATTGCTGCTTGTGATCAGTGTTAGAGGCAGTCCTATGAGACAATTAGACCACCTGGTTTGCTTCAGCCGTTATCAGTGCCGGAGGAGGTGTTCACAGACATCTCTATGGATTTTATAGATGGGTTACCCAAATCTCAGAATGTCAATGCCATCATGGTCGTAGTTGATCGTCTGACCAAGTATGCTTACTTTGTGCCGGTCTCTCATCCATATACGGCCTCCAGCATTGCTTCCACTTTCACTAAAGAGATCTTCCGCTTACATGGAATACCTAAGAGAATTGTAAGTGATCGTGATCCGATTTTCATTAGTCAATTTTGGAAATCTTTTCATCAGTTGCAAGGTACAAAATTATGCCATAGCTCCGCATATCATCCACAATCGGATGGTCAGACCGAAGTGGTGAATCGTTCATTGGAGCATTACTTGTGTTGCTATGTGGCGGATAAACCTCTTGACTGGGCTGAGTTGCTGCATTGGGCGGAATGGTGGTACAACACCACATTCCATTCTTCCATCAAGATGACACCATACGAGGCTCTGTATGGCAAACTACCTCCCTTATTGCACGCTACCTCCCTGGCTCCACTGCCGTGGCTGCAGTCGATACCTCATTGCGTAGTCGCGACCAACTGCTTTCTCAGCTAAAGCTCAACTTGGAGGGAGTACGCAACCGTATGAAGCAGCAAGCAGACAAAAAGAGGACTGAAAGAACTTTTGCTGAAGGTGATTGGCTGTTTCTCAAACTCCAACCATATCGGCAACAGTCTCTGATCAAACGACCAACTCACAAGCTTTCTCCTCGCTTCTACGGCCCGTTCAATGTCCTTTAAAAAATTGGCACTGTATCCTATCGCTTGGACCTGCCTCCTTGCTCCAAGATTCACCCCATTTTCCATGTTTCACTCCTTAAGAAGAGGCTTGGCACTGAGACTCCTGCCCTTACTACTTTACCTCCATTTGATGACCATGGTGAATTGATTTGGACACTCGAGAAAGTGTTGGACATGACCGTGCAACGCAGGAACAAGAGACAGATCACAATGTGGTTAGTGAAATGGACAGATTTGCCTGCTAATGATGCTACTTGGGAGAAGGCTAGAGATGTCATGGCCCTGCATCCTCACTTTGGTGCTTGAGGGCAAGCACCTACTTAAGGGGGTGAGACTTATTAAGACCACTCTCATTACCTTAGCTTAACCCGTGATGAGCCAGCCACTTAGCACATGATGTATTGCTGAGTCCCTTTCTCGCTTGTTGCTGTGATTAGTCTTTGTTCAGCTGACCAAGTCATGAGGTCACCTTTTGTCCCCTTGAATCTAGGATCAACTCTTGTACTTTTGTGTGGCTCCTGATCTCTCATCTCTTTATAAGTGTAATTGAATTCTGAGGAAATATATGATGAATTAGCTTTCAATTATCTTTTTAGTTTCTGCAACCGAGCTTACTCTATTACCTTCAGTGTGTTTTTTTTTTTTCCAGTAAAGCATACTATATAGTCTACAATAGTGAAGTTCTATGTCAGATCTATATCATCTACATCTAACATTTTTGTCTCAAATTAGCCTATGTAGTAGTGGACTAACTCGACCGAATCTCAAATTAGCCTATCCGTTTATATGAATTGAACTAGCTCTTTTGTATCAGTATACTGAGTAACTACTGTACCATGGACGCACCTTTAACATGGTATAGTTTTTTTTTTCCTTTTCTTTAAAAAAAAAAATTATGAGTTTCACACCTATTTTTTTGTCATAATTCGAATTCAGAACTTAATGACCTACATTTTAGATAACTGTGTCTATTACTTCGTACTCAGAATTTAATGACTTACTCATTCCGGTCAGTTGTTTTCCATTCAAATTATTGAATATAATTGACTAATTGACTACAAAATATGTCTGTGAAGACTTGAGACTGAGGGACCAATGTTTCAATAGCCGGTTCCTATGGCTATGTTTGGGGGGGGGTTTTTTTGCTCCCCTGCTTATAAGCAGGGCACATACAAGTGTTTGGTAAAACGACTTATTTTCAAAAGCTTCAGAAGCAGCATCTTTTTTCCTCTAAAAGCCGAAGCTGAGGTTTACCTCCTTTTGGAAGCTGGCTGTGGCTTCTGCACTGTAGCGCTCATTACTGTAGCTAAATGAAACTTCAAAAATTCCGTTCATTGCCCTCGTCTCCTTCCCCAACGCCTCCTGTACAATCATTTTCAGCACCCAAAATGTTATGGTGGCCTGTAATTTTGATATGCAATTTATATTTGCATGTGCCGGCTGGGAAGGATCTGCTCATGATACAAGGGTGTTCCTATCAGTTATTCGAAATCCCGATATAAATTTTCCAATGCCTCCACCAGGTATAATCAATTAAATTATTTTACTTTGGTCAAAAATATTTATTATTTTCTAATTAAGTTTTGTTACATATAATATTTTGTTATTTTAACAGGAAAATATTATGTGGTAGATTCGGGGTACCCACAAATGAATGGATTTCTAGGACCTTATAGAGGGCCAAAACAACATTTTCAACAATAGCGCAGGCAAGAGCCAAGAAATGAGAAAGATGTATTTAACCAAGCGCACTCTTCTCTTAGAGGTGTCATAGAACTTACATTTGGAGTTTGGAAAATGAAATGGAAGATTTTAAGTAATATGCAAGGTTATTCATTTCTAAAGCAAGTGAAAGATCGTGATTGCAACTATGACACTTCATAATTATATACGGAGGTATGGAAATCAAGATAGACATTTTGTCCGTATTGGAGAAAGACCCGATGACATGGCACGTGACATAGAGATGGATGATGATGCACAAAAAGAACATCATACTCATGGTGGTGTACAAGCAATTGAAATAATAAGAAATAGCATCACTCAAAGCTTGATGAGTGTCCATAATGCTGGTTAATGTTTTATGGTGTTAATGTATCATTTTGTAGTCATTTGATGTTAATGAAACTCTATGGTTATTTGCAAAACATAATTTAAAATTATGATTTCACCATAATGATTAGTAATTAATTATATTTAGAAATAATTTCATATAAGCATAATAAAGATTCAATTAGCCATAAAATTTAAAATTAATAGGTATTACCATTTAATTAAAGTTAAAATTTCTTTCATGTCTAAATTGGTCATTTACAGACAAAAAACACAAGCCAGCTTTCAGTTTACCAAACACTTTGCTAATGTCTTTCCACTAACAACACTAAAAAAAAGCCAGTTTAATAAACACTTAGTAAATTTGCTTTTCAGCAGCTTATTTTAAAAAATAAACATAAACCAGCTTTTCTGAGAAGCCCAACCGCACCTAACATACCCATAGTCGTAGGTACCTTCTCTCCTGGTCTTGGCCTTTTCCCTCCCCTTCGTTTTTCTTTTTGGGTCCGGTGGCTTAACTTGCTCTAAAGATGGTGCTGGTTGCTCTCTGAATATAGGAGCTGCCGGCCTGCCGCATCAGACAAGCTGTGTTATGTATTTTGAGCAAGATTACGAATAAATTTTTTATATAAATAATTTTACGATTCTGGTATTGCATGCAGCAAGATTACCTTGAGCTAAAATCATAAGATTTAGAACGTTTTGACACCAACCTACATTTATGTGGCAAATGGTATTACTCATCACGACATATACAAGAACACAGTAGATTTTGAAGAGAAAAGCTATATCTGAATGGTTGCAGGATGATTTATAATATCAATACGATTACGAGGGATTCATACAAATCTTAAACAGTGTGGAACAAAAGGCTCAATTTGATGGATCTCATGACATATAGGATAATAGGAATGATTGATTCCTATCATGTTTTTTACTTAGTTGTTACTTCGAAATTACAGTTCATGGTGTAGTGCTAATGTTCCTTCTCATTCTTTCAAAAGGGATATGTCTTGCATGACCAACTAAACAATAAAAAGAACTCAGTTCGGATTATTCTGTGCTACTCGGGGAACATGGAGTGGAAAATCGCAATGATGTCATGGATCGACATTTCATAGTGACAAGTGAGTGAAGTGAGGTCTGCTGCCCGCAATGATTTCTTTTTTGTTTTTGTTTTTCTAGTAAAGCATACTAAGTGGGAACTGGGAAGTTCTCTTCAAAAATCTAATGCATGGGTCCGTCATTGATTCGAACCATCAACCTCCAATGACAAACTAATTAAAGACTAGTAGGGCATCTATTACATCAGCTAGGGTTGGTACTTGGTAGTGTAGAACAAGTGGGTTGTGTTTGCTAATTGGAGCTCAATGATTCAAACTCGGACGGGCGGTTTTCTTGGTTACGATGTCCACAAGCATTTTTTTGCTTGATGGTTGCCAGGCTGAGGCGGAAGACCCTTCCATTGGTTATGAGACTGGATCTGAAGAGATTGTTTGTGTTCTTGGTGATTTGTGTGCTGAATTAACTTAGTTACGCAAAGTGTTGGTTGAGTAAGTTACCACTCTAGCGTCGGAGTATAACCCTTTCTAAGAAATATTTTTCACAAATTGGGTTTCGGACCAAAAACCTTGTATTTTCTGGAAAATCCTCACAACATCCACCCCATTAGGCTTGATTACGCACCCTTTATCAACCGAATATAGCTTTTTTCAATTAAAAAAAAATTTGGTTTTAAATTTAAGAGAATCAAGCAGAGGAAGTGGAGGAGAAGATGATGGCGGAGTGTTGAAACTTGAAAAGGACCAGAAAAGAAGATGGAGAGAATTATTAGGTAGCGAGTGCGTGAAAAAAAAGTGATGAGTGAATGAATGATATATAGCTTCCAAACTGAAAAAGGAGTAGAGGTTGACGTTCAAGACTAGAGGACCACCAGCTTCAATGGCCACTCGTTTCGATATATTCGGGACCATTAACTCGATCATTTCTCCTGGCCGTCCTTTTCCCCCTGCGTTTTCTTTTTTCATTTTCTATTTTTGTCCGGTGGCTTTACTCTCTTGTGAGCTCACCAATATCAAAACCAAAACCAAAACCAAATATGACTACTACTACTTGCCATGTTTGACTCATGGATCTCCAAACGCGGAGATCTAGTTATAAAGTTTTAACTTATTCCAATCATCGTTACTTCATTATTATTAGACTTTGTAGAAACACAATAAGAGCGAGAGGAGGAGGAGGAAGAGGGCCATGACTGCTCTCTTCACTCTCCAATAATGTCTTCCTCCTCTACGGCGTCGTTTCTCAACTCCCTCCTCTCCTCCTTCCCTTCTTCTTCTTCTTCCCACTCCTCCAAAAATGGCGCCACCGCTTGCTTCTCTATTTTTTCATACTCCACGCCGAAAACGGCGTCGTTTTATCATCGTCATCGGCTGTCCTTGGCTCGAAACGCACCGTTTTGGCTCATTTCGGATCGCAAACCGAGGAGCTGGATAGAGAGGCGGAATGTCATCAGGCTGCAGGCGTCGGTGGCGAAAACGACCTCTTCCTCCTCAGTCTCTAATTCGTCGACAACAAAACGACGAGTCGTTTTGAGCTCGTTATTGACCATTGCCCTCGCCGTCGGCAACAAGGTCCTCTATAAGCTCGCCCTCGTCCCCATGAAGCACCACCCCTTCTTCTTCGCCCAATTCACCACCTTCGGGTAATTCCTCACGTCATTTCTCAACTTTTTTTACTACTTAAGTTTGGATCTTTTCTGTAATTTACTGTGATTGTAGCACACCCTTTTAATGTTTATTTATCAAAGTTTGAATCTTTTCTGTAATTTACTGTGATTGTAGCACACCCTTTTAGTTTTTACTACGAAAGTTTGAATCTTTTGTGTAATTTACTGTCATTGTGATAATGGGTGGTTTATTTCTTTTGATTGGGCTGCAGATATGTGATTATATACTTTTCAATATTGTACTTGCGGTATCGTTCTGGAATGGTGACTGCTGAAATGATAGCCCTTCCCAAAACTCCCTTTGTGGCCATTGGTGCATTGGATGCCCTCGGAGTCGCGGCGGGGATGGCTGCCGTAGGTACTATTCAGAACTCATCAAGTAAAATGTACTTTGTTTTATTTTTTTTTACTGATAGTTTTGGTGTATTTCTTTTATGAATTGTATGTATCGTCGACAGCCATGCTTCCCGGACCGGCCATACCCTTATTGAGTCAGGTATTTTCTATTGCCTTGGCGAAAGGATACTAACCAACAAAATACATGCATGCCTGAGTAGGTTATCAAGAACATATGGAAGTCATTCCCCACTTAAGCTACTAATAAGATGATGTTCTTAGGAACCTCAATTAAATTGTTAAGGATGTACGTATTCAGTATCGTGCATGAGTCGTTAGAGTTTATATTGGTACTATTGGAGTGCTTGAATGGAAGGCCAGAGATTAGTCAATATATAGCAGTGTAAAAAATAAGCTGATTGGATTGCACCAACTGAGCTTTATTTTAGCTCAATCAAGGATGATGTTAGTCAAGGATCATATCTATAGTCAAGTTTGAGCTGAATTTCTGATTGGCATAATCAGAACTAAATATATGGAGAAATGTCTCCTATTTGAGCTCGTTGTTTACTTGATCTGTTGAATAGACAGAAAAATTCACATTTAGCAGGTTGCACAACATTGTCCTGCCATTCCTGAATATGGTCAGTATACGGATTAACAGTTTTTATTTTTTATTTTTTTTCAATTACGATCTGGTGTAACAGAAATAAGATATGAACTGTTTTGCTTGACAAGACATGTGAGCGAAATTCATATAGCATGTAAAATATCTATCATACTCGAGTTAATGCATAACTGTTACGTTCTAATTATATATTTTTACAGATTCTTTTGTTCCAGTAACATGCAAACTTTGTCTCCTCATTTTTCCTTTGTATCGCATAATTATGCAGACAATGTTGGTGTGGCAGCTGGGTTTTTCTTCTCTTATCTTGGGAAAAAGATACAGATTCAGTCAGATTGTTGGTTGCATCCTTGTAGCTGTAGGTGTAGTGCTAGCTGTTGCGAGGTATCTTAATCCATTCTTCTACCATTCAAAGACCTGCTGTTATTTAGTTATATGTAATTTGGTCTGATTGCTTCAACAATTGATTTGTGACACAAGTCTTTGAATGGCTCCACCAGCAGCCACATGGACATGGTTGTCATTATATCAATGTAGTACTGAAATATTGTTAATGGTCAGCATGCCCATGTATCATGCGGTAGATAACTTGAAGGAAGATATCAGACAAAATTAATGAGGTTATCGACAATAAAGATATTCAAAGACAGCAGGTCTGCAAAAAAAAAAAAAAAAAAAATTTCTTCTGTTGATTAACGGTTCCACATAATTTCTTTATTTCTATTCCCGTGGAAGATGCAATTTGTCAATACGGAGCATTATTGAAAGCCTGGGTATTTTGTTCAGAAAAATGAACACAATTTTTGCCAACCGGCAGATTAGCACCCTCGTCAAAAGTCTGTCTGCAGTTCTTGTTTCTATTTCACATGCCTTTGTACACTTTCCCCAAGAGTTTCTTTAGATCTAGGGCAGTTCAATTCACACTCCAAGTTTGTCATTCTGCACTTTTGTGAGTAATTTCAAATGAATTAGAATTGATTTTGGAGTTTAGCATGGCAAATTTGACTTTCTTCTTGTTCTTAGTGTCAGTGGAAGTCACCTTCTGCATCATGTTATGTTAAAATTGCTACAAGAGTCCAATGTTCTTTTGCAGTAGATTTGAGTACAATGGATATATTTATTGAATAGGAACATATCTATATCTATTGGTGCATAAATTCCTCATCCCTTGTCTAGTCTAATGATTCTTTGTGATCAATGTTCATCTTTTTCTGATTTGGTTTTCTCTTATTTGCTGATAAAGCGTGTCACTTGTCACTTATCTTAGTAAAACTAAATTTTATGATTCTCTTTACTCCAAACGGCATGAAAATTTTCTCTGTATCTTATATTAGAAGGTGAATGTTATTAATGAACCGTGATTTTCTAGTGAAAGTAAATTTTCTTATTTTTAAAATTGAGCGTCTGATGCTTATTTGTGTTTTATGCAATTTCAGTGGATCTGATTCTGGCCAGATGCTATCTGGAGTTAAGCCTGTGTGGCCGCTACTACTGATTGCTTCAAGTGCTTTTCAAGCTGGTGCATTTATAATCAAGGTTTAACAAATGAATATTGTAAGTTAACTGGCACATTTCATAAGCAAAATAATTAATCTTGATCTTTTGGTTTTGAATAGGAATTTATCTTTGTTGATGCTGCAGTACGCCTTAAGGTACAGCCTTGTCTATTGTTTGTTTTTAAGTGATTTGCTGGCATTTGAATGATTTTCTTGATGACAAGATTAGCTTGCATACTTCCTCATGAATCAAATCATGCAGGGAAAATCACTTGACATATTGGTTGTCAATTCTTTTGGATCTGCCTATCAGGTGACTAAGGCTTTGCTTTGTCTACTTTAACTTGTACTGATTTCTTTTTCATAGGGTCTTTGATGCACCTCGGTATTATTGTCCAATTGGCTAGACCATCTATTTTTCGGGTAGTTTCAAGTGTCTGTCTAAAGGAGTTTATTTTTTATGTTGGTTTTATGTTTTTCTGTGTGTCAATGAAGTGTAGTTTATGGAACAAACTAAGATATAGGCAAGGTACAGGCCAATAAGAATCTATATAACTAAGCTTTTGGAAAAAAAAAATATACATGCATGTCATATTATATCTGAGAAAGTATTACTAACTCGGACATTAGTAATTTTATATTTGTGGTCAAGGTCCCTTTTATGTACTAGAGATGATCGTATCCCAAGTTTCCAACAGTAATAGTTTACTCAATGCACTTTAGGTGAAGATCCCTACTTCTAGTAACCTGTTTATCTGAGATTCAAACAGTACCACAAGTTGTTTCTAATATAATTGGCATTACCACAATTCCACAAAGTAGGTTTAGCGACAGTTAACTTAGAGAATAAAGAAATAACTGTGTCCCGGTCAATCAAGCTATATTTATTTTTCGTGTTGAGGTTAGAATAATAAATCCTGATTGTACCTTTACTTCTTTTGACTTGTAGGCCCTTTTTGTACTTCTATTTCTACCTTTCTTATCAAATATGAGAGGCATACCATTTGCCCAACTTCCTACATATCTAAAAGACGGTGCTGGTTGCTTTTTGAATATTGGAGCTGGTGCATCAGGCAAGCAGTTGTATCTGTTTTCATGTTCTTTCTGTTTTATCTTAAATTCTATATAATTTTTTCACATAGTTCCTATTGGGATTCTCATACCTCTTCTACTTTACTAGAATAGTTTTTAAGATTCTGGTATTACAAATTTTCAAGCAAGAGACATTATGTTAAACTCTAACCGGAAGGTTGGTGAAGTTACATCTTATTGGTTGTAGATGGCCATGTAATAAGGTCAATTTAACCATCTTAGGAGATGAAAAGTTGCACTAGCTTGCTATGTATAAATGATTGGTTTCTCTTATGTAGCTTTATTTACATTTTTTAAGTGAGTCATTTTGTTGTGGTAATTCTTATGATGCTTATAGCATGAAGAGATTAGCCCATTCATGTTTTAATGAATCAATACTTAAGAACTACATGAAGTTTTTCCAGAAGTTCATGCAAAATTGACTGTTCACTTTTGTTTCAGGTTGTGATGGAGCGCCATTGCTCCCCCTGCTTTACGTAGCTACCAATCTTTTATTTAATATATCCTTGATGAATGTGGTAAAGATTTCCTCGGCGGTTGTTTCTTCTCTCGTTGTGATGTTGTCAGGTACTGTCCTATCTTTCATGCTTGGATTGTTATATAATATAGCATGCATTTAATCTATATTTTTGCACAAACTTTTGCTAATATAGTGTTTCTGTTTGTTTTTTCAGTGCCAATTTCGATTTACGTTCTTTCCCTTCCATTGCCATATCTTGAAGCGGGTGCAACTTTGAGCCCCTTTTTCCTCTTTGGTAGTGCGATTCTTGTCTCGGGTCTTATTCTGTACAGTATACCCCCGCCTGCCAAGGATTGCTCTAAAATTAATTAAAATCATTTTTGTTAGAGATGTTACACGGTTAATTTGTTACGTGTCCAAATCCAAACTGTGTTTCGTTTTTTTTTTCTTAGGCTGGAGTTTAGTATTAAGTAATAATAATGGGTAGTGAAAACCTGGTGAGAATGTTTAGGTTTTGGTAACTGTGTATTTGAATTTGGTGGAAAAGAAGGAAAAAGATGAGCAGAGCTGTGATTTGTCTGGTAATATTTCTGATGTGCTTGAGCTTAAATTGGGTGTTTCTGCATGATCTAAGTTAGAAATTTGAATAATCAAGCCTAACTGATAAAGCAATTAAGCGAATTGTTCAGGGAAACCGCGTACAGCTCCATCAGTGAAAATCAGTGAAAGTTGCGAACATGACGAGTAGAGAATAAAAGTGTTAGATGGAGCTCCATATTCAAACTGCAAACGAGTCTCTCTACAAATGTTTGATCCTCCAAGCAAATCCTGATTTTGTAAATCTGTGTTGCAGAGCAAAGTTGTTGATATTCAGAGATCGATTATCTACTTCTTTTCTTGTAATCTTATCATATGTATACATTTTGTCCGAAAAATCAAATATCTACACGTTAATGTATCTTGGTATTGTCACCGAGGTTGTTTTCAATTATGCTGAGGAGTGGACGAGGGGTTTACTGCTAAATCTATTGGATTGCAGAGCAAGCATGTTGAGTTACTTTCTTGGATAAAACCTGCTGCTGGGCTGCTGGCTGTCATAAGCTAAATGTGGATGGTTCAAGGACTAGAAATGGAGATATTGAAGCAGGGGGTGCCTCTTGAGGGATGATTCCAGCGGCTTGTGTGTGGTGGTTTTATGGTTAATATTGGCTCTGGTGAAGTTTTGCAAGCTGAGGCTTGGGGTCTCATCCATGGTCTCCGGTTTGCCTTGAGTTTGAGATTCATGAAATTAGAAGTGGTCTGATTGAGGTGTGCTGGTCACTTTGATGCAAGGTGACAATTTTGATACGTATCCTCTGAGGACTTTGATTTCAAAATGCAGGAAGCTCATGAATGTGTTCTGAATCTATTCAAATTAGGCACATTCACCGTGAACGCAACACGGTTACTGATAATATTGGGCAAGAACAAAACTCTGCATTCTCAAGGAACTTGCGCCCTCTGCATCACTGAGGTTATCATTGATGAAATCATAGGTAATTCCTAGAGCTAGAAATTGTAATGCCAGTAGTACTGGCTAGTTTGTCCTTTGCTATTTGTTTTCTGGGACTCTGGACTAAGTGCCCCTTTTGGGACAAACATAAAAAACATCTTGGTATCCAAGTTTACAAATCAACAAAATATAGGAGGGCAGATACAAAGGGCACCAAGCCGTCAACAAAGGTGGAATAAATAGCATAATGAGACTTAAATCAATTGTTCAAAAACTTTATGTTGATACATATTGCTAGATTACAACAAAACTAATTCTAATCACCAAAAGCATAATTGTTCCCCTCCTAGTATGAAGCTCATTCGTGCGTGGAGTTATGAAGCTGCATGAGTTCATCATTCAATGCCTCATCTGCAAAACATGCCAAAATGGTCAATGCCTTCACAATTATGCAAAGCAAGGACAATGAACTAGACAGGATATGGAAGTATTCAAGCTTGAAAATGGACCCCAATCAGGTTCATAATTGAAAAGTTCTCAAGGACTCGAGCCACTTTTGAACTTATTACAATTACTGCTTTCATATGCAAAGAAAATATATAACTCCTATAATATGGCTCCTCACTTCGGTCGGTGTCTAAAAGGCACCCAACCAAATTGACCAATTTTCCGTCCTAATGTCTGTTAGCAGATTCTAATGTGTATTCTTACTTCGACCAACTATAATGGTAAACCAGGTGAAAGATTAATTTTTTCCAGATTCACTCAGACGATTATCTAAAGAATTTAAACCTCACAACTGCTGAAAGTGTGGGGACTTTAAACAGCAGAGAAGCAAGAGCCTGCTTTTTCAGTTCCTAATAGGCATGGTAAATCATACTCAGTTCATCTTAATTAACTATACTATGAAATCATCGATTCAGTACCTCCACCCACTTGCTGGAGAATGAGTAGATCAGCACTAATTCCAAACACTAGAATGAGATAACAGTCCAAGTGAAAGAAAGAACTTCACGGATGAAATTAGTTGAGGAACCAAGTATACATTTTATATATTAGATTTGAGAGTTTATAAGAAACAGTCTACCTTTCGCTTCTTATGGCCCCGCATTCCACCTCTTCCACTTCTTCCACCTCTATCACTAAATAAACTTGACATCTCATCATCCCCCTCTTCCAATGGTAGAGATTTAATTTCGTCAAAGAAATTTTCAGTCAAACCAAGCAACCTGATAGTAACAAATTGATAACAGTCAGCCATTGAAATTTTCTACAGACCAATACATATGGCATGACTAAAATAGAAGCAATAGCTAAATTGTGTGTACCCATTTCTTGACTTCAATAAGTGTTTTGCCTTCTTTTTCTCCGCCTTTGTAACAGGAGCACGAGTAAAAAGCTCCTCTTCCTGTCGTGCACGCTCATCCAGTTTTGCCTTAAATCTTTGTATATCTAGACTTTCAGCTCCAATACTATCAACAACCTGTACTTTGACATCAAAAAAAGAAAAAGGAAAAAAAACCTTAGAACAGTAAATTTAGCATTCATGCCAGATAACTCCCTATCCACAATAAATCCAGGCGACAACAAACCTCTTCAGGTCTCCCTTCATAATCATCAACCATGTCCTTCACATAACGACTATGCTTAGACTGTCGAAGAGTGTTCTCCTCCTTTCTGAGCGCATTTCTTTCAAATCTTGATGACTTATCTGTCTCCATCGAAGTTGGTGCAATTTTGGGTGGTACATACTTGCCACGATCCTACGGTATATGAATATATACAAACATTAAGAATGGTTCACTAGGTGGCAAAAGTTGATGTCAAATACCAAATATTATAGTGTATGAAATTCACCTCAGAAGTTGTGTCTATTTTGCTAGGAATCATATCAGGATTCGGGCGATAACTCAACAAATCTTCTGTTTTATTTGATTGTGATTGCTTCTCACTTGGCTGTATATTCTCATTTGTGCTCGCAGTAACCTTAGTCAGCTTCTCAATTTGGTACTGCATCTTCTTGTCAATAGGTCGAATCTGTTCAAACAAAATGGTAATACTTGAGCAATGACTGATTAAACAAGTTAATAGAATTACAGGGGGGAGCCAAAGACAAATCCTTAGAGCCACAGACCTTTTCCAGAAACAACCTTGTCTCGACAAGGCTCTGCACAACCGGATGTCCACTAATTGAGAGCCCTTTAGCCTTGCAATGTAAGTAATAGACAAGTGCCAGACAATAGTTTAGAAGCAGCATATTCTTGGCTTCAAGATAGTGAAACCCATGGGATGTCGGATACTGATTTTCTTTCACCTGATAAAGCAGAAAAAAAAAAGATGATGAATTTTTAACGGTTGTAATTATATACCACTATGCCAGCTATGGAAGTATTTCCTTAAGAACGAACATGGATAACATACATTGGCAATTAAAGCCCTGACTTTGAAGTCAATAATATCTAATCCTTCCTTCATTTCCTTCAACACAGCCGCGAGCTGAGGCGCTTCTCTGACAAACAGAAGCAATAAAATGAACAATAAAGATACTGAACGGTCTGTCAAAACCCAACTATCATAATTCAACCTCCACAAAAAGTACACTCACTTGTTTACTATATCTTCCTGGCTTCCATTTGAATGTGAAGCATCCTCCATAGCTTTGAAGCTTCAGTCTCCTACGCAATGTGCCCAAAAACTATTTACAAGGTTTGGTGATTTTGACATAAACAGAACTGGTAACTCAAACTGGCAACTAACACAACAAAGTATTGTATCGAAAAAAAAAAACACAAAGTATAAATCTTTTTGATGCCCAGAAACATCAGAATCATCCAAAAAAAAATAAAAAATAGGGAAATTTATTCTATGCATTAAAAATCACAACTTTACGGAAACGCTGAGATTAGCCTACAAAATCCGGGATAAAATTGAAGACCGATCACTGAAATAAGTAGAAGATAAGGAATAAGATACCCACTAAGTTTTGAAATCCATACCTGGAAATTGAAAAACTGAGTTTCAAAGTGAAAGGGCGAGGAGGAGGAAGAAGAAAAAGGTCAGTGGCGGAGAAGATGGTTTAAGGAGCTGGGTTTTGTTTGATGAAAAGACTTAAAAGTCCTCGTCAAAAATTGTCTTCGGTCACATGCACGTGACTTTCACGTGATCTTCTACCAAATAGTTAAAAATTTGGAAAAGGGTGGAACCTGTGGCCAGTGAATTAACTGGAGCTAAATAGTAACGGTGAATTGAATGATTTGAATCCAACCTCTTTCTTTCAAGAGCATATCGGAGCTCAATTGTTCTTAAATCCAACCTAGATGAGGTCAATTAACTCTTCTCCTTGAAAAAAAAAGAAAGGTGAATTAATTTTATGAGAGAGAGTGGTTGTGTCAGATATTTTTCTCAGAAATTATTTTTTTTTTAACTAATTATGATTTATTTTTATTTAATTCTATAATGATGTCTTAAAATCTTGAAGGCCTATAAAATCTTCAAATCCAAATTAAATTGGATTTTCTTGAACGCGCCTCACGCGCCTTCCCCAAATCCCCAATTCCTTCATCTAATCCCTGCCTCCGATTGACCTCTCTGATTTTTTGTCCTCCTTATTCTAGCTCTCACCTCTTTTCTAGTGGCTAACCCAGTGTTTACTTTCTCCGCCCTTCCTTTTGGAAGTGGCGGAGACTCATCCTCCGCTTTGAATCATCGCAAACGTTCGAAGAATGGAGGTGACATTAACTCTGATCTTGAAGCTATACGCATGGAGGATCTGGACTCCTCTGTCCGTGATTCATCTATTCCAATCCCAATGATGAATTATGCGAATATGCTGAAAAACCCAGTTGACCGGTTTTCGCAGACAATGTCAACATAATTTGTTCTCACCGATGATGATTGTTCTTATACCCAGGGCAAGCATGGCCAGAATGTGACATTCTCAGACAAAGTTCATAACAAACTGGATTTTGAGTGGCAATGCGCTGTGGTTGTAAAGCTAATGGGCAAACCGAATTCTACCAACTCTTTTGATTTCATGTTAAAAGGATTGCGTAGAAAATGGCAAGTCAAAGGTGGCTGGCAGCTCATAGATCTTCCAAATGACTTTTTCATTGTTAAATTTAGCCTTGAAGAGGATATGAATCATGCGCTTTGTGGTGGTCCTTGGATCCTGGCTGGCCAAACCTTGGTTGTGAAGAAATGGAGACCAGATTTTAATCCTATTAAGGAAGTTATTGGTTCCATGGCTTTATGGGTAAGAATTCTGGACCTTCCTGTTAAATTTTTCAAGGATTTTGCTCTTTCTAAAATTGTGAAAACCCTGGGAAATGTTGTTCGTTTTGATCCAATAACTATTGGCCAAGCTAGAGGTAAATTTGCTAGGGTGTGTGTTGAAGTTGATCTTAGTAAGCCTCTGCGTCCATTTGTAGAAGTTGAAGGTATTGCTTATCCGGTTGTTTATGAGGGTATATCCTTGATTTGCTTTGAGTGTGGCTGCTTTGGACACTCTAAAGATAAATGTCCTACTCTTGTTAAACATGGCTCTAATGCTAATATTGATAATTCTGGTGAAAAAACTATGACAACTGAAATCCATTCTGAGACTCATGTTTCAATGGATGTTTCTTCTTCAAATGAGATTATCAAAGAGGATATGGGTCCTTGGATGTTAATGAGTTATAGAAATAAGAAAAAAGCTGGAGATAATGTGAGTGTGAGGAAATTTGGTAAGTCTGGCTCTAGATATGCTGTGCTGCAAGATGATGATGTTTTAGAAGATGCTCAAATTGCTAAGACTGTTGAGAATACTCCTTCTATTGTCAAATTATGGAGTAGTTTTGAGAACAAAGTTAAGAAGGGGCAGATTACTAGTAAATCCAAGAATAACATCATCTCTGCTGACAATTCTGAACCTGTTGTGACAAAAGGCACCTCTCCTTCTAAGTCTGATGCTCATTTGAACTTGAAACCTGTCTTCACAAGCTCCAATAAGTCTAGATTTCCTATGAAGGATGTGTCTAATGTGGCTAGTAGCACTGTGATTAAAGCTAGCAGTAGTGGTTCCAAGACTGGTCTGAAATACCAAAAGAAGGGTAGAGGTACTGTCTCTAATCCTAAACAGACTTCCCAAATTCCCAAAAAACTCCTTTTTGAGAATGTGAGAAATGATGTTGGTGGTGATGGGATTTCAGCAATATTTGGTCATTGCCCTCCTGAGGAGTCTACTAATGAAGCTGGTGTGGACTTTAAATCTCCTGATGATACCTTGAAAGTTGTTGAGGGAATTTTTCATTCAAATAGCATGTTGAATAATGAAGCTGGTCTACCTTCTCATGAAGGAGAAGGTATGGCTGATGATTGATTGGGTTTTCCAACCACTCCCCCTCTTGGTGTTAGCAATGGTTAAGCTTCTCTTCTGGAATGCTAGAGGTGCTGGTAGTGATGATTTTAAGTCTGCTATTGCAGACCTTGTCAAAATGAATTCTGTTGATCTTCTTGCTGTTTGTGAACCTCGTGTTCAATTCTCTAGAACTAGTGATGCTTTTTTCAAGCTTGGCTTTACTGATTTCCAGGTTTCTGAGGCTAATGGTTTCTCTGGTGGCCTTTGGTTACTTTGGAATAAGAATAGGGTCAGAGTTGATTTTGTTGATAAAACTTCTCAGTCTATTTCAGTTAAAATCTCTGCTGATAGAAAAGTTTCCTGGATGCTCACTGCTATCTATGCTAGTCCCACTCCTTCTGTTCGAGCTTCTCTCTGGTCTTATCTGGATAATCTTTTGTCTTCAAATGATTTTCCTAGCATGTTTATTGGTGACTTTAATGAATTAGTTTATGTTGCTGATAAGAACTCTGGTCGTTTTTCTGGTCGTTTTGGTGGTCTTAGAGACTGGATTAACAGAAATGCTATGATTGATATGGGCTTTTCTGGTTCTTGCTATACTTGGAGCAACAATAGAATCAAGGAAAGACTGGATAGAGGTTTCTGTTCGTGTTCCTGGAGAGCTGCTTTCCCTGAAGCTTTTATTCAGCATTTACCAAAAACCAGGTCTGATCATTGCCCTATCCTGATGAATCTTTATTCTAATAATGGTGTGAATAGAAAAGATTCTCCTTTTCGCTTTCAAGCTATGTGGTTTTCCCATACTGATTATTCTGATTTTGTTGATTCAACCTGGAAATCATTGAGTGGTGATTTTCCCTCAAAAGTTAAAAATATTTCTGTTGCTCTCTCTAAATGGAATAAAGAGGTGTTTGGTAACCTGTTTCAGAAGAAAAAGATTTTGTTGGCTAGAATTTGTGGCATCAAAAAAGCTAGAGATAGACATGATAATCCGTTTTTGTTCAATCTTGAAGCTGAGCTTATTTCTCAATATGAAACCATCAGAGATCAGGAAAACTTATTTTGGAGACAAAAATCCAGAGATAATTGGATTCAGGGTGGAGACAGAAACACAAAATTATTTCACCTTACAACTTTAATTAGGAGAAGAAGGAATAAGATTGAAGGTTTGTATGACTCTAATGGCAATTGGTTCACTGATTCTGTTTCTATGAAGAATATTGCTGTTGACTTCTTCACAGACCTCTTCTCTCAGTCTGACATGGAGGACATCAGATTTACCATTCCCTGGCTCTTTCCTCATATTGATCAGGTTAGCTTGTCTGACTTATGCAATCCTATCACTTTAACTGAAGTTAAAAACTCTTTGTTTGCTATTGGTGGGCTTAAGGCCCCTGGTCATGATGGTTTTCCTGCCATATTTTTCCAGCATCACTGGCATATTTATTCTTCTGAAATTTTCAATGTTGTTGCTGAGGCTTTTGCTACTAGTTCTATTCCTGCTGGTCTCAATCATACCATAATTTCTCTGATCCCCAAAATTGATGGTCCCCAGCACATGGTTAACTTTAGACCCATTAGCTTGTGTACGACTATTTACAAGGTGATTTCCAAGATCATTGTTTCTAGGATCATACCTCATATGCAAACCTTAATCAGCCCCAATCAAGTTAGTTATGTTCCTGAAAGAAATATTTCTGATAATATCATGATAGCTCAGGAAATGCTCTTCAAGTTTAAAAAATCTGCTGGTAAGCTGGGTTATTTTGCTTGGAAAATTGATCTTTCCAAAGCATATGATAGATTGAGTTGGAGCTTCATTGAAATGGTTCTCTATGAAACTAGATTTCCTCGTGCTTTGGTAAAGCTGATTATGCAGTGCATCTCTTCTACTAGCTTTCAAATCTGTTTCAATGGAGAGCTCACAAATTCCTTTCAGGCTAAAAGAGGCATTAGACAGGGTGATCCCTTATCTCCGTATATCTTTGTTTTGTGTATGGAAAAGCTTTCCCACCTCATTCAATCTGTTGTGGATGAAGGTCATTGGAGTCCAGTTAGAGTCTCCCAATCAGGACCTCGAATTTCTCACTTATTTTTTACTGATGATTTGATGCTCTTTGCTGAAGCCACTCCCCATCAAGCCTTCATTTTGAAACATTGCCTTGATACCTTTTGCTCTCTTTCTGGCCAGACTGTTAGCTATGAAAAGTCTCTGATTTATTGCTCCCCAAATACTGGTAAGCAATTGGCCTCTTCTATCAGCAACACTTGTGGTTCTCCTCTCACCCTTGATCTTGGGAAGTATTTGAGAATGCCTCTAATCCACTCAAGGGTGAACAAACATACCTATGATGCAATTGTGGATAGAGTTCAATGCAGACTTGCTAGTTGGAAGAGTAAGGTTTTAAGTATGGCAGGTAGACTCACTCTTGTTCAGTCTGTCACTTCCTCCATTCCTAACTATGCTATGCAAACTGCTAAATTTCATGTAAGTTTATGTGACAGACTTGATAAACTTAATAGGGATTTTATTTGGGGTGATACTAATTTGAAGAGGAAAGTGCATTTAATTAATTGGGACACTGTCTGTTTGCCTAAACAACTGGGTGGCTTAGGAATCAAGAAATCAGCAGACATGAATCAAGCTATGCTTGCCAAAGTCAGCTGGAGGATGTTTCAAAAGGACAAAGGTCTTTGGGTTTCGATGTTTGATGAAAAGTACTTAAAAAATGGCAGTCTTTTTGCTGATAATTTTAAACCTCCTCCTGATTGCTCCCATGTTTGGAGAGGAGTCATGCATGGTTCTGAGCTTGTTAAGAAGATCTTAAAATGGAGAGTTGGAAATGGCAAAAGTATCAAGTTCTGGTATGATCATTGGCTTTCCTCTGAACCTTTGATTAATGTTGCTTTGCCCTTTGCTATTACCAATGCTAATGCCTCTGTTAGTGAATTTTGGAATAATGATGGTTGGGATATCCCCTGACTTCTCTCTGTGCTGCCTACTGATATTGTTAATCAGATTATTAATGTTCCTACTGGTTTTGAAGATAGTAATCATGACTCCTTGATTTGGGGAGCCACTCCTAATGGCTGTTTTTCTGTTAAGTCTGCCTATAATTCCTTATTTGATTTTTCTAATCTTAGAAATGCTCAGTGGAAAGCCATTTGGAGGTTTGATGTCCCTCCTAAGCTGAAAACTTTCCTTTGAACTGTTGCTCATAAAAAGATTCTTACAAATGTGCAGCGAGTTACTAGAGGATTCTCTTCTGATGCTTCATGTCCTTTGTGCCACTCTGCTGATGAATCTCTTCTGCATCTTTTCAGAGATTGTCCTAATTCTGCTAGAATCTGGACTGCCTTTACAAAGCCTGGTAATATCTTGAATTCTTTTTCTCTTGATTGGGATGGTTGGTTCTTAGCTCAGCTTCATTGCCATGTTGTTATTGGTAAAAATATTAAGTGGTGCAATCTGTTCATTTTCATCTGTTGGTTTATCTGGAAATGGAGAAGCAAGCATGTTTTTGAGCCTTCTTTCACTATGCCTATCTGTTTTGACAAACTCATCTGGAATTATGCTTTAGAGTGGAAAAATGTTCAAGCCAAGAATAAGAACACTTCTTTGTATAGCTATTCAATGCTTTCCTGGAAAAAGCCTCCTCTGAATTTTTGCAAGTTGAACATTGATGGAACCAGGACCTCAAGCTCTGGAAAGATTGGAGCTGGTGGAGTCATTAGAGACCATTCTGGATGCTGGTGTTTTGGTTTCCAAATCAATTTGGGGGTTGGTTCTATCCTGGATGCCGAGGCTTGGGGGCTTTATTATGGTCTCAAACTTGCTAGCAAGCTGAACTTTAGCAAACTTAAGATTGAATCTGACTCTGCAATCCTGGTGCATCTCTTACAGAGCCCTAATCTGTCCTTGCATCCCTTAGGATCTCTTCTGGATGGATGTAAGCACATTATGTCCAAAATGGAGGATGCTAAGCTTGTGCACATTTTTAGGGAGTCTAACATGACAGCTGACTCTTTAGCCAAATGCAGCATCAATCACAGCCTTGGTTTGATTACTTTTGAGGACCCTCCTGTTCATGCCAGCCAAGCCTTCCTTGATGATCTTTGTGCCATGTCTCGTGCCAGAAGATTTAGTGCCTGCTCCAGCATTTAGTTTGCTGCTTCCTTTTGTTTGGGCCTTTTAGGTCCCTTTTGTAACAAAAAAAAAAAAAAAAAAAAAATCTTGAAGGCCTATGAAGTGCTGTTATTTAAAGACGCATGATGTAGTCAAAGCCATTGTTCGCCCTAGTTAGTTCTAAAATTAGGCAATTATAATTACAAAAAAATACACTATGTTTGACAATAATCTTGATCAAATTCATTAGAAAATTTTAGGTTTTCATCATGTTAGATCTAAACATGATCTAATTTGATGATCTTGATCTAACTTAATAAATGCCAGATGAAACATAACTGAATACACATTTATAAATATTGTTCCCTTTATTTTTAGCTTTGTAAAAATAAGAAAAGACTTCATAAATCTTGATTTACTTATTAAAAGACAATTCACCGCGGGTAAATCAACACCCACTACAGTAGCGTTGATTTTTTTTCGATTCCCCAAGGTCCCGTCCGTCATTTTCCTCACACAGTAATGATAACGCTCGAGAAAGAATCAATTCGTCCGTACACTAACTAACCGCACCCGATCCCAACCGCACCCACTCCTCTTCCTTCTCTCTCTTCTACTCCCTCAAGGATCGGATCTGCTTCTCTCTCTCTCTCTCTCTTTTACATGCCCTCCGATCGCCACGCCAGGAAGACCCAGTCCCTCTTTGCCTTACCAACACTACAACTCCCCCGCCTTCTTTTCCTTTATTTCTCTCTGCTAGGGTTTTCTCCATCACTATGACCAAGTTATGAGCACGCCATACGTAGCCTTCTCCGATTCTACTCTGCAATTCCCTAATCTCGCCGTCGATCTCTCCCCCGCGGAGACCTTCATCTGCAGCAATGGCAGCTTCTCCGGTCAAGTTCCTCTTCGGTTTCTTGATCCTCTGCATCACATTGTGGCTCCTCTTCATGTACGCTCTCCATTCTCGCATTTCATGATTTTCGTGTCAAATTGTGACTCTATCTATGTAATTTCGTTTCGAATTCGTTTTTTCTTGATGATGAAGAAGAAGATGTAGGATTAGGATTAGACGGAGTTAGAATTTGTTGAGTTTTAAGGGAGAGTTTTGTTGATTTTTGAAATCTATGTCATCATTAGTTTAATGATTTGGGACAGAAGGATGGCGGTGCTTCGTAACAGTTGGAATCATATATAGTCATCATTTTCCAACTCGGTGGAATTAAAACAGAAAAGAAATGATCAGCAGTGTGATTCTGATCTTATCCGTTAAATGAATGTGTTAGTGAGAAATGGAGAGAACCTTTTTTGAGATGCGAATGTGGATTATTACACGAGAGACTTTTGCAAATGTGGACTGTGGAGCATGGTAGGTGGACAAATAGAACACTTTACGTCATATTGTGATTCAAACAAAACAGTTTGAATCATATACAGTCATCATTTTCGACTCGCCAGAATTAAAAGGAAAAGAAATGATCGGTTGTGCAATTCTGGTCTTCCATGTTACATGAATGTGTTTAGTATGAAAAAGACAAACCGTTTGTGTTGCATTGCATTATTTAGATGTTACGGGAGAGACTTTTGCATATGTGGACTGTCTGAGCATTGAAGCAAGGTT
This sequence comes from Potentilla sterilis, assembly GCA_963682095.1. Taxonomy (NCBI): domain Eukaryota; kingdom Viridiplantae; phylum Streptophyta; class Magnoliopsida; order Rosales; family Rosaceae; genus Potentilla; species Potentilla sterilis. The sequence continues at coordinate 3,060,616 of OY821765.1, forward strand.
AGATAAAGAAAATTGGACAAATAAAACACTATTCTCACCTTTCCTTAGGTTGTATCGTTTTCATTCATAGCCAGAAATGCTTTTGATTGCATTGTAATTTCGATAAAATCTCTGAGTCCTTGTCATTCTTACATATTTTGCGCTTGAATTATTTATAGTGGTTTTGGTTGCTAAGCTTTTTACAACAATCTTTTGCAGATTTGCTTCAAGGTTTATAGCTTGGATTTTAAGCCGTGTATTAGGAGCATCTGTCCAATTTCGGGTCGCTGGATGGGTATTTGTTAGGGATATCGTGGTTAAGTTTAAAAAGGTTTCCTCTTTTATCTTTTTGTCTGCGCTCTTTATTATTATGACTCCAGTTGGAATGTTGTGGTAATTTTTAAATCGATTTTAGCTGAGCAGACTGTTGTAGTCTTATCTGAATGTTACTCTTATAGAATTACTTGTTTATAGTTGTCGAGTATGCTGTTCCACTTGTGTGGAATGAATGGTTATTGTTCTTTCATTGAGGCCTGGTTTTTCCTGGGTTTTTAAGTTTTTTGAAAAAAAAAAATTATTCCCAAACCCCAACTCCCCCCCCCAAAAAAAAAAGAAGAGGAAAAAGTAGATAGTATCCTTCTGCAAATTACATAAAAGGTCGATTATCCTTCTGAATGTCTGAAGAAATCCTGGTTTGTACGAATTGGAAGTTCATGTAATGAAAATTTAGCTTTTACTCTTCTCCTCGTCTATATGGTTCTCAACATATGCAATTTTTTTTCTTCAATAGACTACTGCCTATAAGATGATGATATTTGTCTTTTAATAATTATTTCAATTTTGCAGGGCCCTATTGAATCTATTTCCGTTGGTGAAATTAAACCTAGCATACGTCGGTCGTTGGTCAAACTAGGGGTTGGTTTTATTTCTAAAGATCCCAAGTTGCTAGTGTTAATATCTGACTTAGAAGTTGTAATGAGGTCTTCAAGTAAGAGTACGCCGAAGGCAAAGGCAAAGGCCAAGCCTAAGTCTGGATCTCGAAAACCTCGCAATTCAGGCCGTGGAAAGTGGATGGTAGGGGCCAATATTGCACGATATTTATCTGTTTCCATCACTGACTTGGTATTGAAGGTATGCAGTCTTGATTATTGTCCAATGCCCTTTTTTTCTGGATGAAAATACTGTTCCTGTTTTAAAATCCGTGAAAGTCTTTGGATGATAGAAATCTTTAAAGGGATATATATGGTTACATTTAATCATCAAATCACTTGTAAGTTTAAGTAAATACAAATGATATAAGGGAATATGAAACATCATTTATTTATTTCCTTGTTAAAATTATTTTTTTTTTGACAGAAAAAAAAAATTCCAATGAACTACACACTCTTATCAGTAGTGTAAGGCAGTTTCTGCTCAAAGAGAAAAAAGGGGCAATCATCACTACAATTTTATAATCAAGGAAAAGATGATAGTTTGCTGGAATTAAGAATGAGATTAATTTGTTAAGAACACTTTACTTTCTTTTCTGTTTGGTGAATGGGTGGTTTTTAGATGCATTTTCTTTTGCATCTGGTTATTATGTCTTATTTTATTTATTTTTTTAATTTAATTTTGTAGACACCGAAAGCTTCCCTTGAAGTAAAGGAACTGAAAGTGGACATTTCTAAAGATGGAACATCCAAACAAAATCTTATTGTCAAGCTACAGATATTACCTATTGTTGTTCAAAGTAATGAACCACGGGCCAGTTGTGACCTGGCATCCAGTATTTGCACCGGAGAAGCCCTTTCTGTAGGTCAGTCGTCTTCCGCTTTGGGGGACAGGTCATCAACTCTTTTCTTCTGTGAAGATTTTTCTCTCACGTGTGAATTTGGTCATGATAGGTATTATCCATTATCAAAATGTGTTTATTTATATAGAATTATAGACACAAATTCCATTCCTTACTAGGCAGTGAAATTAGTTGTTATTGAGTTATTGATCATCAGTTTTTATATGTATTATTCTGTACTTTTCGTGTTTCCTTCTACTTCTTTTTGCGAGACTCCATTTTGAACAGATTTACTCTACTTTGAAACGTTGCTTCTCATTGAATATTGCAATGACATGGCCTGATTAATCAGCTAACATACTTTTGTTTTCTTAATTTGGCCATAGGGAAGTTGGTGTAATCTTCAAGAATGTGGATATTTCTAGCGGAGAGGTCACTGTGAACCTGAATGAGGAGTTACTTTCAAAAAGAAAAAGCTCATCAAACACTTCATCTGAGCCTGATAAAGTTATAGAGTCCACGGATTCTATTACTTCTAAGAAGGCACAAAAAAAGCAACAAATGATTGCTGCAATCTCAAAATCCACCTCTTTATTTCCTGAAAAGGTATTTTTTTTATACGATAGAATATACTGTGAAAACATAGTGAGATATATTATTTTTGAAAATCATGAGTGTTGGGTTGGTTTTGACATCTTCACCTTGGTTAGATTTGCACCTTTTTATCTTGTTAGAAAGTATCTTACAAGTTAAAGGCAAAAGGGTGCAACCTACTTGCACAAGAAATGTAAAACACTATTTAGTTGAGCATTGAGCTCAGCAAAATTTAGATTAGTATTCGGTAATGTTTACCAGTGGCTGCATATTGGGAATCTAGAGCGATTTGTCACAATATGATAGTACTGTAAGCAGGTGCATTGCTGTAAATTTCAAGATAGAACCTGCTAACCTTGGTTGAAATTCGTTGTCCGGGTTAAATTCCTTGCAGTTCCACATCAAACTAATCTCTGGTTTGTTTTTGTTCTTATTTATGACATCGGATTATAGGAACACATCACTACAGATTTTTTCCTTAATTCATAAGAAACAATAAGTTACTGATACAAACAGGAGGGGAAGGGAGTAGTCCTTTGTAATAGAATAACACTCCAACAAGGTTGTGAAAGTAATCTTCTTTTATAGAGGCAGGGAAGCCAAAATGCTGTCTTTCCCATCACTGTCGCCTAATATGTAAAAGTGAGGGAGAAAGTGCCAGTCACGGTACTGTACTGTTGCGTCGAATTTATGACAGACGCTTAAGGAAACCGGTTAGAGCTGGGTGGCTTATAGAGTAATTTCTGGCCTTTAAGTGGTTATCTTTCTGCTTTCAGTTAAGGATGAAGGCCAAAGATTTATGGGGTTGTAGTGTTTTAGTTACATTTCTGATAATTTGGATGGAAAAGAATGAATGGTAAGGATTTTCAAAATTAAAAAACGAGTGGTGGCAGAATATATATATATATTCTTTTTTTTTGGAAAGAGCTGGGTTCTTATTATCCTAATGGGCTCCATCTCTGTTGAATGACACCAATTTTTCTACTATTCTAGACGTGAGCTGTTGTAGTACAAATCTCTGAATTTGGTGGGGTTTTCGTGTTTCTTAGGGATCGCCTTACATTTTCTTGATCGATTGTGTTTGGCTTCTGTCTACTTTGAACTTCTTGTTAACAACTCTGATATCTTTTCTTCATCTTTGAATGGAAAGTAACTATTCTATATATAGTAAAGGATTAAAAAGAAGACAAAAAGAACAGGGAGAGAGTGAAATTTACAATCTTAGCAACACTCCTGCTACAGTAATGCCCATCAGAACACAATATTCTAAGAGGTTGAGTTGAGCATCCCAAATTGCCGAGTTCTGTAGGAATGAATAATAGTCTCTGAAGTTAGTGGACATTGACACCCAATTGCCCAAGTTCTCGAGTATCAATTTGTTCTTTGCAAAAATCTGTAACTGTGTTTTTGTATATAAAATGGTGTGAGGTTTTGGGTGGGGAATGTGAGTAAAACATTTGATTTTAGAAGTTAAATGATGAGGACATATGGGTTACTACTTACTACCTCCGGAGTTTCCTCATGCAAGTCTTTTTACAGATTAATAATTGATGTTAGTTCAAATTCAGCTTCTATATATATATATATATGTATATTTTTTTCCCCCCTATCTTTTACGTTACATCTAGACTGGTTAGATTCTGTCTAAGGTGTAGGTTTTAGAATGGCTTGCATGGGAGGTGAAGGCTTGTGATTTTCTTCAATGAAGGAGGCCAAGATGCTATTTCTCTTCTTACTAGGGTGTTAGGTGCAAATCACATGGGAGTTATCGATCATGTTTTTTGAAGATGGCTGTTTTCTGTGGCAAAAGTTGTTGGGGGCTTGGTGAGTTGGTTAAGGTCCAGGGGAGACTTGCTTTGTCGAATTAAATGAATTCTGCCTTTGGCAAAGAAAAAAAGGCCAAGTTTCTTGGGCATCTGTTATTGTATTGCCTGTGATTAAGAAATATTGGATTTTTGAAGTCTATGAAGGTGTGGGCGATGTATATGTTGATTAAGAATGTTAAGGATTTGGTTATTGACTCATTTATTTCTTTATTGATATATTTTTTTGTTATATGTATTTCTTGTTCGTTGAAGAGTCTTGGGTGTCTAATGCCAGTTCTGTTAGCTAGTCTTTCTGTTGTTTCTTGGCTGTTTTTGCCTTTTGGAACAAGAAAAAAGAAGTCTTGTGTGTCTTGTTGATGTGGTGTTTTCTTGTTACTGAATTGTACTGCTCTGTTTTTTATTTTTATTTTTTCTTTGTTTTATGATTTGTGTACCTTTATCCGATGCATCTCTCTTCCATGTACTCTTGCATAGAGTGAGTTGACGAAATCCTGCTATTTTGGCAAATTGGTTTTCCATTGGATTCCCATAAATGATACGAGTTGTCTGCAACCCTTATTATATTTATATGCCGTCGTCATGGGACATCCTTTCATCCACATGTATAGTTTACTCTGATAAATATGCTGCGTATACTGTAGGTTTCCTTCTGTTTGCCAAAATTGGACGTCAGATTTGAGCATCGGGAGCATGCTTTTGCTCTCGAAAATAACATCATGGGAATCCAATTGAAGAGCATCAAATCACAATCAAGTGAAGATGTGGGAGAAAGCACGCGCCTTGATGTTCAATTAGAATTCAGCGAGATTCATGTACGGATGTCACTAGTGAATTCTATAAGTGATTTTGATTATCTTATTTTATATACATCATCATTTTGACCTCTTCTTGACAGCGATTTTCGGAATTATGTTTCAGCTGCTTAGAGAAGCTGGGACTTCCGTTTTGGAGATACTGAAACTTGATGTTATCTCAGTTTTGTACATTCCAATACAGGTTAATTTTCGGTTTAAGTTTTGCACTATTTGTTTTTTTTGAAACTATATATTCTCGCCTTGGTGTTTCAGACATTTTGATTTGTAGGCTTTAGGAACATTTTTTAATTAAACATGTAAATATGAATCTTTGGTTTTGAAATGCATACTGGTGTAATAGTGAATAAGCACTTCATATATGATGTGGTCCATCATCAATTTATTTTACTTTTAAGATTTATTTATTTATTTATTTTTTCAGCCAAGCTCTCCTATCAGAGCTGAAATTGATGTAAAGCTGGGTGGTACTCAATGCAACATTATAATGAACAGATTAAAGCCATTGTTGCGCCTCCAGCTCTCAAAAAAGAAAAGAATGGTACTTCGGGAGGAAAAGCCTGCTGTTGACAAGACACCTCCAACAAGCGATACCAATATCATCATGTGGACGTGTACTTTTTCTGCCCCTGAGATGACAATTGTGCTTCATAGCCTGGATGGTTTGCCGCTATATCATGTATGTCCTGAGATATCCATTTAGCATTATTATAATGTTTTGGGTTCCACTAACCAGCTGATCCTTCTTTTTTTCCTCTCCTTTTGCATGTACTTAATTAAATAAGTGCCTGGGAATTACTTTATCCAATTAGGAGCAACAAATTATATATAAATTTTGTTTTGTTTTTATGCTTTTCTTTTTCAAATTGTATGAATCAGTTGTATAGCATGTTCATGTTGTTGGAGAGAAGGCTTAGTAAATGAGGGAAACATATAAATATTTAACTGAACTCCCTCCATCCTGTATTTAGGATACGTGTTGTGTAACAGATTTCTGCTCTGGTATCTTGACTTCTTAAGGGTTGAATTAGTGAGAAACCTAAGCAGTTCACATGGTATGGGTGAGTTCCCCGTGTATTTTGTGGCGGATCTGTGGGGGATATATGAATGAATGGCAGTGACATAAGTAAAAGGCTTCCTTTTGGCTTTTGTTAGGCTATCCGGATAGGTTCTACATGAGAATCTCTAGTTGGTCATCCATACTGGAATTTTTTTATGTACTTTCAGATTCATAAGGAGTTTATATATTGTTAATATATCTGAATATAGACAATTTTTTTAGGTCAAATGAAGTGATGCTTGCTGGCTGTGTATTTCGGGTGTATAGTCTGTAGTCCCTGATAATTGTAGCATCTTTATGTTAGCCTGTGGATTTCTTATCCCGCCTTCTGCTAATTAGCTGTATTGTTAAGTAGTAATTCTTTCTCTATAGCTTAAATACTACTGCCTGCCTGCTTTATGTATGGTTGAGTTAGTCATCTGGTATATGTTTTCTTCCGTTGATCTCTTTGTTTTTTTTTTTGTCGCATTTCTGTATCTAAAATAAGTATAAATATACCGCATTTTAAAGTTCGATTTGCTGATGTAGGTCTGCTCACAATCGTCACATGTATATGCAAATAACATATTAAACACTGGAACTACTGTACATATGGAACTCGGTGAACTTAATTTGCATATGGCAGATGAATACCAACAATGCTTGAAAGAAAACCTTTTTGGTGTGGAATCAAATTCAGGTTCCATAGTCAATGTTGCAAAGGTTAGTCTCGATTGGGGTAAAAAGGACATGGAATCCTCTGAAGAAGGTTCTTCTAAAAGCAAACTAGTTTTATCTGTTGATGTGACTGGTATGGCTGTTTATTTTACTTTCAAGCGTATTGAGTCGTTTATATCAACTGCCATGTCCTTTCAAGCACTTTTCAAGAGTTTGTCGACTTCTGAAAAAAGAACATCACAAAGTCGAGGAGCGCGATCATCAAAATCATCTGGGAAAGGGACTCGGCTATTGAAATTAAATCTTGAACGGTGTTCTTTGAACTTCTGTGGTGAGGTGGGTTTAGAAACAATGGTGGTTGCAGATCCTAAGCGTGTAAATTATGGGTCACAAGGTGGTCGAATTGTTATAAGTGAGTCAGCTGATGGCACTCCACGGGTTGCAGAAGTAACATCCACAGTATCTGATGATGTTAAGACCTTAAAGTACTCCATTTCTCTTGACATCTTCCATTTCAGCTTATGTGTCAACAAGGAAAAACAGTCCACCCAAGTTGAACTTGAAAGAGCCAGATCGATCTATCAGGACTACTTGGAGGAGAATAAACCGGAACCAAAGTTGGTACTATTTGATATGCAGAATGCTAAATTTGTACGACGTTCTGGTGGTCTTAAAGAGATTGCTGTCTGCTCTCTTTTCAGTGCTACTGATATCACGATTAGGTGGGAGCCTGATGTACATTTATCACTAATTGAACTAGGACTTCGATTGAAGTTACTGGTACACAATCAGAAGCTTCAGGTAGGTAAAGAACATATGGAAAATGTATCTAGCATGAGCAACTCTGACCAGAAGAAAGAAGCCATTACAGAATCAGTAAATTTAGACAAGCAAAAGAAAAGAGAATCTATCTTTGCTGTTGATGTGGAAATGCTGAATGTTTATGCTGAGGTTGGAGATGGAGTTGATGCCGTAGTCCAGGTACAGTCAATATTTTCTGAGAATGCTCGCATAGGAGTACTTCTGGAAGGATTTCTGCTTTGTTTCAATGGGTGCAGAATACTCAAGAGTAGCCGGATGCAAATTTCACGTATTCCTAGTGCCTCTTGTGCCCCTGATACAAAAATACCTCCAGCAACCACATGGGATTGGGTAATTCAAGGCCTCGATGTTCATGTTTGCTTACCATACAGGTTAGAATTGCGTGCCATTGATGATTCTGTTGAAGAGATGCTGCGTGCTCTAAAGCTTGTAGCTGCTGCTAAAACTAGTCTTCTCTTTCCGGTGAAGAAAGATCTTTCAAAACCTAAGAAGCCCAGTTCAGTAAAATTTGGGTGTTTAAAGTTTTTCATAAGGAGGTTGACTTTTGATATCGAAGAAGAACCACTGCAAGGCTGGCTTGATGAACACTATCACTTAATGAAGAATGAGGCAGCCGAGTTAGCTGTTAGGTTGAAGTTGCTTGATGAATTTATTTCCAAAGTTGACCAGTCTTCCAAATCCACTGAACCAAACGATTCTACTCGAGATAGAAAGACTTTCTTTAATGGAATTGAGATTGATGTACAAGATCCTTCAGCAGTTAGTAAGATGCAGGAAGAAATTTATAAACAATCATTCAGATCTTATTACAAGGCATGTCAGAATCTAACACGTGCAGAGGGTTCAGGTGCCTGTAGAGAAGGGCTTCAGTCTGGTTTTAAGCCTAGTACATCCAGAACTTCTCTTCTTTCTATATCAGCAACAGATTTAGATGTAAGCTTGACATTGATTGATGGTGGTGATGATGGAATGATAGAAGTTATAAAGACGCTGGATCCTGTCTGTCGTGAAAAAAATATACCATTTTCTAAACTTTATGGGGGTAATATTCTCCTGCACTCAGGCTCTCTTGTGGTTCAGCTACGTGACTATACATTTCCTCTCTTGTCCGGAAGTTCTGGTAAATGTGAGGGTCGCCTTGTGCTAGGACAACAGGTATGTGATCAAGTAACCTTTACTACATTAATTTGTGCTTTCGCATTTCCTATTGCCTAGGTGTTTCTTTTTATTTTTCTTGGTGTTCCTCATCTATTGGATGCTAATTGTATTGAGTGGACTTTATGTCCGCTGTTTTAACTTTGGAGTTGTTGGTTACGTGGTCCATACCAATATTGGCTGATATATAATCTGTTCTACTATTTTAAGACTTCAGGGGAAGTCAATGGCACTCTTAAATTACGAAGGACAATCAGTTCATTTTGAATTAATATGTTGCTATGACTTGTGCATGTATATATTCGAACATTGTTTCAGAAGTAGAATAGCAATATAATGTGTACTTTAAAATTGGAATCATCTCTTTGGATCAGGCAACAAGTTTTCAGCCTCAAGTACACAAGTATGTCTACATTGGGAAATGGAGAAAGGTGCAGTTGCTTCGTTCTGCTACTGGTACAACTCCACCTATGAAAACATTCACAGACTTGTCCCTATGTTTTCAGAAAGCGGAAGTGTCCTTTGGAGTGGGATATGAACCACCTTTCGCTGATATGAGTTATGCGTTTACTGTGGCGCTTCGCAGGGCTAATCTCTGCATTAGAGACCCTAATCCCCCACCTAACCCACCAAAGAAGGAAAAGAGCTTGCCATGGTGGGATGATATGAGAAACTACATTCATGGAAACATTAAGATTCTCTTTTCTGAAACCACATGGAATATTCTTGCGACTACTGATCCTTATGAAAAGCTTGATAAACTTCAAGTGACGGCTAGTCCTATGGAGATTCAGCAGTCAGATGGGCGTATTTATGTTTCTGCGAATGATTTTAAGGTTTTCTCAAGCAGTTTGGACAGTCTGGCAAATAATCGTGGTTTAAAACTTCCTAAAGGTATATCTGGTCCTGTAATAGAAGCCCCAGCATTTACTGTTGAAGTTACAATGGATTGGGAGTGTGAGTCTGGAAATCCTATGGATCATTATTTATTTGCACTTCCTATTGAAGGGAAACCTCGTGAAAAGGTGTTTGATCCATTCAGATCCACCTCTCTGTCCCTTCGCTGGAATATCTTGCTTAGACCCTCTCCCTTACGTGAGAAACATTCCCCACATCCTAATGCGGTAGATGGTGTACATGTAGATGGAACTGTTTACGGTCCTCCTCATAAGGAAGAGAATGTTTCCATTCTTCCACCTACCGTGAATATTGGTGCTCATGATCTAGCATGGATTCTGAAGTTCTATAACATGAATTATCTTCCTCCTCACAAATTGCGGGCCTTTGCTCGTTTTCCACGTTTTGGAGTTCCAAGAATCCCTAGATCAGGTAACTTGTCCTTGGACAGAGTGATGACAGAATTTATGCTCCGCATTGATGCTTCACCTACTTGTATAAAGCACGTTCCTTTAGATGATGACGATCCAGCCAAAGGACTGACCTTCACTATGACAAAAATGAAATTGGAAATGTGTTCGAGCCGGGGAAAGCAGAAGTATACTTTTGATTGCAAGCGCGCACCTCTTGATCTTGTTTACCAGGGCCTTGACCTTCATACGCCCAAGGCATTTTTAAACAAAGGAGAAAGCACTAGTGTTGCAAAAGTAGTTCAAATGACTATAAAAAACTCACAACCCGCATCAGTAGATAGAGTTCCAACTGAAAAGAGTAGCAACATGAGTAGTGGCACAGAGAAGCATCGTGATGATGGATTTCTATTGTCATCAGAGTATTTCACAATCAGAAGGCAGACCCCAAAGGCCGATCCTGTTAGTTTATTAGCCTGGCAAGAGGCTGGAAGAAAAAATCTAGAGATGACTTATGTGAGGTCTGAATTTGAAAATGGAAGTGAGAGTGATGAGCACACCCGATCTGATCCAAGTGACGATGATGGATACAATGTGGTAATAGCTGACAATTGCCAACGTATATTTGTTTATGGACTTAAACTTCTGTGGAATATTGAGAATAGAGATGCTGTTTGGTCCTTTGTTGGCGGTCTATCCAAAGCATTTCAAGCCCCCAAACCGTCTCCCTCTAGGCAGTTAGCACAAAAGAAATTAGTTGAGGAGCAACAGTCACATAGTGGAGGTGAAATGCAGCAAGATGGTAGCTCTAAGCCCACCACTACAACCCAAGATGGTAGCTCTAAGCCCACAACTACCGGCCAAGGTGCTGCTCCATCAGAGGCATCTGGTTCACTATCATCTCCATCACCTTCAGTGAAGTCGGAGATCTCGTCATCTGCAGTTGACAACCCTTCATCTGGTGTAGTGGGTAATTTTTAAGCACCTTGAAATTGATCTGAAAACTTCTTTGTCTCATATGTCGACCTGGTAGTATTTTGATTTAGGGGGTATGCTGATGTTATTGCAGTACCAAGTTTTGTTATAGCACAGGTGTTATATTACCCCATATTTTTGAATGGAGCCTTCTGTTTGCCATACTTGCAGAAAAGCATACAGAGACCAAAGATGCAGAGGAGGACGGGACTCGTCATTTCATGGTGAATGTTATTGAGCCCCAGTTTAATCTTCATTCTGAAGATGCTAATGTAAGTTTATTAGATTATTGTTGACGCAAATATGCATACCCACAGTTTTTTATTCACTTATTTCTTTCTTTCCTAGTTCTGGTATGATTTAGGACAGACTGATGTATTTAACATGGGTTGTTGACCATATCAGTTCTCTAACAAAACGCTAAAAACAAAATACGAGTTCACCAAAGTGGTCATGTGGCTTGACATCATAGTCTAATATGGTGTATATCAAACAAACTGGGTTTGGTTGCATGATTTTTGTTTCAGTACTCTATTTCGAAAGAAACATATTGTTCATGTGGGCAAGAGGTGACAATATGAGTTTCAAACTTTCAGACTAAGGATTTTCTAATTTTTGAAAATAAATAATAAACTTTCTAGCATTCTTTTAGGCATACGAATAAAAAGAATTCTTTTAACATAAACTTCTTGGTGGAAAAACCTAAGTGCAGATTTGGTATTTCCGTACCATGTGAAATTTTATGTCTGTGCAGTAAAATAGTTTGGAACTTACATAAAGAAAAATAATGTCATCTGATTTTATTTTTTATTTTTTTATTTTGGATATACAGGGAAGATTTTTGCTTGCTGCTGTTAGTGGCCGTGTTTTGGCTCGGTCATTTCATTCAGTTCTTCATGTTGGCTATGAGATGATTGAGAAGGCCCTTGGTGCTGATAATGTGAATATACCAGAATGTGAACCGGAAATGACTTGGAAACGCATGGAGTTTTCTGTAATGTTGGAGCATGTTCAAGCTCATGTTGCACCAACAGATGTTGATCCTGGAGCTGGATTGCAGTGGCTTCCAAAAATTCGTAGAAGCTCTCCAAAAGTAAAACGTACTGGTGCTTTACTTGAAAGGGTATTTATGCCCTGTGATATGTACTTTCGCTACACAAGGCACAAAGGTGGAACTCCCGAGTTGAAGGTGAGTTGACTTTTTGTAGTCTACCGGTTTGGTCATTGTTAGTTTTCATGTAGTTGTGGTATTAATTTGCTTTTGTAGATTTGTGCATAAAGTTGCATTTGTGCATGAAGCTGTATTTGTCCATATGTGCAATATGTAGATAATTATGTAATCATTCTTCAAGTATGGATGCTGCTGTCCCAGCCTGTTATCTTGAATGTTGGCATATTTCTCGTTTTGAGCACTTGGCTTATCTTTGAATCCTCTTGTTGCAGGTGAAACCCTTAAAAGAGCTGACTTTCAATTCCCGTAATATCACGGCAACAATGACCTCTCGCCAGTTTCAAGTAATGCTAGATGTGCTGACAAATCTTCTCTTTGCACGACTTCCCAAGTGAGTAAATATTAATATATATATATATATATATATATATTAATCTTCTTCATTTTATTTTGGTTCTACAAATTTATTTATATATATTATTTGCATTTCGTTTCACTGTTATATGGCTTACTGCATAGCATTTAACATAGGAATACACAGAAACATAGATCATGTACGGTAAGCAGTTCCGTTTCAAAAATAATAATAAAAAGTTTGAAAAAGTTGGTATAAAGTTCTGTTTTCATGGGATTCTTCAAATTGACTTGAACTATGCATGTGATCCAGGCCTAGAAAAAGTAGTCTGTCACTGCCTGCTGAAGATGATGAAGACGTGGAGGAGGAGTCAGACGAGGTGGTTCCTGACGGTGTTGAAGAGGTGGAGCTTGCAAAAGTGGAACTGGAGAAAAAAGAACGGGAGCAGAGATTGATTCTTGGGGACATAAGAAAGTTGTCCCTTCAGTGTGATACCACTGGAGACCTTTATCCAGAAAAGGAAGGGGACATGTGGATGATAAGTTGTACAAGATCTACTCTGGTGAGAATCAATCTTTGTAGAGAACCCTTTGGAAACTATGTTATAGTCACTGACAGTGACTGTTTTCTGGTGTTTTTCAATATTGGTTTTCCCTTATGTGCTTTTTTCTTTGTTGTTTGTGGATAACATGTGTATTTGAAAAGTCTCAAGAGCCTGGTAGACATTTTGTGGTGGTTGTTTTCCTCCTGCAGCTTTAATATTAATTGTTGGTGGTCTTGTGGTACTATTGCCTTCAAGCAGCTTGATGATAGCATGGTTTGTATGTGTAGCCATTTGAGGTGTAGCTGCATTACTTTGACCAGATATTTAAAAGTTACTGGGTAATCTTATTGGGTTTATTTTCTTTATAACTTGGGTTTGAAATTGATATTTCTTTATATATTATATAAAATAAAAGAATTCAGCATATAGTGTGAAGCAAGTATAATGTGATTGGCTATCAATCCTATATTTTGTGCCCACCATTGGAGGGATTCTTCCCATCCTTTGTGAACAAGCCTTGCACTTTTATGTATAAGATTGTTGTTGATTATTGTGTCAACTATCCTAAAATCTACTAAATTAGGTTTGAGGCTGATGGTGGCCACCATTTTATTTCCATCTGTCATAGTTGGTGTTCTGATGTTCACACAATCAAACTGTACAAACCATTTGTTTTTGCTGTTCTCACGACATACCATAAAGGTAGCCATTTTGTATGCTTGCTTTAACTCTTGTTCAGTACTTTTATCATATTAACTAAAAATTTCTCCTCTTCAGGTGCAAGGACTAAAGAGAGAGCTGGTTAATTCAAAAAAATCTAGGAAAGCTGCATATGCATCACTAAGAATGGCTCTACATAAGGCTGCTCAGCTACGGCTAATGGAAAAGGAGAAGAACAAAAGTCCATCCTATGCTATGCGCATTTCTTTGCAAATTAGCAAAGTGGTTTGGAGCATGCTTGTTGATGGTAAATCTTTTGCCGAGGCTGAGATTAATGACATGGTGAGCACTGAGCATTTTAAGAAATGAAACCTTTTTCTTTTGTGGTTCTTTGGTTACTTGGCGGTCCAAAAGGCCAAGACAAACAAAGAAATGGTTCCATGCTTTGTTCTTGGTTTAAGATTGGGTGGTGACTGCTTTCTTCTGAACCTGTAATTTAAAAGCTTTGTACTTCCAATATAAGTCCGTAACCCCTGATGGTACCAATCTTAAGTGGTACAAATCTTAAGTTTTTTTTTTCTTTGTTATTTGAAATGGTTATTGAAAAATGTAAAAGTGAAAAGGATGCACAAAAGTATGTGATAATTACCCGCACTAGTTGGCTCAAGTGGTAAGGTACTTGTGTCCCTTAAGCAAGGTCTCGAGTTCGAGTCTTGTGTATGGAAAAGACTGTGCTGGGGAGAGCTAACCCTCCTATACGGAGATATCCAGGCTCGAGGGATTAGTCTTCACCCCAAACGGGGTGGGGGATACCCTGGTCACGACCGAAAAAAAAAAGTATGTGATAATTCATGTTGCTGTCTTCCTTTTTTTTGTGTGGCATTTATGAACAATTTCTGCAAAATGGTGAAAAAAAATAAATCTTTTGCTTAAACTTCATTTGTTGTTTCTGCTGCTTGATGATTTTGTTCAACTCTTTGCAATGCATAAGAAGGTGTTGTACTTTTATTATAGTGTCCAGGATCATTTGCTCAAGAAGAAAGCTGATATGCTTTTCCTATTTTCTCTTCATAGATTTATGACTTCGACCGTGATTACAAGGATGTCGGTGTTGCTCAGTTTACAACAAAGAATTTTGTTGTTAGAAACTGCCTCCCAAATGCAAAATCAGATATGCTTTTATCAGCATGGAACCCTCCACCTGAATGGGGAAAGTATGTGCGTTCCCTCTTTTTTTTCATTGTTATTTTATAGGGAGTAACCATGCTTCTATCAACACATGGCATTTTTTTCGTGCTTATCTTTTTAGTTGTATTGTTGGCTCAAACCACTCTATACCACTTGGCATTCTTGTATATTACTTTCACCAATGTGATATCTACAAAAAAAATTGTAATGCTCAGAACATATCATGCCATTTAATGCGTTTCCTATCCATTTTTTGTTTTCTGGTTGAAGCATCCCTTGAGATTACTGTATTTTCAGAAAGGCCTATTGGTAACTTTTTCCTTATTGGTCTCATAGTCCTTTCATTTTTATTTTATTTTCCAAAGCATAAAGGGATAGAACTGAAAGCTATTCAACTTTTTTTGGTCAAGATTTATATTTGTTCCTAAGTAGTTATTATTTATGAACTAATCTTTTAGACATTTCATCTTTATTGAAAACATTTTGATCAGTCTCATCACTTTGTTCTCATTTTATTCAATTAGAAACAAAAGCAAACCTAATGATCCCCTTACCTTTTATCCATCTTTTGCCAAATTGCATGTTTTGATTTATATTTTAGTCAGAAACCCCTTAGAATCCAGATTATGTTCCTAATTAGATTGTGACCATTACAGGCATGAGTGGTTGGGGGAATTGCATTTGCATTCACTAAGGCTTAGTTTGGTATTGAGTTTTGGGGAAAATAATCACTTATAATTATCATTATGAGTTGATTATGTGTTTGGTAAGGTTTTTATACGGTGCTTATTTAAAAAATTTAGTTGTACAAACCTCGATTTTAAAAAGCAGGTCAGGTGTTGCTTATTTAAAACTGAGATTTTCCATATATGAGTTTTTTCACCTCAATACCAAACTAAGCCTAAATTGACAAACTAATTTCCTCAAGAAACAGTTGGGACTTGCAAAACGTTTAGATTTGAGTTTTCTGGGAAATCATAAATTATTAATTTATATGTTCTTAGTGTACATCCTAATGAGTGTGGAATGTATTTCTCTCATGTTGACTTATAGCATTCCGAATTATATGCTCTATGTTTTTGGCTGTAGAAAAGTTATGCTTCGTGTGGATGCAAAGCAGGGAGCTCCAAAGGAGGGAAGTTCTCCTCTGGAACTTTTTGAGGTAATGTAATTAGTTTTTTCTCTCCTGTAAATGGACCATTGCTGCCTTAATTTTCAACACCTTTAATATTATCTCTCGTACTTTGTCTTTTCCTCGGCATTATAATGACCCAGAAGACAGCCATCAAACCACTTATACCTAACTCCAAACCCTTATTTCTCCCACCCATTTTTGTGTGATAATGACGGGGTTCCCTGGTAGTACTATTTCTTTTGGAAAACCATATGCAAACAGCTAGCATGTAACAATTTATATGAGAACAAGGTATGTGATATGTGGAAGGAAATATAATTTGCTAGTCTAAAACCAAAATTTTGTTTGGAAATAAATACATATATTAGTATTAATAGAACTTTCTGATCCTCATGGGCTAATAAATGCTAATTTTACACTGCAGGTAGAGATTTATCCTCTCAAGATCCATTTAACAGAAACAATGTACAGAATGATGTGGGGATATTTATTCCCAGAAGAAGAACAGGATTCACAAAGACGGCAGGTGAGTTGAGAATATAATGATTTGAACTTTGTGAGTGCTTTGAGAAAGTCGAGCTGTAAGGAACTTGTCTTCAATGCTAAAATCAGTTGGTTGTTCTCATTGTGGCATGCAGGAAGTTTGGAAGATCTCAACAACTACTGGTGCAAAACGTGGAAAGAAAGGTACTTTAGTCCCTGACATGTCTGCATTTAGCAGTCAAACAATGAAGGATTCTGAGGGTTCATCCAAACCCAGTGCCTTGGCCCCTGGTACCAGTCAATCCACTGGTCCTGCAGATTCCGTACAAGTGAGTGTTCTGGATCTCTTCTTTCATGTGGTTTTTGGGTATGTGAAAGCAATAGTCACTGGACACTCTTGTAAGTTTTATGTGGGAGATAACTGTTACTCTATTCTGGATTTCTTTTCATTTAGTTAGTGAAGGTTATTTTTGTATTGTGCGGTTATACTAGATGCAGTCACAACAATATGCTCATAAAGAGACTGCACTGTTCTTGATATTATTCTTTTGGATAATTTATATCTGCAGGAATCAAAATTGCAAAGTAAAGCACCCATTGCGAGTGGTGCAAACCCCGAGTTGAGAAGAACATCTTCCTTTGACAGATCATGGGAAGAGACTGTTGCAGAATCAGTTGCAACTGAACTTGTCTTACAGAGCATTAGTGGGCCTCTTGGGTCTATAGAACAAGATGAGTCCTCTAAGAATAAGTTGAAAGATCCAAAAGCTATCAAATCTGGCAGGTCATCCCATGAAGAAAAGAAGGTACAAAAGTCACAAGAAGAAAAAAAATCTGCCAGGCCTCGAAAGATGATGGAGTTTCACAATATCAAGATAAGCCAGGTTGGTTCAGTTTCATGATCTATCATTTCACATTTTATCGTTGTAGTCAAACGCCTTAATATAGTTTTTATTTATTTTTTATACAGGTTGAGCTATGTGTGACCTATGAAGGATCAAGATTTGTCGTAAATGATCTCAAGTTGCTCATGGATACATTTCACCGTGTTGAGTTTACTGGTACTTGGCGGAGACTCTTTTCACGTGTTAAGAAGCACATCATTTGGGGAGTCCTGAAGTCTGTAACAGGAATGCAGGTCTGCATTTGTATACTGTGTGATAGTATTCCCATAACTTCATTTAGTTTCTCTTTTTGAAATAGTTCACCAAGACCTTTTTAATTTTTGCAGACCTAGTGAGCATTAGTTCAGATTTTTTGTTTGCTTTGATTAAACTATATCATGACATTTCCCATGTAATTGAGGGACTTTTTTGTACCAATTTGCAGGGTAAGAAGTTTAAAGATAAGTCTAACAGTCAGAGAGAACCCAGTGGATCCGGGGTTCCCGATAGTGATCTTAATTTCAGTGACAATGAAGGCCAGCCAGGACAATCTGATCAGCATCCAATAACCTTTCTCAAGCGTCCAACTGATGGAGCAGGTGATGGATTTGTGACATCCATCAGAGGACTTTTCAATACTCAGCGTCGTAAGGCCAAGGCATTCGTGCTGCGGACCATGAGGGGTGAGGCTGAGAATGATTTCCAAGGAGATTGGAGTGAAAGTGATGCAGAGTTTTCTCCCTTTGCTAGGCAGCTCACTATAACTAAAGCTAAGAGGCTTATCAGGCGCCACACGAAGAAATTCCGTGCAAGAAAAGGTAGTCGATTTGATCCTTTTCTACTTTTTCTTTAATTTTTGTTCTTTTCCTTGCTGTAATCAATCACCTGTTACCTTACTTTCTCCACTGTTTTTATATCCTTCACAAAACTTAGGCACTGGATTTGAACATTGAGACTGAACCTTTCTTTTGTCTGTTTTAGGATCGTCCTCACAACAGAGAGAATCTCTTCCGACGTCACCAAGGGAGACCACTCCTGTAGAAAGTGATTCTTCTGGTGGATCCTCACCCTTTGAGGATTTTGACGGATTTAATGAGGGCAACATGTTGGTTTCCAATGAGGCTCCGTGAAGGCGGCTGTGAGACTACTAGACAGGGCACGTTTCTATTCTCAGTTGAGTTGGGAGCAGAAATGAGAAAATTAGTTTGTAAACTCCCATAACCGCTGAAGATGAAGGAAAATATGTCAGATGCCGTTATTAATTTTCCAAAAAGTATGTGGATGATAAATAACGCTGACCACCACTTGGAAAGCATCCATGGTGCAGCAGAAGTGCAGAAGATAATGGCATCGTCTAATATGGGATGCGGGCTGGAGCCGCTATTCACTTTAAAGTTGGAAGTCTTCTGACAGAGGAGGAAGTAATTTCCTTTATCCTCACCCGGCTGTCTGTATAGTTTCAAAGATTTTGGGGCTGAAAGTACAGAAGCTCCTAAAATAGACGAGCTAGGTGATTTTCCGTATATTAGTACATAATTTTGCCGGGAAATACAATAAAGCTTCTGCTGAATAGACACACGAGGTATGGACTCGATCATGAATGGCCAAAGTGAGTATTTGGCAAATGACAAGCATGAATAGGTCCTTGTCAACCACATTTTACATTTTACAATTGTGAAATTTATTGAAAACCGATCACATTTGTAACTGTTTCATGTGTTTAAACGGGGATTTCTCTGCTGTTCTTCAGCCCTTCACATCTTGAGTCTTGACTACAACTTCCTTTTTTTTCTTTTTTTTCAATTCCTTTTCTCACTGGCCTTTAGTGGAGCAAGGTAGTCTGCGGTCATGTTACACTCCAAATATGTTTTCTAGCAGTCATGTTTTTTCTCAAATAGCCTCCACCGTCTCATCATCGGATCTCACCTCCGGTGGCTGACCGCAATGAATGACCGGAGCGACCTGATATCTGTTGAGAAATGGCTCCTCTGTTATCTTCCAGGCCAGCAACAAAGAAAGCGATCAACCTCCAGTAGCCTCGTATATACAAAACCAGCTCTGGAAAACGGGAATAGACGCAGACCCAAACCTGGTGATTAATTTTCATTCTCGACCTTCTTCCCACATACCTACTCGACGTGCAGACTGCTATCAATTATTGACCAATTGCTAATTGTAATTCAACTCTACAAACCCACTTGATCGAGTTCAATTTTTTCTTTTTCTTTTTGAATTAAGGGCTGTGTGGTTGCCCTCGAGCATTGAGTTCATAAGTATCATAAGTTTCAAAACTGTCCATCATCCGCCATAGGCATTTATTTGTAACCTCTCAACCATTCTCTTTCTAGCTATATGTAACGTAACTCAAAGAGTAACGAGGTCAATTTGACGTTATCTTTCAACGTTCAATTCATATTACAACTTTCAAATTCGAAAGTGATATCAATTTGACCGATTAACCTCAACGTCTCCCTAAACTTGCTGCTCCAACGGTCTTATTTCGAAATCTCTCTCTATTAGTAAATGTGAATTCATTCTCACACTTTGCTTGTTGTTTCACTCTCTTTTCCTCTTGAAACCAGTCCAGTAGTCCTCATTCTCCAATCCAAAAAACCAGTTTTTATTTCCTCTTCACAGATCGTCAACAAGGATGGAATCTGATTTGCCAGTGGGTATGAGATTTCACCACAACAAAGCTGTTATGGGTACCGACTATGAACTGGTGGGTCACTTCCTCCACAACAAAGCTGTTATGGGTGACCAGTTCCAGACGATCTGCATCTCCGATTGTCCTGGTTTTTATGGCCAAAACGAGCCTTGGGTTATTTGGGACCTGTACGATGGTGGTAAAGGTGAAGATGGAGAGCCTCTCTATTTCTTCACCCACCGCAATGATCAGAAAGTGGGTTCTGGAACCTGGATGGAACAGGATGAAGAAGATGTTGACCGTGTTGACAATGTTATAGGGATCAGCCGACATTTTCAGTATGATGGTGGATGTGATTCTCATCAGAATGGGGCTTGGCTGATGCAAGAGTACCAGATCCTGACTACTGATTACAACAATGATGCTACTGATCAAGAACTTGTACTCTGCACCATGAGGAAGAATCCTGAAAAACTACCACCTGGACCACCAGCAAGAACAACACCTACTTATATTTGGGAAGAATGGTAATGATGTGGAGGATTGTGGTTCGAGGTCATGAACTAGAGAGAAGAAACTCTGAGGCAGGGACAAAGACTTGATCAGGAACGACAAGGCAGCAGCACTCTTGTCGGTCAAGATCATCATTATAGCTGATTATAGTGGAAGAGACTAATAATTACGAGGTCAAAAATTTCAGATGCAAGGCCTGTAATAGTACTAGTGTGTGAAGAATTTGCTTTGCTGTGAACCGCAAATTTCTAAACTTCACTGAATGGAGTTTATGAGTTTGATTGTAGAATAAATCAAGAGAAAAGAATATGGTCGACTCATTATGTGAAATTTTTTACCATCATTGTCATTCATACGCAGTTAACATTGAGTGTAATGTTTTTTTTTTTCGTGAATAACAGTAAAACGTGACAAGGAGAGTGAATGTAGACTAGACTTAATTGCAACTGAAATCGATCAAAGTTTACGATCCTGGCACTCACAATAAGCGCATCCCGCAATGCCAAAGATAAAACGACATCAATTGTCTTGCTTCCTGCACCGATAAAACGAAATTTAGATTTACAGTAGAGATTAGAGTTTGCAAGACAAATCCTGGTGAAGACACTCGATAAGCTTTCGAGTTGAACTCATATTCACATTAGTTTTGATTCTTTCAGCAATAAGCTTTGGCCTGATGCCGAACGATTTGAAACTGAAAATCCAACACAGATGAAATTATATTTTCACATTCTACCAACTTTGTTAATATGGAGTAATATTAACCCGGTGGATCCTAACCAGAAGCAGATAACATAGAAGCTCATCTTCGTCAAAACTTCACCTTACTGAGGACAATGTTCAGAGACCAAAATTTTCAGTCCAGCAGACCTACTATTGGTTGGTTTCCAAATTATGCTTTCATATTTCATTTCCTAATTGACTAATAATTTCTGTTAACTAAATCTGATTGAAACTGTCAGAAGAAACGAGCCTAAGTCCATACCAATTTATCAACTCTTGATTCAGCAAACTGGATTTAATGAACTCTGCAGAGCGAGCAGGATCAGTTACGTGGGAAAATGTGAAGCCAGACACTTTCAGCCGTCTCCTCATCTCTAGCAGTTGATTTAATTATAAGAGTTTCCAGTCCAATCCCTCTGTCTGACCCTGAACGATTGCATACCTGAAAACAAGAAGCACGTTTAAAACAAATAGAACTACAAAAAAATTTATGCAAGTGGTTGATGGGTGAGGTGTACTGGTACCATCTCGTACAAGCTTATGGCAGTGATGTGTAGATCTGTCAAATCTGATATAACCGTTGACCTTTCACTTATAATACCATTTGAAGTGTTAAGAGTCTACTTGTATTTTCAAGTACAAGTCAAATAAATAAACAACTGTCAACTTCTTCCTAGTCAAGGCACAGATCTAGTTAGTTGTCTAGAGGAATATGGATATTACAGAGAAACCAAGAACAAACATATCCTAGGATTCTTTATAAAATCAATGAAAACTTATAGTTGGAACACAACTGGCAAACTTATATAAAACTTATGTATCGGCAAGGTTCACTGTCATCAATTCTTCATACGGCCATGTGCTACTGTCACTCATGCAGCGATCTACTATTGAGAATGGAGGGTTTTTCAGTAAGTGAATGACAGTCAGCTCTTTCTACTAATTGAATTTGCATGAAATGAAATTATGATTAAAGATTGAATGCATAATCTACCATCAACTTGAACCTCCTTGAATGCCCGACCCAAGCCTGGCAGCAGCAACCAATCATATGAAAGTTAATGATCATGTACAATACCAGAATCTATACTGCCAATTTTGCAACTGCAAGCATGAAATTGAAGGCATCCATAATCCTACGGACATAAAGCATTATGTATGCATGAAATCCATAACCAACACGAATATGTTTTTGCAAATATTTAGACACAGACAATTAAGAGATTGAGAAATAAACATATATAACGCCAGATTATCTTTATTGAGATCGCCACTGATATCTTGACTTTTACCTTCACTGCCGGTTCCAAACAACCACATGGCACATTTGTTAATTGTCATATCTTCGAGAATAGCTTGCTTCTCAGTAATAAATCCTATTGAGGTCCTTTAAGCTTTGACACGAGAAGTGAGGCCACTTTCGAGGTACACGGTTAGAACTTCCACAACAACTGCCATTAAACAAAACTGATTAATTATGTAAGACGCTAGATCTCAAATAGGATCACCAATTACGTACCAAAAAAAAAGTTTTTCTGGCGCCACTAAACAAAGCATCTCAAATACCCACATTTGAAGCAAAGATCCATCCATGTTCTTTCAAATATCTTCCCAAATATGCACTGATTCTAACAAATATAAATGCTTGGAACTAGGTGCTTACAAAAATTCAAGTCCTAGATTAAAAAAAAAATCACGTCATAGATCATATAATATAACAAGAATTAGCACTAATACCAACCTCTTAGTCCATAGGATTGAAGAATATAGCTTGTAAAAGTCCCAGCAATTTTAAATTGTCATCTGTACCAAACATGAAATATTCCAAACTTTAGTTTTAGTCAGTGACGATCCAGTCTACATAACTCAAAGACATCAAAAGAAAAAGGAAAAAATCGTTTAAAACAAAAGAAAGAAAAAGGAACAAAAATAAAGGGTGTTGCTCAACCTTTTGTAAGTGTTCCACAATGAACCAGCCAGTTGATTTCTACCATCAAAGAAAAATGCTTAGCGGATGAACTACCTACCAGTAGTCATCACAAGAACACTTCCCTTCTTTGAAATGATGAAAACAATTTGAATCCCGCAATATAATATGCCGAAGATAAATCTGTGATATGTATTTCATTGCAGTATGACAATCTCCACAAACCCGGAGATTCTTAAATATTCGTATTGGTGCCCCTGGCGGTGTGGTGAGAAGACCAAAAGCAATGGCCAACTTCTCGCTGTGATACGCTAGACCAAGCTCCTTCCCCTCTCTATCCATGTCATGAAGTGCAAAATTCATATCTGGCATGTATCCAGCTTCCTTGATATACATCATGATCTCATCAAGTTTTGAATATATTTCAGCAGTCCATGAATGGCTTCTGTCTTCAGACATAAAGGTATGAACTTGGCCGTTCATCTCAATCCAACTACATCCAGGCTCCTTAAGAATTCCCTTTGATTTCATCAGTCTTCTGATTCTTGCCACATCTTCCCATCTACCAGCTGCAGAATACATGTTAGATAACTGAACATAAGGCACAGCATTCATGGGCTCCAATATAAAAAGATTATCCGCTGCCCTCTCTCCCAGGTCTATTTTCCCATGTACTCTACATGCAGCAAGTAGTGCCTTCCATACAGTTCCATCTGGTTCTACAGCCATTTGATTAACTAAAGCCTCAGCCTCATTAAGTTTCCCCGAGCGCCCCAATAGATCAATCATGCACGCATAGTGCTCTGGACCTGGTTTTATTCCATAAACCCTAGTCATCGAATCAAAGTAATACTGACCTTTTTCTAGAAGACCAGCATGGCTAAAAGCAAATAACAAGCCAATAAAAGTAATGAAGTCCGGCTGGGTGCCAGTTGCAAGCATTTGATCATAGAACTTCAGAGACTCCTTTCCTCTACCATTCTGGGCATAACCGACTATTAAAGCTGTCCAAGTAATCACATTTTGAACTTGCATAGAATCAAAAACTCTATGAGCCTCTTCTAGACACCCACATTTTGCATACATTGTTACCAAGGAATTATCTACTGACAACGATGCTTGAAGGCCAGACTTGATGAAGTTTGCGTGAATTTGGCCAAACTCCAAAAGTGTCAGTTCAGCACATGCACTCAAAATGCTGGCAAAGACAATTTGGTCAGGACAGATCCCTTCATCCCTCATCTCACAGAATAATTGGAGTGCTTTTTCATGAGTGCCATCCTGTGCAAAGCCTGTGACCAGGGAGGTCCAAGAGATAACATCTTTGACTGGCATATGCCTAAACATCTCAACTGCAGATTCCATATTTCCCTGTTTACCATACATATCAACAAGAGCATTGCCTACAAGTTGATAAACCTCAAATCCACTCTTAACTATCAGACAATGAGTAGCCGTTGCGTTTTTAACATCCTTCAGTGCAGCAAAGGAATTCAGAACAGATGGATATGTATAATCATCAATCTTCATTTCTTTTGAACGCATTTCTCTAAACAAAGACAAAGCTTCTAGTGTAAACCCCTTCGTTACACACCCAACAATCATCGAGTTCCAAGAAACAACATCATCAACCTCCATGCTTCCTAGCGCCTTCTTTGCACTACTATGGTCTCCACATTTCACGTACATGTCAACCAATGCACTCTGAACAAACACATTAGGCCCAAAACCACTCTGAACAATGCATCCATGGACCTGAGCCCCAAAACTAAGAGCTAAAACCGACGCACAAGCTGTCAATACACTAGGGAATGTAAATTGATTGGACTCCACACCTTGCGATCGCATGTCACGAAAACAATCCATTGCCTTCAAGCCGTCCCCATTCTGCGAGTATCCTGTAAGCATGACAGTCCACACCACATTATTACTCTTACCTCGCAAACTCACAAACACACATTCGGCTTCAAAAATGCGCTTGCACTTTGCATACATGTCAACTAAACCAGTAACTACATCGACATTACTATCAAACTCGGTTTTCACCATATATCCATGCACCATTTCACCTCTTCGGAGCAAACCCACCTTCGAACACAACCTCAACACACTCCCCAATGTGTAAAGGCTCGGCCTTTCTCCCTCGAGCTGCATTTGCCAAAATGACTCGAAAGCTTCACTTTGACACTAATTCGACAGTACCCAGATATGAGTGAGGACCAAGTAATAGCTGTCTTACTTGGGGTGGCATCAAACACTTGTTTAGCTTCAATTAGTCTTCCTGAATTGGCATAAGCAGCAATCATTGTATTCCAGGTGAACTCATCTCTGTTGGGCATTTCATCGAACACTTGGCGGGCATCGTCGACTCGACCAGAAGTAGATAGCTGCTTAAGTAATAGATTGGATTCGAACTTGGACTGGGTCGCATCCAAGATGCTATGGATGAATTGGGTTAGGACTCTTTGCCGGAATTGATAAGCATTGTGGTGAAAAGTGAAGGAGTTAACTTCTCAATTCTTGTCTACGTATTTGATGGGTCATCGTAAGGGGTAAAGGGTAGATGAGACAACAAAGAAGGCAAATAATAGCTTTGCTGCCAATTAGGAAGTTTCTATGCAACTCTGTTAGAAAGAAGGCCAAGACGGGAAAGAACATTAAGTGATATAAATAACATGCGATTGTGTTTCAATGTAGCTCCGTTAAGCAGAACAGGACCTTAACCAAATGGGAATGTTGTTGGAAAATGGTGAAAATCACTATTTATTTCAACCAATTTAATTTGAAGAATTTAAGTTGATATTTAAAATATATAATTTAAGTAGGAAAATTAAAGAAAAAAAAATGGTTGAATCAAAATAATTTCTTTTTAGGTTCTATTTCTTTCAGAGGGTAATATGAATGTTCTATTATGTTCTATCAAAATACTAATGATAAAATATAAATTTGTATTCTCCGGTATGAGGGTTACAAATTCATGTAATCATCTGGTTAAATTGGTTATGGTATGAATAAGAAATTGTTACCCAAAATGTGCTCACTACTTGAATTCTGGAATGTGTAACAACAGAACCCCTTTGAATTTTGTAACAGCAGATTCAATGAGATTAAATGTTGTAACGACATATTTAATGAGATTGAATTCTGTAACTACCGTATGAAATGGAATTTATTGAGAAAATAGTTATGACATGTGAATTAGAATTCATTATTGAATTCATTATGTAACGTCTATAACTTATGATATGAAATTCATTTATGAATTCATGGAAATTAAAGTAGTAGACTATTTACCTCCTATATAAAGAGCGACATATTCTTTTGTTCAAAGATACCAATAGACCAACACCCAACACCAAGAAGCATTCAGCTCTTCTCTCTTTGAAAAGTCTTTCTCTCCTCTGTTTCTCTACTCTTGTTTACTCTGGTGATAAGAAGAGGTATTAGCGGTTTGCAGGCTTTTTTGTTGCAGTGCAGCTACAAGAATTCATTAGTCGTTGTATCCGGGGAGACGTACGCTAAGAAGTCCTTTTACACCGATAGTGATACGACCCGAACCTAGAATTACCGTTTAATTGTTTTACTTTTATTATTTCTCCTCGGGAATTGTTTTTACGATTTGAAAGTTCTAAAGGTTGACTTTTAAATAAGTTGACTCGACTGAGAATTTTATTTCATGACGAGGTAGTAGACGTTTAGACGAGTTCGCAGACACGTAGCATGCTCAATTTGGAGTTTGTACGAAAAAGTTACGATGTAAATCGGAAATTTTCCCGATTTTTGGACGAGTATAAATAGCGGGAAATGAAAAATTTCCCGAGCGGGAAACTTTCCTTTTCTTTCTTTTTCTTCTCTCCTCTCCCCCGATCGGCCGACCGACCCTCTCCCTGCCTCCACCCAACTCCGCCGTCCGGCCGAACTGGACCGCCGCACCGGTCACGTTCGGACCGGCTCGGCCTCCTCTTCACGTCGGTGGCAGCGGCGCGGCGTGAATCGCCGCTGTTCGGCCGTGCGACGCCCGAGACCGAACGCCACCGACGGTTTGAAACTCCCTCCTCCGGCCACTTCATGGCCCGATTTTAGGGGGAAAATGGAGACCTTGACTCGTGTAGTAATCCCACCAAAGGAATCGATCCAAATCGATCCA
The DNA here is from genome assembly GCA_963682095.1 of Potentilla sterilis. Classification (NCBI taxonomy): domain Eukaryota; kingdom Viridiplantae; phylum Streptophyta; class Magnoliopsida; order Rosales; family Rosaceae; genus Potentilla; species Potentilla sterilis. The sequence continues at coordinate 3,087,951 of OY821765.1, forward strand.
GGTAAGGAGAATTGAGAATTTGAAAATTTTAGGGTTTTTGTGATTTTTTGTGGAGGTTGTGATTTTGGTGTTTTTGGTGGATTTAGAGGCTAGAATTGGGTTTAGGACGATGATTGGAGTCGATTGGGTGTATTTTGATGTTGAATTGGTTGGTTTTTGGAGAAAATTGGATTTGGGAAAAATGGGCCGCCGTACCGGCCGCCGTTTGCGGCGGCTGGGGCTACTTTTGGCGTCGGGGATGAGTCCCCGAGGTGGTGGCGATGGTGTTGGATGAATTTGGGATCGATTGGAGGTGGTTTTGCCTCCTGTGGCGGCGCTGCTATTCCGGCGGCGGTGGCGGCGGCGTCACTGTTCCGGCAGCGTGAGGTTGAAGACGATGAACAGTAAACGGTAAAAAGTAAAAGTAAAACGGTAAAAGATGAAAAGTAAATAGTAAACAGTAAAAGTAAAGGTAAACAGTAAAAGTAAATGGTAAATAGTAATTGGATTTTAACTATTTACTGTTTGACTTTCAGAATTACTGTTTTACCTAGAATAATTACTGTTTGACCATTAAAAGTTACTGTTGACTTACCGTAAAAAGGTAAAAGCTGATAAAAAGGAGTTTTACGACGAAATAACTAGGAAAAGAATTAATCGGACACGGAGTGGGTGTCCTGAGTAATTTTGAGATGTAAATGGTTTCGGTATTTGAGACGTAATTTCAATACCGATAACAATAGTTTAAATGAGGTTATTCGGACGAGTGAGGACGTCGTAAATTTCGCTTTATAATAAATTTCGGATTCTGAGATATCTTTTAAACCGTCTCTGTTACAGGTCGAGAAGTTACTCGACGGGACGAGAGCGCGAAATATCGGCACGCTCGGCCGTACAGTGAGTGGATTTTATTTTAAAATAAATGCATGCGTTTACGTTTTATTGAAATGCCATTTATTTAATTAAATAAGTTTATGTGTATTTTGATGTAAAGACCGGAAATGAGATTTCCGGCGATTTAATGTTTTCGAATTTATGATTTTTCGACATGTGAGACATGTCGATGTTGTATATATATTTTTGATATTATTTTACGGCATATTGGATATGTCGGACATATATGAATATATTTTGAGGCTATTATACTATTTATGATTATTATAAGCCTCAGATGTGCGGTCGGGGACCGTACGGATTTATGATATATAAGGGGAAGCGTACTTTCGGTTTTGTTTTCGGATTTTCACCATATCAGGGTCGGGATATATTTGTATATTGATGCTAGCTAGCTTAGTCGCCTGAGCCCACGCGAGGTGACGACTTGACCACATAGGTCAGATTCACGCTCAGTGGTCGACGTGTACGGGCAGAGTGTCGCCTGAGCCCACGCGAGGTGACGATTTGACCCTATAGGTCAGATTCACGTTCGGTGGTCGACGTGTACGCACTACCAGATGCGGATGAATAGCCGACGAAAAAAATTTCGTCGGCTATGGTTATATTTCGTCAGCTATACCATCTGCCGACGAAATTTTCGTCGGCTATACGTCGTCGGAACAACCCCGTCGGCTATACTAATGGCCGACGAAAAAAAAGAATTCGTCGGCTATAGTAGAGTATGGCCGACGACTGTACCGACGAAAATATTTTTCGTCGGCCAAACCTGGGACAAATTGCCGACGAATTTCGTCGGGTATTTTCGAGTATGGCTGACGAAATTCATTAAGTATAGCCGACGAAAATTATGTATTTCGTCGGCTATGGTTAACAACATATAGCCGACGAATTAATAAATGTTCGTCGGCTATATGTTGTTAACAATAGCCGACGAAATACATAATTTTCGTCGGCTATTTCCTCAAAATATATTAAAATTTAATAGGCATTAATTAGTTATAGCCGACGAAATAATGTAATTTTCGTCGGCTATAAGTTGTATAGCCGACGAAAATTGGTAAAATTCGTCGGCTTTTCTTACATTTGGTAAAAAAAAAATTAAATTATTTTCTAAATTACCATTCCAAGCAACCTGCAAATTACAAAAACATTCCATGCATTTGCACCAACAAGAAACACGTCTAAATACCATTTTTAATAAATTCGTTCTAATATACATAAACCCTAAACCCTAATCATCACCTAAACTACTAAAGTCCAACAGGTCATCCCCAGCATCCTGCTCTCCATCAGGCTCGTCATCCTGCTGACCGAACACGGGAGGTTGAGGCATTGGAGGTTCCGCTAACCGCTGAAACGGGGGCGGGGGTGGAAGGCCTTGTTGTTGTGCCGCGAACAGCTCATAGCACCAGTTTTGTTGGCCGTCGTAGTTGTGTTGCCGAATTCTTTCGCACTCGGCATGCCAACCGGCCACATCCAACTGATACTACTGTGATCTGCGGCGCGTCTCCTGCTGATACTGCTGTGTGCTGCGGCGCAGCTCCTGTACTGTCTGAGACGAGGTCGCCAATTCTGCAGCCAATCGTTGCACTTCCCCCCTCATATGCTGGCTCTCCCCGCCTCCCTTCTTCTGACCTCCCTTAGTAGTCTTCAGAAGCCCTAGTCCAGCACTTCCCAAACCCCGGCAGTAGTAGTTGTTTGACCGGTTTGGGAAGGCTGCGTCGAAGATCCTCGCTGCCGTTTGGACACTGGACCGGTCGACATGGCGCATGGCTTCTTCCAGATCTGCCTCTGAAATGTTCGGTTGTGTGTCCCGAACTACTTGCTGGAGCACCTCTTCTTCGGCCCGGTTGACCCTCTCCTAAGTGGACGGGAAAAAAAAATTAATATTATAACAAATATATAATTAAGTAAAATTAATAATTAAAATTTTAAAATTGTAATGAACGACTTACGAGCTGTTCTGTCGCTTGTGGATAAGCGATCTTGAACGTCTCCACGTACGGGTTGCTATCAGGATGATCTCTGAGCGCCTCCTCCTGATACTGTGCAAACGGCCGTGAACCAGCATGATGGGGGGTTGTGTTCCGGCGGCGGTTCGCAGAGTTTATCCGAGACCGTTCCTTCAAACAAATAATAAAATATTAGAAAAATGCATCAGAAAATATTAATGTAATAATTATAAAATAATTAAACTAATAATTAAAATATTAACAAAATAAACATTTTTACTGAAGTTTAGTATTTACCTGCATAACTGGGTTGTTGAAGTCTACTGTCTTCAACCAACGCCACTCGTACTCCCGGAACACGAACTCCCTGGGAGTGCCCATACAATCAAGGTGGTCGTACTCGTTATAGTGGGAACGCAGCTCGTTCTTCCACTCTTTGAACCTACGAAAAATACAAAAGTGCATTAGAAATATTATTAATATCATAAAATATTAATAATTATAAGATAATTATAATATCATAAAAACAAACGTACCTCAAGTTCTGCTGGTTGTCCGCCCAATCCCGCCTGTGTTCGGGAATCTCGAAGAATGTCTGAAAAATAATATTTTATTAGTTTTACAATTGTAATAATACCGAAAATTATTAAATATTACGATAAATAAATTAAATTTTTTAAATTACTCACCGCCGCGGCAATGTTCACCTCCCTCTTGATCTCTTGGGGCACATCAGCCCACCGGGTCCACAACATAGGGACTCTGTCCCTAATCAGTGACCCCACGCAACCCGAGTAGTCGCGTTTTTTCTTCCCCTGAACCTCCTGATTAGGAGGTTCGTTGATCTGGATCCTGCCGCTGCGCTCAACAGTTCTCCTGAGCGTGTCAAAACAGATGACACCTCTCGTATTCCTCCGTGAACTGCTAGCGGCTGTCCCTATCACAAAAACGACGATTGGTTAATAAAATTAAATATTAGTGCGTTAATTTTAATAAAACATTTAATTAATAAAATCAAATGTTGCCTGAAGTGGATGACTCGTCTGTTGACTTCCCTTTTCTCCTCGCCGAAATAAGGTGGTCAGGGTCCTCAAATGGCTGCTGCCGGTATGCCTCCGCAGCACTAACGTACTGAGGCATATCCGGCCATAAGGGCACACCCTGATAGTCGACCTCCGGTATCGCCGGAATGTTGTACGGGAGGAAAAGCTGGTTTGGAAGAGTAGGAACCTCAGTCGAGTCAGCACCAGACTGAGCCGGACTCGGCATCGGCTCCCGATGAACCTCAGGCATACGAACCTGAGGAACGTCGGCAGCTATCTCTTCGTGAAACAGCTGCCGACTAAACCTCGGAGCCACAGAGGGACCGGCATGCGGAAGTGAAGTGCTCGACGGCCGCCCCGCCTGGAGAAGGGTCTGGTGCCGAGCACTCACACTCCGTCGCGGCTGGTCTGCATCCACAGTCCTCTGCGGCTGGGATGAATCTACACTCCTCCGCGGCTGGCTAGTGGTCCTCTCAGGCTGGCTAGCGGTCCTCTCGGAGTCTGCGGAACCGCCGGAATTTCTAGAACCTCTAGATCTGCTGCCACGACGGCCTCCGAATAGGTTTCTTAATGCATCGGCCATCTAAAGCCCGAGACATTAATACATTAATTGATATTAAATTATATTATATTAAATAAAAAATTCTAATTAATATAATAACCAATAATACTAACATATTTTAATATAACAATTTATATACTAACATATTAAATTATATTATATTAAATAACAAATTCTAATTAAATATAATTAAGCTATATATATAATTAAGCTAAATTATACAATTAAGTTATCAATTTATATAATTAAAAAACCAATTTATACGTATAAATTATATAATTAAAATAAATTTGGAAACAATTACCTAAATTAACATAAATACCAAAAATTTATCTAAATTAACATAAATACCTAAAATTTACCTAAATTAACATAAATACATAAATTATACCTAAATTAACATAAATACCTAAATTATACATAAATTAACATAAATACCTAAAATTTACCTAAATTAACATAAATACCTAAAATTTACCTAAATTAACATAAATACCTAAATTATAAATAAATTAACATAAATACCTAAAATTTACCTAAATTAACATAAATACCAAAATTATACCTAAATTAACATAAATACCTAAATTATACATAAATTAACATAAATACCTAAAATTTACCTAAATTAACATAAATACATAAATTATACCTAAATTAACATAAATACATAAATTAACATAAATTAACAATTATAACTAAATTAACAATTAATTAACATAAATGAAAAAAAAATAAAAAATTTCCTTACATTGCTTGATTCGGGCAGAGGAGAAGGAGGCCGGCCGGAGGAGGGAGGAGGAGGGACAGGCCTTTCGTCGGCACTGGAAACGGAGGAGGGAGACGGCCGGAAAAAAATGGAGGAGGAGGGAGGAGGTGCCTGGGCTGCCGGCCGGATTGGAGGAGGAAGAGGGAGGAGGTCGGGCCGGGGCTGCCGACGTGGAGGAGATAGAGGGAGGAGGGTCGGATTGCACGTCGAAGAGGAAGATTGGAAAAATGCAGCAAATGGAGGCTAGGGTTCGGCTGCAACAAACTTATACCCGATAGTATAGCCGACAAATTAAAAAAATTTCGTCGGCTATACTTAACTATAGCCGACGAAATGCTTTAATTCGTCGGCTATACTTAAGTATAGCCGACGAAATGTTTTAATTCGTCGGCGATACTTAAGTATAGCCGACGAAATGTATCAACTCGTCGGCCATAGTTTAGGCGCTCAGCAACCGTCCGATCTCCCTCATCCAACGGCGAACAATGAAAAGGCGCGGATCACTAGAGTATAGCCGACGAATTAAAAACATTTCGTCGGCTATACTTTGGAAAATCACAGCCGTTCGATCTGAGCCATCCAACGGCGGACACTAAGCGGATGGCAAGAGTTTAGCCGACGAAATATTTGATTTCGTCGGCTAAACCTTTGGTCAAACTACAAGGTCAAACCTCTAAACCCTATAAATTAAAACGAAAATTGGGCCGTCTAAATGACGTTTTTTGGCCTTATCTTCAACAGAGAATAGTTTCAAATCGATGAGACGCGACTAATCGTATAAAAATTTTCCTCAAAATATTTACCGACCGTCATGCTACCCATAGGAAAACGGGAGTAAAAAACAGTTAACCGCAACATTCCGCACACAGATTTTGTCGGAATCTGCTCATTTTTCAACCGTAGACGTTTTTCAATATTTCAGTCATATCTTATTTCACAACACATTTGCATTTGAAGAGTCTACGTATAGTAACTATTTGAAACTATACATTCAGTTAAACACTTAGTAAACAAGTTAAGGAACATTAGTGCATATGTTCCGATTTTGAATCTAAAAGTTTGGAAAATCTATTCCAACCGTCAGATATCACCGTTAAGATTAAATACATGTATGAAAAAAAATCCAACTACATCTGACAACGTTAAAGGCTCGATCGGGACGGTCAACCGGGTGAGTCAAACCTCTAAACGCTTTAAAACGGAAATTGGCCCGTCTAAATGACGTTTTTTGGCCTGATCTTCAACAGAGAACAGTTTCAGATCGATGAGACGTAACTAATCGTATAAAAATTTTCCACAAAATATTTACCGACCGTCAGGCTACCCATAGGAAAACGGAAGTAAAAAACAGCTAACCGCAACATTCGGCACACAGATTTTGTCGGAATCTTCTCATTTTTCAACCGTAGACGTATTTCAATATATCGTCGGTCATGCCTTGGAAGCGAAATCCAACTCTTATCTCGATCCATATATAGCCTGATAATAATATATATGTATAACTTTAATTAATAATAAATTAATTAACACATATATATTACAATATATATTATTATCAACATCAACTCATATATATATATATATATATATACCATTAATTAACAACCATTATTTAAGTTCATTACACTATCAACAACCATTAATTAACATATTAATTTATATATATTTTAACACTAATTAAAATAACATTATTAAATTAAAACACATAATTATACTCTAACTGAAAATCAACTCAACTACAACTCAAAATCAACATATATACATACATTCTAACACTAAAACAACAACAAAACAAAAAATCACTTACTATATCAAAATCACTAAAACTCAAAATCAACTCAACTAAAACTCAAAATCAACATATATACACATATACGTACCTATATATAGCTCCACAATGTAAGAGAGGACGGATTTCAACAATACCCACAGATTTTTCACTCTTTCTCCCTTTTTTTTCTTCAAATGAGCAGCTTCTGTCCAGATCTGAAAATATAAAGACTTATAGCCGACGAAATTGCCAACTTCATCGGCCATTCTTCCAAAATTTGTATAGCCGACGAAAACTTTAATTCGTCGGCCATTATAGGAGTATAGCCGACGAAACATTTTTTTTAGGGACGACGGAAAAAATCGTCGGCCATTCTTGTAGAATAGCCGACGATTTTTCATTTTTACCGACGAAATAAAAAATCGTCGGCCATTCTATGAGAATGGCCGACGAAATTTTTTTTTTTGCGACGACAAAAATTTTCGTCGGCCATTCTTGGAAATAGCCGACGAAAAAAGTGTTTCGTCGGCCGTTTTTTTTTTTTTCGTCGGCAAAGCCATATTTTCTTGTAGTGACGGGCATAGCGTGAGGACGCTATTGAGACTCTTGTGATTTGACCCTTAGCCTTAGAGGCTACTGTTAAATGGTGGTAATAACGTTCCCCTATTCTATTATATGACCAATGGGTTTGGTCATGATTTTTATATTATGAGGTTTTCGGGAATATTTTCTCTATGAGATTTCTGATTTTAATAAATTCCCGAACCAGCGGGGCTGGGTTTTTATATGACCAATGGGATTGGTCGTGAAATATTCTTAATTGATTTTCAAAAATATTTCGTTTTGAAATATATATATAAATAAAATTATTATTTGTTTATTTGATATATCAGCGGAGCTGATTTTTAAATACGATTTTCTTAAAACGTGGGACGTTTTATTAAAGGCATGCAATGTGGTTTTATATATAAAATATTGGGAAAGTAACATGATACTTTCAATTAAAGTATTATATTAGATTGTTTTATTTTTATCCACTCACTCTAACGTTTTTAATTTACTTTCCCCTGGGCCCTTCGTTTTAAAATCGCCCAGTGTACAGAGTAGTGATCAGAGGTCAAGAGTACTCGGAGTCGAGGCATAGTCATCATCATCGTCGCTTCCGCTAGGTGGGATCTGTGATCCCTTATTCTTTTATTTCCATATTACATTTCTTGTTATACTTTCATTTGTGATTCCAGTTCATTTTGTTAGATTGCTCTGATTACATGTGAGCCAGTTGAATTAGATTTTGTATTTATTTGTGGCGGTTGTTGTGATTTGGGGAGCAGATGGCTCCAGGTGTTACGGATGGAACTGGAATTTAGAAGTGTTTTGGTTGTTGCAGGTTTTAGGGTTGTCCATCTTAAGATTGACTTATCGATTTATCGATAGAGTTAGTCTTAAGGTGGTCCCCGCAGGGCCTTATCCGGGTTTCAGGGTAAAATCTGGTTCGGGTCCTGTCAGATAGAGGCGGCGTAATTGGCTTAAGGACAGTGTGTGACACACACGACTCGACTCTTCCTAATCCATCTTGAAACTCTTTCAGTATTGGTTGAGTATATCTTCATACTTTCTTGTTTAATTCTGAAATTTTAATTTTTAATTTCAAGTTAAAATTAATTACAATTTATATATGCAATATCATACCCTTATATTTTATAAATGTCTCCCCGACTCCCTAGCGGAAGACTTAAGATGCACATCGATGCTTCATTTTGTGCAAGAATGAGTGGTAAGGGTATTGGGGTAATTGTACTAAATGAGAATGATGTGGGAGTCGCCGCTTTAGCAAGACAGTTCGTTCGTGCTCACTCTGTTATACAGACTTGGAAGCATGTCGGGCAGGTATGCAACTTGGTATTAGCCAAGGTTGGTCACATATGGATTTAGAGAGCGACTATATCCTTCTTGTTACAACCCTAAATCAAGAGGGTGAGGATTTTTTAAATTTGGTACGTATCCTAGATGATTGTGAGGCTTCCATGTCTGTAATTTCAGTCTATCCTGATTCGTTACATATATAGAGAAGCAAATGGTGTTGTCGATCGTCTTGCACACCTTGCTAGTGATGGCAGTCTTAATGGAGTATGGTTAAGAGCATATGCAGCGGGAGCACTCCATCACCTCAATTCAGCAGATGGAGTGCTGGATTGATGGAGAGAGATAATGCAACGGGAAAAAGAAGAAGAATAAAGGCGCGTGGGGCCCAGAGGGATAGCAGCAATCGGCAGAGAGGCAATCTCTGATTGCCTGCCTCTGTGATGGAGGGAGAATGTGTGGGACCCACACACGTGGGAGCCTACCCTTTTTTTTAACGCGCCTATTAAAAAAAACCATCAGCCATTTGACCGTTGGCCAATCACCTGCTGCCACGTGGCAGGTGATGTCCAACGGCTCTTTGGCAGAACGGTCATTTTTTGTATTTTTTTCTATTTTTATACCTCATTTTTTTCCTATAAATACCCTAACTCTATTCTTCACAATTTACACCATTTCTCATACAATTCTCCTCCATCTTCCCTCATCTCTTTCCCTCAAATTTTTTTTCCAGTGTTTTTAGAAAAATGAGTACTTGGCTTCCTTCCGAAGACTTGCAACTATGTGTTTCTTGGGTACGACAATCTACTTGCAACATCACCGGCCGATATCAATGCAAAGATAATTTGTGGAAGAAAGTCTATGACGATTACGCCAAGAATTGGTGTGGCAATCCCGACGATCATTCACAACAACCTCGTTCCAAAGTTGCGCTCGAATCACGTTTTCCGCGCTTGAAGAAAATGCTCAAGAAGTGGCATACATGTTTAGCAAAAGCAAGAACTCGTGCGGCTAGCGGGACGAATTTGGTTGATGAGGTATGTGTAATTGACTTTTCATGTATGATTTTATCAGACTTAATATTTCGATTAATAAATTATTGATAATCGTATTGTTATTTTTTTTTCTTAATTATTTGTTTGTTTAGATTTAATTTTCATATAGGTCTAAATATTATTATTATATTTTTTGATTTAGGAAACTCAAGCTCAATCATTATATTACAAAGATTTTAAAAAGGAATTTACGAAGAAAGATTGTTATGAAGCGATCAAAGGTCATCCTCATTTCGTGACGGTTGAGAGTAGTACTCCTTCTCCTTTTGAGCGAAATTTTCCATCCCCTTCTGTTGACACGGATGAGCATATATATCAACACGGATGAGCATGTTGACTTGGATGATGATGAAGGATACACAACTCCATCACCTAACCAAGAGAGACCCCGTCCCTTGAGTCCGGTTAGACCTATGGGAATAAAGGCAGCAAAGGAAGCAAAAAAGAAAGGTAAAAAAGGTATGACAGAGAAAGAAGAGATGTCTTTAGCTGTTTTTCATAATATGCAATGTAATCAAAAAATGTTTATGGAGGCTAGCATGAGAAGATATGAGGAGAACCTTCGGTTGGTTAGGGAGGGCTTAGAACTTGAAAAGCAAAAAGAAGCAAGGTTGGCTCGACGTGATGCTAATTTAGAGTTGGAAGAAGAAACAAAAATTATTACAATGGATACGAGTATGATGACTCCGGGAAAGTTGACATGGCACATAAAGAGGAAAGCGGCGATCTTGAGAAAAATGAATGAGAGTAGTAGCACTAGTGATGCTTATTATGTTCACTTTGATGAAGAGTGATTATGTTGTTGTAATATTTTTTTAGTTATTTTATATTCCTCAATTTCAAGTTATTATATATGAAATATTTTTATGTTCTAATACTAATAATTCGGTTCTTTCTCATTTTCAAGTTATTTTGTATACAACATAAAACAATATTACAATGTCAAATAAAATTACAATGTCAACTAAAATTACAATACTAAATTAAAATACAATACCAAATTAAAATACAATGCTAAATAAAATTACAATACTAAATTAAAATACAATGCAAAATAAAATTATAATACCAAAACCACAATTGATGAATAGTGATTGCAAGAGTGATGGAGTTGCATGGGTGCATAAAAATTGACCCAGAAAAGCAATTTACGGTGAATAGTATCTGATGGAGGCAATTAAATTGATGGATTGATGGATTGATGGAGTAGTATGGGTGCATATGCCCTAAAGGAGACTCCTGTTATTATTCAGGACGTTCTCTACGAAGATATTAGTCATTTATCTTATGTAGCTAGGGATTCAGGCTCTTTCCTCCATTTTTGTTAACACGAAGCCTATTTTGATTTTGAATTTATGGTGATACGTCGCGGTTCGGATGTAAAACTCGCACGTGCTGATTCAATCAACCACTGTATTTACAAGTCATATTATTGAGGAACACCAGACAGAACATGGCTAACCTGAGAATAGCCAAGCAAGTCAGCCCTCTGCGCACTTTAACTATTTCACTGGACCAAACAGTATTATTGAGAAAAGAAAATGCTCAAATCTTGTTATTGTTTAAAGGAAGAAAAAAAACCTGCTATACATACAAGTCGGAGAGTCACAACTAGGGTTGGGCGTTTGGGCCCGAAGGACTGAAATTCCGACCCGAAAACCTGAAAAAATTTCGGTATAAACCGAGCTCAATTTTTTAAGGACCGGCCTAATGAAGGACCGGCCCCGAAAATATAAATTTTGGTCCGAACTTGGGCCCTATTTTTTTTGGGCCCGAAACCCTGCCCCTTAAATAGCCAGATACCCTAATACCCTACTGAAAACTCCCCCCTCCCCCCCTCCCATGCTACTCGGGTCAGAGCGTAAGCTAGTGATGCTTTCGGCTACTGGACTCTCACCATCTAGGGTGCAGCACTCCGCTGCTTCGCCTAGCAGCACGACGCTTGTATTGCTCTCCCACAACCCCGTTTTCACGGTTTAGGCTGCTCCCATTTCGCTCGCCGCTACTACGGAATCGCTTTTGCTTTCTTTTCCTCTGGCTACTAAGATGTTTCAGTTCCCCAGGTTGTCTCTTGCCTGCCCATGGATTAAGCAGCAGTTCGAAAGGTTAACCTATTCGGGAATCGCCGGATCTACGCTTATTTTCAACTCCCCGAAGCATTTCGTCGCTTACTACGCCCTTCCTCGTCTCTGGGTGCCTAGGTATCCACCGTAAGCCTTTCCTCTTTTGAACCTCGCCCTTAACTTTATTTAAGGCTATGCCATCCCCTAAGGTGCTGCTAAATGGAAGGATCTTATCAACGTCCATGAATGATAAATCATAGCATAGATCGAACTGCCGAATCGGAAAAATTGGGTGCTATCATATAGTTAAGCACCTAAAAAGACCCATATTCAAAAACCTCAAGTGTTTTTGTTCTTTTTTTCTTATCAAAAAAGAAACAGTCCTATGCGCACTTGATAATCGTGCGGTCCTTAACGATTACAGACAACGTGTTTTTCTTCAATAGGGATGAACAGCTTGCTATATGTGTTCAGGTTAGTCCAGGCTTTGGATAATCACTAAATTAACCTGAACTGAAACTAGAAATAACGGTTATTTCTAGTTTTAGTTCAGGTTAATTTAGTGATTATCCAAAGCCCCGTTATATATTTCTAGTTTCAGTTCAGGTTAATTTAGTGAGTATCCAAAGCCTGGACTAACTTGAGCACATATAGCAAGCTGTTCATCCCCATTGAAGAAAAACACGTTGTCTGTATTCGTTTCATTAAGGACCGCACAATTATCAAGTGCGAATGTGATTGTTTCTTTTTTGATAAGAAAAAAAGAACAAAAACACTTGAAAGAGTGACCGGCTAAGGCCCAGCCTAATCAAGTTCAATTATGGTTTCAGGCTTTTCGACCCCAAAAGTGAAAGAGTAATGAGGAATGATGAATTTCATTTGTTGCTAATGGGGGGAGGTGAGGTCTGCTCTTTTCGTTCAAATTAGAACGGTTGATCATACCGACGGGCCATCCGAGAATTGCTTCAGGGCATATTTGGGGCTTCACAAATAAACGGGGAGGAATGAAGTCACTCTTCTTTAATTTTTTACATCTTGATTTCTTTGCCGCAGACGAAACGAAACCTTAACAAAGGAAGTGGGGGAAAGAGCGAATAACAAAGAAAATTGAGAGAGTAAAGACAATGAGGAATTAGGAATTGACGAAATTTAGAGAGTGAGAGGGATTGCGCAACGACTAAAATTTAGTCGGAATATGGTTTCTAAGTTTTGGAGTTCTTTTTAATAAATTAATATGGACTAATAAAATTATGACATGTGGCAATAAGTAAGAATATCGGATCGATTCAGGCTTTCTTTTCTTGCAAAAATAAAGCCCGAACTGATTTTATGTTTAAAACTCAAACCCTATTATAGTTCAAAGAAAAGAAAAGGCTCAAATCCTCTTATTGTTCAAAGAAAAAGAAAAAACTCAAACCGTGGTATATATACAAGTCGAAGAGTCACAACCCATAAGGAAACTAAAACACGAATTAACTCGCAGAATAATCGACGATGACGAAGCTTTCTTTTAGTGTTCTCACTGGATCCCACGAATGTTCACACTAAATCAAAATCCTTCATTTTTGTTAACTTTGATGTAATTTGATTTTGAATTTGTAGTAATACGTCGGCGTTTCGATGTAAAACTTGTCATGTACGGGCCCGATCAACCACAACATTTAGAAGTCATGTTGCTGAGGAACAATAAACCGAACGTGACTTCTTGATCGGGTTTCCGGAGATTCAATTGAGCGAGAAGGTGTATGGTGTACCTGTGCCAATGTGCCATATGTGTACTGATGGCAGCCCATCCATATACTCCATCCATCCAGCTCGATATTTGAAGCAGCTCTGAGGTGTCATTTACTCAATATGTTTATAATTTCACCTTAAAGGCTTAAAATTTCTCCTTAGCAGTCAAATAATGACTTTGCTGTCAGTTATGGAAGATTTTATGGAACTCTGTTAGAGAGAAAGGCTAAAGAGGAGAAATGATCTTCGGTAAAACTGGCTGGTCAGCCATATCATCACTAGTTCTTGTAGAAAAGCTTTAATATTCAAATCTATATTAAAATTTTAATGAAAATTCTTATAAAAAGCGTGATAGAAATAATATGCAACACACGGGATTAAAGTGTGTTTCAATGTAGCTCTGTCCATGGGCGGAGCTACTATCTTGCCCGAAGGGGTCTGGACCCCCACCCCCCTTCCCACCAAAAAGGAAAAAAAAAATTTAAGACTATATATGACTATTCAAAATAAATTACTACTGTCTTCACTTGTACTATATTTGAGTTTGGGAGATGCGTAAAATTAGGAGTTGATGATAAAAAAGTCAGATTTACTATACCTAATGATGAAAAGGTTGGTAACTGTTTCATAATAATAATTAAGTCACTTAACTAAAACTCTTAAAGCGTTGCCCACAAAATTGTAATTATTTACAACTTGTGCCACTGTTGTATAATGACTCAGTTTCGTTTCTCCCCGACTACATAATTTCACTCACTCTCTTTTCACCACTGTCTGCGCCATCCAGATCCTCCGCACTCAACTAGATCCGCCAAACCCCTATGTCAAGGTCTCCAATCTCCGATCCTTAATCCTCGACGACTCCGACTCTGCCAAACTCGTCATCCTCCGCGGCCTCATCCAAGCAAAGCTCAGCTCCGTCGTCTTCAAGTCCAGCGCCGTCGTCTTCAAGTCCAGCGTCGTCGTCTTCAATTCCAGCGTCGTCGTCTTCAATTCCAGCTTCATCGTCTTCAAGGTCCAACGCCCTTGTCTTCAAGGTCTAGCGTCGTCGTCTTCAGGTTCGATTTGGTTTTTGTGATCTCCAGTGTTTTATAGTATTTTCGAGTATTGAAATTTCAGAATTGAAAAAACTATAGGACTTTAATTTAGGTCCGTGGAGTAAAAAACTTGATTCATGATCTTTTAGGACATAGTTGATAATTGTGTTGGGTGGTTTCAGAGGCAACTATGTGCATATGGTAGATTTAATGTGCATGTTTAGTTTTCTTGATTTGGTTTCTTCTTTGTTGGAGTTAAAGCATTACGATCATATGGTGTTCGACAAAATGCCTATGTGCGATGTCTTTACTTCCTAAGCTATCATATACACTGTCTTTATATAGTCGAGTTATTAATGTTAGAGTTTTGAGAAACAAAAACAAAGAAATTTACTTGCATATATAGTTATATACATCATCGATGTATAAAGAGAGAAGAATCAAAATTGTGGTGGAGTAAATTCATGAAGTAATTCGATTGACTGAAGTTGTTAACCTTTTGAAGATAAAATCTGGTTATGGTGAGGGAAACTCTAGCATCCTTGAAACTTTTTCTTCTTTTTCTTCTGCAAGCTAGTCACGAGGTGTTTGATAATGATATTGATAAAATATTTAAAACATGTAGTCTCTCTAATCTCAGATAACTCAAATCTTGGTGTAGAATAGGCTATGCAGTGAACTTGATTATCACAATGGCAGACTCATGAGACGATCATATATACTTGTCATTTGAAAAGATATATCATTATCAAATAGGTGTACCCTTTGCTCTAAAATTGATCTCAGGCTTCCAGCAATGAAGTATTCATTGATAGTGAAGTCTTCCAATAGTTTCAATAATCAATTCCTACACATTGCTACTCACATAATCTCTAATGTCAAGTAACTGTTTTTGTAACTACTGGTGTAACTACATGCAAACAAGAATAATAATATAACTAGTAATGTACCTATAAATATAACTGGTTCTGTAATTACAAACAAACAGAAATGATAATGTAACTAGTAATGTACGTATAAAACTAATTGTGCATGTTAAATTGCTTTTGTAACTGGTTTTGTAACTACAAGTAAACATGAACAATAATGTAACTAGTAATGTACCTATGAAAAGTAATTGTGCATGTTAAATTGCTTTTGTATATGGTTCTGTAACTACAAACAAACATGAATGATAATATAACTAGTAATGTACCTATGTATGTAACAGGCGATGTAACTTTTATAGTAACGAGCTTTGTTTTCTGGCTACATATGTAACTGACTCGATTTTTACTTTGGCAAACAGATTAGATTGCGGCGCATTTGTAATGTACTACATGAACATGCTTGCCGATGAGAGAGATTTTGAAGATACGTCAGATATTATGAAGTTTCGATCCGAAGTGATCAAGAAGTTACTAAATCATCAGAAAAGTTAGATATCGATACAAGATAAGAGAAGAAAAGTGTTGTTTAAGTAGACTGTTCATTAATTTTCATATGCTTTTAGGGAACCATATTATATTCACAGTTATTTAAAATTGTTGACTTGTAACAATTCAAGTAACTGGTCATGTAACTAAAGTTGTAACTATGCATGTAACTATCATTGGTATCAAGAAACTATAAATGAAACTAGCATTGTAACTAGTGTCGTAACTGTGCATGTAACTATCATGGGTACCAAGTAACTATAAATGTAACTACCAGTGTAACTTGTGTCGTAACTGTGCGTGTAACTATATATCTTGGGTATCAAGTAACTATAAATGTAACTAGCATTGTAACTAGTGTCGTAGCTGTGCATGTAACTATCATGGATATTAAGTAACTATAAATGTAACTAGCAATATAACTAGCATTATAACTAGTGTCGTAACTGTACATGTAACTAACCTGGGTACCAAGTAACTATAAATGTAACTAGCAGTGTAACTAAAGTGGTAACTGTGCATGTAACTATCATGCGTATCAAGTAACTATAAATGTAACTACCAGTGTAAATAGTGTCATAACTGTGCATGTAACTATAAATGTAACTATAAATGTAACTGTGCATGTAACTATCCTTAGTATCAAGTAACTATAATGCAACTAGAGTTGTAATTAGAGTGGTAACTGTTCATGTAACTATCCTTGGTACAAGTAACTATAAATGTAACTAGTAGTGTAACTAGCGTTGTAACTGTGCATGTAACTATCTTAGGTATCAAGTAACTATAAATGTAACTACCAGTGTAACTAGAGTGGTAACTGTGCATGTAACTATCTTTGGTATGAAGTAACCATAAATGTAACTAGCAGTATAACTAGAGTGGTAACTGTGCATGTAACTATCATGTGTATCAAGTAACTAGCAGTGTAACTAGTGTGGTAACTGTGCATGTAATCATTCTGGGTATCAAGTAACTATAAATGTAACTAACAGTGTAACTAGTGTGGTAACTGTGCATGTAACTATCATGTGTATCAAGTAACTATAAATGTAACTAGCAGTGTAACTAGTGTGGTAACTGTGCATGTAATCATCATGTGTATCAAGTAACTATAAATGTAACTAGCAGTGTAACTAGTGTGGTAACTGTGCATGTAACTATCATGTGCATCAAGTAACTATAAATGTAACTAGCAATGTAACTAGAGTGGTAACTGTACATGTAACTATCCTAGGTATCAAGTAACTATAAATGTAACTAGCAGTGTAACTAGAGTGGTAATTGTGCATGTAACTATCATGGGTATCAAGTAACTATAAATGCAACTAGCAGTGTAACTAGAGTGGTAACTGTGCATGTAACTATTGTAACTAGTGTCGTAACTGTGCATATAACTATCATGGGTATCAAGTAACTATAAATGTATCTAGAGTGGTAAATGTGCATGTAACTATCATTGGTATCAAGTAACTATAAATGTAACTAGCAGTGTAACTAGTGTGGTAACTGTGTATGTAACTATCCTGTGTATCAAGTAACTAGCAGTGTAAGTAGTGTGATAACTGTGTATGTAACTATCCTGGGTATCGAGTAACTAGCAGTGTAAGTAGTGTGATAACTATAAATGTAACTAGCATTGTAACTAGTGAGAAATTGTGCATGTAACTATCTTGGATATCAAGTAACTATAAATGTAACTAGTGTGGTAACTGTGCATGTAACTATCCTTGGTATTAAGTAACTATACATGTAACTAGCATTGTAACTAGTGTGATAAATCTTCAGTTACATTGTTCAGGGTAACTGTTAGAAGCAATTTGTAACTAGAAAAATAACTGAAAATGTAACTGGAAATAAATAATGTAACTGACAGGGACGTTGGGATCTAGTTTTTAAATTATTAGTGTTCCAGTTGTGTAGCTGTACTTGTAACTATGCATGTAACTACATTGGATCGATTTTGCTAGTTACATGTAATTATGATGTGACTATTGTTGTACGTAATTTTGCTCGTGTCAAATGGGGAACGTCAACTGTATGAACGCTGCATGAACTGCTAAAAAGACTCTCATTCACATACAAATGCTAAAAATAAATGTCGCATTTAACAAATTCACATCTTCAAAGTTCACACAACTGATGCTAAAATGGTATCCAATCAAAGAAGCAAAAAATGAGATTTGAAACTATGGTAATAACTAAACACCCATCACATCGAAACTAAGTAGTGAATCTAATACATTAATCAAAACACTAAACTGCGTTAGGTTTACTCATGAGCCCTTTAATTGTATCACCAAAATGTGATGCTAGAGCCAAAAGACAAGTTAAGTTGCCTAGTTTCACCCGCCAAAGCCTCCATTATATACAAATGAGTCAGAAACCTTTCAAAAGAAAATGCCCCCAATGTCATCATATGCAACGAGGTAAAATCCCAAGTTCATAACATCATGAGTACCCTGTAAACATCGGAATTCAATTTAGTCAGACTTGATACCTCTTTTCAATCCACTATCGGGTAATCAGAAATCAAGAGTAGGAAGCAATAATACATCAAAATCAATCAGATGAACTAAGTGAGGAATTTAAAAAAAACCTTCCAAAGGATTAATATTCTTTCTTTCATATGAGAAGCTTAAAGGCTACATTCTTTGTCAATGTTATCTATATTAATTATCTTACGAAAGAAGCACATGGCTATGACAAAGGGTAAGCTACCTATATATCTTTCGATTCATGAAGATTAATATGCAGTGGCATTAGATCATGTTTTGAATTGTATATATGACTCCGATTTTCTTCTTTTTATTTGATACATACAGTCTTCAATCCCTTCCTTTGGGCCTCAAAAACAATGAAACAATTGTAGATGATGTACACTAAGAAATTGATTCATTCTAAGCAAGAACACATCGTCCCGCTTCAATTGCTCACTCTCATTTAATTACAAGGTTCAAATGCTTGACAACGAAAAAGGTATCACAATATCCATTATCCATAGTAAAGTATACAAATCTAGGAGTACTTGATCAGTCAGGTCGAATATATCAAAGTGAATCTTATAATTTAACTATGAATCTAACAAACTAAACAAGTCTAGAGAGCTAACTTAGTAAGGATTGAATACACTAACGTTCAAATGGTAAAGAACTCTCATAATTGAGCTAAATCACGATCTGCTTAACTAGATCCATAAAAAAAGTGCAACAATAGATAGAAAACAATAGTCAAATTGAAGAAGAAGCTGAGAGTAAGGACAAACCTCAACTTCTGATGTTGAAATTGAGAGGACTCGCTACCACTAAAGAAACTGACGCCGCGGCATTTCTTAGACTTGAGAGGATTTGATGAATCGAGGTACTTCTCGAAGTAGATTGGCGTGTGCATCACCTCCAGCACCTGCTTGACCGGCGCTCTGACGATTTCATCTCCAAGCTCCGCCGTGAAGTCCTCGACCGTGCCCAGTCCTGCGGCGCCTCCCTCATCTCGCCGAGAAGCTACTCCGACGATGCCGACGTGTGGTTTCATATACCGGGATTTGAAGAGCAGAGAGAAAAGAAGAAGAAGAGAGGGTTGAGATATGACCTTAGTTACTCGGGAGCGAAATAGAGAGTGAGAAAAAGAGACGGTGAGAGTGACAGAGAAGAGCATGAGAGATTAAAGATGAGGGTAAAATCGTCTCGAAAAAACTGACAGAATTGACTTTTTTTTATCATTTTTATATAACTTAACTAACTATTATATCATTTTGATAAGAAAAATGTAACCATTTTATCACCTGCAACAAAAGCTTGATTTTTTTTATCATTTCTAAATGCAAATGGCACTTTATTATCATTTGCCCTAAAACTAGATATAGCTTCATTTTGAAGATGAACATCTTAAATAAGGAAAAATACACAAAGTCTAATGAGGTGATTTTATACTAAGAATTTTAACATGTGATTTTACGAGACTAGTTCTAAGGGTCAATTCTGAAAATCAAAATTTTAAAGTACAAACACAAATCGCAAAAAGATGAGTGCAAATTTCACTCCCCTTAACAATTGCTACACACTTACACACTAATTAATGTCATATATGAGGTGACCTGAAAACACAAAGCTCTGTCGCTTGTTCAACACACTCTTATTTGGCATTATGCAAATTGCAAAACACATATGTAAATCGTCCACTGATTAACTTAGTAACTTTTTATTTAAGCGCCGGCATGAGCCATTCTTATATATATAATACTTATTTATAATAGGCTCACATTAGTCACCTAATAAGAATTTAAGGTAGAGAGCTTGGAACTTTTGCATTTCGTTGTAAGGGAGTGCCACCAAAATATTAACCCCCGCTATTTCTCAGGCCACAACCAGCTGCATCCTCTTTATGATCACCGCGTACTATTTGCTCATCAGGGAGAAGCAAAATTACATCCTTCCTGTGATACACAACAGGACAACTATTTATCGCACATCCCCATGAGGAAACCCTTTGTGTAACTCTCCCCAGTCGATAACAGACATCACGTACTCGTTCGTCATCCTCGCTGCTCCCTCATACACCGTCTCCACAGTTCTTGAGAAGGGCTCTTGGTCCAGTTCTCTACACCGTGCAGTAGCGTAGGCAGTCAAAACTGCATTCCCAGTGTACGATTTGGGCAGCGGTGGCGTCAGCCTTGGCCTTATGTCCACAGCATAAAGAATCCTCGACTCTTTATTCATCCCATCATCATCACCACCTTGATGATCACAGGATTCTGATAACGCCTTGCACCTCCAAATCAGGGCGGTGACAACGTTAAAGCTTGTGACGCCGTGTGAACTACTATTGCTGTTGGTTGGTTTTGCCTTCTCTTTGAGTTTGATAAGGTCCGCAGAGCTCAGCCGGAAGATCTTGCCGTCTAGCTCTTCTTGGGTGACTTGAAACACTGTGGAGCTTAAGTGATCATCATCTTGGCCCAGCTGGGGGCACATCTTGAGCTCCTGCATTTCAGGGTGGGGAAATGCGAACCGTGGAGGGGATCCAGCGGCTAACGTTTCACGGTTATTGTAAGGTATGATAGCGAGGGGCTTGTCACCAGACATGGCAGCAAGATTGTCCAAGAAGAGTATGAAGCTTTTACCATCGAATACAACATGATTTGTTGATATGCCCATTGCAAATCCTCCACATGCACTTGAATTTTGTCACCTGCATGTTTAAATAGAGAAATTACATATCAAAATTATTGTTTAGTTAACAAAAATATTTTGGGGCCTTATTAAGGCCTAAGAATTTTGGTCTTAATCCTACGTGGCGTGCCACCTCATCAAGACACATCATCAATATCAAAAATCTTGTTATGTTATATTTGGGTTAAAATACAATCTTGTATTTTCAAATCCAATGGCTTTAAAATACGCATTATCAATATTGTCTTAATACAAAGCAGTAATTACGATGACTAAAAAAAGTAATAATTACGAAATGTAATTTACTCATAACTACCTAATTAACAGTCATTATAAATTGGCCAACAATTACAACCAAATTATGTTTTATTTTAGATGATTTTGTTACCTTTTTTGGGTTGACTAATAGGGAGAACTGTGTATGTATTGATTGATAGAGAGGCCTTTATATAGGCATTACATCAAGTATCCCGATAAATCATGGATTCCTTATCTATTACAGAATCAACTATACTAGTCTAATTAGGTCAAGACACATCTAGGAAGTTACGGAAATAACCTTCCTACAACACTCCCCCCTTGTGTCGAGCGCCTAATGTCTTCATGGTGCTTACCATGTTGCCTCACTAAAACCTTGCCAGCAAAACAAAAACCTCTTGGGTAAAAATAAAATGCATGGACGAAGGGAAACGAGCACAACACACCAACACTACACTTGTGAATAACATGTGATGTAGACTCCCCCTGATGTCTAACAAACTTAGAGCTCTGATATATGACGCATGTCTAGGCTCTTCACATGTTTCACATGCATAGATTTTCCCAAAGACTTGGTAAACAAATCTGCAACATTCGCATCTGTACTCACTTGATTAACTCGGATGTTCAGGAATTCCTGTTGTTGCACATTGTAAAAGAACTTGGGCGATATATGCTTAGTGTTATCACCTTTGATAAAACCCAATTTCATCTGCTCAATGCAGGCAGCATTATCTTTATAGATACACGTAGGTTTATCGGTGGTAGACACTAGTCCACACGAATCACGAATGTGGCGAATAACTGACCTTAGCCAGACACATTCTCTAACAGCCTCATAGAGGGCAATGATCTCTGCGTGATTCGATGAAGTAGCAACCAAAGTTTGCTTGGTTGATCTCCAGGATATCGCTGTATTTTCCATGGTAAAAACATAACCAGTTTGGGAACGAGCACGATGTGGGTCAGAGAGATACCCAGCATCCGCGAAACCAACTAACACGTTGTTGGAAATCTTTGAATAAGGGAGACGTCCAGAGAATGACACATTTGGATGGCCGGACGCGTCGCCATCATCATCCGCCACGTTACTAGCACCAGTGGCAGTACCACAGCGTACGATGGTACTGTCGAGGCAGCCGAAAACGTTGGTGTGAGGAGGGTGAACGGCGGAATCTTCTCTCTTTGTGCTGAAGGGATAGAACAGTCCCAAGTCAATAGAACCTTTCAAGTAACGAAACAAATGTTTGATACCGTTCCAATGACGATACGTAGGCGCTGAGCTAAATCTAGCTAGTAAGTTCACAGCGAAAGCAATGTCTGGTCTAGTGCACTGTGCCAAATACAAAAGTGCTCCAATCGTACTTAAGTATGGGTACTCAGCACCAAGAATTTCTTCTTCATCCTCTTTGGGACGGAATGGATCCTTGTTTATGTCCAGACTACGAACAACCATGGGAGTAGACAACGGCGTACATGTTTTCATGTTGAAACGTCTGAGCATCTTCTGCGTATAAGCAGACTGGTGAACCAGAATACCTTTGGTTCTATGCTCTAACTCAAGTCCTAAACAGAACTTAGTCTTCCCAAGATCCTTCATTTCGAACTCAGATTTCAAGAATGAAATTGTCTCTTCAATCTCACTTGAAGTACCGATGACATTCATGTCATCAACATAGACAACTACAATAGCAAATCCAGAGTCGGTCTTTCTAATGAACACGTATGGGCATAACTCATCGTTCTTGTAACCCCTCCGAATCAAGTATTCACGTAGGCGATTGTACCACATCCTTCTGGATTGTTTAAGTCCATACAGTGAACGTTGCAGCTTAACTGCATAAGCACTCCGTGGTTTAGAGTCTTTTGATTCGGGCACATGAATTCCTTCAGGAACTCTCATGTAGATATCTGTATCTAGATCCCCATATAGATACGCTGTAACTACATCCATCAGTTGCATACTCAGTTTTTCGGACACTACTAAACTGATTAAGTAGTGGAAAGTAATGATGTTCATTACAGGAGAATACGTCTCCTCGTAGTCAATACCAGGAAGCTGCGAGAAGCCTTGCGCCACGAGTCTTGCCTTATATCGCAAGATCTCATGCTTCTCATTGCGCTTACGAACAAAGACCCACTTATGTCCGACAGGTTTAACGCCTTTAGGGATCAATTCAACAGATCCAAAGACTTTCCTTTTATCTAATGAGTCAAGTTCTGTCTGTATTGCTTCTTTCCACTTCGGCCAATCTGCTCTTTGTTGACATTCAGTCACTGAGCGTGGTTCAACTTCGTGGTCATGGATGATCTCTTGTGCGACGGAATAAGCATATATATCATCGACGTGTGTGGAGGCTCTATCCACTAAGAGACACGCGTTATTCAAACTGAGCGAGATTTCTTTATTCTCTGGAGTCAACATTGGTTCTGTGTCATCCCACAGAAAAGATTCACTTGACTCATGGACATAACTATAGTCAGAGACAATCTCATGCGATGGATTCGCATCGTCGATGATGAGCGGATTTTGTGCCTACTCTTGCTTCTTTCGAGGGTTTTTATCTCGAGAATTCTTCGGTCTCCCCCTCTTCCTGGTGGGAGCCGAGGCCGAAGCTGCTGCCCCTTCAAAGTCCATCAGGGCACCGTTGCGATCCGATTCAACAACAGCAAAGCCACGACGTACGATGGCGCCGTCGCCGGCGTCACCCTCTCCTGAGGGTATGCCAACGGCGCTAGGTTTTAGGGCAGCCGAACCGGTCCCGTAATTCTGGACCTCCAACCTTGCCGGTACGTTTGCAACAGGTACGTGTGATCTTGTCACTTTCGCAATATCAGTGAAAACGTCGGGCATCGATTCCGCGACTTTCTGAAGATCGATAATGCGTTGCACTTCAAGCTCACTTTGAGCAGTGCGAGGATCATGAAGAGACAAATCGTTGGGGGCACACCACGTCAATTCCTTACGTTCATTCGGAATGAGTGCATTCCTATCTCCCCCTAACGGCGGGAAGTGTGTCTCGTCAAAGTGACAGTCTGCGAATCGCGCAGTAAATAGATCACCGGTGGTTGGTTCTAAGTAGCGGATTATCGTTGGCGAATCATAGCCAATATAGATGCCTAAACGTCGCTGTGGACCCATTTTGATACGCAAAAGAGGCATAATTGGCACATAAACTGCACAACCAAAAGTACGTAAGTGCGATAGATTGGGTTCAAAACCAGTTACCATCTGGTAGGCACTAAACGCATTGTTGGCAATGGGTCGAAAACGAATAAGCATCACTGCATACAGTATTGCATATCCCCAAGCAGAAACTGGCAAATTGGTTCCCATAACCAATGCCCTAGCCACTATCTGGAGTCGCTGAATGGTGGCTTCTGCAAGGCCGTTTTGAGAATGAACATGAGGAACAGGGTGTTCGACTTCAATCCCAATGGACATACAATAATCATCAAATGCTTTGGAGGTAAACTCGCCAGCATTATCCATCCTAATAGATTTGATGGGATGGTCAGGGTGGTTAGCCCTTAACTTGAGGGTTTGAGCTAAAAGCTTGGCGAATGCAGCATTTCTTGTGGACAACAACGCGACGTGTAACCAACGCGTCGAGGCATCAACCAGCACCATAAAATACTTAAATGGGCCACATTCTGGTTTGATTGGTCCACAAATATCACCTTGGATTCGATGTAAGAATTGTATATTATCAGTTGAAGCTTTGGCGAATGAAGGACGAGCATGCAATTTAGCAAGCGAGCAGGCCTTACAGAATGAGCGATGGGCATTGGAAATTGTCGTTGTGGCATAAGAGGATACAGGTGGTGACGCCCCATGTCCCTGTGAAGGGTGGGACGGCACGACGTGCGACGTAAAGGCCGCTTCCTCATCCGCCAGGTGCCCGGCCCCGAAACCCTGTGAAGGGGGGGGGGGGGGGGGTGGCGAGTGTGGCTTTAAGGCCACAGTCTGGCGAGAAGCTTGGCTCCTGCGTACATCACGATGTTGAGTCGCGGTAAGAGGTTCTTCCAATCGCTTTTTCGACTTGAAAAATAGATGTCCATGGGAGTTCTTTAGAATCCGGATCATCATATCACGGCCAGGGTGGCCTAGTCGAGCATGTCAAAGCTTATAATCATTAGTGTCACAAAAATTGTCAGTGACAGCATATGATTCGAAGACACAGGTTGTAGTGAGATATAAGCCATTGTCTTCAATGCACGACATCTTCTCTAAGATATGGCGGCGACCGTGTTCTTGAGAAGTAATGCATAAGTATTCTTCACCATTCTCAGCATAGGTATCCAAGTGATAACCGTTGGCACGAATATCTTTAAAACTCAGCAGGGTTCGATTTGTTCTCGGCGCATAGAGAGCATCAATGACATTGATAACAGTACCATTTGGTAACATAAATTCAGCGGTTCCTCGCCCTTTGACAACCGGCGAGGTACCTACCAATGTTGTCATAGATGAGCGATACGGCAATAAATCCGTAAACAACTGCCTATTCCTTAGAATAGTGTGGGTAGTTCCACTATCAGCTAGACACTCAACTTCACCGCGAGACATCTACAAAGAGACGAAAAGTTGGGTTAGTTTCTCGCGGGACACAGTCTAATCACTACGCTGTAGGATAGAGAAAGAAAGGGGATGAAAATCTCATCGAGTGTATCACATGGCATTTGGACATTATAACGTCGACTAAAGTCGGAAAGTGCAAGGTTGAATGTTACATAACCAAGCAATCATCATCAGAAACCAAAACGAAACCGGGGCTTCACACATTGTGGTGTAGAACACCTTTGGTGACTGGAATAAAATGAGGTCTAGCCTCCTAGGATCGGTGTTAAAACACCTCTCGGGCTGCACACTAGCCGAAGCTGTGGATATCAAAGACACATGGTGTCGTGGCACCAGAGTGTGGCGGATGCCGAGCCTACTTCACCTTAGTGAGCCGATGGCGGCCCGTTCGCCACCCCTTTTTTTTATTTATTTATTTAGGGATTGAGCGTAGGTGGGATTATAAGTCCAAAATATAGAGCCTATGTGACCCAAAGGTGGCATCACAAGAACCACGTGAGTTGTTAATACACGAACCTGATTGCATAAAAACATAAAATTTCTCACAGTTATGGGAAAACAGAGAAATTTTATTAAGTGCCAACTTGAATACATCAACTTCTAATTCCAAAATAAACAGACTAACAAGAGTCATAAAAACATGGCGAGTGCCATTACAATGGCGAATGTCATTACAATACTTGATAAACTAGAAAAGCCATAGGGTAGTCAAAATCCAGGATATCAAGAGTTTGTGGTTGCGCCTTTGGAGAATCCACATGATGAGCATAATTTGCATCAATCATCTCGTCCTCAGCATAATTGCTTTCTTCGGACAGAAACTTCTTGTATTTCTTGTAGGTATTTAACATCTCCTTACTAGCTCGACAATCACGATGGTAGTGTTTGGAGGAACCACACTTGTAGCACGGAGTAAATTGAGCATTCCGGTTATTGCTATGAGGTCGAGTAGGGTTTGGTACTGGACCTAGACGGGGTCCGTGGCCAGTCCGGCCTCCCCCTGAAGGTGGTGCGTATTCGCCACCTTCTCGCCTCCAAGTGTTGGAGCGTCGTGTCACATTATTTCCAGCATTCTGATTTCTTCCACGTACCGACTTGTACGGGGTATGGCGGCCTTTATTTTTCTACTTTGAAGTCTTCCCATAATGAGTCTGTGGTGTTGGAATTGGCTTTGTACCAACAGGTCTCTGGCTACTATTGAGCCTAATCTCAGAATGGTGTTCTTTTTTAGCCAATATTGTCATAAGGTCAGCGAATGACCTGATTCTGCCTTCATCAACTGAGATCTTATACTGATGTCCGAGGACATCGTAGGCCATGGGGAATGTGTTAAATGTCTTCTCCAGAAGATCTTTATCGGTTTTGATGACGCCAACTGTGCCAAGATCCGCCTGTAGACTAATCATATCCTGATTGTATTTGTCTACTTTGTCATAATCGGAGAAACGGATTTGTTCCCACTTAAGGGTGAGCTCTGGAAGAAGCATGTCATGGACATTGTTAAATCGTTGTTGGAGCGTGTCCCATAAAATTTTGGTGTTGAGAGAGAGAGAGAGAGAGAGAGAGAGAGAGACTTAAATGTCTTTTTCTTCATAATAATTGGTTTGGCATTGGTTTGGGCAACTTTTCCCCTATTTTTTGACTACGATGAGCAGCAGAAGCAAGATGTTTGATGGATGCATCATTTTCACGATCCATATCCATGGTGATACAAACTAGCTGTGCAAAAGCTGAATTAGGATAAACCAAGTCTCCAATCTCATGCAATGCATATTCACTAGAGGCCACCACAAAGCCTGCCCCTGCCGCATTGCACTCGATCTCTAAGCGACCAGTGCTTGTACCGGTGTTGGGATTCGATTTCAGTCTTCCGGCCAAGAAATCATAGGGCACCAATATGTTAGCCAGGCTCTGCTTAAGTTTCTCAGCTACAAGATCGAAGGAAAAGTCTTTGTGGGAGGCAAAAAAATGGACGGTTTGGACATCGAAATTGAGAATTTGGTCTATGTTGGATAAGAAGAAGGATTTTTTCTCAGTTTCACGGGACGGGAAAACCAGAGATTTGTTCTGGACAGTCACTTTCAGATCTTTGAGGAGAGTCGAAGGAGGGCGTACTACAATTCCTCCTGCTCCATGTCCACCAATATCATCGACATCTTGGTGGAATTGGAGTTCTGAAGCAGTAGTACTACTACCCATGTCTATATATTTGGCTCGCAACTTAATTAGTTCTTCTCGCCGGGTTCAGAACAACTCTGCCGATCCCATGAGCTTGTTACTTGTTATATACACGTTAACACGTCCCTAGCTGGCTAGATAGGTAGAAGGCAAGGCAGGCCGGTAATAGGGCAAAGGGTTATGGATAATGGATAATGGATGCACAATAATAATGCACATTACGAAAGAACAAGAAAATAATTTTTCAGTAGTCCCATTTAGGCATGAATAATTCCTTACTCCATTATAAAAGTCATCAGAGCTAGATACCGGAGTCCGGAATACCTAATCATGGACGCACGCAGAACAACTTTTTTTAGTGTTAACAACAAAATGAGTTGACAATTGAGCCCGGCCGTACCCTATTGCTCATATTAGTAGTGTATCTAAATACCTAGCTAGCTAACTGCAGCCAGCTAGTTAGGAACGTTAGTTCGCCATCAACATTATACTGAGCGATGAAAGGAATAATTAATGAGCAACTTGAGAAGAGAGGAGGAAGTTCTTTATCTCTGGAATGGGATTTTCTGCAGGCCAAGTTTCTTAGACTGCGTTTTGAGACCAATAGGTTGGTGTTCTAAACTACTAGCTTCCATCGAATGATAGGAGATTACCTGTATGGTATCAACATAGCAGAAATGAAAGATATACCCATGAAAGTGATGAAATTAAGCTGTGCTTAGAATCTTAAAGAGTAAATTAACGAGTTAATTTGGGGATTTCGATAACTATAAGAGATAAGGAAAACAATAAATCAGAAACTTGAGGAAATGGGCATCATTGATTATAGCAAACCAACATCATTGACCGACCACTACTACATCCAAGTCTGAAATCACTCAAAAACAACCATAGAGAAACAAGCAAAAATACCCAAAAACAACCAGAAAGTCTGAGAAATCACCACCGCCAATTTCCCAAAAACAGAACCACAATTACTGAATCAAAGCAGAAACTTTCTAATCAACTTCTTCAATCTTGGGACCAGCACCACTGCCACCAGTTGGAGGAACATCTTCATCCATGCCACCACCCATGTTGGGAGCAGCACCACCTTGATACATCTTCGCGATGATGGGATTGCAAATGCCCTCGAGCTCTTTCACCTTGTCGTCATACTCCTCAGCCTCAGCCAGCTGATTGCCGTCTAGCCATTGAATAGCCTGCTCGATTGCATCTTCAATCTTCTTCTTGTCTGCCGCGTCGAGCTTAGAAGCAATCTTCTCATCCTTGATGGTGTTCCTCATGTTATAAGCGTAATTCTCCAGTGAATTCTTGGACTCCACCTTCTTCTTGAGCTCCTCGTCTTCCGACTTGTACTTCTCCGCTTCTTGCACCATCTTCTCAATCTCCTCCTTGGACAGTCTTCCCTTGTCATTAGTGATGGTAATCTTGTTCTTCTGGCCTGTAGTCTTGTCCTCAGCAGACACATTGAGAATGCCATTAGCATCAATGTCAAAGCAAACAGTGATCTGAGGTACTCCCCTTGATGCTGGAGGAATGCCAGAAAGCTCAAACTTGCCAAGCAGATTGTTATCACGGGTTCTCGCCCTCTCACCCTCAAAGACCTGGATCAAGACACCGGGCTGATTGTCCGAGTAGGTAGAGAAAACCTGCTCCTTCTTGGTTGGAATTGTTGTATTCCTGGGAATAAGCGTAGTCATCACACCACCAGCAGTCTCCAAACCCAAGGACAGAGGAGTGACATCAAGAAGTAATAGGTCCTGCACCTTTTCATTACCCTCACCACTCAGAATGGCAGCCTGAACAGCGGCACCATAAGCAACCGCTTCATCAGGGTTAATGCTTTTGCACAATTCTTTTCCATTGAAGAAGTCCTGCAACAATTGCTGCACTTTAGGAATCCTAGTAGATCCTCCCACAAGGACAACATCATGGACACTGCTCTTGTCCATCTTCGCATCTCTCAAACACTTCTCAACTGGCTCCATACACTTGCGGAACAGATCCATGTTCATCTCTTCAAATCTGGCACGGGTAATGCTTGAATAGAAGTCAATACCCTCAAACAGAGAGTCGATCTCAATGGTGGTCTGAGCAGTAGATGAGAGAGTCCTTTTTGCTCTCTCACAAGCTGTCCTCAACCTCCTAAGAGCTCTCGGGTTTCCACTGATGTCCTTTTTGTTCTTCCTCTTGAACTCCTGAACAAAGTGATTCACCATCCTGTTATCAAAGTCCTCACCACCCAAATGGGTGTCTCCAGCAGTAGCCTTCACCTCAAAAATACCTTCCTCGATCGTAAGAAGAGAGACATCAAAAGTTCCTCCTCCAAGATCGAAAATCAAAACATTCTTCTCACCAACACTGGTCGCCTTCTTATCCAAACCATACGCAATAGCAGCAGCGGTAGGCTCATTGATAATACGGAGCACATTAAGGCCAGCAATGACCCCAGCATCCTTCGTAGCCTGCCTCTGAGAGTCATTGAAGTAAGCAGGTACTGTAACAACAGCACTATTCACCGTTGTCCCAAGATAAGCCTCTGCAATCTCACGCATCTTGACGAGAACCATAGACGAGATTTCTTCTGCAGCAAACTGCTTCTCTTCGCCTTTGTAAGTGACAACAATCATGGGCTTGTCACCAGGGCCAGCGACAACCTTGAAAGGCCATAGCTTCATGTCTGCCTGAACAGACGCATCGCTAAATCTCCTACCAATCAGCCGCTTTGCATCTGCAGTCATAACAAAGCCCATTTAGAATGCAATACATACAAACTTAAATGCAGTAAACTCAAAACACCAAAGAACAAATAACAATTAACACACACCCATACACAATTTAACAAACTAAATTTGACACCCTGAACTAAAAGCACTTAACTAACACCACAAATTTAACACTAAAACTTATCAATTGAATAAACTCCAGTTAATCGTATATCGAAAACCTTACTTCAACAACGCCACAGATCATGAGAAAATAATCTTTTATAACAAAATTCTATAAAACCCAAAGCATAAAAATAAACAGAGTAATTCACTAAACTAGGCAAACAAACACAGGTCTAATAGCTCATAAGATCCAGAGAAACTAATCTGCTTTCTTTTCACAAAATTAACCAATTGCATTAACTCATCAAGCCAAAGATCATAAGCAAATAGTCTCTTTACCAATTCAGCGGTAAATCTTGCACAGTAAAAAATTGCAAAAAGAAATTAGCCAAATGAAAAGATACAGTTAGCAATTAACTAAACCACACAACAAGATCACAACGACTAAAGCACAAATCTAAGAAAAAAAATAAAATCTGAAAAAGAAAAAAGGATTTGGAGATGTTACCGAAAACGGTGTTGACAGGATTCATGGCGACCTGGTTCTTGGCGGCGTCGCCGATCAAACGCTCAGTATCAGTGAAGGCCACATAAGACGGCGTCGTTCGGTTCCCCTGATCGTTGGCGATGATCTCGACGCGGTCGTGTTGCCACACTCCGACGCAGCTGTAGGTGGTTCCGAGATCGATTCCGATCGCTGGTCCATCTCCTTTTCTGGCCATTGCAGTACTAGATTACTCAAACAATTTAAAATCGCTAGAGAAATAGAAATTGAGGGCTAAGAAGGATTTTGATTTCGAATTGTTGAGGCTGAGAGGATTTGGGGGTGTTTATATATACGACAAAAATTACTTTTTTGGAGGGAGGCTCTGGAAGGTTCGAGTTTAATGTAGGCCGTTCAGTTTCGATTACGGAGGACGGTTCTGATTCCATTTTCTTTCTTGACGTGGTTTTGGGCAAGGCAAATAAGATTGTCCTATCTCTTTTGGGCTTGGGCTTGGGCTTGCTAGAAGGATCTAGACTTCTCCTAGACTTGTCACAATCTCGGTGAAATTTGAATCCATGAATTTAACGGTATTTTTTCCTTCAATAGCTAAACTAAGATTTATAATTTGTGGTCATGTACGTACTACATTTACAGTTTTAAAAATTAATGACACGTTTACTAATTTAAAATGAGTATGTAATTAGAAAAAAATATCTCGATCCTTGCACTATGTACAGAATAAGAGGAGACCTTCTTTGGCTAATTAAATGATGTCGATACATGTATGAGATCTCGTGTGTTTACTAGGTAAAAATGAACCTCAATGTAAATTAGTTTCACATTAGAAAAGGTCAAAGCAGCAATAACACACACTTACATGAGACGAAAAGGTTCACGAATCAATAGTAATAAAATGAGCCAATAGTAATAAAAGAATGAATAAACCAATACAAGAGTACTTCATTTTCATTAAGTTGTTTACACACATAATAAATGAAAATTGGATACATATATTTTTAAGGTTATGGCCAATTCGGGATTATTGTAATGAATCACATTCCTATTTTTCACTCAATTTTAGACAGTCCAATTTAGTCTGTACATGCAAGATGATTGATCAGGACAGATATACAGGGCATCAACAGCTTGACACCCAAAAGAATGCTACAAATACAAAAAGTATTTCATAATTGTCAGATATTGCAACGCAATTTCAATTCATTATCATGATCATACATTAGAAACAAATATAAACTAGAGTATAATTCATCAGTTGAGCATACACTATCTTATCATCCCAACACCAACCGTCACTACAATTGAGCATACACTATCCTAAACAAATTACACATTTATGATCCTGCTTAACACCCAGCTATATCTCCCAACTATTGTACAGAAGGTAAAAACTAATATCCACATCAACAAATGTTATCTGAAAGTAACAATTCGCCGCCTCCACTCACATTGCAATCAGACGGTCATTGTTCTTGGCATATATTAACTCAGAAGCCGCTTAATACCGCTACTTCATACGTGCAATAACTTCGGCCTGCATCTTGCACTAGGGCATGAGAGAAACTAAAACCAGCATGGTCCAGATGCCAACTAAACTTCATGACATCAATCAGCTAACAACTCATCACCTTCTAATCCAAATTAGTAGGGATGTCTAAATCAGTATCTGAAGTATTAGGAAGCTCAAGCAGAGGCTCCTGCAGATACCAAACTTCAACGTAAGATACACTACATCAAAGAGTTGTCATCAACAGGTTTAATTTACATTTCTAAGATTGCTTTCATTTTATTTTATTTTAGAAAGGTCTAAGTATGCTTTCATATTTCATCAGAGTATAGCACAGTTCTTCAAAAGTAGTGTCATACAAGCATACAATATACCGAGATTGGCAGAGACCAAAATCAAACATGAGTGATGGCCAAAAAAATCCGTA
This sequence comes from Potentilla sterilis, assembly GCA_963682095.1. Taxonomy (NCBI): domain Eukaryota; kingdom Viridiplantae; phylum Streptophyta; class Magnoliopsida; order Rosales; family Rosaceae; genus Potentilla; species Potentilla sterilis. Next base: position 3,121,544 of record OY821765.1, read on the forward strand.
GACATGATATGCACATTATACCTGCTCATCATCATTGGTTGAGCAAACAATTTCCATAGGCAGAGTGTTTGTAAGATCCTCAGAAGGTTCATGGAAATTCTGCAGCGTGAGAAAATGTCACAACAGAACTAACGGATAATACCATATGATACATGGATAGTTATCTCGACATAAGTCTTCCTGATCAAAGTAGGAACAACGAGATAGCACGGAATTTCAAAAGCAGGATGGTGAGATTTATCCCTACATCCCAACACAAAAGTACTCTGACTGGATAATATATCCACATTATTACTAAAGCAAATAGTAATTCACATATATTAACTTATCTTTTGAATCCAAAAAATAGGGATAGCAAGTTATTAGTCAATTTACAGAGACGCTTGCAAAACACTACACCATATGCTGATCAATACCTCATAACCACCAACATCTAAAAATTTGAGCAAACCAATTTAAATAGCTTGAACACTTTTCCTACAACAATCAACTTTTCATTCTTCACTTTACATTATAAATAAGCTATAGAAAGGGAAAATGGATCTCGAATAACAAGATCTTTAATCAGCTTTAAGCTGAGTTACACACCATTTGAAAATCAGACACTAAAACCCTGATTCTCCAAAGACATCTATCTACTCCCAATGGAAGGGGACAGTGTAATGCATGTGTACAGAGATAGTGATAGACTTACAAGACACATAAATTTGCAGGTTAACCTATGCTGAGATAATTTTTCAAGAAAAAAATTCAATCACCTTACGAATTCGATCCACACTCTTAATGTGAGTATATCACATACACATATGACTAGTTTAAATTCCACTATACCTAGGACGCTTTTCGGCTTATGAAAATAGTTCACCCATGTCCGAGGAGAAAGAAAAATTTGATCAGCAGTGTTTTCAACTTGACAAGCAGTACTACAAACAGAATACCAAAATGCATAGGAAAAGTTAATACTATTGTGAACATAAAGGTAAACATACTTCCACATCCAGGTTGACAAAAGCATCATTGGACCCTTCAATGACTGATTTAGAAGGATCTTCAGGAGCTCCCTGCACACACCATGGTATTAGTATTAGGAATATATAACAAGCTTCACACCATGTAGGAGGTAATAGTATAACATACATGCCCATTCTGGTTGCCCGGGAATTCACATTCAACAATTGAAGGCTTCATTTCAAGTGGTGTTCCCTGCAGATCACAATTTGTTCATTAAACAGATCTATCTTGCAATGGCAGAAAAAAGGAAACAGCAAAGCACTAATATACACACACACACACACATATGTATCATTTTGACGAAAGCATCTGACACACAAGATTCTTAAGCGCACAATAAACAGCAATTAAAAGATGTTTTATGAACCAAAAAAAAGAACTCGAACAAAACCAACAAAAGGAGGGTTTTTTTTTGGGGGGGGGGGAGGTGGGGAGGGGAGGGAGTGCAAAAAAGGAACAGAGAAGTCGACTCAAAATCAAGACACAAAGGAGACATAAATAAAACATTGATTCAGCAGTTTTAAATGGAATTTCATTTCTAAAAGGGAAGAAAATGTCTAAAGGTGTTGCACATACAGGTTCTATATGGTCCACGGAAAGGTTCCTTCCTCCCTTGCTGAGATCTCTCAATGTTCCCTGAAAAATCAACAAACTGGTGAGAGAAATTAAATGACTTGAAGAGACGGGAGTAAATGATTGTGACTAAACCTAAAACAACAATGAAACAATTAGAGAGAGAGAGAAACAGACAGACAGACAGACATTGACACATTTACAACTCAGGTAATGAGCATCTTATCAGATTATAAAAGCAGAATAAACCAACCTTATTTGCCCACATAAGACCACAAGCATTACATAAAGTTCTTGGACCAGCAGGCCCACGGCGCATAGCAGGAGTGTTATTTTCACCAACTCCACAGTGTTGACATCTTCGTAAGCTGAAAAACACAGAACAATCAGGTCTCAGTGCTGAATACATCAAGAATTTCATTAATCTCTTTAAATCTTATACATCATCCAAGTACTTATCAGAAAAAAAAATTGACTTGGAACGCACACAGTTTCAGGTCGAGGAGTGCCATCTTGAAGGGAACTTTGTGCCGAGTCGCAACCAGAACCACCAGAATTTTCTTTTAATGATGCGAACTGTCCATTCTTACGATGCATTCTGACATAATAAGAACAAGAAGGGTACACCATTAGCAGCATAAGATCAGTGAGAAAAGAATATAATTTTCATTATAAAAGCATGATCTCCCAATATTCCTATTATTAAGCAGCGGCTTATAAAACCAGTGAGCCATACATAAGCATAAAACCTGAGCCATTGGATTCACAAGGCTCAAATCTTAATGCAATGGTGTTTCGCAATAGCTTGTATCCAACATACTTGCACATAAACAATTTCAAATGAACCCTAATTTTGTTAAAATGGCAGACCTGAAAGCACTGATTACAAGAGAGATTGATACTATTTATGTCTCACCTTTGTGCAACCTCTTTACGGACACTGTACCTAATTTTCTTGTCAAAACACCTCTCCTTCCGTTTCTCACGGAATCTAACCAGGGAAGCTATTCTTCGGGAAAGATTTGAACGCTTTGGGGTGTCACCCATACCCTAATGAATGTGTGAGCCAAAACATGAGCATTACCACAGATATGTATTGAAAGCCGTCTCATAAACATCAACTTATCCATTACCCTTATATTCTGATCATAAGACGCTTCAACCATAGGAACACTAGTTTGTACATTACGTCCTCCCAATAGCAAAAGCACTGCCTGTACCTGTTACATAGAACCCAAAGCTCCAAATATCAAACAAAACACTGTCAATTCAAAAATCAAATTACAGACAGCAGAAACAGATAAATAATCAACGTAGTCTCATATAGCTATCAGGATTTTCATGGACCACTAGACAATGCCTAGGAAGCAAATGGCTGTATGAAAATTTGATTGAGCATTATACATGCATTCGATAAAATGATTCGATTCAATAATAAAAGGAAAAAAAAAAAACAATGATTTTAAAGTTTAAACAGTCACAGGGGAATGTGTGAGGATACATATTTGTTTTTATATATGTTTCCTTGCCATAACTGGTAAAACCAAATAAAGTCTTATTCTTAAATAAGATACTATAAAAGTTAAAAATTTATTCATAAAATTGCAACTTTAGATTCCAACAGCTCTGTACTCGTTAAATCCCATCAGTGTGTGAAGAATCTAAAGCCTGACAGCCCAAATCAACTCTTTGCAGTTAAAAATGTACTAAACTAGTAAACTCAAACAAGTGAACAACAACAAAAAGAGAAAGAAAGCTTCTTTTTACTGTATAAGAGAAGTAAATAATTAACTAGGTTAAAAAAACAGAGCTCGAGAGGGAGAGAGAGAGAGAGAGAGAGAGTGTGAGACCTTCTGAGGCGTAACAGCAGGAAACACATAAACCTCGCCTTCAAAAGAGAGAGTGAGCTCACTAGTCCTCATCCACGCCGTCGCTGACGTAAGCACACTCACTCCTACACCACGCGCCGCCGCCGAGCTAGCGTGAGCTTCCTCTTCCTCCTCCACCTCATTCATAGCCTCGTGGCCGCCGCCGTCTTCGTACTCTCCCTCGTCTTCCTCCACCTGATACGAAGCCGCCACGTGGTCGTCGTACGGACGCGCTTGCAGAGGCAGTGGATTCACGGCCGCCATCGTCCGATTCACCTCCGAATTCAAAACCCTACCTCCTCCATCACAGCAAAGTAATAAATTACAGTCTCTGAAATAAAACCCTAACCCTAACCCTAAGCAAATAGATGGAGAAGAAAGAAGAAGCTTCGAAAATCAATTACACCCAAAAATAGCTAAGAATTTGCAGGACCTGCTCCACTGCTTCCTTAGAGAGCCGCAAATGGGTAATATTTCTTTTTCTTATTTAAAAATAAATAAATAAATAAATAAATAAAAATTAAAAAAAGCGAATTATTTGTATATTCTAATGTAGCAAAGCACTACATTATCGAGTTGCAAAGATTAAGGCCTCGTTTGTTTCGCGGAAAGTAAATCTCAAGAAATGAAAGTTGTTACTTTCTTGCGTTTGAAATGGTATAAGGAAAATAGGAGTTTTTGTGATTGTGATTGGAGGATTCATTTTCCAAATGCCTGTGTTGTTCACTTAGCCAGAATGAGGTCTGATCATTGTCCTATTCTACTCAAACTTTGTCCTAGTTCTAGAGGGCCAAGGAAAAATTCTCCTTTCCGTTTCCAGGCTATGTGGATGAATCATGAAAGTTATGCTGATATGATTTCTGATTTTTGGCAAGCTCATGAAGGGGACATTTTATTTAAGACTGGCAGGTTTGCTAGCTCTCTTGCTGATTGGAATAAAAATGTTTTTGGTAATATTTTTAAGCAGGAAAAATCCCTTCATGCTAGAATTCGTGGGATTCAAAAATGCTTGGGAAGAGGCCACAATGGTTTTTTGCAGGATTTGGAAAGAAAACTTATTTCTAAGTATGAAAGAGTTAGAGATGCTGAAGTCATGTTCTGGAAACAGAAATCCAGAGATAAGTGGCTAAGTGAAGGTGACAGAAATACTAAGTTCTTCCATCTGACTACAGTTATTAGAAGAAGAAGAAACAAAATTGACGGTCTGATGGATGAAAATGGGAACTGGACTGAGGATATTAAAAACATGCATTCTATTGCTGTTAGTTTTTTCAAAAATCTCTTTACTGCTGAACCTATGCAGGATCCTAATATTGATTTGCCTTCCCTCTTTCCTGTAATTCCCAACTCTGATCTTGTGAGACTGAATAGACCTATATATGTAGATGATATTCATAATGCCCTTTTCAGGATTGGTAGGCTAAAAGCTCCTGGTGTTGATGGTTTTCCTGCCATGTTCTTTCAACAGCATTAGAATATTTGTGCTCCTGAGATTATTGCTGTTGTGAACTCAGCTTTTTCCAATAGTAATATTCCTACTGGTCTTAATCACACTTTGATCACTATAGTTCTTAAAACCTTTGCTCCTCAGCATATGCATCTCTTCAGACCTATCAGTTTATGTTGTACTGTTTATAAAATTATCTCCAAAATTATTGTGGACAGAATTAGACCTCTTCTCAGGAAATGGATCAGTCCTAATCAAGTTAGCTTTGTTCCTGGCAGACATATTTCTGATAATATCATGATTGCTCAAGAAATTCTTCATAAGTGCAAGAATGCTGAAGGGAGTAAGGGTTTCATGGCTTGGAAAGTTGATTTATCAAAAGCTTATGATAAACTCAGTTGGAACTTTATTGAAAAAGTTCTTCTTGAGATTAGCTTACCTGCTACTTTTGTTAAACTCATCATGAATTGTGTTTCTTCTGCTAGCTATCAAATCATTATCAATGGCGAGTTATCTGAATCCTTCACTGGTAGCAGAGGGATAAGACAAGGAGACCCCCTCTCCCCATATCTCTTTGTTTTATGCATGGAGAAACTCTCTCATATTATTCAGTATGCTACTGATATGAAGATTTGGAAGCCTATTAAATCTTCTCAATCTGGACCTCTTGTATCACATCTCTTTTTGGCTGACGATCTGATTTTATTCTCTGAAGCTAGTCCTCAATAGGCCTATGTTATGAAAGATTGTATGGACATCTTCTGCAACCTTTCCGGCCAAACTGTTAGCTTTGAGAAATCCATGATATACTGCTCCTCTAATGTCAGTTCTTCTCTTGCTAGTGAGATTAGTTCCATTTGTGGTTCCCCTCTTACTGCAGACCTTGGAATTTACTTAGGAATGCCTCTTATCCACTCAAGGGTTAATGCCTCTACCTACACAAGCCTGGTTGATAAAGTCTAATCTAGACTAGCTAGCTGGAAGAGCAAAACTCTAAACATGGCAGGAAGGCTCACTTTGATTCAAGCTGTAACTGCTTCCATACCTATTTATGCTATGCAAACTGCTAAGCTCCCTATCCACACTTGTGACAAGTTGGACAAACTTAATAGAAATTTCTTGTGGGGTGATTCTGCTGACAAAAGGAAAGTTCATATGTCTAATTGGGATCTTGTCTGTAGGCCTAAATGCTCTGGTGGCTTGGGAATTAAAAAAGCTACTGATATGAGTAGGGCCATGCTTGCTAAAGCCAACTGGAGAATTGTGCAGAATGATAATGGTCTTTGGAGCAAAATGTACAGGAAAAAGTACATTCAATCTGATTCTCTGATAATGCAAAATTATGTGAAACCTCCCAAATGCTCTAGTACCTGGTCTGGGGTTGTTTTTGGAGCTAGCTTGCTCAAGAAGGGTCTAAGTTGGAGGATTGGGGATGGCTGTACTGCAAAGTTTTGGTCTGATAGATAGACTCAACTTGGTGTGCTGCAGGACTTTGCTTTGAATAATGATAATATTGATCTTTCTGCTAAAGTTAAAGACTTTTGGACTGAGAAAATGTGGAATCTTGATTTGTTGACAAATTCTCTTCCCTCTGATGTGGTTAATTTAATTATTACCATTCCAATTGCAAATCATGATATGCAAGATAAGATTATATGGGGGAATACTTCTTCTGGTATTTTTTCTGTGAAGTCTGCTTACAAGCTCTTGTGTGATGAGCATCATTTCCAAAATTACAATTGGGCTAAAATTTGGTCCATGAACATTCCTCCTAAGCTCAAAACCTTTAAAAGAAATTTTGCCTCTGATCCTTCCTGCCACCTTTGCAGTGGTGTCCTGGAAACAATGCTTCACCTTTTTAGGGATTGCCCTCAAGCTAAGTTGGTCTGGACTTCCTGTAACATCCCCTCCATCATGGCCTCTACATTTTCTCTGAACTGGGATGATTGGCTTTATGCTAACATGATGCAGGAAAGATGTCATATTAATAACATGGAGTGGAATGTTTTCTTTGCGGTCTGCTGCTGGTTCATCTGGAAGTGGAGATGCAGATGTATTTTTGATGACAGCTTTCAATATCCTCGCTGCCCTGCTGAGGTAATTTTTAAATATGCTGCTGATTGGGACAATGCTAGAGCTAAAACTATGGTGATGACTCCTAGACAATCTGAAGCTCTTTCCTGGATTAAACCTGCTACTGGTTTTGTTAAGCTTAATGTTGATGGTTCTAAAACTAGAAATGGAGAAATTGGTGCAGGTGGGGTTTTAAGGAATGCCTCTGGCAATTGGTGTGGAGGTTTTATGGTTAACATTGGGCTCGGTGAGGTGCTCCAAGCTGAGGCTTGGGGTTTGTACTATGGTCTACTGGTTGCCAGAAACCTTAACACTCCAAAGATTATTGTTGAATCGGATTCTGCCATCCTTGTTAACCTTTTTGAAAGTGAGAGTTTGGAGCTGCACCCTCTTGGCACTATCATTAGTAATTGCAAGAACATGATGAAAGATTTTGAATATGTGAAGATGCAGCACATTCATAGAGAAAGAAACATGGTTGCTGACATCCTGGCCAAGAACAGTACCCTTCACTCTATAGGATTATGCACCTTCTCTGACCCTCCTACTATTGCTGTTGAAGCTCTTATGAATGACATTATCGGCACCTCTAGACTTAGACTTGTAAACACCAGCTTGGCTGGTTAGCTTATGTTTTTATTTGTTTCTTGGGCGTTTTTGCCCCCTCTTTAATGAAAAAAAAATGGTATAAGGAAAAGAACCACTTTCTTCATAAAAGGGAAAATAGAGAAGAAATTAATTCTTCTCAAAATCTAATAAAATCACTCTCCTATTTTATTTTTTTACATTTATTACTCACAATACATTATTTAATTACATGTATTAATAATTTTTCTGATGATTTTTCTTATATTATCAAATATCAAAATTAAAAATTCTCGTAAATTTTTATTTTTTTTATGTTTTCTTTTTAATAAAAATGATAAAAAAATTTAATTTTTTTTCCGTAAACCAAACGAGACTTGAGCGGTGGTAGTCATCTATTGATTTGTTTGCTGGAGATTTTGAGTAGGACCCCGTGCGCTTTGATGCGATTATAGTGGAGCCACTGTGATCGAACGGCCTGTGGTGGTGATTGAAGGCGTGGGTGGAGATTTAATTCAAGTGATTGGGGTTTGGAAAGTGGACTGGACATGGGTCTATTTATGGAGTCACATTTCAGGTTGGCATTTTTCAGTTCGATCCAAAGTGGATAGAGTTGTACTTGCCGCTTGCCGTTATGGTGCTCTGTTTTTTTTGTGTGTGTGTGTAAAAGAACTGACAATTATGGTACTTGTGCATTGGGAACAAGTGTGCGTTTTTGTTGGTTTCTACTTTCTAGATCAATGGAGGTACAAAGTATGTGTTTGGATAGGTTGTTTAGTATGTGCGTGAATTGTCACTTGATAACTAAAGAGCCTTGATTGTTTTAATATATTCATGTTTGATTTATTACTTTTTCGTGATTAAGTGTAATATTAACACGTATGAGTTTCATTTACTCCTTGATTGAAATTTTAAAACAACACTTCTATGTAGCTTGAGGTGCAAGTTTAAAATATATTGAAAATATCATATAATATGTAATATGCGTAAAACCATGATCAGCTACTTTCGACTTGTTAATATAGATCTAGTGATAATATTGTCAGTCCACAAAACTCTGATTATAATTATAATTATAATGGAGATTATTGATTGTATGGGTCGGTTATTTCAAATCTATTCTCTATTTAAATTTTTTCTTTATGTTCCCATTATGTTAAGATTTTTTTTTAAATTGCATCTTAAGGGAATTGATAGATATAAGGGCATGTTTAGCTTAATCACAAGGTTCATAACCCTTTCCTGATTTACAAATTTTCTGGAAATTTGTCCTTAGTTTTGCTTATCCTGGTAAAGTGAAGGGTGTACTCCTTGTTGATTAAGGACTGCGTAACAGCTAGATCATTTCATTCAGTTGTTCAAGCTAGAAATCATGTTGTTTGAGAAATATTAATTCATCCGAGTAGAGGGGGACTTGCTTCACATTGAAATAAAGGTTTGCACTAAGTCACTAAGTTAAGTTACGGGTCACCTTAGATTGATGATCAAGTCACTTACGACCAACCATTGCTCTAAGGACATGTTTACTAAACGGAAAAGAAAATGACTATATAGAGAGTGACTCTCATTCCCTCTTAAAATGGATGTTTACTAACTAATTCGGAAATGAATTATGTATGGACCCCACAATATTTTTCATGATCGACTCCCTATTTTCATTCCCTTGAGGGAGGTAGTATTGATTCCTAATCATTGGAGAATCAACTTTTTATTCCAACATTATCCTCATTATTTATTGATAATCTAGAAATACACCCATAAATTCATATGATCCTCATTCCGAATTATGTTTCCTGCATGTTAGTAAACACATAAATGAGAAACCTAGGATTGAATATGATTCCAGATTGCAAGTAATCATAGACATAGGAATGAATCATGTTCTCTCACATTCCTCCTCTCTCCCATTCATTTTCTCTCATATTCTTTGTCAATCCTATTACGATTTAGTAAACATGGCCTAAGATGATTTTGTCTAGGAAAGCGAAGTTATTCTATAATGACCAGCTAGTAGTCTCTCTGCTCACTTTACAAGTTTTTGTGAGCAATAAATAGATCGAGAATCTGCCTAGACTACCTGGTTAGAAAGTTCTATATTTTTTTCCATTGAGAAAGAAAAATTACAAATAAAATCCTCTCATACAACCTACATTCGCTAAATTCAAAGAAAGAACCGAATCAATAGTGTGGGAATAATGTGTCCTAGCTGTCAAGTTTTATTGAGTGACCAAGATTTTTAGTAGCATCCGGAGTAAATTTTTCTGATAACCTTTTTTTTTTTAATTTGAGAAAGATTTCTTCGATAACCTTTTTCATACCGCCAATTTCAAAAAGTTAGCTTCTATATTAAATCATTGTTGGATTATTATTATTATTATCTAAACCGAGTTTATTAGTGGATTATGGGACGCAACAGAATGTTACCCCGACTGCTAGAAATGTGTCACTTGAATTCGAAAGAGTTTATGGTTCCCAAATTTCTTCAATCAAATCAGTTTGAACGAATATGTCTCGTGTAAAGCGTTTGTAGAGAACCGTTCAGTCAATAATTGATCTAAGTGTAAAGAAAAACATCGCCAAGACTGGTCTGACATTTTACTCTAGGAGGCGGGTAAATTTTTTATTACTAGATTTTATGGTAGGCATTTCCTTATTGGAAATCATTGAAATCCTTCCCATTTCATCTCACCAATCAATACTACTATTGACGAGGCATGATTATTAAGAGATGCAAGACCCGTAACCAAGCAACACATACATAACTATGGAGCAAATAGAGAAATTTAGATAAATGACCAATTTTCAGCATTTAAAATGGTTTTTGACCTACACTAAAAAAATAGTTAAATTCAAACCATTTTAGAGTGTCCAAAGACATAAATACCCCGAATTTTATACACCGCAGAACTCTATTCTCATCGTTCAAATGTATTTTTAGCTTGTTCCTAAATATTAGCACCATTACGATTACCAGACTGGTACACTAGCAAATACTCAAAGAAAAGGACGATGGCTTAGTTACATCTGGAATTAATTAGCAATGGGAGTCAAAACAAACACTCATGAATCAATTCCAAACAGAAGGAAAAAAAAAAAAAAAAACTGGCATTAGCATAGAATCTTCAGCCATGAAGTCTACTCTATATATACAACTCACCAGAGACTCACAAAAGCCGAGGAGAACAGTTTTAATTTCAAAACCTTTGCACCACTTTATTAAGACCCTTCAACGTACTACATAATCTTTCAGACCATGAAATTTACTCTTTATAATTAAGTGTATAAACAACACCATTCATATAGACATAGATCCTAAAAGGAGCAGAGACAGGCAATACTAAAGGTTTCATTGGATCATCATGCAAGTTAATCAAATATCTTCAAAATTATTTCAGTCACCATTTTTGCAGATCTGGGTGTTTTTCCAGTGAAAGTTGCAAAGTTGTATTGAAGCAGGGGTCAAGAGATTTGAGAGGTTGAAGATACGTGATTGAAAGCGGACACAGAATGAGATTGCACAAAAATATTAATAAAGGGCACTTATGTCTTTTTCTTATCATAGAAGGTCATTTTTCATTCAATTGTAAATTAGTGGTTAAAATTCAATTTAAGAGACGAATTATGGTTATTTAGCAAAATTTCTTGAGCAAAAATATGGTTTGGCCATTTTCCAAGCTTGCCCATAGAAGCAAGCCAAAGAGATGCTCCTTTTCGTTCAATTCGTCCTAAATAGGCACGAGACGGATCTTTTTAGGGTGTCAACAGATGCAAACTGGACTTTGTAATGATCAAATTACCAGAAATATATTTCAGTTCCGCTAAAGACAGATGAAATGGTCAAATGCCAAGAGAATACATGACAAAATAAAATGGATTAGGTTTTGCAAATACGTTTATGTCCTTCCAGGGTAGTGTACCAAAACCATAAAAAAGGAAAGACAAAAAATAGATTACTTCTTGTATTGATCAAGGCACTATTATCGCTGTACATACACCGGATAAGCCAAATGAAAATTACGACCCAACCGCTACTTGAATGTAATGCCCGAGGCAAATCTGGCATTTTTATCCCACGACCTAAGTTTCAGCAACTAAAGCCTTGTTATCACCATTAGATAAGGGAACAGGTTCACCACTGTGTACAACCACGGCCATTCCATTGTCCGAGTCATCAGCTTCAGCCTCACCCTGTTTACAATGCATGAAAATGGGTAGACATTTATGCATGTGAAAAAAAAAAATATTAAATGTGACGAGCAATACAAATCCCCCTCATAAATGTCTGAGAGAAAAGCACACACCTGTTCTCCACCTGCCTGAGAATGACCCTGCGGTCTCTTGGAAATATCCCTCAAAACCCCCTGCAAATTTGTGAGTTCAGTTGTGAGAACTACAAAAGTCTGCTAGAGAAATAACAGTTGTAGATTATAAGCTGAAGCAGCTTTACTGGTAATGTCCAAAAAAATGGCTGGAGTATTGCAACCGGAAGCATATGCTAGAAAAGGTTAAATAAAACATGTGTTGGCATTCAGCTCACAGTCTCACACTGTGTGAGCCAAGAATACATTCCCAACCCTATCAATTATTTCCACACAACATGCAGGCGCTAAAGCCTCTGCATTCTCAGTTGCAGACTATCATCCAGTCCACCAAAAATTTAGAACGTTCAAGAAATGCGTAATAATTCATGAGGACACAAACAAAATGAATAGTTTTTACACCTTCAGAAACCAACCCTATAGAAATATAGCAATGAAAGAAGATTAGCAATAAATTCTTCTTATAAGAGATACTGACCCTATTTGCCCAGAAGAGGCCACAAGCATTGCAAAGAGACCTTGGACCAGATGGACCACGCCGCATCATTGGTGTGCACTTTGAACTTGTTCCACAATGCGTGCATCTAGACACAAAAGTTGTAAATCGTGAAAAGTCCACCAAAAATATAAAGGTAAAATAGAACTATATAAGTGAATACATATATAATACAGACTTTAAAAAAAAAGGAAATTAATAAAAGAGTACAAAAGGAAAGGACTCCAGTATACTTACGAGGTTTCGGCATTGCTGTCATCTTGCCTCGACTCTTGGCCAGAACCCCAGCTGTAATCTCCATCTGACTTTTTGGAGGAAGTAAATTGCCCCTTGTTACGCTGCATCCTGATGTAAGACATTTATAAATGAACTAAGCATCGATTGTAATGGAAATTGAAGTGGCAGAGCAAGAGAACTAATAATCAACACACTAGAACAGAGCAGTAATGAGCAACACAAAAAGGCAGAATGCCCATTATTTGCTAAAATTAAGCTATGATTAACCAGGTATTAATCCCAAATTATTGCAGTTGGTAGATAACTTCACTTTAAGATCTAAACTAAGAAGCATAGACACTGAGGACAACAATGTCAGGTGACAAGCCATTTCTTTCAATGGAACTTTCAACAGCTACCCTGTTCAGGGGAGGCAGAAAAGAAGAAAATAAGGAACAGAAGAAGCAAGGGAGAAAGATTATATGCCGAAATCTTATATGTTTAGGAATCTGCATACCAACAGTGAGTGGCCCATAAAGCACAAAGGTGACAAAGCTTCATAAGATTGAGAATTGCAACCATATGATCTGGTCATAGAATACTAACACTTTAGAAGCCCAGACCAATTGCTATCATCCTCGATTAAAAATTTTTCTTATTTACCGCCATCTTCCTAATGTAGGCTTCCTGGGAATTAGTGTGCCTCATAAAGTAGTATGGAAAAGCAGTCGGCTGACCCATGCTTGAATAATTTTAAAATAATAGCACCCCAAAACACTCAATACATCATAATTCATTAAAGTACAGTGTCATATACTTCTTAAAGCATGCTTGACGTATGAACCACATTATAGCATAACTGAACATGTGTGTTACTGATTCTTAGTCTTCCCTCATTGTCCCCTTCCCCCTCTTAGACCCCAAAATCCCAAAACCATTCATGGACTTAAACTAGAAACTGGAACTTAGCATCAAACCTTAAAATCTTTAGGATGCATGGAAATCTATCAAAATAGCCATTTGCTGGGGGTTCTAACCCTATAAAGCATGGGAGCAAACCATGGGCCTAAGTATCCAGGTAAACCCTGACTACATAAGCATTTTTGTAATCATTCATCACATTACAAAGTGACACAAACAGATATGAGAAATATTTTCATGGGATTAAAGAGTTATCAAAACACCCTGGGACAAGAATAAAAATTTCCCTTAGCTTCAGGCTTCAGGACTTGGTAGTTTACTACTAAAAATGCTAAAAGTTTTCCAAATTTGTTGTCGAATACAAAGTTAAAAGGTTTAGAGTGTATTAAAAAGAGAGATGCTCTGGTCGATACAATTTGATAAGTAGTTGCACATTTAGTCACATGAACCTAGTCGCCATACTTTAGGATTCTACACTGAAAGAGCGTACTAAAAAGAAACTACAATCAGATCACTGTACAAATTAGAATTTAGATATTCTTTTTCTTCTCTCCACCTCACAGTAACTTGCCATCAAACTAACCAAATTATTCATGCTCTACAAAGAAAAAGATCTAACATAGATTCACATTCATCAAATAAAAGCCGTATCTTTTTCCCCTTAAGTTTTGAAATGATAGTGAGCAAGCAGCAAGTGCAAAGAATTCTGAGTTGCTTAAATTAACTGTGTTTAACAAATTTGATATAAAGAATACTAAAGATTCCCTCATTCAGTCATTTGAGATGAAGAGTAAACCAACAAAGAGTATCAGATAAGTCCTCAGAATAATATTTTCAAAATGTTCTAGTTCTAAACAGCTGTTACATGTGAATACGGATCAACAAGAAAGCAAGGCAACATTGAAACTTTTACTTTCACTCAACTAAGTAAGTAATTTGAGCAGAAAAATCACCTGAGTGCAACTTCCTGACGCACACTATATCTGACTTTCTTATCAAAGCATCGTTCTTTCCTCTTTTGACGGAACCTATTTAACGACGCTGCTCTATGAGGCTGATTACAGCCTGTTGGAAACTCTGTCATTGCCTACAAAATGAAAAACACAATCAATACAATGAAACCATCCGATGTGAGAGCTTTCCAGTCTAACAAGTAAGAACATACCCTCTGGTTCTGAGCTGCCAGGTCACCGCCTTGATTTCCAGAAGACGATTCCGAGCCCCCCAACAGTAATAGCACAGCTTGAACCTACACGACAAATTTAAGTTATCAAAGTACACTAACACGCCGGCACTGATTAAAAAAATAAACTCGAAAATAAATAAACATCAGTCCTTATCTAATAATTCAACAAATGCAATTACCGAAGTCCAATTCAGTCACGCTGAACCCTAAATGAAATTGGGTATACCTTTTCAGGGGTAACGGAGTCAAAGACGTAGACTTGGCCACGGAATGAGAGGGTGAGCTGACTGGAGCCCTCATAAGGAATAGCCATGTCGAGGTCGTTGTTGTTGCCGCCGTGAATATAAACGTCGTCGGAGGTGGCCTCCTCGACGACGACGCCGCCGTCCTCGAGGGTGTGGCCTTCGTAGTGAATGTGGGCGTTGTCAATGGACTCGGCGCCGGGAGCGTCGTCGTCGTTGCCGGCGGGGATCTGGTTCTGCATGTCCATGGGGTGGGCGTGTCCGTACATTGGCTTCTGTGGAAGTGGGGACCTTTAGAGCATTAAAGGGAGAGAGGAGAGAGAAATCGGAACCCTAACCCTAACCCTAATTTGGGAAATTTCTAATTGGTTTTGGGGGTTTGAGAGCTGAGGGAAACAGGGAAGAGGATGAGAGAGAGAGAGTAGTGAAGAGAAGAGAAGAGAAGAGAAGAGGAGGTTGAGTCGGGATTGAATTGAATTGAATTGAATTGAAGGTTCTGCGAGAAGAGAGAGAGAGAGAGAGAGTCAAGGACAGCTCACGGGAAAGATGGTATGGACCCTGCCTGGTATGGGTAAAACAACAAGCACCAATTGGGCCTCTCTTAATATCGATAATTACAAACATTGCCCTTGCCTTTATAAATGTTGTAAAGTCACAGGTTCGATCACGCACAGACGTATCTAATTCAGAGCAAGATTTTTTTGTAAAGTCACAATATAGAAAAGATGTCAACGCAGTTAAAATTAACCGGAACTGAAATGACATTGTTGACAGTACATATAGTATACCGCCAAGCACATCCGGCGACCTCGTGGACCGTGCAACCGGCGTCGGGGGTCCTACTTCCGGCATCTAGCGAGTAGTCCAGCACCCCGGCTACATCTCCATGGTTCCACATCACCGGTGCCGTGCTCGGAAGCAGTGCCACCGGGCGCCTGAAGTAGCTTCGTGAGTAGGGAAATATGTAATAGTGTAGTAAAGCATCCCACATTGGAAACATGGTAAAGGAGGAAGCCTTCCTTCTCTATAAATAGAAGGCTTCCCCCTTAGTATTAGGGATCTTGGATCCAAGGCATTCCACCCTTGTAACCTGATGGCTTATTAGCCACGCCTACTGGATTCCAAGTGGACGTAGCCGCGCCCTCCGATGGCGCGGTGAACCACTATACTTGTTGTGTATAGCTTTATTGTCCTGTATCTACTAGACCCCCGGGTTTAGGCAGAAACAATTGGCGCCGTCTGTGGGAATACTTACAAAGGCTGTGTTGCTCTGCCGGCAAGCTATTGCTCGGACAACAGGATAACTGGCAGCCCAGCCCTGCCCAGCACCAGCAGCCCAGGCCAGCGAGCCTGCCAGGAGCACCGACCAGTGGCCCAGCAAGGACCGGCCCAGGACTAACCGGGTCAGCACGGACAACGCGGGTCAACGGCTGACTCCTTTGGGCACCCCCGGCCGTACGCCGCTATCCGGTGCGCTCGTCCTCTCCCCGGCTCCGGCTCCGGCTCCGGTTCCTTCTCCGGTGCAGCACATTCACCGGGCATCTCCCGGCATCATCCATCAACTCCTCTCCCGGTTCGGCATGCAGCACCCGGCCGTCTAGCCTCCCGGACAGCATCCTCCGGCGTGCAGCCCGTGCAGCCCTTCCGGTGCGGTGGTCAACCTGTGTGAGACTCTGGGCACGGTGAGCTCCGGTTCAGTCCCCGGGCGTCTCCACCAGTCAAGCATCCCCAAGGCATTCCACCTCTCCCGAGCCCTCCCTTCCGGTGCGGTGGTCTCCGGTGCGGTTCGGTTTCCTCAAACCCCGGCCGAATGACCTCCTCCGATGCTACCTCCCTCCCTTCCGGTGCGGTGGTCTCCGGTGCGGTTCGGTTTCCTCAAACCCCGGCCGAATGACCTCCTCCGGTGCTACCTCCCTCCCTTCCGGTGCGGTGGTCTCCGGTGCGGTTCGGTTTCCTCAAACCCCGGCCGAATGACCTCCTCCGGTGCTACCTCCCTCCCTTCCGGTGCGGTGGTCTCCGGTGCGGTGCGGTTTCCTCAAACCCCGGCCGAATGACCTCCGGTGCAGCCTCCCTCCTCCCGGGCAGAGCAGTGCGGTGGTCTTCATCACCCGACGGTCAAGGCCCGGACGAGAGTCCCCGGCCGAGAGATACGGTCCGACGGCCGAGAAGAGCAAAATCAAGCAGAAGAAGAAAAGCAAATTTGGCGGGAAAGGCAAGTTCGAATGGCATGACCCGGTCAACGTCATCATCCCATGCATCTTGGGCCGGGTACGGATCAGCTGCAGCAGGCTAGGTTGGGTGCAGCAGTCTTCTCTGGACACCCAAAATCCTCTTTGGGCACCGCAGCTCATCGTCCGGGAACGTCGGCGACGGTTCGGCTCCGCAGCGTCTTCCTCTGCCACGTCCGGGTTCCGAGGTCGCCTCCCGGTGAGCCATTCCCCTCCCGGTCATTCAGCCTCAGGCTGCCCTCTCAGCTGCAGCAGGCCCGTCGACTCTCCTCCCGGGGCAAGACACGATCTCCGCCTCCGGGCGACGGTGCAGGCCGCTTCTCCGGTGCGGCCGCTTCCTCTTCTCCGGTGCGCAGTTCTCTCCACCGAGAAGTCCGACGAGCCGCCCGGACGAGAGAGAAACCCGAGAGAGAGAGAAGAGAAACAGAAGAGAAAAGGAAGAGAAAATGGCGGAAAATGAAGTTCAAACTGCATGGTCCGGTCAAAGCTCACGTCATCCCATGCAAGATGGGCCGGGCTTGGACAGCAGCGACGGGCCGGATCAGATCTGCAGCATCTCGCCCGGATTCCACCAGGTTGGGCTGCAGCAGTCTTCTATTGGCACCCAAGCATCTTCTCTGGACACCCACTGCTCCAAGCAGCAAAATCAAGCTGCTCTCTACGCCCGTAGGCATTCACCGGGCAACTCAGGAATCATTCTCGCATGCTATTCCAAACACCCGGCGGCTTTCTTCAAAGCTAAGTATTCTAACTTATCTATTATTACTCAACGCGTGCTTCACCTGTGCATAATCTGTTGGGAAATATTGATAATTAGACATGTGATATCAGTGCTGCGCATATCATTGTGCATCGATTGATCATCTCAGCATAGCAATGCATCGCATATCAGTATGCATCATTGCACGCATATCATTATGCGCTTATCAGTGCTGCGCATATCATTATGCATCGATTGATCATCTCAGCATAGCAATGCATCGCATATCAGTATGCATCATTGCACGCATATCATTATGCGCTTATCAGTGCTGCGCATATCATTATGCATCGATTGATCATCTCAGCATAGCAATGCATCGCATATCAGTATGCATCATTGCACGCATATCATCATGCGCTTATCAGTGCTGCGCATATCATTATGCATCGATTGATCATCTCAGCATTGCAATGCATCGCATATCAGTATGCATCATTGCATGCATATCATCATGCGCTTATCAGTGTTGCGCATATCAGTATGCATCATTGCACGCGTATCATTATACTCTTATCAGAGTGCACCGCATCGGTATGCATCGCCATCATTATGCATGAGTGCACCGCATTGGTATGCATCGCACTACAATGCACGCATTCCAATACATCGCATCTCAATGCGCGCATCAGTCTGCATCGCGTTACGATAAACGCCACATCTCTCCGGCTCCACCGGCTCCATGGCTCTCACCGGTTAGGTAACATTCAACCGGCAGCATGGCATTCCACTGGGGGACTCGTCTCGATATGGCATGTCGCCCGGTCGAGGTCCACCCAGTTACATCTCAGTTGGGGGACTCGTTTCGATATGCCATGTCGCCCGTACGAGATCCGCCCATCGGTTACATCGCATCCAACCAGCTCGAGAGTACTTTCCGGAAACATAATCACCCGGACCCATGGCTTTTTCACAGGGGGACTCGTTTCGATAGGCATGTCGCCCGTCGAGTCCGCCCGCCTCCATGGCAAACGCATGGGCTTTATAAACCGGGCGAGTTTACATCTAACACATGTACTCTTGTCCAGCAGGATAAAAACCCTGCGTCGCATTGAACCGCGATACTGTCCAGCAGGATAAAAACCCTGCATCGCACTGAACTGCGATACCTTTGGGAACAAATGGGGGAGACTCGTTATCTCTACACCATCCCACCGGGCAGATTGTTTCTCTAACACAGAACAAGTCTCCCCGCAGGCTAACAAACCTGCACATTTACCTCATCGCTTATTCAACACAAGCTGAGAAGAACTAGCAAGTGTTGAACCGGCGCTTCAACATAGCCGCAACACTCTCCGGGGTACCTGTTGGCTTATTCCACTCACCAACAGGCCTCCCCGCAGGCTAGTGTATTGCCATCATTATGCATCACATTACAATGCATCGCACTACGGTGCACGCATTCCAATGCATCGATTTACGGTAGATCCGTCCGATATGGTAGAACGCCCGGACGGAATCGCCTTGCTCTTCGCTGCACTTCACTGGGGACTCGTCCCGATATGGCAGAACGCCCGCTCGAGATCCGCCCACCGGTTAGGTAATATTCAACCAGCTCACCGATCCGTCCGACGGCTCAGCGCCCGGACGGAATCGCCAGCTCTCCGATCCGTCCGACGGCTCAGCGCCCGGACGGAATCGCCGAGCACACCGATCCGTCCGACGGCTCAGCGCCCGGACGGAATCGCCAGCTCTCCGATCCGTCCGACGGCTCAGCGCCCGGACGGAATCGCCGAGCACACCGATCCGTCCGATGGCTTGACGCCCGGACGGAATCGCCGAGCACACCGATCCGTCCGACGGCTCAGCGCCCGGACGGAATCGCCAGCTCTCCGATCCGTCCGACGGCTCAGCGCCCGGACGGAATCGCCGAGCACACCGATCCGTCCGACGGCTCAGCGCCCGGACGGAGTCGCCAGCTCTCCGATCCGTCCGGTGCCGAAGCAACCGGACCGGATCGCCAGCTCTCCGATCCGTCCGATGGCGCAGCGCCCGGACCGGATCGCCAGCTCTTCGATCCGTCCGGTGGCTTGACGCCCGGACGGTATCGCCAGTTCACCGATCCGTCCGACGGCTTTATGCCCGGACGGAGTCGCCAGCTCTCCGATCCGTCCGACGGCTCAGCGCCCGGACGGAATCGCCGAGCACACCGATCCGTCCGACGGCTCAGCGCCCGGACGGAGTCGCCAGCTCTCCGATCCGTCCGGTGCCGAAGCAACCGGACCGGATCGCCAGCTCTCCGATCCGTCCGATGGCGCAGCGCCCGGACCGGATCGCCAGCTCTTCGATCCGTCCGGTGGCTTGACGCCCGGACGGTATCACCAGTTCACCGATCCGTCCGACGGCTTTATGCCCGGACGGAGTCGCCAGCTCTCCGATCCGTCCGGTGGCTTGACGCCCGGACGGTATCGCCAGCTCACCGATCCGTCCGACGGCTCAGCGCCCGGACGGAATCGCCAGCTCTCCGATCCGTCCGACGGCTCAGCGCCCGGACGGAATCGCCGAGCACACCGATCCGTCCGACGGCTCAGCGCCCGGACGGAATCGCCAGCTCTCCGATCCGTCCGACGGCTCAGCGCCCGGACGGAATCGCCGAGCACACCGATCCGTCCGACGGCTCAGCGCCCGGACGGAGTCGCCAGCTCTCCGATCCGTCCGGTGCCGAAGCAACCGGACCGGATCGCCAGCTCTCCGATCCGTCCGATGGCGCAGCGCCCGGACCGGATCGCCAGCTCTTCGATCCGTCCGGTGGCTTGACGCCAGGACGGTATCACCAGTTCACCGATCCGTCCGACGGCTTTATGCCCGGACGGAGTCGCCAGCTCTCCGATCCGTCCGGTGGCTTGACGCCCGGACGGTATCGCCAGCTCACCGATCCGTCCGACGGCTCAGCGCCCGGACGGAATCGCCAGCTCTCCGATCCGTCCGACGGCTCAGCGCCCGGACGGAATCGCCGAGCACACCGATCCGTCCGACGGCTCAGCGCCCGGACGGAATCGCCAGCTCTCCGATCCGTCCGACGGCTCAGCGCCCGGACGGAATCGCCGAGCACACCGATCCGTCCGACGGCTCAGCGCCCGGACGGAATCGCCGAGCACACCGATCCGTCCGACGGCTCAGCGCCCGGACGGAATCGCCGAGCACACCGATCCGTCCGATGGCTTGACGCCCGGACGGTATCGCCAGTTCACCGATCCGTCCGACGGCTTTATGCCCGGACGGAGTCGCCAGCTCTCCGATCCGTCCGGTGGCTTGACGCCCGGACGGTATCGCCAGCTCACCGATCCGTCCGACGGCTCAGCGCCCGGACGGAATCGCCAGCTCTCCGATCCGTCCGACGGCTCAGCGCCCGGACGGAATCGCCGAGCACACCGATCCGTCCGACGGCTCAGCGCCCGGACGGAATCGCCAGCTCTCCGATCCGTCCGACGGCTCAGCGCCCGGACGGAATCGCCGAGCACACCGATCCGTCCGATGGCTTGACGCCCGGACGGTATCGCCAGCTCTCCGATCCGTCCGACGGCTCAGCGCCCGGACGGAATCGCCGAGCACACCGATCCGTCCGACGGCTCAGCGCCCGGACGGAGTCGCCAGCTCTCCGATCCGTCCGGTGCCGAAGCAACCGGACCGGATCGCCAGCTCTCCGATCCGTCCGATGGCGCAGCGCCCGGACCGGATCGCCAGCTCTTCGATCCGTCCGGTGGCTTGACGCCCGGACGGTATCGCCAGTTCACCGATCCGTCCGACGGCTTTATGCCCGGACGGAGTCGCCAGCTCTCCGATCCGTCCGGTGGCTTGACGCCCGGACGGTATCGCCAGCTCACCGATCCGTCCGACGGCTCAGCGCCCGGACGGAATCGCCAGCTCTCCGATCCGTCCGACGGCTCAGCGCCCGGACGGAATCGCCGAGCACACCGATCCGTCCGACGGCTCAGCGCCCGGACGGAATCGCCGGCTCTCCGATCCGTCCGACGGCTCAGCGCCCGGACGGAATCGCCGAGCACACCGATCCGTCCGACGGCTCAGCGCCCGGACGGAATCGCCGAGCACACCGATCCGTCCGACGGCTCAGCGCCCGGACGGAATCGCCGAGCACACCGATCCGTCCGATGGCTTGACGCCCGGACGGTATCGCCAGTTCACCGATCCGACCGACGGCTTTACGCCCGGACGGAGTCGCCAGTTCTCCGATCCGTCCGGTGCCGAAGCGCCCGGACCGGATCGCCAGCTCTCCGATCCGTCCGATGGCGCAGCGCCCGGACCGGATCGCCAGCTCTTCGATCCGTCCGGTGGCTTGACGCCCGGACGGTATCGCCAGTTCACCGATCCGACCGACGGCTTTACGCCCGGACGGAGTCGCCAGTTCTCCGATCCGTCCGGTGCCGAAGCGCCCGGACCGGATCGCCAGCTCTCCGATCCGTCCGATGGCGCAGCGCCCGGACCGGATCGCCAGCTCTTCGATCCGTCCGGTGGCTTGACGCCCGGACGGTATCGCCAGTTCACCGATCCGTCCGACGGCTTTACGCCCGGACGGAGTCGCCAGTTCTTCGATCCGTCCGGTGCCGAAGCGCCCGGACGGGATCGCCGAGCACTCCGATCCGTCCGACGGCTTTACGCCCGGACGGAGTCGCCAGTGCTCTGATCCGTCCGATGGCCGAGCGCCCGGACGGAATCGCCTTGCTCTCCGATCGTACCGGTCCTATCCGGCGGGTCACCCCCTCCGGCGGGTCACCCCGGATTCAGCACCGCCCGATCAGGCTTCAGCGCGTCAGGACCGGTCAAACCCGGATCCTCCCTGGCCACCCATCACCTCATCACTCCCGGCACCCCAACACTCCCGGCCAAGTCACATCTCCAGCACGAACTTGGGGGACTCGACATTCGGACACCTCGAGAAGAGCCCAATCTTACTTAGGGACTTGGGGGACTGGAGGTAGTAGGTCGGTAGTAGGGGTGACTCGGTCACCGCCTACGCTTGGCGGCACATGATGATTAACTCCCCAAGTAAGATTGCACTCTTACTCGGGAACTTGGGGGACTTGTTGACAGTACATATAGTATACCGCCAAGCACATCCGGCGACCTCGTGGACCGTGCAACCGGCGTCGGGGGTCCTACTTCCGGCATCTAGCGAGTAGTCCAGCACCCCGGCTACATCTCCATGGTTCCACATCACCGGTGCCGTGCTCGGAAGCAGTGCCACCGGGCGCCTGAAGTAGCTTCGTGAGTAGGGAAATATGTAATAGTGTAGTAAAGCATCCCACATTGGAAACATGGTAAAGGAGGAAGCCTTCCTTCTCTATAAATAGAAGGCTTCCCCCTTAGTATTAGGGATCTTGGATCCAAGGCATTCCACCCTTGTAACCTGATGGCTTATTAGCCACGCCTACTGGATTCCAAGTGGACGTAGCCGCGCCCTCCGATGGCGCGGTGAACCACTATACTTGTTGTGTATAGCTTTATTGTCCTGTATCTACTAGACCCCCGGGTTTAGGCAGAAACAGACATCAAGTTAACCGAACCATCCTCTTACAAAGAGACCAAGCAAATATGTTTTTAATTTCCTTGATGATCGTTTTCTATGTAAAAATAGGTTAATTTAGTGCCGTCACTTTAGGGGAAGTAGCGATGTAGTAGTGTACGAGTGTGCCCGCCCCTCAATCGGTAGTGTACGAGTGTGCCGGCACCTAACAGTCACTGCAGTTTGGTTGCTTCTTCATATCTTCTATTTCTCTGTACATTAAACCATCTGTTTGCGAGAGAGTTGCTTAGCAAGTGACTCTCTTGGCACATATGACATATTTTCGTCATCCACTGATTTAGTAGTGTACCAAGTTGTCCACTTATCAGCTCATTATCAGCTAACTTTCATTATTCCTGCGAACCCACTACTAATTTTGCTCTTCAACTTTCACCCCTATATATAAAACTCAGCCCCCACAAAACCGACGGACCAAAATGGAGGACGAGAAGCAGAAGGAGAAACCTGTCTCTTTACACTTGATAGTGTTCCCATGGCTGGCCATGGGTCATCTAATACCCTTCTTCCACCTCTCCAAACTCATAGCTCAAAAGGGTCACCGAGTCTCCTTCATCTCCACTCCAAGAAACCTCCAGAGACTTCCCAAACTACCCCCACACTCACCCCTCTCTTCTCTCATCACCCTCGTCCCTCTCCCTTTACCCCACGTCCAAAACCTCCCGGACGACGCCGAGTCCTCCAACGACGTGCCGTACTACAAGCAGCAATTACTAAAAAGGGCCTTCGACTTGCTGGAATTACCTCTAGCCCGTTTTCTCGAGTCAACTGCTCCCGACTGGGTCGTCTACGACTACGCCTCTCACTGGCTTCCCCCACTCGCGGCCAAGCTCGGCGTCTCACGCGCCTTCTTCTGCTGCTTCAACGCCTCGTCCATTGCTTTCGTGGGTCCCCCGTCGTTGTTGATCGACGGTCGGGATGCGAGGACGAAGATCGAGGATTTCACGGTAGTCCCACCGTGGATTCCGTTTAAAAGCGACATGGCGTATCGGTACCACGAGGTTGCCAAGTACGTGCACGACAACCAGTCCGGTACGCCCGATACGGTGCGTTTGGGGGTCGCGATTAGGGACAGCGACGTCGTTTTGATGCGAAGCTCGGATGAGTTCGAGCCCGAGTGGTTCGAGTTGCTGAGAGAGCTATACGGGAGGAGCAAACCGGTTCTTCCAGTTGGGTTTTTGCCGCCATTGGTGGAAGAGAAACCGACACGTGTCAAGGACTGGTTGGACAGCCAGAGGGTCAACTCGGTGGTATACGTGGCACTGGGGACGGAGGCGACTCTGAGTCGGGTAGAACTCACCGAGTTGGCTCTAGGGTTGGAGCTGTCCGGGTTACCCTTCTTTTGGGTGCTGAGAGACCCGCCCGAGTCGACTCAGTCCGTGTCGGAGATGTTGCCTAGTGGGTTTGTGGAGCGAGTTAAGGACCGAGGGATTGTACATTTTGGTTGGGCACCTCAAGTGTGGATACTGAGTCATGACTCGGTGGGCGGGTTCTTGACACATTGCGGTTGGAACTCGATGATCGAAGGGTTAGGGTTCGGGAGGGTGTTGATACTACTTCCCATGCTAAATGATCAAGGGCTAAATTCTAGGTTGGCGAAGGGTAAGGGACTCGGGGTGGAGATACCTCGGAATGAGCTAGACGGGTCATTTTCGCGTGACTCGGTGGCCGAGTTTGTGAGGTTGGCAATGGTTGATGACTCGGGCGAGAGGGTAAGGAAGAGGGTCAAGGAAATGAAGGGTATGTTTGGAGATAGAAAGAGAAACAATTCACTTGAGAACAACTTCATACGTTTTTTCGAGGAGAATAGGACGCAGTGACTCACTTAAGATGAAAGTACATGAAAGTACAAGAAACTCGAGGCGTTATCAGTTTAGATGACCTCGTGGTAGTTCAGATAAAAGTACCTTACACTCTCTTCTATCACGATAGTTATTTGCTTTCTTAGTTTTTTGTCCGTTTGTTTTGGACTTTTTTTTTTTGCTCCATTTGAACCTTCGTTTCAGTTATTTCGTTTCGTTGTTTTTTCTTTAGAACTTTTTAGTTTGTAGTGTAGTTTCGACTCCTGCTTGACCAGATACAATTCGGTCGTATGGCTTATGGCAATGAAGTTATTTATTCTCAAAAAAAAAAAAAATTATTCCGATTTTAGAGCCATTCCACTAAGAGTTCCCTTATTTTATCCATTTTAAGAGATCGCTGATTAGACCAATTTTGTTTTATCACATTTTAACATCTCTACCGTTCAATTATTAGGTTTGTATGTATAGATCGTTCTTATAAATTTTTAGCCAAAATAGTGATCGTTAAGACATCTAACTAGATGAAATCAATGGACGTATGAAATACGTCAACGTTTGAACCATTCATGTTTTTATTTGTAAATTTCAATTTTGAATTCTCTAATGATTTTCAAATTGAATGAAAATTTACAGATATGATCTACTCATATAAACATGAAAGTTGAATGGTAGAGATGTTAATATGTTATCGAAAAATATGTTAAATGATCGATCTCTTAAAATGGGTAGTGGAATGGGCTGTTTTAATATATATGTATATATATATATACACAGTTCCTATCCAGAGCGAACTTTCGTTCTGAAATTAACGTGCGAAGATCTTTTTTTGACACACTTTTTTGTCATATTTTAACATCTCCACCGTTCAAATGTTTGAACCTAATGTATAGATCATTCATACAAAATTTCATCTAATTTAGTTACCGTTAAGGTATCGAAACTATATTAAATCAATGAACAAACCGAATATGTTCAACCTGAACTGCTCGTGTAAATCACCATAATGAAATGTCAAACGACTATGAAATTTTGCAGAGATAATCTAGACATTAGGTTCTAACATCTGAACGGCGGAGATGTGAAAATTTGACAAAAAAGTGTGTCAAAAAAAAAAAACTTCGCACGTTAATTTTAGAGCGAAGGTTCGCTCTGAATAGGAACTATATATATACAGACAGCCCCCTTCGAAGGAGGGATCCCTCATTTGATTATTTTGAGAGATCCCTCATTTAACCTACTTTTCGATAACATATTAACATCTCCACCGTTCAACATTCATGTTTATATGGATAAATCATATCTGGAAATTTTTCATTCTATTTGATAATCGTTAGCGCATTGAAAATTGTAATTTACAAATAAAAATATTGAAAATTGTAATTTATAAATAAAAACATGAACGGTTCAGGTTAGACAGATTTCATACGTCTATTGATTTCATCAAGTTAGATGCCTTAACGATCACCATTTTGGCCAAAAATTTACATGAATGATCTACACATATAAACCTAGTAATTGAATGGTAGAGATGCAAAAATTCAATAAAAAAGTTGGCCTAATAATCAATCTCTTAAAATGAACAAAATAAGAGATTCCTTAGTGGAAGGACCCTCTATATATATATTCTGAGTACATATATGCATTCAACTATTCCGAGTATATATATGGATTCAACAATTACTATATATCAAATACGACCATAACACATGGATTCGTCTATTACGAGTACATTGAAATTCCCTATTTTCTGAGGGCAAATGTTACTGAATGCTGATTCCATACTCCCCGTTGAAATACATTTCCTTGAGGTTTATGTCTACAGTCTACTAAGTGTACAGAAAAAGAAAATTTTCGTTGCCATTTTCTTTGGAATAAAAAAAATGGCACTGCAGCCTATCTATACAATGTTTGAAGAATAAACACTAGCTAGTTTGAAATGGAAAAATCAGAGTTAGCATGCTGACTATGGTTAATACACAACTTTTTCGATTCTAACCTATTGATAACATAATGTACGATGTGTTCACCTCAAGATAGAGATAGAGATGAGTATTTTACCGTTGTGAAACGTTAGAGAGATTAACATCACCATTCACCAAGTCCTTAGCTCTGTGCATGGGCTAAATCAATATACAGTGGAGCTTAAACAGCCTCAAAACAGTGCAAGTAATTCTGGTGGACCTGCATGTGTCCTTAATTGTGTGGCAAAGGTGGAGGGAAAATCTAATAGAAAGGAGTCTGAGGTGTGCGCCTTGGAATATCAGACATGGCTGGAATTCTGAAAACATTTTCATAGACTCTTCTGTTGAACGGTGAGAAGACAATGTGGAACTTCACTTCAACAACATTCTGGTAAGACCGTAAAACTGATGCACATCTTGCTGGATACAAGCAATACTATTTAAATTAGGATATTAACTGGGAATATATGATCCACAGGACACACAATCAGTTAAATATTGCAAATCTATAACATCAGTATTAATTGCAGACATGAAACTAACCAAACACTAAAATGGGAAAACTAGTCAGTGTTTTCTAAAGCATACCTGGGCTAACATAATTGATCATTGCATCAGCTGCATGACTTCAAGAGCAAAGGTAAAGCTTATCCTGTTCAAGAAGGTTTGGTTTTTGAACTTCGAGGAAGGCTACCTTTCCGATGTTGAGGATTTTCTATAGAATACACCAGAATGGTTCCGTCTTTTGTTCCAGCTAAGAAGCATTCTTCTGGGGTCACTGTTAGAGATGTTATGATCTTTCCAGCTCCATTATATTTTTTGATGACCTCAAGTGAATTCATGGATCGTACAACTATTTGTCCATGGTCACCAGCACAGACTAAAAATTCACCACACCCACTCAGCTCAACACAGTTGAGGCGGCCATTGGATTCCGAAGAAGCAAGATGTTTACCATTAAT
This sequence comes from Potentilla sterilis, assembly GCA_963682095.1. NCBI lineage: Eukaryota > Viridiplantae > Streptophyta > Magnoliopsida > Rosales > Rosaceae > Potentilla > Potentilla sterilis. The sequence goes on from OY821765.1 coordinate 3,149,733, forward strand.
TGAGTACAGATGCAAACTGAGATCATCATCAGCATAAAACACTATCCTTCCATGCCGAGAAGCAGCAAGCTTTGACAACGCACATCCAGATGGATGTCTCAAGGATCTTACATATCTTCCATTCTGCAGTGTATGAAAAACACATGTTCCATCTTTCGATCCACTGATAACTATGTCAAGCTCCGTGCTGATATATAAACATGTAATTATATCATCGTGTCCACATAGAATACGAAAAGGGGTTTCAACAACGACATAATCTTTACGGGGTAGTTCTGTCTGTGAATTACGAGGTCTCTTTTCTTGTGTTCTACCTCGGAAAACTTCCCAGACCATGATCGTAGTGTCATAACTCCCAGTTGCAAGAAAGCGTCCATCAGATGTTACTGCAGCATTATGATTTATACAGCTTAGAAAAATATGTGAAAAGCACATAACCAAAATTAATAAAAAGGAACCACAAAAACCCCACCAAGAGGGAATGATAAACCAGTTGAGTTGTCAAGAGTTTAACTCATTAAAATGGGAGGGGCCCATCAGTAAATGCAGTATTATTTTTCAGGTAACAAAAAAATGCACGACTACAAAGAATTTCAAAAACTTTCTGCAGCATTCCTCTTATCACAAATTCCATCTTTCCAAATCAGAGTTTATGATGACAAACACGATATCAAGGTTGTGCAGTCTTGTTCATAATTTTGTTAGTTAAATATACAGTAATGAGTTTGTGAAGTGTACTGTTGCTAAATAAATAAAACGAAACTTCATCTACTTAGAATAAATGCACACTTTGTGAACAGCAAACCATGTAAAAAATAAATAAATAAATTATAAAGCAAAAGATAAACAAAGAGAAAAGAGGACCAAAAACAATAAGCTAACAGCAAACAAGCCACACTACAACAATTAGAGATCTCAGACAATATCTAGAGAAATGCCTCTAAACTCTGTAGTTACAGTTGCAAAATAGTTGAGCAAAACAATCACCTTACATAATAAAAAAACATACAGATCTAACCCAATGGCCCATATTCAACCATCCTGAGGTCAAACACTACAAGCGTTAACTTTTATTATAGTCTTAATTAATGAGTGAGCATGGACTATGAACCATAAATATAAAGCATCATAAATTATTGTTTTCATTTCTTATTCAGGAAATTCCTTGTACCCGAAAATGGTACTGCCTATTTGCAGCTGGCCATTCCCGGGGTCTATTTCATTAGAATTGCTTTAGAAGGGATAAAACATGTTTTCTTTTACTTTCATATGCAAGCACTTGCAACGGTAAAGATACCTCTGTTTTCCAATTATGAAAAATACCTGCAACGCAACTGACCACATCCCTATGCTGTCTGATGCTTTGCACTATTCTGCCGTCATTTAAGGATATAACCTGAAAGCTATTTTCCCAATTGCCACAAGAGATCAAAAAATTCTCCGATGCTGTTTGCATTGTTGCGAAACATTGTGGTCCAAGTTCAACATTTTCAGCAGAAGGACTCCCAATTTTACGGGAAGAGAGGACATCAGAACCAATGCCAAAAGAAGGATCCTGTACATATGTTATGAAAATGGATGGTTAAAAAAACATATCAACAACACTAAACATTACAATAGCAGAATCAAGTGATCCAAGAAAGAACTAAAGCTGAACCTGGGAGCCAGAGAAGGTAAAATTTCCACCAGATTGCAGTGAGGATGTCAACCACATCTTGACTGACAAGGTGAGCCCCTGGTTCACAACAACAATATTCGAGTCCACTGTACGAATATACAGTGAAGATGACCTTGATTGACTTGCACTACTGACAATGGAAGTCATGTTAATAGAACTAGGTGCAAAGCGCAGAGGATGAGCAATTGGAATGGGAGGTCCTCTTCTTGGGTGTTTCTTACGGAAAATCTGAATTGGTGTTTGCCCAAAATTTGCAATCTGGTCTTCAATTGCTGATCTTTGTAAATCGTCGTCCATGGTGTCCAGATCAACAGCGCCTTCATAGGTCAAGTAATAAAATATATTTGCTGCCTGTATGATCAAATATATTATGAGCTCAGCCAACATGCATAAAATTACAATGATGAACTTGCAGGTTTGATTAGAAACATTTCTTAAAGATAAAAGAATAATCATATGTACCTCTACAGCAGGTTTTCCACGCTGTTTGTAACCAAATACCAAATCTATCCAATGGTGTAGATTAGAGCTAACATATTCACTTTCAAGGGCCTCTCTGTTTTTGTTAACAAATTCTTCAGGTGAGCCCTGCACAAAAAGTAGGCCCAAATTGTCTAAAAGAACAAAAAGAAAACACTGCAATGAAATGGTGTAATAAATTCATCCATATGTCATTCAAAATAGGCAGGGAAGCGAGGTGGAGAAAGAAAGAGATAAACAGAAAGTTCAAATCCGACATGACAAAAATTCCAAAGGGTTTTCTGAGGTTATCATATATATATGAATGGCAGAAATTCTTTACCCTGGCTTCAAGATGCAAAAGTGGTAACCCTATAAGTGGGCACCTATATAAGCAACATTACAGAGTCATTCCATACTTTCCACCAAAACAATGAGAGGAAAATTGAAAAATAATGCCAAAATATATCACAGAACAATGTTCTTTTCACTTACCCAAGGACATCATTCAAACAAGAAGTAATTTTTTACTTTTTATTTTTGGTACAAAGGAGGCAAAAGCCCAACAGAAAACAAAAGGAAAACTAGCCAGAATGGCCAGTAGCTACTCAACTAGAAGTAAATTTGAATAAAATCTTCTTTTTTTTTCTTTTTTTGTTATTGATAACATTCTATTAGTACATTCCAACTCTTCAGGAAAATAAAACATAAAAACTATCCCATCCTCCCTTCTATCCATCAAAGCTCATACAAAAATTACTAAAGTTCGAAAAGTAAATACCATCTTCAAGGACAAATGAACGTAATCCTAGTAATGTGCAAATTTACCTTGAACAACCGTCACATATAACACAGAAATCTCAGCGAGAACTTTCATCACATATTTTTAACTACTTGCAAGATAATATACCACTGGATTTTCAATTGGAAGTACTTGAAATGTTAATAAAACGTGAGAATAAAGGTGAGTTGGACAACAAGAATTTAACTATCCATCAATGCGGGTTAGATATTACATGTCCAACTATTGGATCAAATTCATGTACTATTACCATATATGATTCATTTGGCCACTTTAGCATTTAAAATAAATGGAGCAAATGGATGTTGTGCAACTATTCCCATAAGTTAGCTTCGGCATTTATCTGACATATATGTTTCCTGTGTATAAAACTCGATCTACATTATGAACCAAAACAAATGCACTCGTGAGTGCTACAGTAACAGGTAGTTTGAGGAGATATCACATACCTTGGCCCAGGGGGGGAGACAAATATCCCCAATAGGTTCACCATCTTGTTTCACTCCTAAATGATAGGAGTTTGAATTCACAAGAAACTCTGGCAAGTAAAAGAACTCGGGTATTAACTCCTTAACATCACTTGTATTAGATAGGCAGTTCTGATAAGTTGACTCGATGCTGTGAAAGAGACGATCCGCATGGTCAAACTTACCACCCTGACAACAAGCAACAAGTGAAATCCGGAGTAAGTACAGGTAATGATACTACAGTTATGACCACTTGAATATCTCATGTAGATGTATTTAGTAGTTGCTTGATGATGTGAAAAGGGTAGTTTAAGAAGACGAAACAGTCCACATAAAACTAGGGTTCGTTATGTAGAGAGTGTTTCTGAAAAAGAAACAAGTTTAGAGGTCAAAGGAGTAACCTAACTGTTGTACAATAGAAGTAACTTAATTGTAATTGAAAGACTTCTAGCAGATTTTAAGATGCTTAAATAGTGATATTGCACACAAAAATACCTGCAAATTTCGATGGAGAGAAGTAAATGGCTCTAATCTGAGAAGGTAATAAAGCACTATCCCCATGCTTGAATAATGAGACCCATAGTAGAAACTGCAAAAATTAACAAGTAATGTTCCATATGAGATAAATTAGAAAAGGCCCATCTTCGGACTTCTGTTTCTGAGGAATTTAGGAACTGCAGCATAAGTTTTAACTTCTTAGATTGGAGTGCAGCAGTAGTTTAGGCTCTAACTATGGCTGTTTTTCCAACTATTCTTCTATGTGGATTCCTTGCCCACCTTTTTTTAATTTTCTTTTCAAGTAAAAAGCTGTATTTATATCAAGTAAAAAGAACCAGAAAATATCACTCATGGGGTCATAGGACTTCAAAAAATGACCAGTTGATCTGGCCATGGATATCTTACCTAGGTATATCAGGATCAGTAAAGCTACGAAATCTATCTTCAAACACCTGCGTCGAAAGAACCATATTTGTTAATATCAAGGAATTTTTTTTAATTACATAGCCTAGAAATTGTAACATCTACAAACGAACCTCAAATCGTTTTAGATCAAGCGCTCCAACTGGTTTTGAGAGATCCCGGAAAGTTGAAGACTTGTTGAAATCAAGAACCTCTGAGGAATAATCAGCCAAGACCCAAGGAAAAACAGGATATTGTGTCAAATCATTATAAGACCTTCCGGCCAACGTATTAAGGATCATAAGATATTCAAAATTTGTCATATCCCTTCTTCTCCAGCTCTCTCGGGCGGCTTCTGCCATTTCCAAGGATACACGTCTATCAACAAATAAAATAGCTCCACTTTTGTCCCTACCACTTCCTTTTGGAAACAAATATTCGTTCCGGGTAGCAACTATTAAGGTTCCAACATCTTTTGCATCCTTCTGTGATGCGAAGTTTAAAAATACTGGTGCCGCTGAATCACTGAAGAAAATCTCTATTGCCGTGTACCGAAGCAAATAACGAGTCCAACAAACAGATTTGATCTACATCCACGATAAGGAGGCCATAAGAGAAAACAAAACATTGAATAAGATTTAACGTGAGGATACTAATGTAAAGATGAAACGAACTTTGTTTCCTTACCTTGCCCATGTTCCATCTCCTATGGCGCTTGATATTTTTCAGTTCATTTCTTTTGAGAACATTTTCACTTATTGCCTCAAACTTATCAACCATAGTGCCCTTTGCAGCATCAAAACCAAAGCATATTGGTTGTTTTATAAATTTCTGCTTTTGATCAGGTTTGGTCAAATCGTAATTGCTTGAAGCAGGGAAGTTTCTGAAAACGGATGATCCTCCAGTACCTTCAACCACAAATTCACCAAAGAAATGCAAGACATTTTTCATGACTGCCAAATGTCCAGCTAATTTTCTTTTTGAGGACACAAGTACACACGGAACTGATGTAAGAACCTGAAACAGAATCACAGCTATAAGGCATCTAATTTATATACCAGGGATCCTGAATACATATGTTGTACCACATACCTCAGTAGTTTCCGTCTCATGTGAAGAGGATGACAAATCTTTCCTGTCCTGTATCCAATCACTGGTGTCCTTAGCTATTTCTGAGGACTGGCTGTCTGAGGTATTCTTCTGGATGGCGGGCTTCTGTCCACTAAGATCAGTATCAGTTTCATTGGGTTCTGAGCTCCCCTCATCAGTAATTTTCCATACGCCTTTTAGCAAAAACCGCTTCATTTGCTCAGGAATGTGACCAACAAAACCAGATTTACTTTCATTAATAGAAGGTGTAACCTCAAAGCTGGAGACAGAGGATGAAGGTTGGCACAATTTTTCATCAAAATGATAATTCTGTCTTAGTTTTTGTCTCCGTCGCCAAGTATCTTCTATCTTGTCAAGTTTCCAATGCCTTACAGCACTATTTGGAAAAGGGTTAGCAGACCATGGACCTCTCTCATCAATCAAAGCACGAAACATGTGTATCCATTTCTCCTGAAAAGTAACTCTGCTAATTACCAAATTACTCATTAAATTCATCAAAAGTCCAGAAGGGAATAACAATGTTACAAAACAAAAGAAATCGCATGATCGTCATTTATTTATTCATTTGCAGGAATCACATGTACTAGACAATTATTAAGTAAAAGAGAAATGGGCCACATACAGCAACATTTTGCTGCTCCTCCTCGTGAGTTAGCTGGAATGCAACTCTTCTGCTGTCATCCAAAGAAAGAATAGAGGCTAAGCTACTTTTAATCTCATCTTCAAAAGCTTTTCTATTATCTGATTCAGCAGAGGCATCTTCTTCCATCCTGGAGTGGAGTTCGTGTAGCTGTCTTGCACGATCAGTATCTAATGACTTTATATATTTTAACTCTTCTGCTACCTACAATATGAAATCAACAGTCAAACAGCAGAGCACATACAAGATAGCAAAGAGAAAAAATGGATAGACAAATCATGGAAACCTTGCAAAATTAAAAGGGAATTGCCTTCTTCCCCAAGTAGAAGGGAATAAGCATGGAGAATAGGATGTAGGTTTAGTTTTGAACTACCACTTCCAGCTTTGGGCCAAACTTGTTAGAATTGCTAATAAATCTATAGCAGGAGTGATTTATATGGTGAAGAATCCCAATGAGATTAAATTTCATTCACATTAATTGAGATAAAGGATCATCCTCAATTAGGCGACATAAAATCAAGGCAAAAAGGCACAATTCAGGACCTTAGACGTACGAGTTTCCAAGTGATGTGTTGTTTATTATAACATCAATCTACTTCAATCTTGGAAATTATAGATAGATGGGGTGACAAATATCAAAGCGATGTTGCTGGGGAGTATGCCATTAAGCACGATGCAAGCAGGAAAAAGACCCCTGCAAAGGACGAGCATGAAGAGGGACTAACCAGACATAACCCCATCAACTAATGACTTTAATAGTCAAATCCCATTTATCATTGCCAAAGTGAATGTATAATATCAATAACAAACAAAATACTAATTGGTAATACATGTTTTTATTTTCATTTCTAATCCCCGAAAAACATGATTAGATTTCTATACTTAATAATCTGAGTTAATTGGTAATACATGATTAGATTTCTGCATTATGAATAAAATTTCTTTTCAATCCAAAACAACAGACAACTACGACCCTAGGTCACTGAGATTGATTTTAAAATCACATTGCAACTGACAGAAACAACCAAAAACAGGAAGAAAAAAAAGAAGACCAAGGGCCAGACCCATGCATGCCACAAACATAGGTAAGGACGTGTCTAGGATGCTCATGCACGACACAACGTGAAACTGATCACAATTGTCCTAACTAAGATAGGCTGTGTAACATAACCATCCATGCTACCCCTCTGCACCTTAGCTAAAATGACAGCAACTATAACATTTACACAGGAATGAGGTTAGATATCATGAATGATAGACATGATAAGCACAAAAGGATCTTGAGAGACGCACTGCTGCAAGAACTCGATCTCGCTGAATCAAATTGTGAATGGGTCCAGTTTCTTTTGCATTGCTGCCAGAATCAAAGGAATCATCCCTCCCCATAATGCTACTGGCAAGCATTGATTTACCAAAGCTGACAGTTTCTCGAATCAAGTGCGATATAACATGAAAACGGGCTCCGTCATCTAACATTCCACACTGCGACCTAACAACAAGCAACGCCCTGGCCACAATGTTAACTGAAAGTTATATTCATGATAATGCTATAGAAAATTTATATTTATCCTATATTTTCCATAAACATGCTTAAGTGCATGTTTCCCAAAATCTAAGGACTTGGTTAGAAGCAATATAGGTGAAAGATCCATACCAGATGAACAGCTGCAATCTGTTTTTGCTTTGCTCGTCATCGGCTGCTAAGAGAAATGGCAGAAGTGGAATGACCAATTGGACACATCGCGATGCTCTTTCTAAAGAAGATCTACAGAGATATAGGATTACAAGTCGAAAGATAATTCTAGGGCATCTCTCTCCTCGTAAAAGCATTGCCTTATCAACATTTTTGTTTGGTTTGCCACCTAATGCGCTGCCTATCCCTCCTGATACAACAACTGCAGCCACCTCCGCAGCAGGAATGTTCAGAGATTCTACCAAACCACGTGCTCTCTGACCAAGCGAAGGAATTGCAGTCGGTGATGATTTCGATAACGACTTGCTTGGCCCTTTACCATTCATCGCACTAATAATAATCCACAAACTGTCATACAGATCCCACCACTCGTCATTGACAATGCCCTCTTCACTTTTGACAGGCTGGTCGCAACTCCCAGTAGTCCTGAAAGTTGAGGTTATAAAAAAAAGCATAATATAATATAAATTATGGTGCATTGATAAAAAAATAATCGCAGTGTACACTGAAGAGGTCCAGGAAAACCCAAAGTCACCCCAAAACAAACAAATAAAATTAAACAAAGAAAGCTGGAAGAGAAGATTTAAAATTGAAAAGAGGTGTCTAGAACAAACCGTTATACGAGCATCCTTATTATTTTGAGTATTAAGACTTAAGGTGCTTCAGGAGGGATATACATACCCAAAGACACCCCCTTGCATGCAATGACATAAATCAAATTTCAGTGATGTAGATTACCCACTACCAATACCGATACCCAAAATTGGATATTATAACAATGGAATAACTATTCAAAGGGTCTTTTCAGTATTGCAGTTATATAAAATAAAACAAAGAGCAGAGTACTAGAATACGGAAAATGAATTATCAAACAATGCAGGGATCAGTGCTAAAATACTTATTGGAGTGCAGAAACTCAGCCATTGTATTCATATCTAGAGAGATATTCATTAGAATAAGCCTATGTAAAGGGTTAATACCATTAGATAAGGAATGACCCCAGTTATTAGCATCGCCAGGGTAGATTAGTGGCAAAAGTATCACAATGTTTAAAACTTTTATAGGCATTGTATAACCACTTAAGCTGCCATTCGTCTTGCTGGATAAATAAAAGCATATAAAAAGCAAAGTCCACAGAGACGGCAATAACGACTGACATAACATAGGGCATCAGTTTCAGCAATAAAAGCCAAAACTCGTGGAGCCAATACCTCGATATTTGACCGTCAGTTTCTCCTTGCAGCACTTCAAACAAGGCAGAACCATAATCTTTTTGGCGTTCTAACTCAAACGAATCAAGAGAGAAATCAGAGCTACTAGCTGGGAACTGCAACAGAGTTAAATATTAAATTGACAAATTGACCTCCAAGACAACAAAAAGTAAACAGAAATTAACAAGTCGTGTTAAATCTTGGAAAACAAGCAAGTAACATCATGTATGCTTAGAGAAGAAGAGTCAATTGTTGTTACAGGTAAGAAAGGGTACTACATCAGGATTATTTTTTCAGAAATTTGTTTAAAAGGAATATACCCATTGACAAAGAACCATATCACTAAAACTCAACAAAAAGTCTACATTTTCACTTTACATAAAAATAAAAATAAAAAGTACTGTAGCATTAGACACAAAGTTTACCATAAGTTATGCTTTTAATATATTTTTAACTCTGAAAGCATGTCATTAATTAATTAAATCATTTAGCATGACTGTAAGTATAAGCAAAACATCCATAAAACAATTAAAAATAAGTAAATAAGTAAAGCACTATTGAAGGATCCTCAAATTATAGTGACTGACTCTGGCCCAGAAAACATCTCGCAGTGATTCGGAATTTCGGTTTTGTAACACAGCAAGTAGATGCAATAAGTAAGCATATGATTTGAAAAGAATGACTATCAAATATTAATTGTCAAGAGAGAAGAAAAACTAGACTATTGTTGAGTTTCGAGTTATCTATCCATAAGAAAAGGAGAAAAATATCCTAAACTAAAAGAACAAGAAGGCATTTGGGTTTCAGCGTCATGTGATCATGGAGAACCCATAAACTCAGATTGTTGATCCAACAAAGTGACTACAAAGCATATATTTTCTTTATGTGCTTGCGTAAGATCATAACTTCTTTGATACATGGTCCACCTAACCAGTCTATCTTTCTCTAGAGAAGTAAACTGCAGGCGTAAGATCATGGAGAACCCATAAACTCAGATCATTGATCCAACAAAGTGACTACAAAGCATATATTTTCTTTATGTGCTTGCGTAAGATCACAACTTCTTGGTTACATGGTCCACCTAACTAGTCCATCTTTCTCCAGAGAAGCAAACTGCAGGCTCCAATCAATGCCCGAGTCAGTTTCCCAGGAACTGCCATTCTAAGGAAACACCCCATCGCCTTCTTGAGGAACTATATTATAGTACTATACGTCTATACCCATGGTTCTCTTCTACATCTTCATCTAAGCTTGCATGCAATGCTGGAGGATAAATTACTAATACGTTATTATTTCATTTTTGTATGCCTATGAACCTACCTCACATCATAGTTTACTACTTTCTTTACTATTTTGTTTCTGGAGAACAATGAAGATTCTATACGAACGAAAGAGCTATTAACAAGAGGTGAATAAGGAACCCATACTAGGCGGACAGAAAGAATCTACCAAAAAGACAAAGATGACAAACGTAATTAGGATTTTATGAATTCCAGCTAAATAAATACCGGAAGGTTTTGGTCCATTTCAGACATGAGCATCTCATCGATCAGTCTCAGAAGGTATAATGTGTTGTCCCGGCAAGGTTGTGACACAATAATATTCTCTTCAAAAGACAATTCCACCAATCTCCTGATCAGATCCTTATATATGTCACGAAGCAAGTACTGAAATGAAACTCCACCCTGCCAAATAATAAAATGTTAGTCATTAAGGTTTGTATGTAGAAACACGAGTCAAAGAAACAGTGCAGATTTCTACGTACATGTTCGCACTGCTTTAGTAGGAAAGTGACCGTCTCTTCTAATTGGTGCCACCCACCTTTCACAGAATGAACATAGTAACAAAGAACAACACAAAATAGACTCCTCACTAAATCTTGTTCTGCTTTCTCATTGTCATTTTGATCTTCTCCAGTGATTTTGTAGTCTTTGAACACACCAAGCTTCACACAAGCTGTTAACCAGCCATTCCACCCGAATTCCTATTCATGGTACATAGTAATCAGCAAATACTTAACTAAATTCAAGAAAATTATTTGAAAAAAAAACAATTCAGCTCTAATACCATAAAAGCTTCGATGTTAGAAGGATCTGAATCAAGAAGATCAAGTAAATCTCTGATAATTTTCATTCTTGAAACAGCATCCTCACAGCCAGACAGGAATCTAAATATAAGAACCAAAATCTGAGGAAGAAGAAAATGTGAGATATGTCCTTTGCTTCTCTGCTTCTCAGCTTGGCTGTGCTTCTGTAACACCTGTGGAATGAAATTAACTGACGTAAATTGCAAAGCCCTAAACAGAAAATCAAACATCAATACAACTGACAGTTGAATTTCAACGACGACATGATAAAATAATCAGATCTTTATATTTTTTGTTTAACATTGTTAAAAATATACCTGTTTAGGGCTAGCACCCCCAAGAAGGACATCAAACAAAGTGGCACACAAGTTGTCTGTTTGTGGAAATCTAAATAATCTTTCAGACATGGCTGAAAAAATTGGTTGCCTAGATAATTTTTTATGGCCATCAAAAAAAGATCGGGACCTTCCGACTGCAAGATTGAAAAATCTTGCTCCCTTCTTCTCAGATGGAAGATCAACTAAAAGCCTTCCAAGGAGCTGCAAGCTAAGCAATCTAATAGGTTCATATTCCCTACAGGAAACAAAAAAGAGAAAAGATAAGCCACTCAACATCTACTTTTTTTTTTCCAAGGAAAAATAAGATGTTATTAGAACACAAAAATTACAGAGGGTGACTAAGTCAAACTGCAAAACCCAAGATCTAAAGATACGGAAAAAGTTGTTTCAGGATAGGAGTCGTTTGGTCAAATGATTTATTGAGGTTTGATTTGTTATGCAAAAAGCCTAATGCCTTCCTTCCGTTTGGGTAAAAGGGTGGGGAGTGTGAGCTGTAATTCAGGTGGTATTGAGGTAGCGAAAAAAAAAAAAAAAAAAAACAAACAAACAAATTTGATCCAATGGTGGTGCGGAGCTAGAGAAGCTTTGGGAGAGAGTTGAGTTCTGGGGCATTTGTTTGGGCCTCCAACTGTGGGGAGTTTAAACATAACCCTCTTTCATCTATTATTCTAGATTACAAGCTGTCAGTCTAGGACCATTTGTGTATTTTAGCTACAATGGAACATCTTGCTCTGTTGCTCAAACTGTCTCTCTATTACATGTGGAGTCTTTGCGTCCTTGTAATATGCTTCTGTTTAGTCGATATAAAGCTGTTTCTTTTCAATAAAAAGATAAAATTAATAAAAATTTCCATAGAATTGAATGTATACCTTTGAAGAAGATTGGCAAATATGTGACAGCCACCAATCAGATTGACCTGTTCAAGGAAATCTGCGAGCAGTGGCTTTTGAGAGAGTGCTCGAATAACCATATGTAAAACATCTTCGATGCAGGTCATATCCTGACTTGTCTCAAAGAAAGCTATCAAAGCTCTTATATCTGCTCCGCCTATTTTCTGCCTGCTTGATACCCGAGACTTTTAGTTTTGGATAAGTAAGCTGATATCAATAATATGGTCCAGGACATTATATATGCTCATAGAAAAAGACAAAAGATAAGTAGTTTATATATTTGGGAACATAAAAAGTCCGAGCCAGAATATCATACCTAAGGCTCATTTCACCAAGGCTCAACAAAAGGAGACGAATTTTATGTATTTCGTCATTACTGGGTCTCTCTCCAAGAACTTGTTTTGTCATCGGATGAATGAGAGGCATGTTTCCAATAGCATATCGAGATTTTGGATTATCCCAATAGAATTGGCGTATTATATCTATAACACGAGGTAGCCCACAAAGACTTTTAAGCATCCTTGGATCATCATCAAACTGCCAGATGACAAACATGTATAACTCTCGCTGCACCTTATAATCCGTATACAGCCAGATGAGAGGATTAAGAAATATGCTAAATATAGCATCTTTGGTAAGCAGCTCTGCCAAGCCTACACATAAAATAAAAAGCATTGATATATCTGCAGGAATATATAATTCAGCAATTACTGCCTAGTATGTACAAGATAAACGAAGCCACCATCATAGAGAACAAAGGAACAATATGTATTATATACCACAGTTTGCAACGACATGAAAGAGATGTTTTAGAGCTGAAAGTGTTTCCAAATTAAGTTGCTGAGGAGGAACTGACTGCAACAAGAATCCCAGTATAGAGAACCCAGAGAGAAGATGCATCTGTTGTTGATTAGCTACATTCTCATCAAGCACAGAAGCGATCAACTCAATCACTTCAGCAGTCACCCGATCTCTTGTTATAGGTATAGGCAATGTATCTTTAAATTGCCCATCTTCTTCATTTTCATATTTTTCAGACTGGGCAATAAGAGGGAAGAACACTGATACCCCTCCCACACAGTAAATTATCTGTTGCAATAAGCGTCTGGAGCATTGCTGTGTGCCAGCCATCATGGTTGCTTCAAATGAGTTCCTATCCGATGCATGATCCAGAATTGGTGAAACATTAAATAGTGTCCTGCCATTACTTGCCTGAAAGAAGAAACCACCTTGCCTGATAAGTAAATGACTTCTTCGTAGATCACATAGGGAAAGGAAAAACAAAATCAGGAGACATATAACCTGGGCATTAAGTCCAAAAATAATTTTTGATGCAAGACCATCTTTGACATCAAGAACCCCGCCGAGCTTAGTTTCATTAGATGTTGAAGCTTCATTATCAAGGAACGAATACATGTAGCTTGGTCCCAGAGAGCAGATGCCCTGAACTTGCTCAGAAGAAATGGCATCACTGAACAGATAAACAGGACCAACCTGACCAATTAAAGGATATGAATCCCCTATAGATTCAGGAGATAAATCATCATCAGACAGGGGTATGTCAAATTTGGCGCCAACTCGACAACTTGTTAGTAAATCATTAACTTTTGCATATCTGAAAGAAAAAAAGGATAGAAGTTAAGGAGTAATGGGTGTTAGGAGGGGAAAATCAAAATATAGGGAGAATGGAGGACCCACCAACCTGCATCTTTCAGAAGAAACAAGTTCACCATCAAGATAACATCTCAATAAGCTACCCCCAGAAAAAGCTCTTCCTATGCTATGAGTTATGCATAAAAAATGCCATTTCTTTGTGACAATTTTTAGCTCCAGCCGGACAGCGTGCCGCTTCAGATTGATGGACTGGCAAATGCAGAAATAAAATCATCAGTGACAATCAGCTCAAAACATAAACACGAAGCAAATGAAACAACTGAAAAAGAAAAAGTCAAAATCTACTCAAAATTTGCAACCATGAATAAATAATATCATATGAATCAAAGAAAAGATATCTCCTATGTCATATTTACCTCATACAGAAGCTTGTCCTTTGCTAGTGCTGCCATGCACCCTCTTCCATTTTCTGTAAGGAAACTGAAAAGACCCATGGTCCCACATCTGGGGAAATTCTCTAGCCTTAACCAACATGAAAAAGAAAATCCCTTGTTGAGAGGCCACTGAACAGGTGTATTTATCACGATCCCCTGCCAAATAAATAAAATAAAGAGGGGGAGAGAGAGAGAGAGAGAGAGATCAGATATTACAAAAAAAAAAAAAAGAGGAACAATTGAAAAGGCAAAACAGTATATAGAACAGAGGCCTAAGCTTTTTCTAAAAAGCGGATACTTTAAAATAATAATGATGAACCAAACGACAATAAGAATAATACATTCTATTTAATTTAAATAAACTCTCAAACCCAATGAATTGGGAAACATTGAAAAACCTGTTTCGAGTTACTAATTACAGGTTGAAACAAGCCCTTTTAATACTAGCTAAGCTATGATATAGTACTTCTACCCAGGCCCACAAATTGCCTATCCCATAGTTACCATAATCCTTGCAGTCATCCTACAATCTTCTTATTATTCTTTTCCCAGTTTCAGGCCTACTACAAACACTTTGGACAGTTATACTAAATATTCATAAAGGCATGAACATTTGAATCGAAAGTAACTGTTACTAAAATTTCTCCATAGAATGCCAACTTACAGAATCATTCCCATTGAGGTCAAAAAAGGCAGTCGGTCCCTTTTCCTTTAGCATTGACAAAACACTGGACAATAACAGTGAGCAATACTGGTGCTGATTTCCAATTTTCTCACTTCTGAGGAGGGCAAAGATTTTGCGAATGTCCTTCCCAGATATGCTATGCCCACCAACAACTTGAATTAATTGGGCAATTTTCAATATGACACTATCATTACCTTCTTTTGAAAACCAATCAAGTAGAAAATTGAGCATTCCTGCTCTGACACAAGAAGCTCGATTGGAAATGGAGTCCCTCATTAATTGCTGAAATACATCAAGCCCGCTATGCTGCAACGAGTCACTGCTCTGTCCAATCATAAAATAGCAAGTAATGATACAGTAGGACATAATTGTACAAATGACAACTCCAAAAAATGAAATGGTATCAAAGATAAGTAATTAAACTGAGGAAGTTTGTGGTGTAATAACAGATTTAATAGAAATGAATCCCCAACCTTCTGCAGGACGCTAAGATAAAGTATGATCACGTCTTCATTCTGATCAGAGACAAAAAAAAAAAAAGTAAACACAAAAGGCCAAGTGAGATGCAGGTCTTTGGCATTCAATTGCTTAGGCATGACTGGTATTAGTCTTAAAAATGAAAATAAGCAAATGACATTATTGGAAAAGGAAAAAGGAGAAAGCTTGCAACACAGACACCTTTATTTTAGGGCTTGCTTTCATATCAAACTTTCCATCAACAAGCATATCAAGCAGCATGTTCATAAGCCCTTCACTTGAGCGAGACTGGCAAAACTCCAACAACAGACTTTGCAATGTTTGGTATCCCTTACCCGCAAGACCTCTAAATGTGGCCTGCAAAATGTATGAATAAGTTGATTCACAAGGGAACTAGATTTATGAACCTGAACAGGTAATTGTAGATACCCACACAAGTAAATATTTCGACAACAACTCCTTAATCATTATATAACTATAAAGAAATATATTTAGAAACAAAACAAAAATATAACACGAAATGGGCATAATTCACACCAGGAACCTGCAAACAAACAGCTATAAGCCAACTAAAATGTGGGACAACCAAGTCCTAAACAGCAGCCTAGTCCAGATAAATCAGACTACAAGTGCGCGTCCTCAAGGAACCCAAAAGAGTGGTTAGGAGTTTCAGTTCCACACAGATACCAACAGGGTTATGTATTATTGACTCTATAGGAAACATAAATTTACGCATAGAATCCATAAAACAAAAAAAACAAAATCATAAGAAGCTCTAGAAACCCAACAACTAACAGATAAACATAACAATTAAAAGAACAGCAGCCAGAAAATGGCAAGAAAGGACAGATCTCTGAATTCTGAGGAAGGAAATGCCCATAAGGTAACCCCAGTCGAGAACTCTGTCCCAGAGATTCTCAAACTCCTATACACTCAGATCTTCAAAATTTCTTTCGAATCAACTTTTTACTTAGATTTTTCTTTTCTTTCCCACCACTCCCACTGAGAAGCAAACCAAAGCATAATGCAGAGATATCTGCTCTCTTAAATCTTATCTCTTTAGTTCACTAAAAGCTGCTTCTCCTCAAAAAACGATAAAAAATGGACAGTATGTGTTTTGAAGGTTGACATGAATATCTTGTTCTGATACCACTAGAAACCAATTTTTAATACGCTAGTGTGACATCTACCCAAAGCCTACACCAAGTCGCAGGAGAGGTGCAGAATATTATTTATTACAAGAGAGCTTGACAACCCAATGTTATATATACTCCAAACACGCCTCCTAAAGTGTGGTGTGACTTGAGCCAACCCCTTATGTAGGGTACTGTGAAGCAAGTGTGGCCTCTGTAACGGTTGGACGATAATTAAAAGTGATAACTTTTTAGTTATAACCTCAATATTCACACGCATCTAACTGATCTCCTCGCTTTTTTCAACTCCAGGATCCAAATGTTAAAAAATATCGAACTCCTTTCCAAAGGGATCTTCAATCAGCGGCCAGTCCCTAACTTTGTATCCTACACACCTAGAAAGGGAGCTGAAAAGACTAATTGACTGTGTTATCCACTGTAACACTCTGAACATAAACATACACCTTTTCAAGATCAATAATCAAACTCAAACTCACTTCTTTATTTTGCACTCAATACCTACAACAGGTTGACAACCTCCGTTGTAAATAAAACCTGTTGTGTATTGAGTACGTGTTCAGTAGAGAGAGAGAGAGAGAGAAAGAAAGAAGTTGATGGGATGAAGCCATTTTCTCATTCATTCTTAGGAACTTTAGATCATTTATCTCTCTTCTCAATTATAAAAAAACGATGCAAATGGTGAATCGATAAGCTAAGGTCAACATATTTTCTGCAATTAATATGTTAACATATACGAAGCAATCAAAAATTCAACAATGGCTAACTAACAGAAACACATTTAGATGAGAAAAAAAAATTAAAAAAATTTAAAAACAATAATTGAAAAGGAAAGTAAGAGAAAACGTTATAAAACAGGAGACATGATCTAAGTCAAAAAATAAATTACCTTTGATGTGTCATTACTTGCAAGCAAACAGGTAAGAGTTTGAAGGACGCTAAGAACCAAAGTTTCTCCATTAGGATCATCAAGGTTACCATTTAGTAAAGAGACAACGTGCAAAAAGCACTCTCCTTCACGAAACAAATTCTGATAGGACTGAACAAATAAAAAAGAAAAAACGAGTTTACATTGAAATTCAAACTATTAAACAAAATTCCTTTAAATGAGGATTGACTTAAGTCATGAGTTTATACCACACGATCAATCTGGAGCATATCTCGCATTCCAGCTAGTAAATTGATAGATAGCTCAACAAAGTTTTTTTCCCGGTCCTTTATTTGGGTGAATGTTTCCACATATTTGGAACATAACTGCAACTTTGCTCGTTGATCTTCTTCAGATGACGGTACAATCTAAAATGTCATAAAGAAAATAAATATAACAATTACAAACTCTATGGATCAGTGAAACAATTACACAAATGAGCATATCATATGACAAATACCTTCATAAGATCAAGTATATGCTTTAGCACTTTGTGTCTCAGACCTTCTTCCCAGAATAAATCAAACAACCGACCCATACATTCAGAGCTATGCAAAACCAAACTTCCAGCATCTTCTACTGTTGAGAAAAATTCCATATAAAGCTCCATGGTTGTTTCCATGCATTTGATCCATCTCTGTGTTGTCTCATGAGAATTAGTTCTCCTATGACATGGAACCACATTACCACAGTCACTCTCAACAGGTGGGATTATATTGCTAGACCTTCTTGACTCTTGGGACTGAATGCAAGCAACCTTAAGCACACGAGGAAATGAATTAACTGCTTTAAAAGAAGCGATAGTTTTCTCAGCTGAAAGTTTTAATATGCGCAGCAAACATTTGGCAAGTGCACTAGAAACTTCAGGATTGCAAGCAGACTGTTCAAGGGCATCTACCAGAGCAGATAATTCATCCTGCCACAACATCAAATGAACAAGGAATAAGCAAATGTACAAAACTTATCACGCACATGGTAACTGGAAGAACTATGATAATTGAAAGGAACAAATCAGGAACATTGAACAATTTGTTTATTTGATGCATGTAGAGAGACCTCTATTCAAAATATAACTTGAGGCTAGATCTCTTTTCAGGATGCTTGGGGGGAAAGAGGAATATGAATGATCCTCAAGGACGGAAGGAAAATGCTACCTTGAGAATTGAGAAGGATACTTGTGGACACAGAAGGTCAAGTTTGCTAGGGCACAAAAAGGGGATAGACTGTTTCTTTTTGAAAAGGACTGAACTGCAACTTGGCACTGTATCATGATCCTCTTTGCAGGTTTGGTCTTCAGTTCAGATTCTAGTGATAACTACTATATCTGATGACTCATGTTTTGTGTGTGTGTATGCAATGCCTCCTTTAGTTATGTTATCAAGTGGGCCCCGACTATAAGGAAGTCCAATGTGTGGTATCAATGATAAAACAGATATAAGTTTAGAGAAAACAAGTTGTTATCAAACTTAACGACAAACAAAATAAAACAAGAATACATTCCTTAATACCAGTGTTAACCTAGATACCAATATCTTTTGCATCCATACTAAATGATATGACAACAGATTAGTATGGCCATCAAAGAAACAAATCATCATGTGCATGCACATCAAATTTACATCTTCATAGCTAAAGAAAGCATACAAGTCCAGTGACAACTAATTGTCACAAAAGGGAAAGGGTTATTAAAAGCTAATGCCCACCAAAGTTCAAGGTTAAGGCTGGTTGCCAAGCATGAAAGGATGAACACTGCAGCTTTCCTAAACAAAGGACACCAAGATAATGATTTTCAACTCACTGTTGTGCATATGCAAAATGCAGGATTTGCTGTATGACATGAGAAACACACTGCTTTTGGCAAAGGGAAGACGTGCAAATTTCTTTTGGGATGCTTTGGTTTAGTGTGATTCGGGGGGTCTAGATAAAAGAAATTGGAACCTTTGAAGGCTATCAGAAGCTAAATTAGAAGACCTTTGAGAGCGTGTTAGTCCTGGTAAGCTTTACACGCCTCTCTTTGGTAAATTTCAATTTGTAAGACTATACTTTCTTATGCCAGATTGAAGAATGCCTTTAGGTTAGGGTGTCTCTTGTGATTAGGGTGGATAGCTTGCAGCCTAGTTGCAGGAGATGCAACTTTTCTTTTGTCTGCTGTGGATCCACAAATTCTACCATTCCGGTGTAAGCAGCTTACATCATTATGTAAAATACAGAACTTACCAAGTTGTTTGTACTCCCATTAGAAGTTGCAACAAACTCCAGAAATGAAATCACATCCATTTGGAGAACTTCAATCCCAGACACTCTTGCTTGACTGATGATGTCACTAGAAGGAAACAGTATTTCATTTCTCCCCAGGGACTCGATATGTGAACAAGACTCTCTGTACAGACCCTCAGGAGCTGGTCCAAAATAGAAAAAATTCTCAGAAAATATTAGCTCCCAGATTCGCTCTCCTCGAAATACTTGGAGTGAAACAGGGAATGTATCAAGAATTATCCTGAACGCATTTAATACACGGTGCTGCAGGGCAGTGACAAAGACCCTGCAGAAGGGAACACCAAGCAAAAAGTCATAAAAAAGAGACATAAGTTATACAAGTATATAAAACAGAAGTAACAGCATGCTAATATATAATAAAGAATATCTAACAAAAGAAAGTTAAATTGGTATAAATGCACATATAATTACATATTATCAACCTTAAGTGGCTTGTCAAATCATTTTGATTTGAACAGGCCTTAATGCAGGGGAACACTGTTTGAAGAACCTTCATTATCCATCTGATTGAAGATTCACAATATGATGCAGAAACTGGCACAGTAATTCGACCAGTGGATAGTTCAACTTCATGAGATTTTACATCTTCTGAAGAGGGAAGGAAAGAACAAAGTACTCCGCTCAGCTTAAGAACATAATCACTCCAAACTTGAGAGTAAGAACCATTGGCAGGAAGAGCAACAGAAACCTCTGCACTGGGGCTTTCCAAAGTACTGCCAGTTCCAAAGTCAACTGTCGGCGTTTGAAAACCTTGCTGACCAGACAATGCCTTCGTGTGTTGTATATACTCATGAAACATGAAAGCAGGGGAGCAAAAGCTATTTGCAAATTTCTGAACTCTTCCATTTTCACAAAGAAAACTCAAGTTGATCATATTCCCAAAGCTGAATACTTGTCAAGGAACCAATAGCGGGTAGCAGATATCAGATATTATATGTATGCAACAAAATTGTAACATCAACTACTCTCTGATAAAAAGCAAGAAAGAGAATAGTAAAAAGCTTAAGCTAAAATACACCTTTTTCTGTCAATTCTTTATTAGTTAGGTAAGTGCTTTCTTTACACGAAAGGCTTAAAATGTGAAACATATAGAGCAATCAGAACTCAAAATGTACTATATATGCATCCACCCACCAAGCGTGCATAGCAGTCAGAAATTCAGTGGGTACAAACACATGAAATAAACAGTTAAGGAACAGAAAAAAGATATGAGAACTTTTGTTCACAAAATATTAATTCCAGAATTCAGATTTCTCATTAACAAACCAAAAGAATAGGTAGTAAAGCTGAAAAGGATACACAGCCTCTTTGAGGACTTCCAAGGAGAGAACATGCAGCTGGAAGACTTTTATCAAGGGATTCTCAGATCTGCATTAAATTATTAGGCACATGTCATGGCAGGAGAATGAGTGTGATCATAACAGCAATCAGGCCTCATTCAAGCAGGTAAAAAATCACCAAAAGTTAAATAAGATACAAGGTTCTTAAATTGAATAAGATCAGATGGTATAGCTAAATAGCAAGAGTTTCAATGAACTAAGTTATACATGATTATTGATTACTACAAACTGCATAATCTCAACGTTGGAGAATATAAAAGTATTATGAAAAACTCTATTTGGTCTAAAATTAAATTCCCCCACAAACAAACTATAATCAATGAACCAAATCAAAATGTTTCTCGCTATAAATGGCATTCTCTCACAGATGATATAGCACAAGAGAAATGAGCAATGGAATGCACGACAGAACCATATTTTGGGTATGAGGGAATGCCAGATAGTACAGGTACATCCGGAGTAAATTTTACCTCTTGTCGGCAGCAGAAACAGAACTTTTTAATATCAACCCATTATTTGACGGTATTCCAAGACCATCCAATAGAACCTCAAGTCCTCCAATGCTTTTAAAATGACTCTGACCTCGAGGGTTCTGAGATAATGTTGAATGAAGAATTCTCAAAGACAAATACAGAAGTGATGTATCTGTCCACTGTTCTTTCATGCTTAACCTTCGGATCACACGCAGCAGCTCTGCGACAACATTACTGTCCATCAGTGAAAGTGTGTAGTTGCAAATGGTTTACAGAGAAACTACTACATAAGCAACATCAAGTACAGATGCCATAAAATTTGTGATCTTTAGGGAACTCAAATAATATCTCTAAGTAAATTAAAAAGGGATAGGTGGACAAGAGCAATACTTAAGGAGAACTGGAACTGGGATGTAGCAAGCCCCCATGCATTATGTGTACTGAGACATAAAAAAGCAGTACACAGATACCGCACGCTAGAGACATGGCCTTTTTTTTTTTTTTTTTTGGGAAAAACAAAAGAGATTTTTTACCAAAAGAAAGACAAGAAACTGGACAAAAATTAAATGAAATGCAAGTAGTAACACAATTTCTGTCTAGTCTTTTTTCTTATTAATAATGATCTTTTGAATTTCACAATAATGGCAAGCAAAAAAGAACAAATAATTCAAACATAAATAACTGCCATAGATGAAACACAATATAACAGGGAGACATAGTAAAGAAACAAAAACACACACTTGACCATTAAAAAAATGGAGCAGTATGGAATATCCTTAAAATGTGGAGATCAAGACCCTTATTATTTTTTCTCCTTTTTTCTTTTTTGAAAGAAACAGCTTTTTATTAAAACAAAAATCTATACACAAGAATCAAGACCCTTATATTTCTCTCTTACTTTTTTTTGGAGATGAAACGAACTTTATTAACAAACAGAAATACAAGCTGTGGACATGAATTCCACACAGGAAAGAGGACATTCCAAAAAAAAAAAAAAAAAAATTGGTAATTATGGAAGATTCATATGCAATGAAACTTGAAAACCATGTTGGAAAGAAACTCTGACCAATGAGAGTCAGCATAACCATTAGCCATATCTATAGCAATCATTAAATATTAAACAAGGACATCAGACGCACAGATTATAACATGGTTGAACACAGGGCAAGGATGTAGACATGCAGTTTATGACTGAATTTAGTATCCTCATAAACATAAAAGCAGATATAATATGTTGAAGAGAAAGTGAAATTTAAACTCCAGACCAAAACAAATCTTATAAACCAAATATAAAGTCCTTTTAACCATAATTTTAAGATTGCATATATTCTAGAAAGTTTTACGAAGTTGAGATGCGAAATTTCTGATAAGACATATCTAAAAATTGCCTACCTTACCTACTAACCAATTAAGTCCACCAGATTCCATCACAGACACAACGGCCCGCTGACGCCAATGTAACAGTATTTCACTAGAAGGATCCTTGGAAGTACTAGAAGAGTCTACCAGAGATGCTCCAACCCCCGAGAATAAGCCTATAGTATTACTATACAACTGACATTTCTCATTAACATTTGAATTCAGATCAATAAAAGTACT
The DNA here is from genome assembly GCA_963682095.1 of Potentilla sterilis. Classification (NCBI taxonomy): domain Eukaryota; kingdom Viridiplantae; phylum Streptophyta; class Magnoliopsida; order Rosales; family Rosaceae; genus Potentilla; species Potentilla sterilis. Next base: position 3,172,985 of record OY821765.1, read on the forward strand.
TATTATTGACACCACATATACGAGTATTTGCTGCAGGAGTCCCGTCTTCTCCACGGTAAAATTAGATAATTTCTCGTCAGCTGAAAGTGCCCCACTTATTGTTTTAAGTTGGACAACAACCCCTAAAATAAACAAAAATCACAAAGTAAGACCAGTATTTATGTACCTCAGGAATCAACAATCACAATACAAGTTCAATTACAAGAAAATCATAAATTTGGGTGGATCAGGTACAGTAAATTCAGCGTTCGTGGCATGTTGGAAAAGAGAACTCCATCTAAAAACCCGTCTCACAGTGCATCAGAATTTATCAATATAGAGTAGTTTTCTTCTTAAGATGCTTAACAAGGTCGTTAGGGATAAAACCTGTATAGACTGGATATGCTAGGTGGCTCAAGTCCAAGAATCTAAATTCTGTCCGAATTTCTTATATTTTATAAACAACGGTCTATTTAGGATGACATCACTACATGAATTATGTATGTGTTTACAAGAAACAAAATAGAAGTTTGTTTCAAGGATTACTATAAAGTCACTGGTTTAGTAATAAGTATGCATGTGATTCATTCTAATTCTAGTTGTAATGAGATCAGCTATTGAATTGATACCTAGCCATATTACTTGTATATGTAACCATGCATACCTAACTACTACTCAAATCTAATACCTGCACATACAATATGATACCTAATCTTGTAAAGGTGAAGTCTAGACACCTGAGACTTTATCCATGATTCACCGCCCAACATCAACAAAAGCCAGCAGAAGGGGAATATTCAATTAAGAATTATATGTCTTCACTGAAACCTAGAGCTTAGTTCAATTAATGCCTCTATCCCAGATAACAATGGTCGGCTGATTCTATCTCCTTTAATCGAATAATCAAACTTTATCACAGTATCGTATTAGACTATGTTTTTCTTTCTTTTTTCTAAAAATGTGCTATAGTGTTAGATAACAGACGGACTGAAATACTCCTGAAACCAAACATTTTTTCTGTATTCTCTGAATAGTTCCAGTGAGAATCAGATTCCAAGGGGAAATAAAAATTTCAGCACGAATGGGTACATTTCAGACAAGATCAGTAGCAAATACAAACAATACCTTTCATTAATGCCGTAAGCTTGGGAATGCCACCATAGTATCCCAAAACTCGGCAATTTTGCAGCGAACGAGTAACAATCAGAAGAGCATCAAGGAGTGGAATCCCTTCAGAAATGATATTTAAGATTGTGGAATGGCCACAGAAGTCTGCTGATCGGACTGTACTGCTATTTACTGGATACCATAGCAAAGAAGAGTGAATGACAAAGCAAGAAAACACATTTCGAAGGAAGAAATTGATCAATGTGGAACAAAAAAAAAACCATATCAAGTCAACATAATATGAGAACAACATTTCAGAGAAAAATTCACCAAATGCTCTCCAAACAAGCAGACACAATTAGACACAATTACACAATGTTATTATTATTATTACATTATTGTTATTATTAAAGAATGTTGCTACAGTAGTCATTCGACTAAGATAATGCGCCTTTCTTTTCTTCTTTCAAAACCTAGCCATTACTAAACTCAGACTCCAATTGGCCTGCGTTGACCTCCTACTCTCTGACACTCTCTAGGTTGTCCGAAGGGACTAGTGGCAACTGGCGTTTTTTTTTCTCTGCCCTTCCACCGGGAAGTGATGCAAACATTACTACATCCTGACTATTCCAGCTAGACCCAACCCTCCGAACAGCTTCAAGCCTTCAAATTTTTTTATTATTTTTTCATTTGAAAAAGAAACAGCTTTTATTGAAAACTGAAGAAAAGTATAATACAGAGCTGGACAAGGAATCCACAGAAGATAAAACTAGGCAAACAGCCTGGAAAGAGCCATAGTCTGCTTTCCAATCAAACGTAATAGGAGATAAGGTAAAATTTCTAAACTCCCAGAAACAGAAGCCCAAAGAGCTACCCAGAACCTAACTCTTTCCCAAAGTAATAAAACCTCTTCACTGCTGCCCTTATTCCCTTGCCAAAAGCAGAAGGTTTGTGGCTAAGCAAATCAATCCACCATCCTAGATGACATGCACTATAGTGGAAAGCATGAAGTTGATCGCCGAGGTGACCTCAAGCAGAGCAAAAAAATGTTCGTGTCATTTAAATAGAAAGACAAAAAATTATAAAAAAATAAAAAATTAAAATATATATATTCTAACTAATAAAAATTGAAAATAAAAATATAAGGGACATTCCCCCAAGGTTTGGCAAGTCAAAACACAAGAAGTCCATTCTCAATTGGACCTTATTAGGTGGATATTACACAGAAACCAGAAAATAACACAATATAAACAATGAAATTCTAATTTGCAAAAAGATTCAATGCAGCACCAAATGTACCCATTTACTGAACAGTAAACATGAAATTCAACTTACATTCAACAACCATAGCAGTTAATTGTGTAATCTCTTCAGACAATACTAAGATCACTTCTGCTGGATGTCCAGAAAAGCAGCCGATAACTACATCATTAGACTCTGCATGTTGGATGGTAGTTGAAGCAGCCACTGAATTTTGGTCAGAATTTACTGGTTCCCAGTTCTTGTATACAACTAAGAATTGCTTGAGAAAAACATGAAGCAACCTCCTCTTTTCCACCTGCATATTTAGTGAACACAATAACAAATCACAATAAAAGAATCAGATATCACAAGGAACAAGAAAAGCTAGTATCCTCATTCATTATACTCAAAATTAACTTTTTTTTCAAAACATGGAAGAAATCAAGCCGAATTGATCCGATCTTGACAGTCTGCAAGGCCCCAAATTGTGCAAAGGGATGTTATGTCAAGCATTTTACCAAAGTCATATCTTCTACCAGAAACTCAACATAAACTACAGAATCATTTCTTAGTTTTCCTGGTTGCTTAGAGAAACAAAACATGAAACAAAACATGAAACAAAGCTACAGAAATCATTCCTTTGACAGTTTGACTCATGAAAGACTAGTTGTTGCATTTGAGTTGTATATCTTATATAAAATTTAAAAAAAAAAAAAAAAGACTTATCTATTCAAGATCATAAGAGGATAGCAGGCTTGGGCATCAGATAGATCAGTTTATATGATACGACTAGCAATAGATTAGACTAGTTGAGCTCATTATCAAAAGATGTGGTTAAGTGAAAAGTTTCTACGTCTTATTTCCTTTGACCTGTTATGTGTTACATGCTTGGTCATCAGCACATGATTAAAAGAGATGCCAGTAATTAAATTCTACCAACTACCTTCATGGAGGTGCTATTACTCTTTTCTTCTACACATGTAATCTATATGGCTCAACAAGAAGATGGATGAGCCACTGTGAAGAATCCTAAAATTGCTTATGGCAGGACAGTGAACCTGAACATAATATCTAGAAAGAAAAAAAAAATCTAGAAAGTGCAAATTAGTGATTTTTAAAAGAGAAAATAATTTCAATTAGCCACTTCTGGTTAGAGGACCTTGAAGAATTTCAGAAAAAAGAATCTGATACTGTACCTTATCAACAGCTTTTTGATATCTACCCCAAAGAATATTTAGAACCGCCTCATCTCCAACATCACTGAAAAAATAACAACCAGACCGTCAACAGACCCATTGCTGATATAGTTTATAATTCTGCACACTGTTGCCCATAAGATAGGGTAACAAAAGGAACGTGTAATAGAAGGAAACCTAAATTAAGGGAAACAAGAGGCTTTCAAAAAAAAATAACAAACAAGTTAGAGCATCTTACTTCCAACTAATACAAGATTACAAGGTCTCACGCACAAGTACATGAAAATTTAGCAAGAAGCGTGTTTAATTTGCAATACTGTACAACAATTGCCTACAGCGAAACAACTTCTGTTAAATTTATGTAACCAGCAATAAAAGAGTTTCAAACTCATGTTTCTAATAACATGTCGAGTTCACATCAAATTTGGTGATACGACAGGGAGTGAGACCTGACAGCAACAAATTTAAAAGGCATCCAAATTGTAATGAAAAGGAAGTCTCTCGACTAGTACCAAAGAAAAGTTTAAGCAAGAAACATGAACCAAAAAAATGGACATTTTTAAGCCTGACAAGAAAATAGTGTAGAAATTAATTGCCAATTTTAATAGAAGCACCTCTCTCTTCCAAATGGTACCATAATTGGAAGCAAATAAGCCCTCCAACAGATATTTCAGCCTCTGTAGGTTCAAGTACATTCCCCTCCAATGTAACCAAAAAAGACAAGCAACGTGAAAAAAGCATTGCAATCTCAAAGAAAATCACCAGAAACACTCAAATGATGCGAAGTTGTCCCCCAAGGAAATCAAAGCCTAGACTACAGCTGCCCTTCAGCTGACAACCATAAAGCTGCCAGATACTTCAGTCTGATCCAAAGCTCATCCAAACCTACACCTCTACAATCTGGTTTTCCCAATTCAACCAGACACAAAAATATTGATCGTGTGCTTGGCCTGATGTGTGGTGGCACACAAGGGGCGTGTTGGATGATCCTATGGCAAGGGAACTTCAGTAGCCTTCTTACCTTCGCCTTAACAAGACTTCTTGGGGGTCTTGCTGGGATCTCCCATCTCAATCCAGCTGCTAAACACCCTCTCCCACGAACAAGAAGCTACTCAGCACTGCACCAAGACATTATCTAGACTACTATCTCTCCCTGCAATTTACACAAGACTAACCAATAGGGAGGGAAACAAGAAACTGTCTTCTTGGCGGGGTGGAGAAGGAAGACTTGTGGGGCTTCGACTTCTAAGGATTTTAGGGATTATAATCTTTCTTCCATTATTCTTAATTTGCAGTGGAATATCAAAGTAGCAACCGTTCCATGTGCACCACCCAGCTAATATCTTGATCTTGGGCGGAAATTTAGCCTTCCATATAATATTGACAGGCCCAAAAAGGAACCAGAATAGTTCTCGTTCAAAAATTAATTATTGAGAAGTGAAAATTCAAGAGGATTCCAACTTCCATATCCTCCATCCACTACATAGAGATCCAATTTGACTATTTCTAACAACATCAGCCAATAAAATAGCTTCCTTACCTCTTTAAGGTCCCAACCATTACCCTGATATCCACTTGTTATAATGGCACACCACAGAGATGGAAACCTCCAAACCCACTTGATATCAAGGCACACAAGCTCAATATGTAAGTGTGATCAGCACAGTTCTTCTAAAGGTTTAATTTCACACAGCTTTAGCATTCATGCGGATTCTTTGAACAGATACAATGATATATAACTAAGACCTATCTCATCCCCACCGCAAGCCTTTATTGACTGACTCAAGGCCTTTGTGAGTGAGAAAATGAATCCTCCTATATCTTAAATTTTTTGAAAACTATAGCTACGCACCGCAGTTCTTTAGTAAAACATTTTTTAAAGTCGTTTGCATGATCTAATTTTAACCTTCCACATATACACATAACATATGACAATTTGTAGATAACTAATGCGCCAAAGTATTATAAACAAGTATAAGTACCTGAAGCGGATCCTCAAAACAGGGGCAGAGAACCTATGTGATTGCGACCCTGACCAAGAATCCCCATCGTGACCACTGGACGTCCTTCGAATCAGGTCAGCAACACCCTTGACAATATTCATGCTCTCCCCACCAAGACGTCTATTTGAATCAACACTCTATGATCCAATAAATGGGATGCCAATGGTATTTCCAGCCCATCACCTCCAGCAAACTCGCCTTTTTATCACACATAGCACACATTTATGTTAATAAAACTCGTCTCATACACTCCACAAATTAAAAACAGAACTAAAAAAAATTGTCACTGGAATAATGCTAGTGTTTAAGGCAAATAATTACAATGAGAGCAACTCAGTGAAGTTTTCCACAAGAAATTTGACTAGTTATAGTTGACTAACTGTTGTTCTAAACAAAACGTACAACAAAATCTTCTAAAACCACTAGCTAAATTTTCCACTAAATTCTTCGAAAACAAATAGATATACTATCAATGGACTACAACTACTAACAGCGAACTCAAGTAATAATTAGCTGTGAATATAGCCAAGTTTGAGAAGCACAATATCAGCAAAGCATTGAAATACGTTATGAAAACGAATGCACGTATGCAATGATAACTCTCAGAACAATAAAAATGAGGAATCGATCAACTACGAAGAAAAAGCTGAATTGGATAATTTGATAATGAAATTTAGGAAAGGAAATGTAAGAACCTGATCGGATCGCAGAGTTCGGAATTTGGATTGGAATGAATTCTATGGTTTTTTTATCGGAGATCTGAATTCTCGTGAGCGCGAGGTTTCGGTCTTCAATGGCGTCAGTGTGCAATTGAAGAAGAAAAAGGGAACGACGAGAAAGAAGAAGAAAGAAGAGAAGAGGAGAAGAAAAGGTAGAACCCCAAATCCCCCAATAAGTTAAGTTGGTAAATGACGTGATTGTCCCTGGTGTTGGTGGGAGGTGAGTCAGGTGACTCTCAGGTGTGAGTATGTGACTGGTGAGGTGGTGGATAATCTAAACGGTGATGCGGACCATTATCCAAAGGTGAAAATTAACCGAAAACGGTAGAGATAAGTAAGAGGAGGTAAGTCATGTAACAAATTTTAGTCACCGGACTAAACCAATTTTACCCGACTTTTTATTAGATGGGACGGTGTCGTTTTGGGTCCTCTGCTCTTTTTTTCCTCTTTTCAATTTTAGAAAACGGTGTCCGGTTGATGGGGTTTTCAATATAGGGAATGATTCTTTTTCGGAACAATGACCATTTTATACAAATTTGGAAACTGTGAAAGGAAAAACACATTATGTGTCTTCGTCAATGTAACTGACGAGAGGTAATTAGGTAGTTATTATTGTCATTAATGTATTTACTATTACCGTCATAATACTCACCATATATAAAGGGGATTATCAATGAAATGAGTAGATCAATTCTCATTTTCCTATAACACGTTATCAACACGTAACTTTACTCGCTGAGATTTTTTTTTAGCCAAGACAAAAAAAAAAAAAAACCTAGGTTCCGATCTGAAAAGAAATCAGAAAAAAAAAAACCCTAGATTTTTCCCCCCCACCGCCGCCGCCGCTAGCCTTGCTAGCAGCAGCCCCGCCCAAGGCCGAAGCCCCTTCTCCGATCGTCATCGTGACACCTAGCCCAACGACGCAGGCGATCCCTTCATCCCCGTCGACGACCAGCATAGACCTCAGATCAAAATTTGATCTGGACACCCATCGACGAAACTACTGCCCAAGAGCCGCCATGCGTTCCCTGCCCCGAAGCCGTCGTTCACCTAAGCCGTCGACCTAGTTCGACCGACGACCTCGCGCCCTTCGTCTCCGATCCAATCACCTCCGACGACGCCGACGTCACGACCCGAGCCCGGTGCCCCATGCCAGCGTCTCCTTTATCGGATCCAGCAAACCTGCACCAGCAGCCCAGACCCCTTGACCCGAGACCGGAGCCCTCAACGTCCAGCACCCTCCTGTGCCGACCCAGACGACGCCAGCCTCCAGATCAGACCTCGACCGCCGACCCAGCAGCCTTGGTCGACGACTCCGGCTCGCCGCCCTCGATTCCCTTCAAACCCAGCCCGGGCCTTTATTCTTTTCTACCGACAAAGGTGTTGTCGGCAGAAACACCTCGACCCGGAAATTCTGTCCGACCCGCCCCGTCGACCCTACCCGGATTCGCTAAATCCTGATCTGCGTGACCCGACCCACGAAAAATGGGTTTTATCTCTTTTGGTAATTTTTGAAATTACCGTATAGTAATTTATATTTACTTTACTGTGTGACTATTTACTTTATAACTATTTACTGTTTTACGAACTTAATGGTAAATGTGAAATTGCTTAATTTATATGGTAAATGTGAAATATATATGATTAAAGTGACTAATCATATGAATATTGTTTGTTTTTTTATGTGACATATCAATTACGATGTGGCGATGAATATGCGACGACAATTTGGAGTCGGAGATCGAGCAATGGTATCATATGCAGTTTATTTGGCAAACTAACAAGTAAGATCTAATTAAAGTTATCATTTTCATTAAATCGTTAATGATATAATGCTCAAACTGATCTTATTATATTATGACATATACTTATGAAATTTGAGCATCATTATATGTCTATTTTATTATGTTAAATAATTACTTTTATTTAACATGTTATTTAGTTTGAGCATTGCCATGTTAAATGCAATTTCATGAGCATTGAAATATAAAGAAAAATGGACAAACCTACTACTGTGAAAAAACATATTCACGAAGTAAGAAAAATATGACCATTACAAATTTCGGTCTTGAGATCCAATTTTTATTTCTTGAAAATTTTTCAAGATGGATATCTTATTAATTGTGTAAAAAGCAATAATAATGGAATTTCATTAGCTTCACATGCAATGAAAACGGAGAAACCAAAATTTTACTGTGATAACGTAATTTCACAAAGCATCGGATTTACCATAATGTATCTTGGTTTATATTAGTTGTCGTAAATGTTATTTAGACCGCGAAGCTAATACATTTTATTCTTCCTATATTTTACAGATGGTTTAACCATCACAGTTCGACTTTGACACATTGGACTCTGAAGAACTTGAGTACCAAATTCCCCTATTGAGCCAAATAAGGCTTGAGCATGGTATATTTATGCAAACTGCTTTATGTAAATAAGCTAAGAAATAATTATAATATCTCGAATGACAATGTAAGGTCTGAGAAAAATAAATTTCCTGAAACAAATTATGCAAAGTAATGCAACAACCCTAAAACAAAAGGCAATGACGATGTAAGGTCTAAAAAAACAAAGGGTAATGACGATGTAAAGTCTGAGAAAAAAAATATATCTTGGAATAAATTGTGCAAAGTAATGCAATAACCCTAAAACAAAGTTCAATTACCATGGACGTAAAGATTTCTATAATCATCCAAAAGCAAGTGGAGACAATGTACCATTTGAAAAGATGACATAGGGGACATGTCATGTGCAGTGAAGCACTCTGTCATTGTTGTAAATCAATGAAGTATGGATACATATATTACAAGCTAGCAAAGAATTAGCTGTGACTTATAATAAATATAAAGAATCATACGAGTACGCGGATTTTGGAAAAGTGTCTTCAATATCCAACAAGAACATTGAAAATGAATTTACAACTAAATGCATACCATATGGGAAGAAGATGTCAATGACACATCTCATCATTGCAGCTATTAAAAGATCCAAAAGGATTTGACTCCATCCAAGAAACACTTTGATTAGTCTATTTTTAAATTTCTAGGATATCCTTATAAAGGTTATTATGCCTAAATTAGACTTTCGGTCTTAAAGTTTCTATCTCTAAATTGGATAAGACTAAATGTAATCGTTGGCATGTTAATTTTTAATTTTCTCTAAAGGAATTGAGATTATTCAAATTTTATTCATGATATACATTATTCAATTTTCTGTATCTAACTTTGCAAAGTATTGCATAAAGTAAAGCAACATATCATAATATAGGCATGACATAAATAATTGTGGGCAAAGAAACGCACCATGTAATCCCTAGAATAATAGTACTGAAGGACAATGGTACTAATATATCACAAAAATAGCACAATAGTACTAAAGAACAATAGTACTATAATGAAAGTGATACGGATCTGTATATCTGTTCCTTTAGGATTCATAATGCACCTGCCTAACTGGGATTACCATAGCTTTTATTACAATCCCCATCGAGTTACTCTAAAGAACTTGAGTTATGTTTTGATGTATATATTGAGCATATGTCAAATTGACAATTTATGCGATAAGAGAAAATTGAATTTGTTCAACATTTTATAGAAATTTATGCCACGATGTTCATGTAAAAAGACAGAATTGAGAATTCATTTGAGCTCATTTGCATTACCTCTAATGACTACGGATGTAAACGCGTATTAGAGAAATTTATATGTCAACTTAGTGGGTTATATGTAACCGCTAATTGAATCCAAAGTCATAAGAAAATGATCTTTTGGAATTTTAACATAGATTGGCTTTGATATGGTGATCCGTACATTAAAGAAATTACTATGGACACTCATACTTTGGATGAATAGAAGCAAACACCAGAAGAATATGGTTCCCACACGAAATCGAGGACGACCAAAGAACATGTTATCCTCAAATATTATTTTGATACAATCCATGTAGGGTTGAACACGTGTGTTCAATCCCTAAATTTCACCGCTCCCCTAAGGTGACATTATAATATATTTGATGTACAAGTATATGCACTTATACCCTATTATGTTTCTGACATCCATCGTGATTTTATGAATAAAAATATATCATTCAAAACCTACTCGTAAAATTATGATTGACACCATCATATGCAAAGGAAACATGTGTTCTCATTATGTTCTTATATTGAATCCAAAGATGATTCAGTGGACTGATTCAACCAACTTGCGGACACCTTAGATATTTTATGGTGTTGGTTGTTGTGTCGACACGCTGGTCACGTGTTATGACACCATCCACAATTAAAATGTATGTTGCTTATGCTCGAAAGTCAAAGCACCTAGGCCGGGTTAATTTCTGTAGGGGCAATGATTTTATAGCTTATTATATAGGATCTGTAATGGACATCATATTCCTATATAAAAAAAAAAAACTCAATTGGTCTCACGGAAAACGACTACAGTAATAGTCTTAATATTGGTAAAGCACACCAATACTTCCGTTTTGGGTTATGCAATTTTTGCATGCAGCGTTACTTTTTCATCTATGACCATCATCATTGAACCAATTTACACCATAGCTAGTGACTATGTGTGAGGATTTTAAAGGATTTCAAACGAACTTGTAATCCTTGAGCTCTTTTGGATTGACACAGATCTACAATCCTTGAGCTCCATTAAATGTTTTATGTGCCAAAATTGCGCCGCCACAGCGCACAATGATGGGTTACTTGAGATGAATAAATATTTATGCTGGATATGAACTTCCAGCTATAGTCCGCTATGTCGAAACCTTGACAGGCGATCTCCTCACCGCTAGATTTGCGGTGTGTCACTTGGATGAGACAGTCTTCCCGTCGTTAGGGGGAGATAAGAACAAGCATGTTCAAGTGGAACGACAAGAATTGTAGTGGTTTGTCCCCACTGTGTCTCATCTTGATCCAAAAAAATCACACAAAGTAAGGTGTGTAGATATCTTATACATTAAAGTGACGAGATCACATAAACCTGATGCACAATATACTTGTAAGGATTGTGTTTTAGCAAAAGGACATGGTACCACCCAAGAGAATTGGGTATTGCACTGCCACCATGAATGGTGGCATGGTGACGCCATAAGTGGCATAAATGGTGTCACAGGCTGTGACTCTCCAAGGAAGAGGGGGAGGCCACCTTAGGTTCGATACATACTTGTGTAAAGAAAGAAAACAAGTTTGACACAACCTGATCTATTGATCAGTGATACTCAAATCCGTCTCATGAGAATATTTATGGATTGTGGTTATCATTAGGGGACGCCTCAAATGTTAGAACCAATCCTTAAAGTATAGAGATCTCTACAAATACATTACACTAGTGTACATGAGGACGTGGAATAATGAGTCTACTATCGAACCATACTTCGTTGAAAAATGTCAACTTAGTAAACTGGCCTAATGGAAAGAAGCGATCCAGTATAAACAAAGAGATAGGTATTTGGGCAGGTGACGCCGACACCGCAAATATAAACCCTATCAAATATATCTTTGTTAGAATGCGTAATGAGAATAAGAGTATGTAGGCTCACCTTATGGCGCAAGGTCTCTCAAAAACGCACTGGAATCGACTACGAGGAGATATTCTCTCGTAATGGACTACGATGAGACAATCTCTCGTAATGGATGTCATTGCACTCCACTACCTTGTCAGTTTGGTAGTTTCCGAAAAACTAAACATGCAGCTTACGAAAAGTGATCAAAACATATATCTCTATGGGGATCTAAATTAAGAGATATACATGAGGATCCTAAACGGACTTCATCCACCCAAATCAAGTTGCACTAGATCACATAAGTGCGTTTGCAAAAGAAATTGAAACGTTCACTAAAGTGACTACTTGATTGGGAAGAGATTGGTGAATTATGCCCTTGCGTGCTCATTATGGATATACACAGACTCTCAATGAATTAAGAGATACTCTATGTATTGTAAATCCTAAGTTAAGAATGAAAAGATCTTGGGAATACACAGTCTTGAAATGAAACTTAAGGACTGTAATGATGGTGACCATACATCAATCGGCTTAGGCACTCTAAAGAATAAAGTGAGGCCTACATATACTCCCATGATCAGTCGAAGTCTTTACTCTAACAATAGATCCGTTTTTCATCTAAAGGAAGATGACGAAGAAGTATTGGGAAATGAAATTCCTATACAAGTGCAATGACGCATGATTGTACTTAAACATAATATGTAAGACTCGACCTCTCATTCGATGAAAATTTGTAAAGCTATGTGTAGCTCTGCGCCCACGCAACGCAAATGGTTCTTTCAAATACTTAAAGATATGAAAGATTTGGGCTTATTCAATCTTTACATAGAATGTGACATGATAAAGAAATTATCCACGTAATAACTAACTATGCGTACAGAAAAACGCATTAAAGGTGAGATAAGAAAATCTGTTATTACAGATCAATTTCAAATCTCTTAATGGTTCACCCATACTCTAGACGAAATTATGACTATTTTGTTATATGAAGGTCATACCACGAGTGAACTTGATGTTCAATATGAACCTATGCGTTTGGTACATGAACAACCTTATCCTCAAGATCAAAGTAAATCAAGTTGGATCTGAGGACGATTTGACAAGATTTAGTTACTAAATCATTGCTTAAAGTCATATTTGGAAAAACATGTGAAAATGCATAACTATGCTAATGTTACTAAAGCTCCCTTGATCAAATGAAAGAATCAGGGAGAATCCCATGATTAATGTAAAAATCAGGGGGAGGTGCAGACATCAGGGGGAGTCTAGCACATACATGCTGTTTCCTAATGTAATAGGTGCGTTGTGCTCTTTTTCTCCTTCGATCAAAGTTTTATTTTCTCCCATTGGGTTTTTGTTACTTGGCAAGGTTTTTAATGAGGCAACACCACATGCACCGTTTTACCTCTGACTCGGCACAAGGGGGAGTGTTATAGAAAAAACACATTATGTGTCTTCGTCAATGTAACTGACGAGAGGTAATTAGGTAGTCATTATTGTCATTAATGTATTTACTATTACCGTTGTAATACTCACCCTATATAAAGGGGATTATCAATGAAATGAGTAGACCAATTCTCATTTTCCTATAACAGAAACTTATTTGTCTAAACTAACGACCACTTTAAGATATTGTCACATTGAATACGAGGCAACTACACTTATTGCCTAATTGAAAACATGTTCACTAAAATTTAACAAATTAAAACTATTTTGCCCCTAACATTGATAATCACAAGCATAATCACTGGTTCCGATCACCGTCGCCGATCGCCAGACTCCGATTCTCAGTCTCCGAAAACTCGCCAAAATTCGGTTATCGGTCGCTGGACTCCCATCACCGGACGCTGGATTTTTGTATACCACCAAAATCTCGCTAGATTTTTTCTGATTCCATCGGTATCTCCTTAGACATTACTAAAACTGAACTCAACGCTCGCCGGAGGTTTTATTAAGGAGCAATAAACTATATTACACGATTCACCGACCTCTAGTAATACCCGATAATAAATTATTGACCCCTAACGAACTCAAATACTAACCCTTAGTGACTCAAATACTGATACTCAGTAACTTTTAATAATATATTACTGACACATAATAACACCCGATAATAAATTACTGACCTCTATTTACTCCAAATACCGACCCCTAATGACTCAAATATTGACCCCAGTAACAAGTAGGCAAGCTAAAATTTCAGTTCAATAATAAGAATCTAACATGTGACAATTGCTCAACTCCAATTGCATAATAAGGGGGTGTATTGTGTATGGAATTAGTGAGAGCTTAATAGAAGTCAATGGAATCTGAAAGGCCAGGTGTATTCAATATAGACTTTTCAAAGTCTATAAAAATCTGTGTGCATTCAATTAGGATTTAAAAAAAAATCAATATGAAGTCTACCAAACTTTAGGGGTAATCATTATGGACTTTTAAAATGAATAGAATTTTGAGAGTATTCAAAATATCATTCATACTTATAGAATTAGTAACTCATGGATAATCATGGACTTTTTAGTGTAAATTATGCACACAAAACTCCAATATTTTTATAGTCTCCAGACCAAAGTTTTCGAAAAGTTCACGACATACATTTTCTCCTATGTAGAGGTTCATCCTCTGTCATCTCTTTATTTTTTAACATATCATTTGTCTTTCCTGTTTTTCTTTCCCCTCATTTTTTCTATAATATTTTATGCAATCAAACTCTTATACTAACATGTTCATTGTTGTTGAATTTGTTTTTCAAATAATTTTAATTTATTTCTCATTTATTTATGAAATCCTAAAACACAAATATTATCGTTTGTACGAATCAGTTATGGAGTTTTCAATTTTATTTTTTCCAATACTCGTTAATTAATGAATAAGATTGATCAAATGAATATAAATCAAACTACATATTTGTAGTCGGTCTATAATAGGATTTAAGACAATAAAAAGTTAATAATTGCATAAAATAATTATATAACTAATATATAACTCACTAATTACTATACGTTTTCTTTCATTATTAGGTAAATATTACTTAGATGACTACGGATTTCCCAACCGACGCCGATTTTTAGCTCCATTTCGAGGTATCCGATATCATTTCAAAGACTTTGGTGGTGAAGGAAATCATCATATTAATGCAATTGAGTTATTCAATTTTCGACATGCTTCCTTGATGAACGTAATTGAGAGAATATTTAGAGTATTCAAGTCACGTTTCACTATTTTCAAATCAGCACCATCATTTCCATACAAGACACAAGCAGAGCTAGTTTTGGTTTGTGCAGGATTGCACAATTTTCTTCGACATGAATGTCGTTCCAATGAATTTCCTCCAAATCCAGAAGAGGACCCCAGAGCCTATCAAGAAAATAATTTTGAATATGATGATTTTCAAACCCAAGAACAACAGAGAGATAGTGCTAATGAATGGAGAATGAATATTGTTAGTCATATGTGAGAAGATGCTGTTCATCAAAATGCCAATAATGAAAACGATAACAATGAAGAAAGTGACGATGAAGGAGAAAAATGATCTTTTGATTATTTTAGGGACTCGTCCGCCAACATGAAATTTTGTTAAAGTATTTTTTTTCTTTCATTTTTTTGGTATTTTTTTGTTTTGTATTTGATACATTTACCTGTGGTTTTATTTGTTACATTGAGATAGTTTTTCTTTATGTTCTAATTATTTTATATTATAACATTATTTTGAGGTGAAATATGTTGGGTCGTTCATAATGAACTTTGTGGATTTTCATAAATCAATAAAAGTCTGTAATCAAAATCAATGATTTTGAAGAAATCGACATAAATCTATGTAAGTCTGTGGTCTTTTTAAAAAGTCTGTGGACTATTATGAAAGTTTATGAATTAAAAAAAATCCATACAAATCCATATACAATACACCCCCTTAAACATCAAAATGTGATACAAACTATTGCGATTAGAACCGAGCTATTCAACCATACATTTCCAGAATTTGGAGGCGACGACGAGTTTGATTGTCTCTAACAAATCCACCTTCCATGTTCATGAATTCATATCTCTCTCACTTTGCCTACGATGACAAGTTTCTTCAATTGGAGTTGTTAAGAGGTGCTAGAGTTCACTGAGAATCAAGTCCAGAGAGCTCAGTCATTCAATGACACCATTTTGTCACTCACTACTCCTATCACCCACACCACTCGGCGCCCGGTAAAAGATATTGGATGCCACGAGGATCTAGACGGAGTAGGACTCGATGACGAATCAGCTGCGAAGCCGCCGATGAGGCATAAGACTTGATTTGGATCTCGAATTTGTCAACCTGGTGCCCTCAACTACCTGCGTCAATGAGGCAACATTGTCAACACTGTCGTCAAGGACGGAGTCATTGCAAGGTAGTTTCGTCAGCGTCGTTGTGAGGAAGTTTCGTCGTCGTAGAGAGAGAGAGGTGGTTGAAAGAGAGTGAGGTTAAAATGGTAGTTTCTTAAATTTTCATTGGAATTGGCAACTATCATTGAGTTGGGCACTTTTTGTCATATTTCTCACCAAATGGTAATTTTCCCATTATTTTCCATTCCAAACCAATTTAAAATGGAATTGTTTTTTTTGCATTTCCATGAGGGTGTTTGGAACATTACTGGAAACTAATTCTAAATTTTATTTGTTTTCATTGCTATTATTGAAAATAAAATTTGAAGGGTAATTTATGTAATTTATCTTTGACAATTAGGAAATAGATATAAATAGGTAATTCAATCCAAGCTTTATGATTGAGTCAATTTCTAGTCAAATCACATTTTTTATTTGTACTAAACAATACATAGTGTACATGAAAAATAAAATCAATTCATATTTTATAGCATAATTTCAAATCAACAAAATGTGGCCTTAGATCAATCACTTCTCTCTAATTTCTTTTTATAATTCTTCCTTCCAATATGCACTACATTCTAGAGCAATCTCAAAATTGTGTACACCATTTAACACAAACTCAGTTACACGAATTGGCCGTCCAACTCATAGAGCTGGAGAAATTTGATCCATTAATGTATGATTTTATAGTTCATGCTAATTATTGTTCTATCAACCAAAATTACTGGCACCGAGAGGGTTGGCTCTTACGGTGTTGATTAGAAAACGAAAATCGAATTCGGGTTAGTACCCAATGGAAGCTAAAGTTAGGACAAGGCTTGGTTGCTCGGCTATTAGGTCAAAAACAAAAAACTTGTCTCTCTTTATCTATCAGCCAACATAATTGAGTATCAAAACTCTGAAGATGTTAAAATTTTTGAAAGAATTATAATAGTGAGTAAGATGTTCACGAAATAAAAAGTACAGGTAATAAGAAAACGAGGGAGCTGTAAATAGTAAATCGGGGCCAAAAATAAAACCCTCACCGAGAGGGTCAGTCTCCGTTAAACTCTCAACGCTCTCTTCACTTGGGAGCTCGCTCTCTCGTCTCCGACGTCTCTCACTCTTGAATCGCACTCAGATTTCTTGCTTCTTGTTGCAGATTTCTCTGCAGGTATGCTTCAGATTTCATCTATCTATTTATTTTCTCCGCAGAATAGAAATTTAGGGATTCCAACATTTAGGAGAATAGCAATTACTAGTGATTCGCTAATAGAACTTTTCATTTTATGGATTCAAATAAAAAATGGTGCTGTATCGGTGATTATACTATTAGCGATTGCACACCTCATGATTGGGTTTTTGAAATCTTAGTCTTAAACCCTGGTGGTCGGTAGTAGGGTTTAAGAGTTCAGACGCATCTTGAATTGGTACTACTAAGCTGTAAGACTATAGGGAAATGAGCATCAATGAAATCTTTATCTAAAGCCTTGAGTAATTTTATACAATCAATACGAGTAGCTAACGGTTTCGGTTAAAGTTTGTTTGATTATTTCAAAATTTGATGCTATCGTTTTTGGTCTGGGCGTCTTTGAATTTGGAATTCTGTTACTATTAAGACTCATATGGTTTAATGAGAAAGTCTGATTTGAACACATTCTAAAGTTTGGTTATATGTTCAATGAGAGATGCAGGTTGGTCCTAAGGCCAATAGTCACATTTTTGTTGAGAAAGATGAAGACGGTGGTGGGGATGGTCGTTTCCAATAAAATGCAGAAATCGGTGGTTGTGGCAGTGGATAGGCTGTTCCATCACAAGCTCTACAATCGATACGTGAAGCGGACATCCAAGTTCATGGCTCACGATGAGAACGATCATTGCAACATTGGAGACCGAGTATGTGTTCTGTATAATGCGCTATATCATTTATAGAGTTTTGAACAAAATTACACTGTATCTAATATAAGTTTAATCATTTCATCAGGTTCGATTGGAGCCTTCACGCCCTTTGAGCAAACGTAAGCATTGGATTGTTGCTGAAATCCTCACCAAAGCACGCATCTATCAGTCTCCTTCACCATCGGCTTCAGCTGCAGCTCCACTTGATTCTAATTCTTAAGGTTTTGCTTCCATAACTGCTTTAACATTCCTTTGTTTTAACAATCAACTAGCCCCTTTTTGTTTTCTCTTTCCGTTACTCATGTCTTAGTGTATTTGTGTCAGATTCTAGAAACCATTTTGTTTAACTATTGAAATACTCATTTTCCAATTCCTGATTATATGCTAGAGTCCAATGGATAAAGGCAACAGCTTGATTTCAGTAGATCTAAAATCAGAAAGATCGTAATTCTTGGGAAAACCTTATAAAATATATAGTTTATAGATAGGTATTGTGCAGTATCTGTGTGCATTTATTCTAAAAGCTAATGCAGTAGTTATGTAATTGACATCACTACTTCTCGGAGAAGCGGGTTGCAACTAGTTTTCCGCCTTTTCTGTTTGTCTTGATTTGCACTTCTTAAAACCGTTGGTTTTTCATGTCATCTCCAATCCCAAGTCTCCTAACGTAAATGGTCAAATGACTCAAGTGTAACTCCTGTAATTTTTAATGGCTCAGTTTTCTTATCACAAACTGCTAAAGTTTATAGAAATGTGACTGAACATGACATTATCCCAATCTTATGTGAGACATAATTGTAACTTAGCAAACGGTCAGCTTGTCTAAAATTGTTGTTCACTTTCATTCTTTTTGGCAGGTGAAGCTTTATGTATGGCATCTGAGAGGTTGAGATAATATTAGGTTTAGCCAAAGCTAGTTCTGATAGTTTCTTGAAGATTTTGTTTGTATGGGTGAATGCAACTTTTCTAGTCCCAACCTAATTGGGTGAACATATATCTCCTATTATGTACTGAACTATCCATGGATAATTCTACAATTGAATCAATGCTTTACTATAATATCCATTGTTGATAGCTCATGAACATTGGTTTGGTCATTGAGATTTTTGTTAGTGAGAAAACTTCTGGTTCTGAAAGTCTAGATATAGGAAACTTTTGTTATATGGAAACTCTAGAGATATATATACACACACACACATGATCATATGTTTATATATTTTCATATATATTCCCTTTTATATTGAAGCTTAAAAGGGAACAAGTGCAGCGTTTATGATCTTGCCAACTGCATTTCTATTCATTTGGGAACTCCTTGTTTATACAAACTCACCACGTGACAGTATGTTTGCCGCCACGTGCGACTTGTAACATCACGTGCCGCCATCATGTCAGTTACACCTGCTCTCTTAAGGCATCTCTTCAATTTGTATCATGTTGGCATCCCCTTTTCTTCACTTATGATCTCCTACTGTAGTTCTCTCCAGATCCTACTCTTCCACTTTCTTGAGACTTCTCTTGACCCCCTGTACTATGGATTTGCCAACAACTTCTAAATCTAAGAAAGTTAGGCGAGAGAAAACCCCGTGTATCTACAAGGGAATACGAATGAGAGCTTGGGGTAAATGGGTTTCAGAAATAAGAGTTCCAAAGTCAGGAGGAAGGATCTGGTTGGGCTCTTATGATGCTCCTCAGAAGGCAGCTCGAGCCTATGATGCAGCTCTATATTGCATTTATGGTGAATGTGGGCGATTCAATTTTCCAGGAGATAGAAGGCCAGTGCTTCCTGCAGGCTCTACAGTTTCCTTGTCCAAGTTTGATATTCAGGAGATTGCCATGAATTTCGCTTCTGCTTATGTACCAGAGTCTTTGCCGGTGTCAGCTACTATAAAAGCTGAGGTACAAGCTGATACACCTACTTCTCCACTAGTTTCTAAGGATATGGCAAGTAAATATGAGGTAAAGGTTGATCCCCTTGCCCCAACCTGTGCAACTGAAGTAGGTTCTGCTGATCCACCAGAAGATTTCCAACTGGATGATTTCCTTGTGTTGGATACAGATTGGATAGCTGATTTCTACTAGGTAGTTTTGTGCAAAATAGTATGTGTATTTGCATTGAGAGTGTGTGTGTATATTTATGTGCATATGTCTTTCTATCTGTGTATATATGTGTATTTAGTGCATATTTTACTGTGTTTGTGTGCGTACATCAATTTTGGCATGTAGTTTTTGCGTGTATATTCCACTTGGGCAGGCTAGGGAGGGACAGATTGTCTAGCGTGGATATCATATATGTTATCATGAAAAAGGGAAACTCCTGTTGCTCTTGAGAAAATATTGGACTATCATGAAACTCTGTCTCAGTCATGGATAGTGCTGGAGCCTAGCTTAAAAGAAAACAAAAGTGTGCGGTTATGAAAAATGGGGGAGTTTTGTGTTTGATATGATGTAAGGATGAATTGTGTGTGAATTATGAAGTCCATGTTTTTTTTTTTTTCATACAAAATTTTTAAGTTTTAGCAATTTCAAAAATTAACACCACCCCATGTCTTGAAGCCTGAAGGTGGTTGGAGTCCTTCCCTGCCGAACGTGCTTACCACGACCAGATTTTTGTTAACCAATCTCTAGTTTTAGTAATTATGGTCATCTTTTTGGGATCCGGATTCTCTCCTCATGAAGGAGCTCCTCATATCTCATCATGAGATCTGGATCGTCTAATTTTAATTTGACGGTCCAGATTGCTTTGCAGGGAGAGTTGTGTGAATAGTAACAAAGGATTGTGAGCCGTCAGATTGAAATTGGACAGTCCAGATTGTTTTATGAGGAGATATGAGGAGAGAGTGATGAGGAGAGGATCCCATTTCATCTTTTTGATAATTAATGTCCACTTTTTGTGTAATCTATTCAAAAGAATGACTACCTTTATTAAATTTGTTTTGGCAATTATTATGTTGCGAATCACTGAATTGTGATGCAAAAGAAGTGGAGCGAGGAATTTCATCTCCCTCCGGAAACTTAGAGTTCCGGAAAGGGAAAAGAAATACTTTGGCTTCATCTCTAGTTTTGCACTTTTTATTATTGTTTCTGTTTTTACTCTATATAGAACTATTGATGACTTGAGGACAGTTTAGATTCGAAGTTTTGTATGCATGCCCGTCGAAAGGGTGTGTGGGCAGAAGAGCAATTGATTCCCAACAAGATTTATGTTTTATTTCCTTGTTGGGAGGGGTATATGAAATTCCCAAATACCAGTCTTGCTCCCAAGTGAGTAGTGTAGTGAAATCTAAGGGAAGAAAAGGTTGGATGGTTCAGCTGTGTAATAGGGTGGTGATGGTATAGCCTATTATCCTTCAGAAAGGAAAATCAAATCTTTGGTTTTGTCTGCCAATTGTTTCCTTTGTTTCTTTTTAAGAATTGTGAGTTATTGGAGTTGGAGATATGTATAGGTTAACACTTTGGTGTTGCTATGAATGGCCATTGAAAGGGTGTCTGACCAGAAAGACCATTTCATTCCTAACACTATTGGCCTATTGGGTTCTACTTGTTGGAAACTTGGGATGGAATTGTAAAACGAAATTTTCGAAGCCTCCCTCAATTGTTCTGTAAGCCGTCACAATTACAATTAGCTCCCCTAAGAGCATCTGCAGTGGAGACCTAAATTTGGGTCTATATTCAAATTTTGGATAAAAAAATGTGGATTAGGAGCTGTAGTGGGTCAGAAAAAAAATGACCCAAATTAGTCGGAGAGCCAAATGTTGGATCAAATTTGACCCAAAGTGTGAGCAAATTTGTTTTGGACTCAAAACTATGACCTACTAAATGAGGCTGTTTTGCTGAACCCTATTGAAACAACGGCTATATTTTTGACTATGCCTAATAATCTTTTGCATGTTCAATTGGTTATTATTGAAGTTGGATAATATCATTATATATTAAAATTCTATATTGAGTTGATATTCAAGTTTACTTACACATGCAATTCACGTTGATATTTGTTATATTGTAATGAATAAAAATTCTTGATTTTATGTTTCATGTCTAATGAATAAATTTTTTTATCTTAAACTAAGTTTATTAATCTTTTTTTAACTTAATTGGAATAAATGTATACATGCCTAAAAATTAAATCAAACATAAATAAAAGACTCAAGTTTGAATATGAGTAAAAAAAAAATTGTGTTATGAACCTACATATGAGTCTACAAAATTGAATTAAAAATATAGGTCTAAAAATAAGTTATGTACCACTACAGCACCCAAAAAAATAAGTCTTGTTATACACTATTCAGATGGACTCAAATCACTATTCAGGCTTATTTGGACCCAAATTTGAGTTTAAAAAATAAGTCCCCACTGCTGATGCGCGCTCTAAGTGCTCTGTACTTCCAAATGAAAACTCCCTAGCTTATTTATTCTTGGCATGATTGTATCTTCATACTGTATTGTGGTGAAGCGAGGATCTGTCAATCACCGAACACAATATATCTAGAACTATTGGAGTCTCGAATACAAACTTCTTGGAGCAAAGAATTTGAGCTTCCCAATTGTTCTACGCCCAGAAATTTGAAAGTTGACGTTTTATTTTTAAGGTATTCGGAGTCACAGCAACCCTAAGGTGGCCGACTCACCTGGCTCATCTCGGAGTGACATTTATGGTTGAGACTAGAGACTTGACATTACAGGCTGAGAGAACCTGATGATCCAACTAGTAGCCCCCCCTTAGGAAGTTTGCCTTAGAGCTTCAGACATTACAGGAAGTCCTTATCATCAGAAACGCAGGTGCATCATGCTGCGAGTGTCCTCCAAAACTTGGCTAATTACAAGTTTCAGTACCAGATGAAAGAGTTGACATAAAGCATCCAGAAACTATTGTTCTCATTTCAACATGTGTTTTCGAAAGCTCTTCGTAGTAATCGAGAGAACAACTTTCAAAATATGTTCGTGAAGGAGAGTATCTTAAACAAATATAAGATTCCAAGCACAGCGGATATTCCGGGCAATTAAAAGTGTGAGCAATAGCTTTGAAGCCTAACTTGAATTAGCAAAAGAATACGAGACTAAATCTAGAAGACTATGACGTACGCTTCACTGCTTTGCTAGTTTGCAGGATGTCTCATACTGCTTAGTAAATCAAGCCTCTTTCAAGCATCTGGAGCAAGAGGGTGGATGAAGTTGGCAGCTGATTGGGAATATATAGTAAAGCTCATTATTATGTACGTCATCACCAGTAAGTTTACTCCATTGTATAATACTAGAGCTGGACTCAAGTTTGCAGTACCAGACCAAAAGAAAGGACTCAAGTTTGTAGTCTCACCTTACCTGGTTTACCAAACAGAAACACAGAAGAACTTGTTTCCGAATGGCCTCACCCATAAGTATAAGTTATGATTCAAGTAACTCTCTTAGCCCCACCAAGAATAACCAAGGATTATAAGAGCAAGCATCTATGCCTTATAGTCCTGAAGAAATAACCTTGGAGCAACGTAAGTAGAGACGTACTGGGTCTGAGCAGTTCCTAGTTTAATTAAAAGAACAAAAAAACCACATTTCATTTTTTTTTTTAAGAGGAAACAAGAGAAGTTTTTTTCACATACGGATTGCAAACGATGGTCTCTATGATCCTGTTCAGATTCCGGTTTTCTGGTTATTTCGGCTATTCCATTTGCCGTAATCTGGGCCGGGTTTTGTTCGTAGTTTTGCTTCTGCTTCCTTGTTTGTTTCCTTTGTATGTATATCCTGTCGCCGGAAAACTAGAAAAGAAAAACCAGCTTCTGCAGGCAGTGCAGTATGGGAAGGATTTATTTTTTCATTCCTTCCAGTTATATGTCGGACAAAAACCATAGCTATACATTATGCATCATCATGTGGCTTGTAATTTACAAAGGTTCCTTATTCTACAATTTACATTCTTCTGGACTTGTGCATGCCGGTGGTTCTCATTCAATCAAATTAAACTATCACTATTATTGGCTTGCGTTTCAAGAAAGTTGGTGAAATCTTCTTGTTTTTAAACACATGCCACGCTTTCTTTTTTGGTAAAGAGCACAGGTTGCAGGAGAATTGAGATCTATTCCGGCATCCATTTCCCTTCTTTAAATTGAAATGTTATCTTCTCTGGTTGGTTCTTTTTGCCTATGAAAGGCAGTCGCATCATGTGCGAGTAGGGTTTATTTAAACTACAAATTCCCACCAATTATGAACAGCTGAAGTATAAACAAATGAGCAACTCCACTTTGATGGGTCACTTGTGTTTAGTTTCGTCATGAGTTACGACTTAGAAAACAATGGAATATCTAATGGCCAAATATAAAAGAGCCAGACACAGAAACTTTGGAGGATTAGGGATTGTTTGTAGTGGTTAAAGTAATTTAGGGTTTCTACAGTCTGCTAAATGTTTTTTTTATGTTTTGGTTTAGATAAGGACCACATCAATTTATCTAGAATCCTCTCTTAGTTTAACGTTAATAATAAGCAGTGTACTACGTACTGATCTGTAGCTTAGTGCAGTGCGTCCAACGTACAACTATGATGTTAAGGTGTTTGCCTTACCGTTTGAAAGCTGGTATGGTGGTGGAGGTGATGGTGGCGGTGACTGTTTGTGGATCTTGTTTGTTCTACGAATCTCAAAATTCATATATATATATATATAAACAATTATAATACGTATTCTATGTCGTTGGTCCTTTTTTATGAGAAACTTTAAGGAGATTTAAAATGTTAAAATAAGAACTTTTTTTTCTCTTAATCATGAAAACAACAAGAAAAAGCTTTAGTTACCTATTAATTAGATTCAGAATCCCACTAATATCTCCATAAAGTAAGTAGAATAGATCATGTAGTGGCTGCAAAAGCATGGCCATGTATCTTATTCTAATGTGAGTTTGACCCATAGCAAACATAGTGTCGGTTCAAATCAATGGTCCCAATTGTAATTGAATCGAAGAACAAAAAAATGATGTGTCCTAAAAATTTCGATCAGTACAACCTAATTGTTGATTACAAACGACTGTATGAACTATATGGTATCGAAAAAAACTGGGTTTAATTATGTGTCTTTTCCTCCACTCATGAATCATGAAATCGAACTTTATAAAGACTTGAGTATCAAATTTGATTTTTATGGAGGCAAGATTTTCCATTTCAACTGACAGTTTCGGATTTTCGCATTTTTTCAATTCACTCATTCTCAAAAGTTTTTATTTTTGAATTTTTTTTATACGAAAAAAAAATTACAACGAGATAAATACTACTAAGATAACCCGAATTTATATTATTAAAAAAAAGATTAAAAAGTAGTCGAGAAGCTCGAAAATCAATAATATCTATTGGTATAGCCATCCGGAAGTTGATGTCTCTCATGCACAATGACGTCTGTTACGAAGTTAGCTTCTCTAAACATATGTCTTCCTAAAGAGATACTTGATAGATTGCAATATCCTTATGGCACGTTTGGTACCTTGGAGTATTAAAGAATCGTCTTATCTCTTCTACAAGTCGTAGATTGTTCAAGCCTAACTTATTCTTAATCAACCCCAACCTCTTGTTTGGTATTGGGAGGACTAAAACTAAAATCAAACATCATCAACAACACAGACCCGTAGACCCTCAGACCCAAAACGGTTATCCGATCAAATCTTCGTTGTCGGGCTTTCTCCTGCCAGCGCACCAGTCAAGATAGATTGAGCTCGCAGTCACCATAGAGTTTGTACCCTCGGTTGGTCTCATTGCTAGTTGTGGAGAGAGAATTAAACACCGAAAGTGTCGCAATATCCAGTTATTTCTCTACAAATTCTGGCGACTCCAGCGATGTTTTCAGGTGTATGAGTTATGAGAGTTGATCTACTCTTCATGCTAGTACTCATGATTTTTGGATTTGGTTGCAATTTTGAATGAATTGGTTTATGTATGTTTCATAGCTTCAAGAGTCCCATGGTTTTTTGTGTCTTTGTATTAGAAAGTGGGGAGGTGGGGCCATAGATTGCATAAGCTCCTTTAAATAAGTCTTTGATTCAGCATGGGATTATGTTTATTTTCTTAGAGAAAACAGTCTAATCCCATAGTCCAAAGAAACAAACGTCCTCTTAATGTCTTCATGAAGGGCTAATAGTGGAGTACTAATCTAACGTTTCATTGTGTGCAGCCTTGGAATTGTAGATTTGGGTGTATCACTTGTTGTTTTCAGCCATGTCTTGTGTAAATCTCGTGCAATGATATCTAGCCAGGTAATCACGACACCGATGTCCCTCACTTTCAAGAAAAAGAAAAGCATGCATGTCTCTGTCTAATAAAATCAAATTCGTGGTTACGATCTTGTGTTGAACAAAAATGGCATGAGATCGATCTTCATAATTGCTCATACTGTATATGCAAAGACATACTTCTCAATTTCTCATAATTGCTCATTAGTCATAAACCCCGTACGCCATTCTTAGTTTGGACCAATCTTATCCACATTTCCAATAGTTAACTTTTTATAAAATTAGTAACCAATAATGTCCTACACTCTAGGCAACAATTTTACCAAAACCCTAATCGAAATCAAACCCCTCATATATTTATAGAAACCAACAAATTAAACCCCCCAACACCATTGATGATAAAGCCAACCCATCACGCATACCAAGTGATCCAAAGAACCCTATAAAAGATCACTAATCAACCCCCAACAAACCCTCACATGAAAGCCAGGGGCATTTCCGTCATTTCCCAGGCGGGGTTCCCAAATCCGATAGCCCACTCCCGGAATGCTATCCTACGCTGGAGGCGCACTGTGCAACTGCTGGCACTAGGCCGCCGTGTCGCGACCAGTTTGGTTCATGGTGCTACGTGGCGCGAGGATAGAGAAGGCTTGCCACAACGCATGAGGCGCATGTTAGCGCAGGGTCGTTTTGGGGTTTGACTGTTATTAATTTCCCACCGCTTCTTCAACCTCTCGGCTGCTCTGATAGGCTCATTTGCTTAAAATACTCGCCCTAATAACACTCCACACAAACCCTCTACCCACTTTTGGTCATTCTTCTCTCTCTGACAAACCGCCATTGCTAAGCTTCTTCTTCTCTCTCTCATCCGTCTTTAAGCTTCCCCAAGCTTCCCATAAAAACAAAAGAGTGCAACACCATACGAAGCTGAGCTAATGTGTCCGGTAGGGTTTATTCTAGTATACTTCAACAACCGATTTGCAGAGAACCCTACGAAACGGTAGGGTTTATTCGTTGTTCTTTGTACGTTGTTGTTTTGTTTAGCTGATGTACGTACGTTTTGGCTGACACTTAATCCGAGAGTCGGGAAGAAACGACTACTCTCCGGGTGAGCGGCACGTGATCGTCGCCGGATGGTGACAAAATGCCGCACAGAACGACATACTTCTTCCCGAGGCAGTTTCCGGATCGCCGGTTCGATTCGTTGTCTTCATCATCCTCGACAGCCTCCTCGAAACCGTTGGTGTCGGAAGACAGTCGTCAGCATCATCATCACGAGAAACAACAGAATGAAAACGACGTCGCCAGATATCAGTACCACCACGAAAAGTCTAACTCTAACCACCACCTCAACAGCAACACCAACACCAGCACCACATTCACAGCTGCATCTGATCAGTATTTCACGGGCAGCCAAAAGACCACCACAACCACAATTACCACTAGTAGCAGCAGCGGCGGCGCCAGCACGCAATCCAACACCAAGAAGCAACAGCTGGCGGCCATTTCCGACTGGTTCGTCGCCGAGAAGAAGCACAATAAGCAGAGATCCAAACCCCTCGGTCACGTGAGGAGCACGAGACCCTCGCTGTCGTCGTTCTCCTGCCACGTGCCGGACGAGGATCGCGAGCTCCTGCTCCCGCCCGAGGCCGTAGTCGATGTGTCCTCCGCCGATCCGGACACGACGCCGTTCAAGGTCGACCGGAGCGTTGACCGGAACTTTGACCGGCAGGTGTCACTGCCGAGGCTGTCCAGCGGGAGCAGCTACGCCGGAAGTTTGTTCTCCGGGACGACGACGCTGGACGGGAACTTCTCCGGCGACGTCAAGGACTCGACGGCGACGACGAGGCCGGAGGAGGAGGTGGAGGCGAGTAGGGATAGCTTGGCGCAGAGGTGTAAAGAGAGTTACTATTTGCAGCTTCTGTGGGCCAAGAGACTTAGCTCTCAAGCTACTCTTGCTAGTGAGACGTTGCTTTTGCACAACACTGGTCTTGAGATTACTGATGTTGAGACGGTGTCGTATCGACTCTGGGTACACTCTGCTCCTATCTCTCTCTCTTTGTACGTATTGTCTTGCGTTCACAGCTCAATTCCCCTCTTGTTCTTAATGGCGCCATTACTAGCTGTCTTGCTTTTCCAATATATGTTAGATGCTGTGTCACTCTTGTTGTCTTGTCTACTCTGTTTATGTATGTGTCCTCGAGTAGTTGAATACGTATCGGGGAAATGCGCCATTGAAATAAAAATTGGAAAGTAGGTAACATAAAAATGTGTAGTGTACTTTGAAAAATTGTAGGCTGTTGTTGATGGAGAGGCCTATACATCTCCAGATCGTAGAAACTAAAGGGTTTTTACATTCTGCAATTTCATGAACTGTGTTAGAAAAAACTGCATCAATTGCTACCCTGCAGCAACTCGATCCTGCTTTAAAAGTGGCCCCTATATATAGATCAAGCTCTTGACATCTAGATCCAGCAATGGGAGCAGTTTCTCCTGTGTAGATCTAGAGATATTGAAGCAGTTTCTATGTTTTAAGCGTCTGTGTTGGGAGAAGCCGAGTGCTAATACACATAATAAGAGGCCATATGTGACAATGTCATTCATGAATTCATTTAGAAAAACTCTCAAGTCATTAGTCTTTAGTTGCTACATGTCCATCAAGATCTTGATGAATAATTAGTACAAATATGTAAGCTTGATATGTAT
Organism: Potentilla sterilis; assembly: GCA_963682095.1. Lineage (NCBI taxonomy): Eukaryota > Viridiplantae > Streptophyta > Magnoliopsida > Rosales > Rosaceae > Potentilla > Potentilla sterilis. The sequence continues at coordinate 3,201,874 of OY821765.1, forward strand.
TTTGTCCGCCAATGGTTGGTTATTTTGTTTTTGTTTTTGTGGCCAGTGACTGATGATGGTATACAAGTTTAAATCTTCTGATGTGAACTATTGTACATTGTTTTTCCTAGATTGTGCATATTGTTAATGAGTATGAGTGACCTTTCAGGTTAGTGGCTGTTTGTCTTACAATGAGAAAATATCAGATGGTTTCTACAGTATTTTGGGGATGAATCCATATCTATGGGTGATGTGCAATAATGTGGAAGAAGGTAAACGTCTACCATCGCTGATGTCACTTAGAGCAATTAAACCCGGGGATACATCAATGGAGGTGGTTCTTGTTGACAAACATGGGGACTCACGCCTGAAGGAACTTCAGGATAAGGCTTATGAACTATATTGTGCTTCGGAGAATCCCTTAGTGTTGGTGGAGAAACTTGGGAAGCTTGTTGCCATCTACATGGGGTGGGTTTCAGTTTTCCCCCCTTTTAAGTTGAAGCATGTTTGGTTAGATAATTATGAGTTTTCTGAGTCGCTTAAATTTGAAGGGGTACTTATCCTGTGGAGCAAGGAGATCTCCACATGCGCTGGAAAGTGGTTAGCAAGAGATTGAAAGAATTCCAGAAGTGTATTGTGCTCCCGATTGGCAGCCTATCAATGGGTCTCTGCAGGCATCGCGCTATTCTCTTCAAGGTGACAACACATAATTTTGTTATTTGTATTTAATCTTCACTTTATTCATCTCTTTGGCCATGACTCTGAAAATTATACATTGTTCATCGAGGTCAATTGTAGACACAAAGCGGTATACATCCATATGTTGTAATTTGCAAATTTGTCTTCATATGGTCTCAAAAGTTTATTTTATTTTTAATCCAGAACTGACTATTTTGTTCAGTGTGCTGTTTGTGGTAGCATATAGGGCATCATTTGTCCTAATTGTATAAGAACTGTTTGAACATATACGAATCTGTGAACAGGGTGCATGCGTTTCACATGTGAATGCAACTGAATTAGGAGCATGAGCAGGTCATTAGGAATTTTCATCATCTGATCATTCAGTGAGGTATATGTAGCTTCTGAGGTCACATGACAAAGTTTCTCTAGAGTATGATCCTTGACCTTCGTTCGTAGGCTGATAAGACCTTCTTTCTTGGCTGATAAGGCCAAGATAATCGAGGATTTTGTAGTCTCGTGACCAATCATATAAGTGCCAACCTATTGTTTGTGTATGATAGCAGTTAATGGCTGAAGTGCAAACAATTTGATTTTTAATTCTTTCCTTTTGTGTTGGTCTTGCACTTGCGTCACAAGCATCAGGTCTGGCCTGATCGAACATCATAATTATAAGGGAGATATTCTTTATTTGGTGCATGCAATTTTTGGTTTTTGAAATGATTACCTACAGGATTCATGTTTTGTATGCAGAAATTGGCAGACTACATAGGTTTACCTTGTCGGATAGCTCATGGTTGCAAGTATTGTGGGGCAGATCATCAGTCCTCTTGTCTTGTTAAAATCGAAGACAGGCAGTTCGTGAGGTTAGATACTTCACATGATTGCTTTTATTGCATAGAAGCTTATGGCTTTGTTATAAATTGAACTGCACATAACATTCGCTTTGCATGTCATTTCATTCCTAACATGGACTTTCCAGTGCAATTTATTGTTAGAGAATATATATAGTATGCTATCCAAATAATGTTTAACCCATATGCTATTGATTCGCCACTCTGTATAATCAGAAATAGAAAAATAGACTTACACCTGTATGTCTTCGTATTCCTTGTTATTTTCCAGCTTAGCGGGTAGTTATTATGGTGGAGTTTGATATGCATTTGATTCAGTCCTACTCTCTAGTGTATACTATAATCAGTTTTATTCGTTACATGAATATTTTTTTTCATAGAATTTCTTGTGTTTTCTAACACTCTTTTTAACAGGGAATATGTGGTTGATCTAGTTGGGGAACCCGGAAATGTCCACTGCCCAGATTCCTCAATCAACGGATCACTGTCTTCAATACCTTCACCATTTCAGATTTCTCATCAAAAAGAATTTCAGCATATTTATAGGGATAGTGGATTATGTTCCCAAATTATAAACTCGAAGCACACCAGTGCACCTCCTGAAGATCCTGTCTATCCAGGTATGCTAGTTCTTTCTACCTTGGTTGCATTGTTTGGTAGAATAATATTAATTTCTATAATCTGTGAAGAACAATCTCTTGCAGGCTACGGAGAGGAAAGCCAGGTCCTGAAAGATGGCAGTTTTCTTCCAGTTGATCAAACAAGACTTGGGATGGAAGCTTCTCTAATTCCTTTGGACTTGAAAGCGAATGCAGAGCATTGCCTTCTCCAGACACCAATCCCACCTTGTGTACGAGGTACTATTTCTGAAGCTGTTGATGTTGGAGCTGGTATGGCATCATTAAAGGGATCTGCTAGACTTGGTGAAGGAAATATTGTTATACAGCAAGCTTACAGGAAGGAGGTTCTTGTGTCCAGAAGTCAAGTTGTAAGTAGCAGTGACAAGTCTAGTCAATCAGATCTGGAGGAGGTTGATAGCAAGCTTGAGATTCAAAGTCGATTTTCTGCTGTCACTGTTCCTAGGTACTTGAATCTCGAACCATCTCTTGCTATGGACTGGCTTGAGATAGCATGGGATGAGTTACATCTGAAAGAGCGCGTTGGTGCTGGTATTCCTCCTTCTTTCCTTGATTAGACTTTTCCCCCACCAGTACTATTCCTCATGAAATTTCATAATCTCCTCTTTTTAGGCTCATTCGGGACTGTGCATCGTGCTGAATGGAATGGATCGGTTAGTGATCTGACCCTTGTGATTTTACTGTCATTGTTTATTTATGTTAGTTCAGATGGTTGGTTCAAATGTGAACAATTTAATCTGTTGATTCTGTGACCAGTGATCCTTTCATGTGGATTACTATGACAAATGAGCATGTTAAGTGTTTGCTTAATATCACATTTTGTAGATGTCAACCTTTGTGGTTCATCACTTCATCTACTTCTTTTCATCTATAAATAGGGACTTCTATTTTTCTCTAATGGAGTTAGTTATATATGGTCAAGGAGATTTTACTTTTCTGAATCATTTAGTCCTCCTTTCCTAGTCGGCTCAAGCAAGACTGTTAATGACTGTGACTTACACCATCCATTATTAAAAAGCAGGATGTAGCTGTCAAGGTTTTAACTGTTCAAGATTTCCATGATGATCAGTTGAAGGAATTTTTACGCGAGGTATTTTGAATTAATCTTCAGTTCTAAGAAATTTTTTTTTTCTATCACTTTGCAACTGCTAGCTTGTTTTGATCCCAACGTGGGTTTTGGAGCTATATCTATGTATCAGCCATGTGTAAATAATCAAGCTGATCTCTTTTTTAACTATTGCGATCATAGCTGAAGTTGACTTTCACAATGTATTCAGGTTGCAATCATGAAGCGTGTCCGTCATCCCAATGTAGTTCTGTTCATGGGTGCAGTTACAAAGCGTCCACATCTCTCAATCGTGACAGAGTATTTACCTAGGTATGTTATGTAATTGTTCAGAATTGATTACCTTGTCATTCAGTAAATATTGTTCTCGGACCCATCTTTCTATCCTGGTGTTCTTGGAGCAGGGGTAGTTTATATCGACTCATACATAGGCCAGCTTCTGGGGAACTTCTGGATCATAGGCGGCGGCTGCGCATGGCATTAGATGTGGTTTGTGCAATTCACTGTCATTGATGTGTTGTTATATGCTTAACTGGTTTTCCGGTGGTGAAAGTTGTTTGTTGTTCTGGTGCAGGCCAAGGGGATTAACTACCTCCATTGTCTTAGCCCTCCTATTGTCCATTGGGACCTTAAATCTCCGAATTTGTTGGTCGATAAAAATTGGACAGCAAAGGTATATTATTAAAAATGTACAGGTAGCAGTATATTATAAGTTGTTCAGGAACTTAACCTCTTGCAATCGTGCTCAGGTATGTGATTTTGGGTTGTCCAGATTCAAAGCAAACACTTTCATATCATCAAAGTCTGTTGCTGGAACAGTACGTCTCTCTCTCTCCCACACACACACAAACAAACTCCCAAAACCTGGGATGCAGATGTATCACCTTGATGTTTGTTTTATGATTAAAACTTTGTGATACTTTATTGTGCCCTTTTGAACTTCTGTTTGTAGTACATGTTATTCTGGCTTGATTTCTGCCATCTGGAATTCAGAGTTTCAAAGCAAACTTCTCTTTAGAAGTATAGAGCTGCAAAACCTTTCGATCATTTTGGCATCATATTTTCCCTTGCCTCATTAGAAAACAATTTAAATGCTTTCTACGAAACAATCACTTTCTGTTTCTGCTATCCATCAAAACATCAGATAGTTCCATCAATGTTTGCTAGCTGAAGTTTGCTTTGCTGTGCATCAAATACATGTAACTGTTAGATTTCATTTTCAGCCTGAGTGGATGGCTCCGGAGTTCCTTCGCGGAGAGCCCTCAAATGAGAAGTCTGATGTTTACAGTTTCGGAGTGATCCTTTGGGAACTTGTGACCATGCAACAACCTTGGAGTGGGCTTAGTCCTGCACAGGTAGGAGTCTTTGAACTTATCACATATGCAGGATTTTAAACATCACTCCTGCAATCCCTCCTCCCTTTTGTCTCTTCTTCATTTCTTGTTAACCTGGTTGTTTAATCTCTCAGGTAGTTGGTGCTGTTGCTTTCCAGAACAGAAGGCTTACTATCCCGGCTAATACTCCCCCAATGTTGGTCTCTCTTATGGAATCCTGCTGGGCCGAGTAAGTCAGATCCCACTAATTTAAAGTAATATTTGGATGATGATCTGTTCAGCTACTAAACTTCTTTGTAGTGTCAGTGTCTAATCGATTTCTATCTTCCTTCCAACTACAACATTAACCTTGGGCAGATCCAGCACAATATTAGATGTTCTGAGTTTTCCTCAAATTACTATGATACGGAATGAATTGATATAACAGGATGTCCAGTTATATCACTTATATGTGATAAATGCTAATACTTATTTAGTGTCTAAATGTGTGTACGTCTCTTTGCAGTGAGCCTGCTCAGCGCCCGACATTCAAAAGTATAGTAGAGTCGCTGAAGAAGTTGCTAAAATCTCCTCTGCAGTGGGCACCGGTGAGTGGAACATAGGGAAAACAGGTACGTATGCCCAGAGCTCGATCAGATAGTAACGCAGTCATTAACCGTTCAACGCTGGTAGTCATCAACTTCAAGCAATTGTTAAATCTTTAAACCCTGGTAGCCATCAACTCCGACAAACTGACTGAGCTTCTTTGGTTCTCGGCAATTATACCATCTGTCTAACCCATATTAGAAAGCAGTTGGAAAGCAATCAGGCATCAATTAGTATATGATGTTCCTTGCGTATACAATATTACCGAGGTTCTGATTGGGGCAGCTTCTCCCTGATAAAGCCCTTTTCCATGAGATCCTTGATGAGAATCTGTAACAAAATTGGGAAGTTGAAACTTTGCTTGTACTCTGGGCTTGATTTATTACAAGTTGTATGGAGGACTAAATGAAGGTCTTGACTCTTGCTAGCATGATGGTATACATGATAGTATACATGATACATAATACCATTGGAGTGATTGCACTAACGTGCTGCATGTTTTGTCTTTGTGCAAGGCAAGTTTTTCTCGATGATGTAATTGACAATATATGGAAGTTCAATTATTTTAAGTTGGTTTATCAAATGGTTTTTCTATTTTGATTCTAATCTAGTGATGTACCTTGTGTTCGCGGCGGATTTAGTTCCTGACGAACAGTCAACACGTGGGGGTGGCGGACGTCGATCTCAGTCCTTCAGTGACGTGCGCGAGCGTCAGTATCTTTGGGTTAGATACAACCTTGGTGCGGACGACCTCTGGCGAGCAGATGACCTCTGGCGAGCGTGTTCGTCTGCTCCCTAATTCCTGACTTCTCGATCAAGCGACTGTTATGCGGGCGTTGACTAGATCGGCGTAAAAGGCTCGAACAAGACCTAATAAACTTTCTACTAGGATTTTCCTCCCAACTTATTGCAGATTGAGAAATCTTACTTCGATCTTGGGATGCAAAACAGAGCTATTATCAAGACCGCAGAAAAGGTTTGCTATACGGGATAGCGACTCGATTTGCCACGGGGTGACGACTAGACACGATAAGTCGTAGCGATGCTTCGACACGAATGTAAGACACACTTTCGACAACCGCGGCAAGTATATAGCGACCGGTGCGGGCGTAAGGTTGCAGCAGAGTTGGAACGGTGGTTGTTTGCAGTTGGTGGAGGCAGTTCGCTTAAGATTGCTTCGGAGAGGCTTTGCAAGATTTGCGATGCGCAAAAGCTTGTGTGTTTGTAAGATGGTTGTGAACCCTTTTCACGTTGTGTATGAGTTAATTATATAGAGGATGCAAAACCTCAATACTTGTGTATCAAGCATAATAGATTCTGAGATCAACTAGGATTCGATTACCCGAAACCGCCTCTAATTCAGATTCCTGGAGGGACTCCAAATCTATTCCTAGAAGAAATACAATCTAAAATATATCAGATTATTCATTAATGAATAACCTCTTGGGCCTCGATCTATAATCTCGGGTAAATGTCAATTTAGGCCCAAACATTGCCCAGCCTTTGAAATTGAGAGCCTAACGAAATTGATAAAGGTTTAGAAAGCCCAATCCAAACCCATTTAAAATTCTGAAACATTGTGTCGTTCCCTCTAATCAACACAACTTTACCAAATCGAGCTCAGAGAACTATTCTTAAAACCCTCGACCGCTGCCAATCCTACCGTTTCAAAATTCCGAGAACCCCTTCCAGATTCTATAAAACCTAGACTGAGAGACTCCAATTCATATCTCAACCTCCAATCCATCATCTTCTTCAAATTAAATCAATGGCCTCTTTCGAGATTCAATATGCTTCAACACTTAGGGGCAAATAAAAAATAACCTCTTCCATCGTCCAAATTGGAAGCACTTATCAAATCTCGCTTACTCCGCCCGATGATTATGGTAGTGTCGGGTTGGGTCCAAGGCAACAAATACCTCATCCAAATCTTCCTTTCGAATTCATTGACCAATCACGGCCCTATCCAGTGGCGTTTCGCGAAAGAGGCATCTCCTGTGGGGATTGGCAAACCTCGAATCATTATGAGATTCCAATAACCCCCGCCTCCTGGCCGCTACCAACTCGGAACATGATAAAGTGGTATCACGAAAGGAGACGGCTTGATGAAAAAAGATGGCGAGCAACAAGAATTGATGAAGCCCTACAGATTAGCTTAGCCCTTAACCCCAAAGGAGGAAACATGTGTGCTCTTATAACATTAATATCCTTTTGGAACCCTTCTGCCAATGCCTTCGATTTTAAGTTTGGGCAAACTAGTGTCACCTTGCTAGATTTGCATGCCGGTTTAGGATTCCCCCTATGCCAAAAGCCTTTTAATGTAGAGGACTACTCTGAGACGGATGTGCCCTCTATCACCCTTCCAGAACCCCCTACTTGGAGCTGGCAAACCTGGATAACTGAATTCCGCACCCACAAAGATGATATAGGCGAAATAGCCTTCTTAGCCTTTTGGCTAAATAAGTTTGTGTTTTGCTCAACTGCCAACAAAATAACCAAAACTTACAACAGAATTGCCGAGATTTTATATGCTCGCAAGGAAATCGGCCTTGCCCAGTTAGTACTAGCTCATTTGTATCGGTGTCTTCATATATTATCCGCCACACCCCTGAATAGCAAAGTCTCTGGACCACTCTGGATTTTAGAAATTTGGTCCCAGATGTACTTTCCCAAACTAGTACCACCTGACTTTTTAAGATAGGCGAAGCAAAGGTGTTAAGCGTTGCTTATGCAGGATGCAAACCAAATTATGGGCAAAGTTATACGATGTGTTTCGACGTGATCTATAACACCGACGCCCAAGGTTTTTACTCAGAAGCGCAGGCGCTTCTTCACAGGAGGCATCCAAGGGCTTTGAGAGATGCCTTCCTTCCCTCCTCCAACCAATGTGAAGAAGGGCGATGGCTATTCCTCCAATGTATCTCCATGGCGGACCTTCCCCTCTTCTCTTCATATAAGGGCGAGCAAGGAGTCGAAGTCTATGCCCCCCAGCTATTCGCCAGACAATTCGGCTTGACTCAAGTCTTGCCATATCCTCCAGTCCAGAGTCTAAATATGTTTTCAGCATGGCGGCCGAGCAGGAAAACCCCCGCGAACGAGGATGCCAATCTTGTCTCAGCATTGTGGCTTGCCAACTTTCCAAACTTGGGACAGTGCCCCGAATTGGAGATCTCTGAAGAGGCAACTGAAGAATACCAAGCCTGGTGGTCTTAACTTGGAAGAAGATTCTTTCAGAATGAATCTCTTCACTACTTCAGGGCCCTCTTTAACAACCAACGTCAGTATATTACCACTGATGACGTCAAAGTGCTTGATGGAGGTCCGCTCTACCCTGAGGTTGACCCTGAGCAGGTACTACCTTGTTTTTATTGGTCTATAAATTAGTTTGTAAATGAAAACCACTAATTGATTTCCCTTATAACAGGCTTCTGGCAAGATAAGCAAAAGTACAGGGAAGAAGAAGAAAACTACTCAAACCTCCTCCTCCAGGCCTACCCAAAAACGACCAAGACCTCCCCAAGTTGTCGAGGAAGAAGAAGAAGAACTTGAGGAAGAAGTACCAGTAAGTGATCTATACCCTGTGATTATTAATTATTGATGTTACTGCACCACTGATTCATAACAAATTCAGATATCACATCTGGTGCAGTTGTTAAGGAAAAAGAGAAAGCCAGCTTCGACCACTGCTGTTCCTATGATCGAAATATCCTCAGGTGAGTCTTCTGAACCATCCTGCGATTCATCTTCTCCGGATATCCATGATTTCGCTGGGGTTTTAAGAGCTAACAAACAACTCGAAAGTGAGATCCAATGGGTTCGCCAGAATATCGTTTTGAATGTCGCACCTCTAAGTTATCTTCCCGCTGATACAGGTATTTCTAGCATTCCTCCGGTCATTACTCCATCTGCTGCTGAAACTGCTCCTCTGATCACTTCAACTCCCCCTTCACAACCGGTAGATGAGTTAGTACCCCTGGCTGCTGTTGAGCAAAGAGAAGAAACTGCAAGTCCTGAGCAGGTTATTTTGGAGGATGAAGATGTAACTCTCCCCTCCTCTCCTGGAATTCATGCAGATGGAGGGAGTTCCGTCATGCTTACTAGCTCCTTCTTGGATACTCCTTCGGAGCCTCAAGAGCCACCACAAGTAGAGCTTCCGATAAATACCTCTCATGCGACAGAGGTACCTTTTCGAGAATCCCTATTTCTTGTATTCTTAAAGATATTTATATTAATCCTCACCACACTCATTTGCATAGGTAAACGAGGTTCCTACTGCTAGGAATGATGAGGCTTCTGGCGAGTAAAACTTGATTATAGCCTCGCCTACCCATACTGTTAAGATTGAGAAGTCTCCTATCCAGGCCTTAACTCCACAACCTCTAAAGACGTTCCTGACCATCCCTCCGCTGGAGAAGGATCCCCTCATGAAATTGCCAACTCCAAGAAGAGAACTCCCCGAAGAGATGGAAGCTTGGGATATTATGCAGCAGTTATGAAAAGAAGACCCTACAGACGTAAGGGTGACATCCAGGATTCAGAATGCCATCCAGACGCTACGAGGTCAGGTTGAGCGCCTGCCCGCCACAGCTCAGGCAAGAGTGAAAGAAATCTTGGCGGCCCTCCCAGAGCTTCTAGGATCGCTCCATGATAATGTGGATGACTTTCCAAATCGGCAAACCGAGACTGAGAGCAACACTGCAGCTCTTACAAGCGCCATTAACTCTTATTCCGCCCTCGTGTCCGTTGTTAATGAAGATGATGAAAACGAGATCACTCGCCTAGAGAGAGAGAAAGAGCTGCTTGACCGAAAGATAGCAATGATCAGATCCAGGCAACAAAAACGTCTCGAGCACGCGAGCGATAAAATGGCACTCCTGACCATCCTTCAAGTAGATACTCAAAACTGTATGAACTCAAAACCATGCCCCCAAATTAAATTGGGCCTAAGTAATATTTATGTTATTTTATTTCGAATCAGCCAATAGTCCTTTGAATATAAAGCAGCCCAATATTCCAAATTAAGCCCAAACTTAATCTGGCCCAATATGCATTTCACACCATTTCGCTGATCACCAAATCAACGCACCGATTAAATGTTCAATAATTGCATATGTCAATTCCAAGGATTCGGAAATCGAACTCTCTGACCGTCCTTATCTTCAAACGGTTGAAAGTGATAACTACTCTTTGACCGTCCTTCTCACCAAACGGGTGAAAACCCTAATCAATCCTAGCCATTAGATCTCTTACACAATCTGCTATATAAAGAAACCCCTTTGTTGAGATTGATCACTCATTCAGTTTTCACCATGTTGTCTATTCTTTTGTCTAGTTTCACCTTAAAGCCCTTATGGCTCCCATAATCTTTTCCCCCAGATTACATTCAGATGTTCTTATGAACACCTCTAAGTCGTGTAATCTAGTATTAGGCACATCCTAAGTTGCATAATCCGGTATTATGCCTTTGAAAAACGTGATCTTAAAAGGGTTGGCCAGAGTTTGGACAAATCCCACATGTTCTCTATTGGTATAAACTCGGCAAGCGACCTAGGAATCGCCCGTCTGACGAGTCTCCCTGTTTTTCCTATTGTAGTTCAACATTGGAGGAAAAAATAGGGGCAACCTACGACTCTCGCATCTCCAGCCTTGCTAGGTCTGGAAGAAAAGATAGTAATATCTGAACCTCTGGGACCTAGCGGATGGAGGCTCCTTGCCTTAATATTCTCCTGGAATGCCCAGAAGGCATCCCATCTTCCAGTGGTCAATATGAAAATTGGCGGATGAGGATTGCTGTTCAAAAGGCAAGGGGGATGACGAGCAGACAAAGAAAGGAGGGATCATTTCATCAACAAGCCGCGGAGATGAACCTGTTCAAGGTCACCTTTTCGTCCTTCCTCTGGATCTATCAAAGATCTTTAGTATATGCATGGTTTCAGGGCTAGATAATAGCTCTTTGTATTGTAATCTCTATACTTTGTAAAGCTTTGACCGCAAAGTCATTCAATAAGCGGAAATTCCAGAAAAACACATGTATTGTCTTCTTTTGACAAATTTAGATTTTTATTGAACAACATACAAAAATAAAAGAAAAGACTTTGGACCACATGTATTGGTCCAAGGGCTTGAACCGAGATCGAGTAAATCTCAATGAAACTCTTTCAGTTTCACTAACAATGAAATTTTCCAAAAAGTTAAATTTTTTTGGGGAAAACAACTCTAGCGGGGAAAACAACTCTAGCGGATGTAGCGAATATTTGCGGATATTGCCCTATGTTGCCCCCCAGTTTACTTTGGCTCAGGCGAGTATGGATACGTGAGGCAGAGCCAAGAAAACTAAGTATAGATTGCCCCCCGTAGCGAGCAAACTAAGTATGGAAATGTTAGGAAGAGGGTTGCCCCCCCCCCCCCCCCCCCCCCCCCCCCCCCGGCCTCAACCATGGCTAGCGGTTCTTTAAATTCCCATACACTTGGAAAATACTTCTTAAGATGGCGTCCATTAATAGGATTTTTATGGATTTCACCATCAATATCTCTGAGTTGATAAGCGCCCTTGCCAATAATCCGATTGATGACAAAGGGACCCTCCCATTTGGGAGACCACTTACCACGGCCTGTATCGGGTTCGCCGAGAGGAAGCACCACTTTCCAGACCAAATCGCCCTCGCCATATGACTTGCCTCTAGTTCTTTTATCATAAGCTCTGGTGACCTTCTTCTTTTCCATGACTATGTCCTCCAGAGCCTCTAGTCGTCTATCATCAAGGTCTTCATGCTCCTGAAACATAGCCTGGACATAATCATCACCAATCAACTGATGTTGTTCTCGAACACGAAGGGATTGCACAGTAATCTCCAATGGCAAGACTGCATCATGGCCATACATCAAGACATATGGAGTAGTTCATGTAGGAGTTCTTTTGGATGTTCGATATACCCACAGAGTGTTGTCTAATTCAGTATGCCATGTCCTTAGATTATCTTTAAGCATCCTCTTGAGAATGGAGATAATCACCTTGTTGCTGGCCTCAGCCTGACCATTGGATTGAGCATAATATGGGGAAAAATGCATGAATTGAATACCATAATCCAGCAGAAACTCTTGAGTCTTTTCTGCCATAAAAGCTGTCCCCCTGTCCGCCACTATACATTCAGGAATGCAATATCTGCACAGAATATTCTGAAAGATAAAACGGACAACGGTGGTGGCGTCACAATTCCGGACAGGTATTGCTTCAACCCATTTAGTGAAGAAGTCTGTACCAACTAACAAGTATTTATGTTGGAGGGACGAGTTGGGGTGTATTTTTCCAACAAAATCTAGTGTCCAGCTTCTAGCGGGCCAAGACTTGATAATAGGTTGCATGAGAATATTTGGAATTCGTTGAACTGGCCCATGAATTTGACAGTCAATACAACCCTAGGCAAAACTGATACAGTCCTATACATTCAGGAATGCAATATCTGCACAGAATATTCTGAAAGATAAAACGGACAACGGTGGTGGCGTCACAATTCCGGACAGGTATTGCTTCAACCCATTTAGTGAAGAAGTCTGTACCAACTAACAAGTATTTATGTTGGAGGGACGAGTTGGGGTGTATTTTTCCAACAAAATCTAGTGCCCAGCTTCTAGCGGGCCAAGACTTGATAATAGGTTGCATGAGAATATTTGGAATTCGTTGAACTGGCCCTTGAATTTGACAGTCAATACAACCCTGGGCAAAACTGATACAGTCCTTAAGAATAGATGGCCAATAGTACCCATACCTTCGAATGAGCCATCTCATCTTTGATCCGCTCTGATGCGAACCACAAACACCAAGGTGTACCTCGCGCATGAGCCTTTTAGCCTCCGTCCCATAGACACACCTAAGATCAATCTAATCTTCACCTCGGCGAAATAATTCATCACCCTTGAGTAAATAATTAGTAGCAAGGTACCTAGTTCACCGTTCTGATGGTGCAGAGGGATTTTGTAAATATTGGATGATTGGTTGCCGCCAATCCGTATCAATAGGTTCAACTGTGGTAACCAACCACTGGCCTCGTTGTTCTCGTCGAGCAGCAAAGGATGGTAACGTTCTTCATTCTACCTTCAAGATTCTTTCTTTGACCCCATTGGCCAGACTTATGCCTGTTGCCAATTGTGCCAACTCGTTAGCTACAAAGTTCAGCTCACGAGGAACATAATCAAGCACCACATCAGTAATTGATCAAGTAATTCTGATGCTCGTTCCCAATAATGTACCAGATGGAAAGAAAGACATTTATATTCCCCAGTAAGTTGCTTGATGATTAATAGGGAATCACCATAAACTTCAATTTCCTTAGCGTCCATGTCCAACAATAACTCTAAACCAATTATTAGTGCCTCATACTCTGCCTGGTTGTTTGTGCAAGTCCATTCTAGCTGAAAAGAATATGAGTGCCTGGTTCCAGTTGGACTTTGGATACAAATACCTGCACCCGCCAAGGTGTCAGCACTGCTGCCGTCAAAGTATAATATGGTTGGGTTCGGATCATGTTGACGGATGGACTATGTTCTTGAACGGCTTCCTCCAGAGGGTGATGGAGTAAGAAATCAGCAACTGCCTAACCCATCATTGCCTTCAAAGGAGCGTATTGTAAAGAAAATTCGGATATGGCCAAAATCCACTTGCCAATCCTACCTCTTAAGATAGGTTTAGTAAGCATATACTTCACCAAATCAGTTTGAGCAACCACAATAGTAGTAAAGGATAGCATGTAATGACGAAGTTTGATACCGGCGAAGTATAGCGCTAAGCATAATCGCTCTATTGCGAGTATCTAGTTTCTGCATCCAACAGAGTCCTGCTAAGGTAAGAAACTGCATATTCGACTTTCTTCCCTTCGTTGGTGGTTTCATCATGAGCTAACAACCCTGCAATAGAACTGTTAGAAGCAGAAATATACAGTTTTAGTGAGAACCCTGGTCGTGGCTGTCGTAATATTAGCGGACTCGCCAGATATTCTTTAATCTCATCAAACGCCGCTTGATGTTCAGGGCCTCATTTGAAGTCTTCTCCCTTCTTGAGTTTCAACAAAGAGGAAAAAGGAGCAATCCTGCTAGCTGAGTTGGATATGAAACGTCTGAGGAAATTGATCTTACCCAACAAACTCTGAAGCTCTTTCTTATTTTGCGGTGCTAGAGCGTCCAAAACGGCTTGCGCTTTATCTCCAGACACTGCGATGCCCCTTTCATGCACCACTAACCCCAGGAAATCTCCTGCACGAACCCCAAATACGCATTTTGCTAGATTCATTTTGAGTTGGTGCCTCCTCATTCTAGTGAAAACGTCTCGAAGATGAGTGATGTGGTCCTTCTTGTGCTTTGACTTGACCACCACGTCATCGATGTAAACTTCCAGAATACCCCCTAGGATATCATGGAAAATTAGATTCATAGCACGATAATACGTCGCCCCTGCATTGGTGAGGCCAAATGGCATGCTGAGATACTCAAAAGCTCTTGTAATTCCAGGACAGCGAAAAGCAGTCTTAGGGATGTCAGGCTCATAAATAGGAATTTGATGATAACCAGCTGTTCCATCCATGAAAGACAACATCTCATGTCCTGCCACTGCATCCACTAGTATGTCCGCAATAGGCATAGGGTAAATATCCTTTGGCGATGCAGTATTGAGATCTCTATAATCAACACTGACTCTGATTTTGCCATTCTTTTTCTTGACAGGAACCACATTCGCTAGCCATTGTGTATATTGTGCTGGCCAAATAATTCCTGCTCAAGCGTGCTCTGAACCTCTTTCTTGATTGCTATTACAGTTTCAGCGTTTATCCGTCTCTGTTCTTGTCTGACTGGTCTGCATCCCTCCTTGATAGGTAAACGATGGCAGACCAACTCTTTCGAGAGACCTGTCATATCCTGATATTTTTCTGCAAAGCAGTCTTTAAATTCTTGCAACAACTCAATCAGTTGCTGCCTCAATTCTGGTTCCAGGTACTGGCTGATCCCCACTTCCATAGGCTCTTCGATGGTGCTTAGATTAACTTTTTCTACAGGATCACGTACCTTAGGTGGAGTATCATCAAGGGCTGCTGGGGCTGGTTGTATTGCCTCCACCTCTTCTATAGTCACTATCTCATCTTCCTCGATACACTCAACTAGAGTGACCGCGTCCGAAGCCAATTGCTCCTCTCTAAAAATAGCTAAACGCTGCATCAGAGAAGCAAAGGCTTCTACCTCTTCGACTGTGAGGTTGTCACTCATTGATATTATTTGGTTAAAAGTCGATGGAGATTGGCATGGAAGAATCTGATTTGGCCTGTGTCAATCCCTATCGAGCGAGATCAGTTGAGGTCACCCCAATTGGACGTCCTTTATTGTCAATCCCCTCCACCCTGAGAGGTCGAATAGAGCTATAATAGTAGTCAGCCTCTAGTGAGCAAGCTGCTACTGAAAAGGGGCGCTCGTCCGCCTTGATCAGTGCTGGAACATCAGCCTCAGGATCCCACATGATCATCTCTTGATGCAGCGATGATGGAACAGAAAATGTCTTATGGATCCAGTCGCGTCCCAAGATCATACTATATGGGACAGTGGTCTCTGTAACGAAGAGTCCCTGAAAAGCGTCAGAAGGGCCAAGCTTGATTTTGAGCATTAAGATACCGCTGGTTTGGGTTACCGTGCCATAGTACTTATGATCTTGTCCTTGGGCACTTGGAGCTTTTCCATAGTACTGAGTGTGTTGATGCTCACCGCAGCTCTTGTGTCGATTAGAATTTTGTTTACCTGAAAGCTCGGCACCTCTGCAGATACATAGAGAGATTTGAGGTGTTGAGACATGGCGAATGTAGGAATGATCTATTAAAAATTAGGGATTTGCTTAGGGCAGCGCTAAGGCTAATGCTGTGAATGAAATATATAAAACGACTTTATAGCAAGAAATAGATGAGAGGAGTGCACAATGACCTTCAGAGGGGTTAGTATCTGGTCATCCATATTAATCATATCAATGTTAGTCCCTTTTGGCTGTCCACGTTCTTAAAGGTGTTTTCTCTGCTTCTCTAATAACGGTTATTCGTTTGGTCAGTCTTTTGTTTCCAGTTAGATAATCTTTGCTATATCTTGATGAATTTGGAAAACATTAGCTATAATTGTTTATGATGTGCCTGACCTAACATCATTGTTTCCTGGAAATTAGAGACTTAGCAATTGATAGTCCAGAATTATTGTGTCCTGTGAACTCACATTTTTTTTCATGTAGACATTTTTTTTAATGCATACAATTTGGTCAAACAACCCAGGCTTGTCTATGATGTTTCATACACGGATTTTAGACATAAAAACTTTAGCTGTAACATTGGTCTGTAGAACTGCAGATCTTGGTGGAACCCTCATAGTATTGAGTTTTATATCATGAACGCCCTCAAATTTTGAATGGGATATTCGGACGTCAACTTGAAGGCTACGATTCCATTATTGTGTCTACATCTTACACATTTAGAGGTCTAAACATTATTAAATTTACATCTCACAGTCTATGAGACTATGAGAGTGAAGTTTTGTAGTAATTTTCTTAAGGCTGAGATTATTTTCGTGTTATGTAATATAGCTGTTTTGGCTTCGAATTTGATTAATTTTTTAAGATTCCATTTCGTTTGAAACTTTGTAAAGTTGTTCTTCCTATATGTGAACCATTGATTTGGAAATGTTACTACATTTTTATTGAATGGTTAGACCGTGGTGAATTTTTGAAAGTTAGGAACTTAGTGTGCTGAATTTTCTGCTTTATGCAGTCCAGCACATTTGAGTTCGTAGTTCAGTAAAAATTTAAGAGTCCGTTTGGTCTGAAATTTTGTGGAGTTGTACCTCCATGTATGAACTCTTCATCTGGAAATTTTCATGTACTTTGGTAAGGTGGCTGATTTATGGATATTTTCGGAAGTTAAAACTGCAGTTCATGAATCTTTTTGCGGCCTAGTTTAAATGAGAATGACACCGGACAACCCTACTTTATTTTATGTAATTTTTATCTAATCTAGTGAATAGTTTGATCATAGAGATTTTTTTTATTATTGAGTAGGGTTAGGTTATTATCTGAGCCTCTTACAAACCTTGGGTTAGGTTAGCATGTTGAAACCCTATAGAGGTGCAAATTAGCACTTGATGATATTGTGAGGAACAAAAGGTAGGTCTTGTGTCTTTCTCTTATGTGTATAATGATCTCTGATATTGTTCAAGTTCTAAATTTGCAACTGCATGCGCACCTTGACATCTTGTTCTTCAGTTATACATCAGGACTTTACATAGTCCTTTTTCATGATTTCCCTTTGTTGTTATTGTTGTTTTCCAATTGCTGATTAGTGTTTTCGTTCCTATCCATTCCCAATTTAATTTAAATTCTGTTGTTTGTCCTCAAAACTCCTTGAAACACTTGGCTTACTGAAAGAACTGTACTTATGAGATTCTGTAGAAAATTCTTTCTTCTGCACAGCCACTTTGGAACATTATTTATCTATCCAATTGATGTTCGAATTTTCTGAAATTTTGATATGTTAATCCTCTCTTGTTAACTATTGATCTGGAAGTTTTCAGTTGATTTCATTGGAAAATAAATGCTCAGTGATTTTTTCTAAGATTGGTCTGCATTTGGCTATGTTCCTAGAATTTCAGTGAACCTCCTTGATCTCTGATTCGTTTTGAATATTCAAATATTCGATTTAATTTCTCATCTTTTTATGTGTGAAACTATACTTACTGATGGCCATATTAGAATTGGTTCCATGTCATTTGGACTTAAAAAGAATGTTTGGTGAATTTTCTAAGTTGACCTTGTTGCTATTATATTCTTCTGAAACCTGACATTTCCAGTCAGTTTTTGTACAACTTTTGCCTCACTTATTGAACTCCAAATTGCCTAAGATTTTAGTATGTTTATCTTTAATGTGTTTACTATGAATCTGGAAAGTTTCTAACTCATCCATTGGCTAACGAAATCTTAGTGAATTTCTAGAGCCAAACTGATTTTCAAGTACTTTATTTTTAGTTCTTGTATTTGGAGCAATTAGTTATTTGAAGATAAAGTATGTTATGTTTAAATGTCCTTTAAGGTGATAATTTTTTTATTGAGATGTTGTGTAAGAGAAACTTATTCTGGTCAGAAGAGAAAAGAAGAATTATATCTGATTTATGTCTTCTAAAAGTTAGTTTTCAGTTGTTCTTATTACATTTTTAGTTAGTCAGCTTTTGTCTCCCCACGCATTTGTATATGCACTGAGTATATAATCATGGGAAAGATGCAGTGATCACCGGAATGTAGGTATGTGTTCAAATTAATTTTGCCTTTTAAATTTTTTAATTAACTAGCGTACTTTTGTCAATGTTATATGTAGTTGTATTTCTCTTTGCTTAGATTCGGGAAACTTATCTATATATCGTGTGTGACTAATGTGATTTCAGGCATGGCTTAATCTTGAGAAGTAGTGGTTCTAATCCGGTTAGGCCCGGGGAAAAAAATAATTAAGAAGGGATTGTGTCTCCCTAGGGTGAAAGACCCAAAACCCAATCGGGATTCCGCTTAGTACGGGGTGTGCTCGGTGGCCTTAATACGAGCAAAAAGTCCTAACTGAGAATAAATCTAGTTAGGCATGATGAATAATTATGAAGGGATTGTGTCTCCCTAGGGTGAAAGACCCAAAACCCGATTGGGAATCGGCTTGTACGGGGTGTCCTCGTTGGCCTTAATACGAGGTTGTCCGCTTGTTCGGGGTGTTCTCGATGACCTTAATTCGAGAGGTATTGGGCCTAACTAGGATAAAATTGTATTAAGGGAAGATTGCTAGAAAAATGGTCTTACTCTTCAGTTGCAGCCTATATTTGGTTTTGAAAGTGTAGCAGTGAAGTGATGCATTTACTGTTGATATCCTTGGAATTGAACCAGGTAAACAAATTATTCCCTCTTCGTCTTTTCATTTATTTATTTAAAAACTCATTGATATTTAACAAAACCAAATGGGATTCTTATTTCCTGGATTTAATTTGTAGCTATGACAGTGTTTTCCCTTCCAGGGACTATTGCATTGTATTATTAGTTGCTAATCTCCTTTGGAATACAGAATCCCTCAGAAGGAGTCAAAATCTTGATTCTTCATTCAAATGCTAAAAAGGGATTTAATATGTATTGCAATTTGTCATCTGTGCCCCAGTTATATGCTTTTGTAGAGTGTCGGCTCTATTGGATTACAGTGTTTGGTCTATAATATGTGATAACCACTCAATAGCATGAGTGTGAGTTGCTAATACTTAATTTCGGTTATATCTTTTCTCATCTCAGGTGAGATCAGGTCAGTAAGAGATTTTCATAGGTTTATGTGCCTTTTCTGGATACGTAGTACATGACATTTGTTGGGTATTCTCTTGGTAATACAGAGATCATCTGTATTTTATCATTTATGGATAAATTTGTTTATAAATTTAATTGTGGGATAAAGTATCATGCAAGTAGGACTGTCCATTAGGAAACACCATGGATTTGGTGTTGTAAAAGTATATTCGAATATGTTAAATTATCTGAATTTTGTATAGCTTTCTAATTCTCAATGTGGTTAAGGCTATGTAAAATAGCAAACTTGTGTAGGAAAATAGGAGAATGTGGACACTGCTTGAATTTTGTAATGTGTGGAGATCTTATTCTATGAGCATGTACTATTGAACTGGATTACGGCCGAGTGCCGGGTATAACCGCTATGTGCGGAGGATTATAGTTTTGTGTTGGATTACGGCTGAGTGCCGGGTAGTACTGTTATATGCGAGAGATTTTGGCCTTGTGGTTGTATTATCATCATATGCGGGGATTTTCTAGTGGTATTCCTTGTGGGAATTGAGGCTTTACATGTAGCATTAATTATTTTATTTTATTTTAAATTTCGAGGACGAAATTTTTTAAAGGGAGTGAGAATGTAATACCCCGTACTATTTTAAAAAGCAAATTAATTATTTGTGTACATAAATGACTCGTCATTAATATTTGTATTGAGATGAGCAAATTGGTGTTTGTCGAGAAATCTAATTGAACCCGGTGAGTACCAAGAATACACGGAGATTAAAAATGTAAGAATCTGAGACGATATTGTTTATTAAATAAATATATTCAAGGTAGTAAGTGATTAAAATAAAGTAAAAGCATTTAGATTGTTCAATGTATCGATGTTGAATTTCAGTCTTTAAATCGCATTTGAAAGAGATGAGGACTAAAATATATATATATATATATATATATATATATATATATATATATATATATAAATGAGGGGTTCTGGAGTCGGTGGAACCGACTTAAAGGAAAGAAAAAAATAATAAGAAATCAAAGAGAAAGGGGAAGTGGAGAACCCATAACTTTCGGGTTTACTCTCCCTCTCTGACCATCGACAAACTGACTCGGTCTCGGGCTGCTCTGCAGCGATGGAGCTCTCCTCCTCTCTTCCCTCTTCTACCCGTCTCTCGACGTGGTGAGGATAGCTACGGCTTCGCCATGACGTCGCCGTCCACCCCTTGTTCCTGGTTTGTCTTGTGAGCTCTGTTGACTAAGAAACAAAGAACAGAAGGTAGTGAGGCTTCCGATTCCAGGTCTCGATTCCGACCACGGCGGGAGGCAAGGCCGGTAGCCGTAGCTTCGTAGTGTTGTCTTTGATGTCCCTGCAGTGTTGCTTTTCCAAGACAAGTTCTGAGGAGGGGGATTCGATAAATTGAAGCTCTGGGTTTTGTGTGGTTTTCTGCTCTTGTCTAGCGACTTGTGATTTCGATTCAGGTATTAAAATCAATCCTCATATTAAGCTCTACATGTTGTTATAATTCTTATTGTGATTGATTGTGTTTTGGAGGAGTTGGATTTTGGACAATGTTGTTCGAGTGTATATATATCACAAAATGATTTTCATAACACCTTAATTCCGGATCATTCTCTCATAATCTGGGTCAGGGCGTTACAATAGTAGGATTGCTAGTGTATATGCTAGGACAAGGGTGTGGGAATAGGTCTGCACAAGAACGGTTTCAACATTCTGGGGAAACCATTTCTAGATATTTTGGACAAGCGTTAGATATGTTAGTTGCGTTTGGTGATGAAATTATCAAGTCGTTAAATCCTGAATTTAATGGGGTTGCACCAAAGATAGAAAGGGACAGAAAATATATGCCGTATTTTAAGGTACTCTGTTTGTTACTTAATTAGAAGATTATAAATTACTTTAATTATTTTATCTATTAATAAATAGTTTAATTAATTTAAGGATTGCATTTGTGCTATTGATGGAGTGCATATTTCAACTTCAATATCTGCTGAAGAGTCTGTACTATTCTATAATAGAAAAGGAGTACCAACCTAAAATGTTATGGCGGTCTGTAATTTTGATATGCAATTTACATTTGCATGTGCTGGCTGGGAATGACATGCTCATGATACAAGGGTGTTCCTATCAGTTATTCGAAATCCCGATAAAAATTTTCCAATGCCTCCACGAGGTATAATTAATTAAATTATTTTACTTTGGTCAAAAATCTGTATTATTTTCTAATTAAGTTTTGTTACATATAATATTTTGTTATTTTAACAGGAAAATATTATGTGGTAGATTCGGGATACCCACAAATAAATGGATTTCTAGGACCTTATAGAGGGCCAAAACAACATTTGCAACAATACCACAGGTAAGCGCCAAGAAATGAGAAAGAGGTATTTAACCAAGCACACTCTTCTCTTAGAGGCGTCATAGAACGCACATTTGGAGTTAAGAAAAAGAAATGGAAGATTTTAGGGAATATGCAAGGTTATTCATTTCCAAAACAAGTGAAGATCGTGATTGCAACTATGACACTTCAGAATTATATACGGAGGTATGGAAATCGGGATAGACATTTTGTCCGTCTTGGAGAAAGACTCGATAACATGGCACGTGACATAGAGATGAATGATGATGCACAAGAAGAACATCATACTCATGGTGGTGTACAAGCAATTGAAAGAATTAGAAATAGCATCACTCAAAGCTTGATGAGTGCCCGTAATGCTGATTAATATTTAATGGTGTTAATGTATCATTTTATAGTCATTTGATGTTAATGAAACTCAATGGTTATTGGCAAAACATAATTTAAAATTATGATTAGCAATTACTTATATTTAGAAATAATTTCATATAAGCATAATAAAAATTTAATTAGCCATAAATTTAAAATTAATAAGTATTACCATACAATTAAAGTTAAAATTTTATTCATGTCCAAATTGGTCATTTACAGACAAAAACACAAGTCAGCTTTCACTTTACTAAACACTTTGCCAATGTCTTTTCCACTAACAACACTAAAAAAAAGCCAGTTTACCAAACACTCAACTAATTTGGTTTTCAGCAACTTATTTAAAAAAAAAGCATAAGCCAGCTTTTTTGAGAAGCTCAGCTGCACCAAATGTACCCAAAATATCATTATCTGTACTATTTATCTTATTAACGTGATTTCTCCAAGACGTTAAGATTATATTTATTTTAATTATTTTTTAAATATTAAATAAATTTTATTGATTATCGATCATTATAAATCTACAATAAATATTCAATAGTTTAGCGGAGATAAATTTAACAAGAGATGATAAAATAGTAAAAATCAGATTACTCCGAAACTTGAATAGCTTCTTGTGCTAACGCATGAGCTATGCCATTAGCTGATAGTCGAACAAGCCTCACTTGCGCTCGCAAATTAGACGAGAGACTATGACCAGACTAAATACCTCACTTTATGTCGTTTCATAGTTAACCTTTTAGTGCTAATCTTAAAAGTAGTCGCATCTGAACCACTCTCTCTTATTCACCGTGAAGTTTTACGGCGGTGACCGTTAATGATTGATGTAAACTTTGTAAAATATTTAAATTACCTAACAATACGATTATTTACCGCCAAACTGAAAGCAATAACGTCAGCCGGTCTATAAGGAAAAGTCGAAACTAGCCCAACTTTATAAGGCGGCTTAATTAAATATCTCAGAGACTATTCCCAGTCAACATAGTCGACTTCTCTTCTTCTTCTTCTCTCATTTCTCAACTCCTCACAATTCTCAGAGGAGACCAAAATCCATTCCGTTCAAAATGTTCACCCAAATGGTCGACGATATTCTTCTCCAAATCGGCCTAGTCCTCCTCGTCGTCGTCACCTTCCTCTTCATCCACAACGTCCCCCAGCGCGTCCTCGCCACTCTCCGCCTCCGACTCCAGTCCAAAACCGCCATCCAATCCAAGCGCCACTTCGTCCTCGGCGCCCAGCTCCTCGCCCAAGCCAGATCCGCCGCCGACTCCTCCTCCGCCGCCAAAGAAGCTCTCGAACACGCCGAGAAGGCCATCGCTCTCGATCCCAAAGACGCCGCCGCTCACATCCTCAAAGCCCTTGCTCTCGACGCCCAGGGCTTCAAGACCTCCGCGCTCGACGCCATCGACGTGGCTCTCTCGCCGCTCTGCCGGAAGAGCCTCGTCGACGACGAGCGCGGCGACGCGCTTTATAAGCGGGCCGAGATCAAGATGTCGATGAACCGGCCGGCCCGGGTTGATGAGGTCATCGAGGATTTGACTCTGGCCGTGAAGCTGAGTCCGGAGAACGCCAAGGCGTTTTGTTCGTTGGGTGAATGCTATGAGGAGAAGAAGATGAACGAGGAGGCCAAGAAGGCCTATGAGGAGGCTCTGAAGCTTAATCCCCGGTTCGCTGCCGCGAAGGAGGCCCTGGACCGCCTTGGTTTGTCGTAGTTGAACCGGTTCGGACCTATGTTTATTTTTGTTTTTATTTTTATTTTTATTTTTATTTTTATCTTGTTTAAATTATGAGAGTTCTAACTTTTGGTTATAGTAATGATAAAAAAGGAAAATTCTTGCAACGCATTGATTTCAAGCATACATGCACTTCATTATGTGACATATTAAAATTCATAATTTAAAGATTAACTTCATTTATCTTTGACCCAAAAAGAGATTGAGTTCATTTTTATGGGGGAATGGCTAGGTTTTGGTCAATTCCGATACCTAATATACCATCTGCTTGAAGGCAATGGCATCTACATTGTATGTCAGTTGCTTATGTACTTATTTGTATCGGTTCTGGAAAGATGAAGAATTTAATGATACTTTCTGCCATTCGGATTTTAGGTTTTTGCTACATTATGTAGCAAGAGAAAGGTTCGAGTAACATAATAATAGTGTCTGATTCACAAACTGTTGAAAAGAAATGAGAAAACCCGATTATCCCGGAAGGGAAGTGCCTTACCCGGTCACCCTTTTGTCTCTGACCTCTGGTAAGTTTGCTCTGTTCATTTTTTGACATTTGGTACTAATATGGTTGGATTGGATTTGGGTGCTACTGTTTCGGCTGATGGAGATGGGTGTAGTAATTCCAAATCGACGGATTTAGTTGACGTTTTAAAGTTAAATTGCTGTGTTTTCATTACTATCCCACTTGTGGAGATTTAAGAACAAAAACAAAGAAACATATGAATTACAAATTACTCTACTATGTTCATATCGTGTAACCATTGGGTGCATCTAGTCATACCAAATATATTCTATCGTGTTTTGGTAGCCTTTTAAGATTTGGTTTGTCAGTATAAATCCTTTCTTTGAAATTACTCCATCCATAAAGTTTGGTGTTTCTTTACCTGGGAAATTGGTTCAGGGCTGTAGATAGTCTTTCTTTGTGAATTTAGGACTTTTGATATCTGAGGATTTGTTTTATAACTTATGCCAAGGATAGGTCAAGATAATTTTCTCCCTCTCCATGAGGAGTACATGGATTTGTTTATATTCAAATTATTTGAAGAGCTTTCAGTTTTCTGCTCAAGCATAGGAATCTAAACTTGACCTGTCACAAGACTCCACAACGATTTCCTTGAAATTGAATGACTAAAATCTTAAGATAACACATTAACTTACTAGGAGAAGTTACGATAAGAGTTACATCAATTGCTTCTTCCCCTGGCGAGAAGTTGACACTGGTGGGGTTAGTTAATGTGCTATCAGATCATAATTTATTTTGTCCTGGGATTGGGGGTTTAACTATTTTTTGCAGTTCTAATGTTCAATATATTTTGTTTTGGTTTTTGTGTTCTTACATTGTCATACGTGTGGTTCATTGTAATTGAATTTTATTGTTTAAGGAGAATTGTTATCATATGGCTGAAGTTTATGAGTTCAATTTAACAGGGAATTGGAGTCAAATTCACAAGCACACATGCACAATGAAAGGAAAGGATTGCCAATAATGTGATGATGATAAATGAACTCTATTTTAATCAGTACTTATACTAGTTTGGATAGATGCAGATGCTCAAGAAGTAATGGTCAATGTATATTGTTTCTGGTTTTTGTGTTTTTACATTGCCATACATGTGGTTCATTGTAATTAAATATTGAATTTTAAAGTAGAATTTAAATTTATAGCATGTGAAGGTTGAGGTTTATCAGTATGTTTTAGCAGGGCATTTGAGAACAATTTCATTAGCACACACTTGCACAATGAAATCTTCTTGTATCTATTAACATGTTCAATTTATGTCAAAGGAAAGGGTCGCCAATAATGTGATGATAAATGAACTCTAGTATATTCAGTAGTTATCAGTTTGGAATTTGGATAGATGCAGATGCTCAAGAGGTCGAAAGCGGTGCCTCAAAGTCAACAAAACAGCTATTTGAATCCAGAAGCTTAACCAAAGTAATACGGCTCAAGTCTATGAAAGCAGTATCTTTTTTTTCTTTCCCTGGTGATAAAGCTATATGAAGAAGCAATGTGACCTTCAAGATCATCCTCTAGAGGTTATGACCTTGAAAGGAAAACTGAGAAGTCTTCAATCTCTTACAGGTACAGCTGACACAAATCACCATTGTATCTTTCTGTGGATCTTTATGGATTTGTTTATTTCATGTAGTGCAACTGAGATAAAGGTGCATGCCAGAGGAAAAGTCTTGGTCCCAACGAATCAGAGCATTACCATCCTGCAAAGCACCTATGCAGGAGCTGGTAAAATCCATATTTTCATAATTTTGTTTAATATCTGTGAGCATTAACCTTTTGTTTACACATTCTCAGAACCTTATCACTATCTCAAATTTGGAACTAGGAATGGTGCTAAAAATTGTTGGTAAGGATACAAGTATCATATACAATAGTTTTGTGCTTTTGAGTTTTTTTTTCTCTTTAAATGATTGTTCATTTTGTTTTGGGCTTCCGAAAGTTATATCCAGAAGTAGGCATATTAACTAATCCAGTATTCTCTAAGGCAAATCCAGTGTTTTAGATGAAAATCAGAGACCTTTTTAACGGATACCTTTGTGTGCTTTATTAGGCAAGTCTAATGGTGTTGCAAGGCTGTGTGTAGTTTTAAGTCACACGATCAAAAGAAGGGTTAGTTATCAGCTAATCATGCAAGCAAAATGTCGTTTGTAAAATGATAGTTTTGCAAGTTTATTGAGTTGCTTCCTGGAAACAATTCATCAGGGTTGTTGTCATCCAAAAAGTACTGTCGAAAATCTTCCCGATGATGCTGACACATTTACTGGTTTGAGTTAATAGCTTTTCCGATAAGTATTTCATACTTGAAATGAGTATATGTTCGTTCTGCGTTTTCTCAAGTCTTGAACACATTCACTTGTTTACATATGATCATTTCTGATTGGTTGATGGTTGGGTTGGGAAAGTTTATGGTGACTATCCAGTTTATATGCACTTCCCCTTTACGAGCTTCCAGCTTGCTAGAGCTCAACCCTAATACTATAATAGAGCGTTCATGCTTAACTCATTTACTTTTATATATATATATATATATATATATATATATAATTATATAATTTTTTTAATAATCATTTAGTATTCGTTGAAATTTTTTCTTCTTATGTCTGGTTCAGTCCTTGGTTGGTGATGCATTACTTGGAAGTTGGAAGTGAACTTTAGGGGTGGGCATTTGGTCCCGAAATCCCGATCCCGTCTCGATCCCGTCCGGGACGAGACGAGATTCATGTTTGAAAAACGGAGATCCCGTCCCGTTTAAAATCTCACAGGACGGGACCGGGATTAGCTAAATGAATCCCGTCCCATCCCGTATAAATATAAAATTAAAATAATTATATTATATTTATATTTTTTGATTTGATATCAGTCGTTGATATCATAAAAACTAAACAAAATATCAACCGTTAGATTCAACCCTATCTCAAAATCTCTCAACTCCTCTCAGCCTCTCACTCTCTCCCTCAGACGCCCTCACCTCACCTCACCTCTCCTCTCCAGCTCTCCCCCTCACAGAGTCACGCTCTCCCTCACCTTTCCATCGCCAGCACCGGCGGCCTCAGCTTCGTCTCCTGGAGCTCAAGTCCTCCGAGCCCGTCAAGTCCTCGGCCTCAGCTTCTTCCTCTCCAACCACATCCACAAGCTCCTCAACCACCTCGGCCGCTCCTTCTTCCTCTCCCGCCTCTTCCACCTCGAGGTCCGCTCCTCAACCACTCATCTCTGATCGCTTCTTCCCCTCCTCCACTGCCTCAACCTCAACCTCAACCATGTCGCCTCATCTACCTCTGCTTCACTTCTGTTTCCCTCCTCCGCCGCCGCATCACCAGTCTCCAAGGACTCCATCGCCTCAGCCTCAGCCTCAATCTCCTTTTTTTTTCTTTTTTTTTTTCCTGATTTTTGGGATTGTGGATTTTTGATTCAGTACGGGATCTCGTTTTGGTCCCGGTCCCGTCCCGGCTCCGGTGGGATCCCGGACCTGGCGGGATCACTTTTAAAAAAGTGTAATCCCGTCCCGTCCCGTCCCGTTTAAAAACTCACGGGACATGACCGGAATCGGGTGAATCCCGGCCCGTCCCGGCCCATGCCCACCCCTAGTGAACTTGGTTTCCAAGATAATTTGGGAGGCATATCTCAGTTTTAAGATCCATTACCGTCCATTTCCCACCACAGGACTTTCTGTTTTTAATGCTGTGTGAATCTGTTTTTATAGGTTTTTGTTATCTTGTTAAAGTCCCCAATTCAGTGATGATCGAATACAAAGTTGTTGAAAAAAATTGTTTCTCCGATACATAATTTTGTACAAGATTTTTTAACAAAATGGGATTAATTGCAGGTTTGTTGAATGGCATTTCCCTTTTAGGGAAAAAAAACATAATTGGATTATAAACGTCTGCTCAGTCCGTTAGAGATCTCAGAAAGGAAAACAGCATATCATTAACATCGATCAAAACCATGAAAAACCATGAAAACTATCGGAACAAAATAATTAACATCAAAACCATAAAAACTATCATAATGAATTAACTGTCATAATAATACTCACTGGTTCTTACGTATCTTAAAATGAACACCGTGGACCGTCGATTGCGTAGAAATACGATTGAGTTTTAGCATCTACAAATTAAAAACAACCTCATGCTTGTTGAAAAAGCTATTCTTAGAATTCTGACCTCCTTCTCCTAGTTACAACTCATACAATTTAAATACCAACATCCTTCATGAGCCCTCATATTTTTAGTTTGTACAAACCGTTCTAATTATTTATATTTTTCAAACAACAGAAAAGACCAACTACTATTCCAAAATATATTCAATACACGAGCGTGTATCTACACATATAATTTTAATAATCAAGATTAGATGACTTCACTGGTGGGCCCTGTGTATAAAGTGTTTTAAAAGGTTAAGATTGCACAGGGTAACATATAAGAATTTTCACTACTATTCAGGTCTTTCTGTTTTTTTCTTCTAAATATCCGCCAATTTAAGTTGTTATTACAATTCAGATTTGATCTCATTTTTTATCTCGTTTTTTTAAATAAGACAGGTTTTCTTTCTTTTAAATAGAAAAAATCTTATTTTAAGGGCTAGTTACATAAATTAGATCTGCACTTCTTTAAGCCTGCTTATAGAATCCAGTACACCTTCTAATAGGAGTAACCGTCTCGTTCTTTTTTTTTTTTTTTGGGCGTCGTAAACTGAAATACCATGCTCTGTGGTGGCATACATTCCAAGCATTCTTAGCTACCACCCTTTCTAATCTCCGGCAGTAGAGGATAGGTATTACAGCCCCCTGAGTACATGCAAATACTCGCTCTTATGTAGAATTCTCTTTTACGTAGCTCAGGTGTTGTCATTTTACGTATCTGCAGGGTAGTTGGAAATGCAGAAGGCAGGTCGTCAGAGCCTGAGGCGTTGGGGTTGGCTTGTTGGGACAAGCTTGTTCTGGTTGTTTGCCCGGTTGGTGAAAAGAAATACGAGAAGACCACCCCGAAGACAACCCTACTATTAAGGTTTGATCTTCTGCTCTCTTTCTTCTCTCGCAAGCTTGTCCAAAACATTTTTTTTTCTTCTTTTCAAATTGGCGTTCTGACAACATAACTGTTAAGTTTATACCTGACTTGTAGATTTATACCCGAACAAATTAACAAAATATATGTCACTTTAAAATTCAGGGTTCTATGCCTACGCCATATTCGAGTGCCTTGAAGGGTGGCCGGAAATGAAGATGGATCAAATTATAATGGTTTATAAGCTTCAACATGACAAGTAAGTAGAAAAGGAGCAAACAATATCATGTATCGATCTACGTACATTCTACAACGTACTTAGCTTCTAGAAAATGAGAACTCACGTGCATTCTTTCTTGGCATTGCCAGGTTTCAGTATATGGCTCTATCAGACGCTAGGCAAACATTCATGCCAAAAGACAGAGACTGTAAAAATGGTCAGCAACTTGCCTATCCAGAAGCCGTTCGTTTAACTAAACCAAGTAATCGGGCCTTCAAGGGACAGGTTAGCTAACCCTCTATTAATTTCCATACTGATGAAGGAGTCGATCTTTTATTATTCTATACGGTAGAGCCTCAGTTTTTCTGAGTTATGCGACGTATAATTGGGTTGCAGGTCGATGACAAGTACCAGCACTCAATGGAGGACAAAGATAACAAGGTCCATGGATGGATTTCTACAGACCATTCGGTGGGATTCTGGATGATCACACCCAGCGATGAATTCCGTTCTGCTGGACCCATGAAGCAGGACCTAACATCCCATGTCGGTCCGACTACCCTCTCGGTAAGCACCACCATCCGGCTTTGTTTCTCTCATCAATATGGCGTAGTGATTCTGATGCTACGAGAAATCATATAATTGAATATATATACTACAATAATTAAACAAAAAAAAAAAAATTTACGTCACCAAATCCTTTGCCTATATATAGCATATATCACTCTAAACATTTGTACTCCTCTTCGCAATCTCTCTCTATCTATCAAACTTGATAATAGTACTGTACTAATATATATAGTCATACTAGTCGATCTGATTTTCTTAGAACTTCATCGTACAAAAGAAACTCGAGAAAAAGAAAGAAAATGGCATTGTCTCCGGAGCAAGAACACCCCAGGAAAGCATTTGGATGGGCTGCGAGAGATACATCTGGTGTTCTCTCTCCCTTCAAATTCTCCAGAAGGTACTCATTTGAAAAAGAACAATTCAGTATATATATATATATATATATGTTGGTTCTCCAGAATTTAACAAATTAATTTACAAATTTGTTGCAGGGAAACATGAGAAAATGATGTAAGATTCAAAGTAATGTACTGTGGAGTATGCCATTCGGACATTCACATCCTCAAAAATAATTGGGGAAATACTACCTGTCCTATAGTTCCTGGGTACGTTTATCTTCGTACCGATTTTTAGAGTGATATCAATATCATAATTTTCCCATTTTATTTGTGCAAGTCTGTCTTCTTAATATAATTGCAATATATATGCTGCAGGCATGAACTTGTTGGTGTAGTGACAGAAGTAGGGTGCAAAGTCAAGAAATTCAAAGTTGGAGACAAAGTCGGTGTTGGTTGGATGGTGGATTCTGACCGAACTTGTGATAATTGTATCCAAAATCTAGAAAATTACTGTCCCCAAATGATACAAACCTACAGTTACAAGAACTATGATGGAACCATGACATACGGAGGTTACCCGAACAACATGGTGACCGATGAGCGCTTCATTGTTCGTATCCCGGAAAACCTACATCTTGACAGTGTAGCTCCGCTCCTATGCGCTGGGATCAGATATTATGGACTTGACAAACACGGTATGCATCTTGGTGTGAATGGCCTTGGTGGTTTAGGTCACATAGCAGTGAAATTTGCCAAGGCTTTGGGGCTTAAGGTTACGGTGATTAGTACCTCCCCTAATAAGCAGACAGCTATGGAACATCTCGGTGCTGATGCATTTTTACTCAGCACTGACCAAGATAATATGCAGGTAATTATCGATGATTAACAAATATGCGCCTCCATGAGTTTAAGTTGATCCATATATGCATGTAGCTAGGGTGAACTAATGCAGTTCTTATGAAAATCGTAGGCTGCTGTGGGAACAATGGATGGCATCCTCGACACAGTTCCTGCAGTTCGCCGTCTAGATCCTTTGGTTAGTTTGTTGAAGAATGGCAAGCTTGTTAAGGTTGGTAGTGACGCAGCCACTCGAAGTTTCGTATTTCCCTTTGCTCATCGGTAAGCATAAATGTAACTACGTGTTGAAATTAAGTAACTGGTTACACACTAATTTGTATGATGGATGATGCTGGAGAGTTGATAACAACTTTGCAATTACAGGAAGGAAAATGGTAGCTGATAGTGCCGTTGGAGGTATGAAGGAGACACAAGAGATGATTGATTTTGCTGCTGAACATAACATAACAGCAGACATTGAGATTATTCCTAGCAATTGATTACGTGAATACAGCTATTGAGCGTGTTGTGAACAAAGATGTTAAGTTTCGATTTGTCATCGACATTGAGAACACATTGAAGTCCGAATGATAAGTTTATTAAGATTATGATCGAATTACATAGCTATTTGTGTGTTATGTGTGGACCCAATATTGTAACGTATTGGACTAAAAAAAAACCAAGACAATCACCCTTAATCTAGCAAAAATTTCATCGAAAATACATTCGTTTTCTCTAATCTATCATACCCCAAAACCCTAACCTCCTCCTAATTCTCTCTCTGAGGAGAACCAAAGAAGGGTGGCTAACCTTCCACAAATCTCTTCTCTTCCGACGGCGCCCAAGATAGGCCTCCGGCCTTGTCTTCTTGGGTTTGATGTCGGGCCAGGATGTCGATCGACTCTAGGGTTCCAAAAGCTCTGCTGGGTGGGGTTTCTTCCATGAAGTTTTAGTTTTGCTGCTCAGCTTGATATCATCTTGGCGGCACAAGTAATGTAGATCGAAGTCGTCGGTGGTGGTGGTCGGATAGTTCATACGGCGGTAGTTGCAAAGTTTAGTGGTCTGGACCAAATTAATGACGAGCCACATGGATTGGGTCTCCGAAGACTACCTTTGGACATGCTATTTCAATAATACTGTTTTTATTGCATCCAGTATTTTGTTCAATAATATTCCCCTTTTGGGTAAGTAGCAGTATAGTGGGTCTCGGCCATGTCTATTTGCTCTTTAGTTTGAGCATAAGTTAACCCTTTGCACTACTCTGAAAGGAATTTTGCAGATGGGTGTCTGACAGACCCGGGATCGGTCTCGGAGGTTGGCAATGGGACTATTACGACGTGAGGTGGTGCATTATTGCACCAGGATCCCATCATGAGAGCAGAGATGGCTGCTCTACCTCTACTTGAAAGGTACACCGTGTGGTCTTAGGCCTGAGGGTTGTGGTGGAGTCTTCTCTACTATCATGATGGTTACTTGCTTTCGTAGTTTTTTATCCGCTTATTTTGGACGTTTTTGCTTTATTCGAACTTTAGTATCGTTTATTTCGTTTCGTTTTTTTTTGTTAGAACTGTTTAGTTTGTAGTGGAGTTTCGGCTCCTGCTTGACCAGACATAACTCGATCGCATGACTTATGCCAATGAATTTATTCATTCCCTTAAAATATATATATATATATATATATATATATATATATATTGTAACGTATTGTTAATAAAGATATTATTAAGCTTCCATTTTTCATCGATATATTGATTAACACTGAGGTTTATTCTTAAGTTTTTCATCAAGATTATGAATTGCGTACCACGGCAAGTGGCATGGTTCACTTCTTATCTAGTTGGTTATGCTCTCCAACTGAGATTCGAAGCCAAAGTTTTAAAAGAATAGAAGTAACTAGACATTATGCTTCAATTTGTAGTTTGAACTTTTCACATGCGCGCTGAGGGAATAATGTGTGGATCCAGAGTTTTTTGGGCTTCTTCACTATAATAAATTAACCATGTACCTGAGCGATTCACGTGTTATTATATAAAATTTTATTTATCAGTACATTCTTTCATTTTGTTTTATGTTCTTTCTTATAAAATAGTATTTTTATGTAAATCTGTTTCATACAAAGAGTATTATTGGCATAACATATTTTGGTGGTATTTTGAGCACTTGGCTTTGTATTAATAGTTGAGATGTGAAAAAAATTAAAAACTGTAGAAAGTTATCCTTATAAAAAAGAAGAAGCAGAAAGTACTAATATATAACTAAGTGAAATGTTTTGCAATGTGTGAAATGCACGGTAAAC
Source organism: Potentilla sterilis (assembly GCA_963682095.1). Taxonomy (NCBI): domain Eukaryota; kingdom Viridiplantae; phylum Streptophyta; class Magnoliopsida; order Rosales; family Rosaceae; genus Potentilla; species Potentilla sterilis. Next base: position 3,235,574 of record OY821765.1, read on the forward strand.
TAGAAGTTATTACAGATGAGAGAAAGTATTGTTTATTTTTTTTCATAACTTTTTCTAATATTTTCTTTTTAAATAATTACTTTTTTATCTCTTGTGTGTGTTTTTTTGTAGTTTTGACTTTTTTATACCTTCATTATTGATATAACTGTAGGGCACTTTAGCTAATGAAAGCCTATTTTTAATAAAAATATATGACACTCGGATCACTTATTCAAAATAAGGATGTAAAAAATAAAAATTCCCTTAGCACCTAATCAAGCAAATAATTAAATGAATGGGTAAATTCCTCCTATGATACCTGACGTATAGCAAATTGTACATTTTGGTACCCAACGTTTCAAAGATGACAGTTTAGTACTTGAAGTTATGTTTTATGTGACACTATACTACTTATGTTGACTTTCTTTTTAAATGTAAGACGTAAAATTGACATTTAAGTATAATCTATAAAATTAAAATAAAAACTTGCATTTTCTTAATATTTTGGGTTAAAAACATGCATTTTGCAATATTTTTTAGTTATATTGAAAACATAAGTTAAAAAATGTAATTGTGGTAATGCAAACACTCACAAGACTACTATGTGGAGTTATATCAAATCAATTAAATGCATTATCGTGGGTGTTCAAATCACAAATACTAGATTCACTAGATAAAATTTCAATTATTTTACCTTCAACATAACTCAAAAGTTTAATTCATTTTTTTTTTTTACAAAAAATTAAATCATATTTTTTTCTCCCAAAAGATAAAAAAGAAGAAGATGAATATCAAGGTGATAACCAATAGCCTTAGATGCATAACACTCATGTTTTTAATATTTTTTTTTTTATAAATATATCTAAATATCAATTTTACCTCTTACATTTAACAAAGAAGTCAACATAAGTATCATAGTGTCACATAAAACTTAACTTCAGGTACCAAATTATCATCTTTGAAACGTTGGGTACTAAAGTGTCAAATTGGCCATACGTCAGGTACCATAGGAAGAATTTACCCTAAATGAATCTTTCACTGATGTATATTACCCTAGCTAAGAAACACACTCTTGGCAAAAAATTTACTTGTCGATGAGAATCTCCTATAAAAAATAAAAATTAAAAGAGTTCGCATTGGCAAATATATAATTCACTGATAATCTAAAGAAATATTTCTTTTTTGTTTATAGCTGGATGATTTGGATCCATTCTTTTGATTGATTGTATAATATTTTAAATCTTACAATATTTCTTCAAAAAAAAAAAATCTTACAATATTGGATGAATCATGTAGCTAGCTAGCCTCCTTTAGTGAATAAATCGAAATGGACAGACTCTCTCGCTATCTAGATTAGTAAGCCACCACTTAACATAACACCTTGACGCGTCTATTGTACTCGGTCACAATCGAATAATTGTGATTATGGTAGTGCAATAAGTGAGTGACTAAAAGCAGCCTTGATTTCAACTCAGACATCTTCAACTGTTGATATTAAATTCATTAATTGGTATTGGAATTGCTATGTTATTCTGTTTAGGCTGTTTTATTAGTTATTTACTATTGGGAATTCCTATTGGGAATTTTGGATCACCCAATACGTCACCACCCTCTTCGACATTGTATTTCCCTCACCCAGTACGTCACCCCAGCCAAAATCTAAAATCTTCCCCCTCTATATATAGCATATAACTCCATTGAAAGGAGCTCAGTACCCTTCCATATCCATTCGTCTGTCTGTCACATTACACTACTCGAACTGCATTAATCTAGCTTCTACACCAAAACCATAGTCAGTTAGGTATCTACAAGAAAGGAAATGGCCATGTCCAACGAGCAAGAGCACCCCAAGAAGGCATTTGGATGGGCTGCGAGAGATTCATCTGGTGTTCTCTCTCCCTTCAGTTTCTCCAGAAGGTACATTGTCAGCAGTATAACACTCTTATTCTTCCTTTTCAGATTACAGCCTAGCACAGTTTGTTTTATGTTTCTAAAGTTGAACCAATTTGATTTCAGGGAATGCGGAGACAAAGACGTGATGTTCAAAGTGTTGTACTGTGGGATTTGCCATTCGGACCTTCACATGGTCAAGAATGAATGGGGCTTTTCTACCTATCCTCTTGTTCCAGGGTACGATAGCTTTTTTCGTTCTTCCAGGACAAGTTTACATTTTATTGCTTGAATATATGAGACCTATTCAGTAATCTAATACAACGCAATCGACAATGCAGGCATGAGATTGTTGGTGAAGTGACGGAAGTTGGGAGCAACGTACAAAAATTCAAAGTTGGAGACAGAGTCGGTGTTGGGTGCATTGTGGGATCTTGCCAATCTTGTGATAACTGTACCGATCACCTTGAGAACTACTGCCCAAAACAGATACTCACCTATGGTGCCAAGTACTATGACGGAACCACCACTCATGGCGGTTACTCTGACATTATGGTGGCCGATGAACACTTCATAGTCCGCCTCCCGGAGAACCTACCCCTTGATAGCGCTGCTCCACTTCTATGTGCCGGGATTACAACCTACAGTCCTTTGAGATATTTTGGACTAGACAAGCCAGGGATGCATGTCGGTGTGGTTGGCCTAGGCGGTTTAGGCCACGTCGCGGTGAAGTTTGCTAAGGCTATGGGGGTGAAGGTAACAGCGATCAGTACGTCTCCTGAGAAAGAAGAGGAAGCTATCAAACACCTAGGAGCTGACTCCTTTTTGGTTAGTCGTGACCAAGAGCAAATGCAGGTAATTATTAATTTCAAAAGTTACACCTCTTACGACTTTTAAAGTTTAAGTGGCTTAAACAAAGAACAACTTATTTAGTGTTATGTTTCATTGATTAATTTGGTTAGGCTGCCATTGGTACCATGGATGGGATCATCGACACAGTTTCTGCACAACATCCTCTTCTGCCTTTGATTGGTTTGTTGAAGTCTCATGGGAAGCTTGTTATGGTTGGTGCACCTGAGAAGCCTCTTGAGCTTCCTGTTTTCCCTTTGCTCATGGGTAAGCATGTAATTACTAGTAGTTGGCCTTAATTACCTATTATCTTCTGCATTGTTGGGTTATTAACAGAGTTTGATGTTGGTCTTAACAGGAAGGAAGATGGTAGCAGGTAGTGGCATTGGAGGTATGAAGGAGACACAAGAGATGATTGATTTTGCAGCCAAGCACAAGATAACAGCAGACATCGAGGTTATCCCAATCGACTACTTGAACACTGCCATGGAGCGCCTAGCCAAAGGAGACGTCAGATATCGTTTTGTCATTGACATTGGGAACACACTGAAGGCTATTTCTTAGATTCTGCAACCCAAGAAATAAGAACTAAAGTTGAGACTGATTTGGTGCCATAATCAGTGTTGTTTTTTACTCGAGCATTTTTTTTGTTGTTCCCTAAATTCATTAGTTTGCTTCTTTTAATCTCTTTATCCTCATCACTTTATGAGCAGAATGTAGTGTGATGATTATAAACAGATGATTACATGAATAATGTTACTGATGGATAACATGACTAATCTTACAGCCTTCTTTTGTAATGTTATTTGCTATATAATGACTTCAAATTGTTTCTCTGTATCTCTGATCGCTAATGCTGATGCAAATTCATCAAAATAAAAAACTGAAAACTAAAAACTGTGTCTGGTACAAACAAACATGGAGTTATCTGCAATGATGGATGCTTTAAGATTCAACTCTGAAGGCTGAATTTTTCCTCTATCACAATGTCACAATCTAAAAGTCAAGAGATCCAGTTTTAGAGGACCCAGAACAACTACCAGAAGTGCCATATGAACTCCCACTAGAACCATCAACAGGGGCCTGGTTTAGACATTCTAAAACCAAAAACCTTCGCTTTTGCAGCTTTATTGAGAATGTTGTTGCATCAAGAATGACAGGAACCTGTCCAGGAGAAATTATGAATAACATTTAAAAAAATAAATAAAAAAATTCAAGCAAAACAGTGTAAATACTCAAAATTCCGTGCATTATGCCATGTTAAAGCTTTTCCAACTGGATCCACTTCTATAGACATTTGGTAACCATACAATGAATACAATGAGGAGTGTATAGCATTAACTACTCAATAGGTAGCAAAAGTAGCGAGTATATCAATAATTGTCTAACAGATTAAATGGTTTCTAATGGATTGTTCATGTAGTTTTTTTTTGTTTTTTTTTTTGGATTATGATTGTTCATGTAGTTGAAAAACTGCAAATTCGTATGTAGCTAGCAGAAATGGTAACTATGTACTAACTTCATGCGAAAATTCAATCAGTGTTAGATAGGGGTCAAGCAATTTGCTTTACCTGAGTGTTAATTTGTGCTACTTTCTGCACATTAAGAAGGCCAACCATGTCCTGGTAACCAGTAAGTAGTGTTGCCAATTCCTTATCCTCATCTGAATCAATCATGACAGGTTAGTATTGGCCGAACAAAACAAAGTTGCTGAGACCAATGTGAAAGCTGATACATACCAGGTAACGCTTTAACTGACAGCAAGGTGTCAGCCATGTGCTGCCATCTTGTAGAGGAGGATGATAAAAGAAGACTAGGCGGAAATGTCACAACAGCAACTGCATTTGAAGCTCGTAACATACTTTTTAGAGATCTAAGTAAGGAAAGCATGTCCCATTCCTGGAATGCAACAGTGTAAAACTCGACTCAGTAATACAATACATTGATTCGACTGTGCAAAAGACTTACAGAACCATAAAATAATCACCAACACTGCAAAAATTGAAATAAGTGGCTGCTGCAAAACAGAGACTCAGAATAGGTTGAAGACCAAATAACAATTTCCCCTCACCAGGTTGGAATATCCACACTGTGGAGCACAGAATGATTGAATGGCAATTCGACCAACACAAGAAATGTTGCTGTCAGTTCTGTATAATAGTCGAAAGCAGGTGAAAACATGATAACAACTACCAGATTAACACTAAAGAATAAACAAAAAGAAAACCCCAATCCACCAAAATATAGCCACCTCAAGTTTTTCTTAAGCCTGGATTAATTTCAGTATTTTAATACCCATGGGAGTTACAACAACTCAATATTCAGATATGAATCAAGAAATATTAGACAAGAACCACTGAAGTACCAATCCCACATGTAAATATCAAATACATTATAAGCATAGTTGAGACAATTTAACCTTTTGAAATTCAAATTCACCAAATGCAGTTCATAATGTACTAATGAAGCTAGCTTGACATTGAGAAAAACCAATGGATATGCAAATAAGCATACTGTATATATTTACTAACCAGAAAAAGATAATGTAAACTTTTAGGCAGGTAAGAAACAAGAGTGAAAAAAAAAAGTATACCTTGGAAATTGTGATAAAAAAGTAGCACAACGATCATGAAGTGGGGCAAGATTTGGAGAATCGAGAATGCTGCACAATCTATTTGCTTGCCCGTAAGAAACTGCCTCTCCAAGGGCTTCCCCAAGTCAAAGTTGTTGCAGAACTCATGTTTGGTATCTGGACAACGACAGCATTTCAAATTAATTTTACAATCTAAATCAGCTATGTGCCAATGAGACTAGTTTTATAAGAATAAACAGCATTATAAACTTACTTTGATTATCAAAACCCTGCTGATTTTCACCAAAATACTTCTTATATTGCCAAGCTATCCTCAACCCTTTCTCCTGAAATTTTGAGAACATAGTATCACATCGTATTAATGCTCAGTTCCTCACCCTAGGAACCCACATACTGAACTTGAACAAGAGGAAAACCTTATCAGAGTCTCGATGACTAGACTTTTCATCTTTGGGTACCGCCGGACGAGGCAAAGTACCAAGAAATTGTCTTGGGTCCTTGGCTGGGCTTGCATAGAGAAGAGGTTGGTTGTGAACAAGTCCTTGAGACATGAAATTCCTAAGCAAAAGCATATGATGAGGTGCTTCTGCATCTTCCATTACCATCACTAGGCTCCCTAGAGCAAAACCACCACCTAAAATTTCTACAAACATCAAAGAATATCAAATGAAACCGCTATACCTTAATACAAAAATACACATAAACAAGGATGTCTCCAGTAATATACAAGTTCGAAGATTACTGTCAAGATCTGGAATCCCGGATGAAACGAACATTGTGCCATTGGGCCCATGCTTGAGTCCAGGGATTTGAGGTAAGCTTGCACCGGAAAACTTGCGAGAGAAGCTACTCGTCCGAGTCTTGGTCGCAGCCATAGCTGCCAAAACACTCTCCAAAAGTCTGCAGCCGATTTTGCAATTTAAAAACTTTACAATTGCCCTCATCCAATGACACAAAGCAACAGTGGAAGACGAAAAAATCTCAACTTCAAAACCACATAGAGACCACTTTCCAATACGAAAGCGGTGAACTTTAACCTTTTGTTACTCACAAATTTAACCCTATTACTAATACAATGCACTTCAATTATAACTTGCAAGAATTCCAGTGTTGCAATACACGTTTCATTTCATCGAACACTTGGTGTGCCTTTTAACCAAAACCAATTTCAAACAAAACCAGCTGAGAGTATGTTAGATTAAATCGATTTTTACTGATAAGAATTGAAACACCATATTCATACATACACATATATGCATAAACAAAATTACTTCTACGGAGTTGAGCCAAGTGAAAGCATTAGCCATAGATATGTAAAACTGTAAAAAATTTGGTTCCCTCATCGATATTTTACGAGGTTGAAAACAAACCTAAATTGGGTTAACTTCGGGAGAATCTTTAGGAGTGTTGTAACCAAGATTCTATCTTTCTTTATGGGCTCAGTGCGACTGTGCTACGGCGCCGTCTATTAGAGGCCCATGCTTGAATCTATGGCCTGTACCTCTCTCCATGGCTTCAATTTTCATTAGAGGTGCAACAAAGAACTGAGAAAATCTGAAAGACCAAATTAGTCCAAATAAATAAAGATGAAGATGTGAAACATAATGGAAATCAATAAAATTGAAATGCTGCTGGACAAATATACTTCTATATGAAATATACGCAGAATATAGCATTTTAACCTGTTTGATAATTTGCGAACAATGTACATACATCATATCATAATTTAATAATAAGTATAACATGCAACATGCAACATGCAACATGCAACATGCTAAGGGAGAAAAGAAAATACATTGATCTAACTGGAACCTCAATTTAATGAAAAAAATTTGTGTGATGGGCTTGAGTTAAATCAATAATAATATCCACAATTTATGCAGCTTATTGTGGATCTCTGGAGAAAGGATTAAGATAAAGTAACGTAAATTCTTGTAACTGAAGTTCACATTATCATTACATATATGTTTCGGACATAACTCTGAAGTCCATATGTTCGTTACTTGCACTTTCAAATGCTCAAATACGTGAGAGATCAAAGACAAAGATTCAGTCAGGAATCACAACCAAAACTAAAACTATACTTCGGACAAAAATGGCTACATTACCAAGGACTTCAGTAATAACATTCAGCACATAAAGAGCTCAGTATATACCTTTTCGAGGCTCCCTTAAGAGATTCTCGTTTCACATCAAAGAAGTAGCAAGTATGCTCTGCTTCAGTGTATGCATTTGTCGTTCCTCCATGCTTGGACAAGTAACTAGCATATTAGGAAAGAGAGGAGTCAAAACAGGTGATAACATGGCAGTGATGACACAGCAGTGAGCGGAAAGTGTTCTATCAACAAACTTGAGTGCAAGTTTATAGAATTGTGTTTTATCAAGTAAAAACAGTTAACGGAACCGTTAACACTAATGAGACCAACAGAAGCATTCTCACACGGACAAGGAAAAATGTGAACTAATATCGATGTATCATTTTTGTATCACAGGGAATAAAATTTAAACACCGAATACGAGAGTAGAGAGACAGACAAATTCCAATCACTGGACAATCGTAGAATCATCTTGACAGAAATAATCAAGAAACAGACCCAAATACGAACCCGAATACGAGAGTAGAGAGAAATAAGAGAACATACCCGATCGATGCAGCGATCCCAAATGTGCAACCTAATGGACCTGAAGAGACAGAAGATGGAGGATCGGAAGAAGCCGAATGTGAGAGAATTTCCCGACGGAGGCGGAGCACACGGCGGGGATCGATTAGCAAGATATAATCAGGGCAAGCGATTTGTGATTCTTATTACACGGAAATCAAATATAGAGAGTGAAAAAGATGAATTTGTGATTAGGATAGGGTTCACTATTCGGGGCCGGAATCTGGGTTTCGATGTTGGGGAGGGAGGCGGAGCAAAGAGAGTGAGGGTGAGAGTGAGAGTGAGAGTGAGGGTGAGGGATAGATGACTGAAAGAGAGGGAGAGAATTGAACAGGTAAATTCCTCTTATGGTACTATTTGACTATGGTCAATTAACACTTCGCTATTTAAAAGTTAAGTTTTATGTGACAATGGCAATTATGTTGACTTTTTTTAAAATATAAAAGATAAAAATAATATTTATGTCGAAGGAAAAATACACTATGTACCTTTGTCAATATAACTGACTAGAGATTATTACGTAGTCATTATTGTCATTAATGTATTTACTATTACTGTTGTAATACTCACTCTATATAAAAGGGATTACCAATGAAATGAGTAGACCAATTCCGATTCTCCTACAACACGTTATCAGCACATTGTTTTAGCCAGAAAAAAAAAATGTAGAATTTTTGTTTTCTCTCCACCGCTGCTACCATTGCTAGCAGCAGCTCCGGCCGGCACCACAGCCCGATCCTCTTCCGATCTCAGCTCCACCAACGCTCTGGCCCAGCACCGTCGTAACACTGAAGCGGATCGGCAAACCTCAAATCAAGATTGATTTGGGCACCCAAAGCATGACAGCACCAACGAACGACGCACCAACAGCGCCGCATCTGCCCTAGCCCAGCCTCGTCGGCTCCTCCAAAAAAGCACCACCTCCAATCGAGACCCTAGCGCGCTGCCGCCTGCCTAACCCAGCCTTGAAGAGCTGCCGATCGGCCGGCACCACACCTAGCAGCATCATCCATGATCCGGCCACCCTAGCCCGGTGACGCCGCAACCCCCTCCGGTACGCAGCACGGCTCCTCGACCCGACCCCTACGCCGTTGGATTTTCCTTCGCCCGCCGCGTCGACTAAACAACCCAGAATTCTTGACACGAGGCTCTCCACCAACGACAGTTCGTTGGCAAAAGCTCCTTCCTCCTTCTACCGACAACATTTCGTCGAAAAAGGCTCCCTCTAGAAAATTTGTTTTGCCGACGAAATATTTGTCGGCAGAGTTTGTTCAACCCGTTTTCTGTTCGATCCGACCCGCAGTAAATATGTCAGAACCCACTCCAAATTTCCCCATGAAATTTGGAGTAAATCCTGCGGGGTCCACTTTAAGGTTAATTATACCGAAAAATTTGGCATAACCTCCCTTAAAAATGGACAACCCTACCTGTAAAAATATCACCTAACACTTCTCACAATATCAACCACCTACTCCTGGAGCCCTCTGTTCCCAGATTCAACACCAATAACCAACAAAAAATAATTCAAGCAATTCACAACTTATAGTCAACAAACTTACTAACTCCCAACAGGAAACTTAGAGCCCATAATCTATATCTGAATATTACAATCCTTGGTTATCAGAGCGTCTAAACTAGAAATAGAAATATACAACAAGGAGGTTAACTATTAACCTCCGAAGGAAAAGATAATGGGACAACAGGAGAAATGCCTCGCTCCTTAGTCGCCGATCGAACACTGCAGACTGGGCATTTTAAAACAAATGGCCCAGGGGAGAAACATTTAAAACATTAGCGTGAGTGGACAAAAATGATCAATATGTAAAGATTAAGTTTATTTAGAAGACAAATAAAATTTGTCAATGCTCTCCCAAACTTTATATATTTACTAAAACATTGTGCACGCAATTGATAATTTCAATAAAAACTTTATAAACCAACCAAATCATCAAATCACAAAACCATAAAACCAAAAACCATATAATCCACAATATAAAACAAATGGGAAAGGGGTTACACCATAATCGGAGCCTCCCAGGCTCAGGTCGAAACCTCCTAGGCCTACTAAGTAGCGTCCAACGCTACTACGTGGGTACTAGCTAACTAACAAGACGACCCAGCCTCCAAGACTGCAGGTCGGAACCTCCCAGGTCTACTAAGTAGCGTCCAACGCTACTGCTAGCTAGTAATAAGACGACCCAGCCTCCAAGGCTGCAGGTCGGAACCTCCCAGGGCTACAATAACACAATCCCACGCAAATGCTAGCTAGCAATCAAGACGACCCAATAAGTGGTGTAAAAACAATCAAATCAAATCCAACACACACTCCCCCATTTAATTAAAATCAATACGGTCCTTGACCGCACATCTGAGGCTTATAAATATAACAAATTAAAATAGTAGTCTCGAAGAAAACGTATCCATCCGACATGTCTCACGTACCAAAAATTTAATATCGAACACAACATATATAAATTCAACATGTCGTGAAATTCATAATCAAGAAATCATAAAATATCTGAAAATCAATAAAACCTCCAAGGATTTAATAAACCTTATTTTCCGTATCAAAAATCACCATTCCATAGCGTAGAAAAATCCAATATCAAATCAAAAGACCATGTAACATATTTCAATTATAAATGTCAATATAATCACTTAAAACATAATTGCATGCACATTTATTTCAATAAAAGTCCATTCACAAATATGGCCTAAGCCTGACGCCTCTCTGAAGTCTCGTCACAATGAGCGTCCCCACGTCCTGAACAAATAACATCATTAATTCAATTTTCCTTAAATATATGGTAAGACTTAATTTAATGTAATTAGGCGATTTCAACCCGCCAAAATCCTTCCCCTTAACTTTTACCATTTAACTTTTAGCACTATTTATATCTCCCTTTACTCTTTAACCTCTCAATTCACTTCTCTACCACTGCTGCCCTCATCTCAGCCATTACGACTCCTTGCAGCCGCCCCCAAACTACGGCCAAAACATTCCACCATCAATTCTCTAAAAATAATTATCCTCAAAAATTTGTACAATTTCCTTAACCCCCTCAAAAATCCTTCAAAAATTCCAAAATAATGTTAATACACTGCATTCATCCTAATTAACCAAATTTCATCCTCAAAATAACCCCACGGCGGCGGCGACGCTGGCGACAGTGGCGGTCAACGGCGGTCAACACTGCCGCCGCCACAAAAAATTACCAAATTTTAATAGAAGGTTCATCTCAACATTTCTAACATCTTTCCCTTCTACAATAATCACCAATTTCAAGCCTAAGGGGGTCAATTTATAAAAATCCACAATTCGGCACTGTTCATCATAAACCCTAGAATTTGAATTTGTTGATTTCTCTTTACTTACTGTAAATTGACTCAATTCCTTTTAGGAGATTGTTCCTGATATCCTAAGCTTCAACTCAATACCAAGAACTCAACCAACAACAGCCCGAATAGCAAGAATCAATGAATTGAAAGCATGAACAGTAATGGGTATAAACCGATTGATTCCGCTCAAACGAAGGCGAGAGGGGATGAGATACCTACCTAGAATTGTAGAGGAGGAGAGAGTTCCGTCGGGAAAGAGGAAAAGAAAATCAGAAATTTTTCTAATTTTTTTTACCTTTTTACCATCTTACCCTCAATCCTTTCCTTTTATACTTGCGACTAAAATAGAAACTACCGTTTTTACGTCACAACTTTTGCGTTTTAACTCCGATTCCAACAAAAAATATACCGAAAAGTTCGTAACGACGACCTCTTTAAAATGTTCTAACTTAATTTACTCTACCAAAATAATTTTCTAACTCTTTAATTTAATAACCCGGTAACCACGGGGTAACAAAAGTTACTTTAGATAACTTAATTTATACCAAGGATCGGGATGTTACAATTCTCCCCTCCTTATAAAATTTCTTCCTCGAAATTTACGTACCTGCTACACGAAAAGATAGGGATAATGCTCCTTCATTTGCTCCTCAAGTTCCCATGTGGCTTCCTCTACTTGATGACTCCTCCAAAGTACCTTAACAAGTGGTATCGTTTTATTCTGCAACACTTGTTCTCTCCAATCCAAAATCTGAACTGGTTCCTCCTTATAGGTCAAATCTCTCTTCAAACTGATAGGTTGCTCTTGCAGTACATGAGAAGGATCAGCAACATACTTGCGGAGCATGGATACATGGAAGACATCATGTATCCGAGATAAGCTAGAAGGCAATTCCAATCTATAGGCCACTGAACCAACCTGCTCGGTAATCTCATAAGGACCAATATACCTCGGGCTGAGTTTCCCTCGTTTACCAAACCGAACTGTACCTTTCCAAGGGGATAATTTGAAGAATACCCAATCACCAACTTAGAACTCCAGGTCCTTTCTCCGATTGTCTGCATAACTTTTCTGCCTACTCTGAGCGGTTCTGAGTCTATCTCTGATCAACTTGATCTTCTCGTTCGTTTGAAGAATGATATCAGAGCCTATCCCTGGCCGGAAGTGTTCCGACGCGGACGTCGAATCCTAAGGGGGGTGGATTGTGATGACCCGACCTGACCTGGCTAGGGAAGCTAGCATGTAGGCGACCTGACCTGGCTAGGAAAGGGAAGCTAGCAGGTAGGTAGGTCACACATCCCACATCGCCCTGGGAAGAGTGGATGATGTGCTTATATGTGCAGAGTTAGCTCAATATTTAAGGACGCGTTTTGGGGGCGTAATGGCTTCGGAAGGGGGTTGAGAACTCCGAAGTTAAGCTTGCTAAGCTTAGAGCAATCCCAGGATGGGTGACCTACTGGGAAGTTGCTCATGAACGAGCCTCCAGAAGTAAATCCATACGGGAGTGCGGGCCCAAAGCGGACAATATCCTAAGTATATGAGCTGGGCTGTTACAAAATAAGTTACCAGTCCTATGAAAATTAAAAGGTAATTTTAAAAGTTACTGATTATATTACTATTTACTGTTTTACGAATTTAATGGTAAATATGGAATTGTTTAAATAGTAAATGTGAAAAGATATATGATTAAAATGACTAATCATATGAATATTGTTGTTTTTACATGTGACATATCAATTACGATGCGGCGATTAATATGCGACGACAATATGGAATCGGAGATCGAGCAATCGATTCATATGCAGTTTATTTGGCAAACTTACAAGTAATATTTACATTGAAGCTTTGCTTTCATTATATTTTTGTTTCATTATTATATGATATAATGCTCTATTCAATTTGATCGCATTAGTATTTTATATAAATGTGAAAGTTGAAGCATTATATGTTCATTTTATTAGTGCTAAATAATTATTTTATTTAACATGTTATTTAGTTTGAGCATTGTCATGATAATGTAATTTCATGAGCATTGTAATATAAAGAAAAATGGACAAACCTACTAGTGTGAAAAAACATTTTCATGAAGCAAGAAACATATGACCATTATAAATTTCGGTCTTGAAATCCAATTTTTATTTCTTGAAAATTTTTCATGATGGATATCTTATTAATTGTGTAGAAAGCAACGATAATGGAATTTCATTAGCTTCACATGCAATGAAAATGGAGAAACCAAAATTTTATTGTGATAACGAAATTTCACGAAGCATCGGATTTACCATAATGTATATTGGTTTATATTAGTCGTCGTGCATGTCATTTAGACCACGAAATTAATACATTCTATTCTACCTCCATTTTACAGATGATTTAACCATCACAGTTTAGTTTTGACACATTGGACTCTAAAGGACTTGAGTACCAAATTCCCCTACTAAACCAACTAAGGCTTGAGCCTGGTATATTTATGCAAATTGCTTTATGTAAATAGCAAAGAAATTTCCTGGAACAAATTATGCAAATTAATGCAACAACCCTAAAACAAAAGGCAATGACGATGTAAGGTCTGAGAAAAATATATTTCCTGGAACAAATTGTGCAAAGTAATGCAACAACTCTAAAATAAAGGGTAATTACCCTGGACATAAAGATTCTTATAATCATCCAAAAGTAAGTGGAAACGATGTACCATTTGAAAGATGACATAGGGGACACGCCATGTGCAATGAAACACTACCATTGTTGTAAATCAATAAAAATTGATACGTACATTACAAGCTAGCAAAGAATCAGCTACGACTTACAATAAATATGAAGAATCATTTGAGTACGCGGATTTTAGAAAAGTATCTTCAATATCCAACAATAACATTGAAAATGAGTTTACAACTAAAGGCAGACCATATGGGAAGAAGATGTCAATGACACACCTCATCATTGCAGCTATTAAAACAGCCAAAAGGATCTGACTCCACCCAAGATAGACTTTGATTAGTCTACTTTTAAATTTTTAAGATATCCTTATAAAGGCTATTACGCCTAAATTAGACTTTTGGTCTTAAAGTTTCTATCTCTAAATTGGACAAGACTAAATGTAATCGTTGGCATGTTAATTTTTGAATTTTCTCTAAAGGAATTGAGATTATTCAAATTTTATTCATAATATACATGATTCAATTTTCTGTGGGCAAACAAACGCACCATGTGATCCCTAGAATAATAGTACTGAAGGACAATGGTACTAATATATCACAAAAATAGCACAATATTACTAAAGAACTGTAGTACTATAATGAAAGTGATAAGGATCTAAAAATCTGCTCTTTTGGGATTCATAATGCACCTGCCTAACTGGGATTACAATACTTTTTATTACAATCCCCATCGACTTACTCTAAAGAACTTGAGTTATGTTTCGAATGTATATATTGAGCATATGTCAAATTGACAATTTATGCGATAAGAGAAAATTGAATTTGTTCCACATTTTAAAGAAATTTATGCCACGATGTCCATGTATAAAAGACACAGATGAGAATTCATTTGCGGTCCTTTGCATTACCTCTAATGACTGCGGATGTAAATGAGTATTAGAGAAGTTTATATGTCAACTTAGTGGGTTATATGTAACCACTGATTGAATCCAAAGTCAAAAGAAAATGATCTTTTGGAATTCTGACATAGATTGGCTTTTGATTTGGTGATCTGTACATTAAAGAAATTATTATGGACACCCATATTTTGGATGAATAGAAGCAAATACCAGAAGAATATGGTTCAAACACGAAACCGAGGACGACTAAAGAATATTTTATTCTCAAATATTGTTTCGACACAATTCTTGTAGGGTTGAAGACGTGTGTTCAATCTCTAAATTCCACCGCTCCCCTAAGGTGACATTATGATATATTTGATGCAAAAGTATATGCACTTATATCCTATTATGCTTCTGACATCCATCGTGATTTTATGAATAAAAGTATATCATTCAAAGCCAACTCGTAAAATTATGATTGACACCATCATATGCAAAGGACACATGTGTTCTCATCATATTCTTATATTGAATCCAAAGAGGATTCAATGGACTGATTCAACCAACTTGCGGACACCTTAGATATTTTATGGTGTTGGTTGTTGTGTCGACAAGCTGGTCACGTGTTATGACATCATCTACAATTAAAATTTATGCTGCTTATGCTAGAAAGTCAAAACACCTAAGCCGGGTTAATTTCCGTAGGTGTGGTGACGTTATAACTTATTATATGGGACATGTAATGGATATCGTATTTATATATAAAAACTCAATTGGTCTCACGGAAAACGACTACAGTAATAGTCTTAATATTGGTAAAGCAGACCGATACTTCCGTTTTGGGTTATGCAATTTTACATGCAACGTTACTTATTCATCTATGATCATCATCATTGAACCACTTTACACCATAGCTAGTGACTATGTGTGATGATTTTATAGAATCTCAAACGAACTTGTAATCCTTGAGCTCTTTTGGATTGACATGGATCTAAAATCTTTTAGCTCGGTTAAATATTTTAATGTGCCAAAATCGCGTCGCCACAGCCCACAATGATGGGTTACTAGAGATGAATAAATATTTATGATGGATATGAACTTCCAGCTAGTCCGCTATGTCAAAATCTTGACAGGCGATCTCCTTACCGCTAGATTTGCGGTGTGTCACTTTGATGAGACAGTCTTCCCGTCGTTAGAAGGAGATAAGAAGATAAGAACAAGTATGTTCAAGTAGAACGACAGGAATTGTTGTGGTTTATCCCCACTGTGTCTCATCTTGATCCCCAAAACCACACAAAGTAAAGTGTGTAGATATCTTATACATTAAAGTAACGAGATCAAATAAACCTGCTGCAAACATGCCTGCAAGGATTGTGTCCTATCAAGAGGACATGGTGCCACCCAGGAGGAATTGCGCATTTCACAACCACTATGGATAGTGACATGGTGACGCCATTAGTGGCATAAATGGTGTTACAGGCTGTGGCTCTCCAAGGAAGAGGGGCAGGCCACCTTAGGTTCGATAAATACTTGCCTAAAGGAAGAAAGCAAGTTTGGCACAACTTGATCCATTGATCAGTGATACTCAGATCCGTCTCATGAGAATATTTATGGATTGTGGTTATCATTGGGGGACGCTTCTAATGTTAGAACAAATCCTTGAAGTATAGAGATCTCTATAAATACATTACACTAGTATACATGAGGATGCAGAAAATGAGTCTAATATCGAACCATACGTCGTTGAAAAATGTCAACCTAGTAAATTGGCCAAATGGAAAGAAGCGATTCAGTATAAACAAAGAGATAGGTCCTTTGGGCAGGTGGCGCCGACACCGCAAATATAAACTCTATCAAATATATCTTTGTTAGAATGCGTAATGAGAATAAGAGTATGTAAACTCACCTTATGGCGCAAGGTCTCTCAAAAACGCACTGGAATCCACATACGAGGAGATATTCTCTCGTAATGGACTACGATGAGATAATCTCTCGTAATGGATGTCATTGCAATCCACTACCTTATCAATTTGGTAGTTTCCGAAAAACTTAACATGCAGCTCACGAAAGTGATCAAAACATATATCTCTATGGGGATCTAAATTAAGAGATATACATGAGGATCCTAAACGGACTTCATCCACCCAAATCAAGTGACTCTAGATTACATGAGTACGTTTGTAAAAGAAATTGAAATGTTCACTAAAGTGACTACTTGATTGGGAAGAGATTGATGAATTATGCCACTGCGTTTTCATTATGGATATACATGAACTCTAAATGAACTAAGAGAAACTCTATGAATTGTAAATCATAAGTTAAGAATGAAAAAGATATTGGGAATACACAGTCTTGAAATGGAACTCAAAGACTGTAATGATGGTGACCATCCATCAATCGGTTTAGGTACTCTAAAGAATAAAGTGAGGCCTACATATACTCCCATGATCAATCGAAGTCTTTACTTTAACAATAGATCCATTTATCATCTAATGGAAGATGATGAAGAAATATTGGGAAATGAAATTCCTATACAAGTGCAATCACGCATGATTGTACTAAAACACAATATGTAAGACTCGACTTCTCATTCGATGAAAATTTGTAAAGCTATGTGTAACTCTGCGCCCACGCAACTTCTTTCAAATACTTAAAGATATGAAAATTTTGGGCTTATTCAATCTCTACATAGAATGTGACATGATAAATAAACTATCCACGTCATAGCTAACTCTGCGTAAAGAAAAACGCATTAAAGGTGAAATAAGAAAATCTGTTTTATTACAGATCAATTTCAAATCTCTTATCGGTTCATCCATACTCTAGATGAAGTTATAACTATTTTGTTATATGAAGGTCATACCACGAGTGACCTGATGTTCAATATGAACCTATGTGTTCGGTTCATGAACAACCTTATCCTTAAGATCAAAATAAATCAAGTTGGATCTGAGGACTATGTGGCAAGATTTAGTTACTACATCATTGCTCAAAGTCACATTTGGAAAAACATGTGAAAATGCATAACTATACTAATATTACTGAAGCTCCCTTGATCAAATGAAAAAATCAGGGAGAATCTCATGATTAATGTAAAAATCAGGGGGAGGTGCAGACATCAAGGGGAGTCTAGCACATACATGTTGTTTTCAAATGTAATAGGTGCGTTGTGCTCTTTTTGTCCTTCGACCAAAGTTTTATTTTCTCTCATTGGGTTTTTGTTACTTGGCAAGGTTTTTAATGAGGCAACACCACATGCACCATTTTATCTCTGACTCGGCACAAATGGGAGTGTTGAAGGTAAAACATATTATGTGCCTTCGTCAATGTAACTGACGAGAGATAATTATGTAGTCATTATTGTCATTAATTTATTTACTATTACCGTTGTAATACTCACCCTATATAAAGAGGATTATCAATGAAATGAGTAGACCAATTCCGATTCTCCTACAACAATTTAGATATTATTTATATAAAAAATTTAAAAAAATATGAGTGTTATACATGAGTTACGCATTTGAAACTATTGATTATTACCTTGATATTCATTTTTTTTATATATCATTTGGGAGAAAATAAATATGATTTAATTTTTTTTAAAAGAAAAATATGAATTAAACTTTTGAGTTTTGTTGAATGTAAAATAATTGAAATTTTGTTTAATAAATCTAATATTTGTAATTTGACCACCCACGATTATATATTTGGTTGATTAGATATAACTTTACGGAGTAATCTTGTGAGTGTTTACATTACCACGATTGAATTTCTTAATTTATGTTTCCAACATAACATAACTAAATAAAATTAAAAAAATGTATGTTTTAAATCTAAAATATTAAAAAAAAATACAGGTCTTTATTTTGTTTTTATAAATTATATTTAAATGTCAATTTTACCTTTTCGTTTAACAAATAAATCAACATAACTACCAAAGTGTCATATAAAACTTAACTTCATGTACCAAACCGTCATTTTTGAAACGTTGGGTATCAAAGTGTCCAACTGACCATACGTCAGTTACCATACGATGAATTTATCCAATTAAAAATCGATCCACATATATATATATATATATATATATATATATATATATATATACGTCAGTTGGACATTTTGGTACCCAACGTTTCAAAAATGACAGTTTGGTACATGAAGTTACCATACGATGAATTTATCCAATTAAAAATCGATCCACATATATATATATATATATATATATATATATATATAGATCGATTACAGCTTGTCTACGAAATAAGCTTAATTCGTCACCTGGGTAAAATGACTTAGGCGACAAACTAAGCTAATTTTATCGCCTAAGTAAAATACGATTAATACTTAGGTGACAAAAAGCGCTTGTTTCATCTCCCAAGTCAAATACGAATTTTGGACAAAGATTTTGGAATTCATATATATTTTATTACAAAATTATATTCATTAATTAGTCTTAATTATTCAATAGAATGAAGTATATATATCCAATTAATACGAATCTTTCTATCACTTCCTTATTTATCGATATATGTATTCAATATATTTCTTGTTAATATGCTAAATCTGAGAGGACCCGTCCCGGGAATTTCCCTCGGAAACTTCCGAAACAGCTCCTAAGTAACACAAAACCAAATAAAATTTACTTTGCTCCCAAACCGCCAACACCCACCCACTGGGAACAAAGTTCGACAAATTCTTTGATCACTAATTTTTTTTTTTATAAAAATTAATCTACTCGCTAAATCTTTTTCATATAACTCATTCTGTGTATAAGAATCAAATACTATAAATGGACTCGTATAAAAATGCGATCAACGTGAGGTGTACTCACCTTAATTCACTAGAAATGGTAAATATCCGTTCGCGTCGGGTCGAGGAGGAAACGGGTCGAATCGGGCCGAAACGGCGTTCGGATCGGCCTGCTACAGTACCGGTCAACGGTCAACGTCATTCTCCGGTCAACGCGGGTCGGGTCAACACGGACCGGATCGGGTCAAACCGGGTCGGTCAACGCTGACGGTCAGCGGTCAACGTTGACTGGGCCGGGCTGGGTCCGGGTCGGGCCGAGTCGAAGATTGCTGGGCCGGGCCGGATCCGCTAGAAACGGGTCGAATCGACCCGATCGGAAACAATTTCCCGATCCGGTTGCTGCGGCTTGAAACGGCGGCAACAACCTACCCCAAAAGAAGCGCACGGCCGAGACGAGTTGAATGGTGGGCGGCTCAAGCTCCGGCGACCCCTGGTGCAGCTGCAACTCCGCCCGAAACGGCGGCAGTGGCTTTCGAGCCTCACCACGCCGTGCACAGGCGGCGGTTCCGGCCGATCCTTGGCTCAAACGAAAGAGGAGACAAAACCCGGTCGAGCGGTGGGTGGCGCTTGCGCCGTGGCCGCCGGACGACGGAGATCGGGGCGAAGATCAGTATGAACAGTAACCGGATCGGGGGAGGGGTTGAACAGTAATTTTGCTACAGTAACAGTAAATTTCCAAAAAATGGAAAAACCCCCCCTTCTTTCCCGAAAAATCCCCCTTTTTATAGTAAACTTTCTGAAATAGTAAAATAACTTCTACAGGTCATAACTTCTTCCTACGACGTCCATTTCAAGTTTGCCGCGTGTCTACGAACTCGTATCGTCGCGCTCTACAGCTTTCATGAAGAAAACTTTTCAAAAATTATAACGGATCACCAAGTCAACTTTCCCTCCTATTAAAACTTAAAACATTTTCCAATTTTAACCTCCGAATATACTTCCGACATCGCGTGACAATTAAAATAAAGCGTACGAAATTCCAATACTCATAATTCAGTTAAATTGGGTTCGGGATGTGACAAAATCAATTGACATATATACTTTTCTGTTCAAGGAAGGTTAATTCTGTAACTTCCTATGTGTGTCTTGACCTAATTAAATTAGAATAGTAATTATCTTAGTAGATAAGAAATCCCTGATTATTCGGGATACTTGATGTAATGCCTATATAAAGGTCTCCTTATCTATCAATAAAAAGTTACGTTTTGCATCTATTCTTTTTCTCCTAGAACACGTTATCAGCACATGGCTCTAATTTTCGTCTAATAGCCTTGAAAAATTCAGAAACCCTAGGTTTTCAATATGAAAAAAAAAATATATATATATATATATATATAATTCAGAAACCATAAATGCTCTTTTCTGCTGGCAACAATTTGTCGGAAAAGAAGCCCCCCCAGAAATCCCCTTCCGCCGACAACCCCTTCGTCGGAAAAAAAAATAAATTTCAGAGGCTCCAAGTTCTACCGGCAAGCCTTTGTCGGCAAAGACAAGAATTTCATAAATCCCATTCTACCGACGACATCTTTGTCGGCAGAGAACGAAGATTCTCAGGGCACCCAGAAATCTTCTCTGGGCATCGTCTTCACTAACCTGGCTTCCTCCTCCGGTTGACGGCGCCCCAAAGCCAGCGAGCCCAGATCGCCATCCCTCTCCCGGCTTCGATCCCCACGCTAACGGTCGGTGCTCCACTCCGACGTCGTCTTCGACTTTTCCTTGAAGCTTCACGCCGCCGCCCAGTAGCCCAGCTGACACTGCCGAGCCCAGCACCGCCTTCTAGCTCGACGGCGATCACCAGTCCTCCACGACGACGCCTCTGCTGCCGCCATCGTGCCGCACGATCGTCGTCGCCCCGGAATCCAAATTCGACCCGGATTCGACCCGACCCGGTGGAAGTCCTCAGACCCGACCCGAGTCAGCAGTCTTCAGGCCCTTTTTTAGTGGGTTATGGGCAAAACAGTAATTAGTTTTGCCCAGTTAAAAAGTTTTTACCATACAGGTTAAAAGAGTTACTACAGTAATTCTCTAATTAGTTTTACTGCATGTATATGGTGAATATGACTAACCATATGCTTTTCTTTTTCAAGAAATTTATTGCACGACGCATCGTGATGGAATTGCGAGAATTATATCGTTGTACGTACATGGAAGGGCATCTTAAATTTGCACAAGGATCAAGAACCGAGTCCTCAAGCGCAATTTATATTACAACGCAGTTCACATAGTGAATTAGTAAGTAAGATTTAATTAAAGTTCCTGCTTTTTGCAATTTCAATTGTTGGGACTTTTGTTTTTTCCAGGACTTTCAAACTCCATGCTACTTCATCCCGATTCTTCTGCTTCGTGGGACGATACAAAAGGGCCCCACCCTGCCCGGCGTATCACAATATTTAAGGGGTAACTATGATGTTACCGTCCAAAGTTGTGCTTGCGGCTGTGATGTCACTGTGAACTACAATTCTTCGTGAATATTTTATTACTATTCTGACATAATATTGTCGATGCTTGTGATGATCCTAAGAGAGTCGCAAAGGGACAAACTCATGATGTGTGACGGAAGTTGTTACTGTAATATCGATATGTGACGGAAATTGTCACAACAAATATTGAATTGAGTTACCATAACCTTGGTCTCGACCATTCAATATCTTCCCTCTTGTTCTTTTGATAAAAAGAAAAAAAATTAACAACAACATGCGCCCAGAAAAAGAGGGGTAGGCTATGCCTCGAAACCCCCATGTCATAGAAAAAAAAAAGGGAAAAAAAAAATCATGTCATTGATATGGTTCTACATCGGTTCACTAATTGTAAAAATAATACAATCATATGGTCAATATATACAAGAGATATATGGAAGAAGATGAGAGTATATCCTCATGATTACGGATTTTTTGATTTCATAGTAAAAGTGACTACACATCCGTTTATTTTGTGAAGGCATAGGCCTCACATGTGTGACTAATGCTATTTAGTCGATACATTTTTTATGGTCAAGACCTCGATGTAACCGTTGGCATTTATGATGCATACATGGTTCGATTCCCTAAATAGCTATATGTGAATGCAATGTATCGCATTACACATTTACATGACATGCTGATCTGAGTTCACCAATCTAATTGGTGATGTTAACTCGAAAATCATAAAGATAAACGAGAATATGCTCATCAAGAAACAAATAGACATGCTTGCTTACATGCGTGGACGCATGCGCATTGCCCGGCCTCGGCTTCAGCACCCTTGCACACGCCATAGTTCGCCTTGCCTTGTCTCGGTTTCGACTTTCGCTTGGTTTACGCGCGGCTCGGTCAACAGCTCCGCCACAACCAAACAATAAGGCACGCCTCGGTCTTCGGACCTTCGCATGCGCGGCCCGCCTAGCCTTGCCCCGGCTTCGGCCCCGGCGTTGGCCTGCACACGGCCCCGCCCGCTGCTCCTCTTAGCCCTATAAGCCCACGCAGTCGTCCCGACACGTCTTGGCTTCGGCCTAGGCATGCCTTCGGCATTTTGCACGGCCTCGGTCTCGTCAAGTCCTTACTTTATGTCTCGGTAAGCCTTAGCTTCGGCATCGGCTAGCCATCAGCAACACGCATGACCTCGACTCCAACATCATGCCTCAGCCCCATAGGCCTTTGCCTTTGCCTCGACATTCCTTGGTTTCGGCCTTGGTGTGCCTTGGCACTTGCTCAGTTTCGGCCCGCCCGTGCATTACCTCGGCTTCGGCCTTGGCAAGCAACGCACCCGCCTATACATGACCCCGACCTTTCTCTTGCCTTGCTTCAGCTTGGTTTGCACTCTAGCTTGGCTTCGGCCTCAGATAGCTAGTTCATGGCTTCAGTCCTTGATACTTGGTTTTTAGACATTTATGGCTATATAGTATCGATGTTGGCTCATTTAGTTGTTTTCTCAGCTCTATTGTTTAGCGTTAACAGATGTATTTACTACGCCTTTAAGCATGCTTATGTTTTATCTTGTGATACTACACGTCATGTAACGCACTCTATAGGAATTGAGTATATATTCAAGTTTATATGACTTGGCATAAAACATTGTCTCTACACTCTTATATAGAGACATTGAGTGTGTAGCTAATCTTCATGGATCTTGTAAATCGATTGTGACTATCATAAAGCATTCTCATGCTAAATGTTTCCATGTCTTATGATATTATGATTCAAAGTCACAGATGTTATCTATGCCTAAAGAAGCAATCGAATCTTACTCACTACTTAAAGATATTCGTGTCAGCTTTTATCACATAGAAACTCATTGTGAAAATTGAAGAAATTTCTTATGTATCGCTTCTAATGAATGCGCAAAACTTAAGAGTCAATATTATGAATATACTTCATGTATACTATGATTCAGATTCTTTGAATCCACGACTCATGTAGACTCTTCCATACATCGTCCGGAAGTTTGGACATGTTTTGATGATCTATATATGCAAGAAAGTCATGGACATCGCTTGTTTTGAGCAAATAAGCTATTGGGATCAAAGATTACCAAAAAAATATTTGGTAGAGTCATGAGCAATGCTCAAGGCTTAAAGATGACATTAACGTCACCCAAGTCTTCCTCCAAGTTAATGGAAGCACCATCTATGCATTTAATATTGCATATGATCCCCCTCTTATGATCCTTCATTCACTTTGCTCATTATATATAATCTTTAGTAAAGTTTCAGAGTAACGCATCATACGGTAAAGATAATGATACATAAGATGATGGCCTTAATGCCCTATCATGATTCAATTTTTGAGACACAATGATTATATGGTAACCTATAATGGTTGAACTCAAGCCATAACACTTAGATGCTATGAAGCACCTTCACAATGATTGAAAAATTGAGAAAAACCTAAAAATCCCGGTTTTACAGCTTGCGGACTCATCATTGGACGGACCAGTTCACCTAATTTTAGGCCGGTTATTGAGGTGAAATTTGGTTCACTAATTCCTAACATCTATGGCCACCTGCTCATAAAATTTCAGGGTCATTGGATACCTGAAATGTGGTGAACCACTCGACATAATTGTTCACTGACCTCCGGCGACTGTTCCGGCAGGTTCGGTATGTTTCCGACTGGTTCCGGTAATGAGGCTGACGGTCTTGGAATCCTAGAACATGTGTCTACCTTATGTTAAAATTTGGTAGCATTTGGTGTCCCGAAAATTTGTGAAACATTTTAGGAAGCATACATGCATGTTACATTTGTAACGGAATGCATCTTGTTAACAAATAAGTGTTAACGATCAATACCCTTTATCGTCCACATAATTTATGTGCCATATAGCGCCACCACAAGCGCCTAATGATGAGTTATTTGATTATGAATATTGTCTTTGAATAAGACATAAGCTTCCATCTATAGTCCGCTATATAGAAACCTTAACAGGCGATCTCGTTTATGTCACTTTTTGATGAGTTAGTCTCCCCGTTGTTAGGGGGAGAGAAGAAAAAGTTTGTTCAAGTAGAACGACTTGGCATTGCCATGCTTTGCCCCCACTGTGTCTCATCATGTTCCTCAAAGTCCCATGAATCAATGTGATGAGATTTAACATACATGCTGCAAAGTGAAAAACTATTCGTCTTTCAAGAAAAAAATCAGAATAGTACTCTTGTTTCAAACATGCCTGTAAGGATTGATGTCCGAATCAATGGATATATTGTCACTCATAAATGGTGACATGGTGACTCCACAAAAGTGGTAGATGGTGTCACTAGGCCGTGATTCTCACAGAAGTGTAGAGAGGGCACTTAGTTCAATATACACTCGTCAAATGCGAGTATGACACAACTTGATCTTTTGATCAATGACAACTCATTCGTCTCATGGATTTTCTGGATTAAAGTCATCATTAGAGGACGCTTCAATGAGAAACCAATCCATATAGAGATCTCTACAAATGCAAATTACACTAGTGTACATGAGGACGTGGTTAATGAGTTAGATATCGAATACTCACTTCGTTGAAGCAAATACCAACGTTGTGAATTGGCCTATATGGAAAGATATGTGATCCAGTTTAAACAAAGAGATAGGTCCTTAGTCAGGTGATGCCGACACCGCAAGTGTAAACCCTATTGATAATCTTTGATTGAAAGCGTAGTGAGAAAAAGAGCATGGACTCACCTTATGGCGCAAGGTCTGTCACAAACGCCCTGGAACCGACTACGATGACATATGCTTTCGTAATTGAGTCATATTGTACTCTACTACCTTGTCAGTTAGGTAGTTCTGAAAAACTGAACATGCGGCCTGTATCATCTCTATTGGGACTAAGTAAAGAGATGTACATAAACAACATCCTAAACGGATTAGTTTTCACCCAAGTCAAGTAAGAAAAAAACCACGATTGAGTGACTACTTAATTGGAGGTGGGATGAAAGGAATTATGCATATTTGCGTGTAAACTTAGGATGAATTGTGATTAGAGTATTAAGAATGAAAAGATCTTGGGAATATTTGGTCTCGAATGTGAGAACCGTTAGTGATGAACTTATTCATCTATTGGCTTATGGCTATCTAATCGACGTTAAACCAAAACCTATATGTATCTCATGATTAGTCGATGTCTTGAGAAGACTCGTTTCCTCTATGTGACGAGAAATCTTGGGAGATGAAACTCTTCATCTAAGTACCATGTGCGCAATCATGTACTTGTCATAACATGTTCGACTTGACAGCTCATTCACTATAAACTTATAAAGCCAAGGTAATGACTAGATGCACCCACGCAATGCCATAGTATATGGCGGTACTTTCTTTCAAGTGTGAAAGGTATAGGTTCATTCGATCTCCTCATGAAAGACACATTAATAGGCAATTCCAGAATCTGCCTGGTTCTGTACTTCAACTTCCCTGAGACCTATAAGACAGCTCACTTGTTGGAAAATGGTAAATTTAGTACCATTGGAAAGGCCTATGTGTCCACTTTCCAGAGACACCAACTATTTGATCATAGCTACCATATTGAGTGAGTTATGGTTGTTTAGGTAAAGTAGGACGAATCTGTCTAGTAATTTGCAGATCAGTCACTTTCGACAAAGCTTTGTGATCAGCTCAGAATGAACCATATTGTGTACTTTATATCACTAGAAAGATATGGGTATCTAGTTTCCAGAACTTTTTTCACCTTTATCATACCTATTGTATCGAATGAGTTATGACTATTTAAGTACACGAAGGTCATGCTTCGTGTGAATCTGATTTTCAACACGAACTCTAGTTTTAAGTTGTTAAGCTACTTTCTTCCTTAAGACCAAGTAAAGCTAAGTATAGCTAGTCTAACAGAAAGATAACGTGGCCGTATTCAATGACTAGATCATTGGCCGTGCCTATTTTTGAAGCTTGTGAGGAGCGTTTGTATACGCCATTAATCTAAACTCCGAGATTGAGTTACCAATCAGGAGGAGTTGTCTTGTAGGCATCAGAGCGAGTCTACCTCACATGTAATCTTCAATTGTAGTTGGTGCGTTGTGGTCTTTTCTCTTCGACCAAGCTTTTTATTTTTACCCAAGAGGTTTTGTTTTGCTTGGCAAGATTTTACCGAGGCAACATGTTATGCACCGTGTCACATTAAGTACGCGACACAAGGCGGAGTGGTCAAGGAAGGTTAATTCTGTAACTTCCTAAGTGTGTCTTAACCTAATTAGATTAGAATAGTAGTTACCTTAGTAGATAGGAAATCTTTGATTATTCGGAATACTTGATGTAATGCCTATATAAAGGCCTCCTTATCTATCAATAAAGGTTACACTTTGCATCTATTCCTTTTCTCCTAGAACATTTTCTAAATTAGTTTTAATAATTAACTTTCACAATTTCGATACTTAAATAGTCTTAGAGATCAAAGTCTATATTAGAATCATTATTAGTCTTAATTATCCTTGAACTAGAATGGAATGAAATAAGTTTTACGCTATTAATTAATATCGACTTTCTCGATCGTTACTTAATTAGTAATATATAGTTTCAAAGTTTAATAGAAGTTTATTATAATTAGTTTTAATTTTCTATGAACTTAAATGGAAGCAAATAACCATTGCAAAAAAAAAAAACAAAGGAAATAAGATTGACGTTATTTACATACATACGTGCACATCGGAACATTTTCAAAGTTTCCCTATTGAATGAAAAATAGTAGTCATAATTAGCTATAAACCTTCATCGCATGGAATAATTATGAAAAATAAAATTAACTTTCTTGATATCGAATTTCCTAATATATAGGAAAATACTTGTGTCCATACCAGTATGGACGTGTTCTAATTTGCATATCATGGACAATGTTATCAACGATTTTAACCGTTCAAAAGTTGAATTAATCAATAAAGATGCATCTCTGGAAAAACTCGGAATAAATTAAAATCGTTTGCTCATTCGATTGTATTCGATTATATCAAACAAATGGACGGCTGATCATGAGACTCTCAACTTTCACTAGAACTGTTTATTTATTTGATGCAATCGAATTCAATCGAATGAGCAAACGATTTTGGTTTATTCTGAATTTTTACAGAGATGATCTTTGTTGATTAATTCAACTTTTGAACGGTTAAAATCGTTAATAACATTGTCTAAGATATACAAATTAGAGAGAGTATGGACGCATACGTCCATACTGGTATGGACACAAGTATTTTCTTAATATATATCGTGATTAATTTTAATTATTTTTAAACTTTATCAATGGTATGAAAACCTACATTACATAAATTACTCTTTTTTTTTAATCGGAAGTCAAGAAATTTATTATTCAGTAAGCAGTATAAAGATAACACATCCATTTAGGGCCGACAATAAGAGCTATCTCTTATGACTCACCAACCTATATTAGGCTGAAGAGCCAAAAATACACCTACCTTTTCTCTCGATAAAGCACAGTGAAATTCAGTGGCAGAATACTTAGAAGCAAGAATAAATGGTAATAACCAAATACTCTAAACAATGTGACTAGATTCAAAATCAATCCGATTTAGCAGGCGGAGCCTCCTTGCCTACCAAGATACATGTCTCCAAGCTATCTAGCTATCTCCAACCAAAAGCACATCAGAGCGAAGGCCTAAATTAAAAGAAAGCCGGGCCCAATACAGACAACCCTAACCCAAAAAAGCTGTTCGGAGATTTGTAAGTGGGTGTTTAAAACTAAAAAAAATGCTAAGGGAAATATAGAGAGGTTTAAAGCTAGGTTAGTTGCTAAGGGTTTCACTCAACAAGAAGGGATTGATTTTACTGAAACATTTTCAACTGTGTCTATAAAAGATTCTTTTAGAATAATTATGGTATTAATAGCTTATTTTGATATGGAGTTACATCAGATGAATGTCAAAATAGCTTTCCTAAATAGTGAGTTTGAAGAAACAATTTTTATGAAACAACATGAAGGTTTTGTTGTTCCAGGGAAAGAGAAAATAGTATGTAAACTCAAGAAATCAATTTATGGATTAAAACAAGCATCTAGGCAGTGGTATAAGAAATTTGATTCAGTAATATCAACTTTTGGTTTTACAGAAAATATTGCTAATGAATGCATTTATCTCAAAACTATGGTAAATAACTTTATTTTTCTCATTATGTATGTTGATGATATTCTCCTAGCAAGCAGTAATTTAAAATTACTTAAAGATACAAAAATCTTTCTGTCAAAGGAATTTGACATGGAAGATTTGGGGGAAACTTCTTTTGTATTAGGCATTGAGATTAAAAGGGACAGAAAACGTGGCTTATTAGGTTTGTCACAAGCAAGCTACATTACAAAAATTCTGAAACGTTTTAGAATGGAAACTTGTAGTTATGGTGAAGCTCCTATGTCTAAGGGAGATAAATTGCATAAAAACAAATTATATGTGTCTGCAGAACAAAAAGCTGATATGGATTCAAAGCCATATGCTATGTTAGTTGGTAGTTTAATGTATGTTCAGGTTTGCACTAGACCAGACTTAGTATTTGCAGTTGATATGCTTTTTAGATTTCAAAGTAATCCATCAATTCAACATTGGAATGCTAGTAAGAAAGTTCCCAGATATCTTCAGAGAACTAAAAATCTTTTGCTTGTTTATAGAAGAGTGAAGAACTTAGTTCTAGAAGGCTTTACTGATTGTGACTTTGCTGGAAATTGTCTAAATTCAGATAAGTCTACTTGTGGTTATGTGTATATGTTAGTTGGAGGTGTTGTTGCATCGAAAACCATGAAACAGACTATAGTTGCAACTTCTACTATGTGAAGGTCTATGGATCAGAAATTTTCTGATAGAGACCAAGATTCGGAGCGATGTGATTCCAAATAAGGTGAGTGTATATTATGATAATGAGGTTGCAGTGTTTTTATGTAAAAACAATAGAGATCAACCAATTCTAAGCACAATAATCTCAAGTATTATGGTATGAAGACAAGAGTCAAGGATGGTGAAGTCAAGATTTTGAACATTGCTACAGAAGAACAGTTAGCAGATTCTTTTACCAAACCATTACCAGTTGAGACTTTTAAGAAGCATTGTGCTAGACTAGGTATACTAGAAAGATTAGATTCTGGAGTTTAGTGAGAGCATTTAAAATTTAGTTACAGATTTTCAATATTTTGTTTTATTCGTGTATTTATGTTTTCTGGTTATGTAAACTTGATTATGTTATCAAATAAAGTTGAGGAATTCCATTTATACTTGATTTTGTATGTTCTGAAGTTCAGTTTCAAATTTCAATTTTATTATTCAACTTATTGAGAAGTTCAAATGGATACTTATGTGCAGTATGTGTTCTAGACATGGTTGTCTTTTCAGTTAACAAGTATTTTTATGTCCACTGGTGTTAAGTTACTTGTGATTTTGGAGTTTTTGTTTAAAACCATACAGAGGACAAGAGATTTTTGACAATGCAGTTATATATGTGTGAAAATGTCATTAGCTCTACTCTAATTCATATCTAGAACTCTTGTGCTTTGCAGGATTAGTTGCAGTGATCTTCAATCTGCATTTTCTGTTGAATCTATTAGATCTTAGGTTCTGCATTTGTTTATGGGAAGTGACTGAATTGTTTGTTTTTGGATCTACATATTATTTAGCTCACGCATGCCTAACTTTATTCCTTATTTTTTGTTTTGCTTTTTTTGCTTACATTTGAATCATTGTACAGTCCAGAGGGATATTGAAAGAATAAACTGGACTTATACAATAATTATATGTCTTGAGTATTAAGTAATTGATTAAACATTATCTAAGTAGTAAGAGTTGAATGAGGAATGTAATCTTTGTGATATATTGATAGACATATAATCAATATATTGAGTAAGAATCCAATACAAAATATGATATGAATCTCATGACAATAAGGAAACATTGTAGAGATCAACGAAGACACTTTAATGGGCAAAGCACTACTTGATCACATTATATACATGAGCATTAGTCCATGATATCATCGATCACCAATGCATTTAGTATCCTATCTCATTCAAGTAGCTATTGTGAGAGATATTCAGAGGACTAAAACTTAAAGACCAGAGTATCTTGTGCAGCAAGCAATGCCAATCAATTTTAAAGCAGCATGTATAATTCTGATTTTGGTTTTGATTATGTATTTACATGGTTATGTCCATTACATTGAAGATTGTTTAGTGTTGATCTTTCACGTACTGCAATCACAACACCCACTAAACGATTACATCTATAGATATAACCAACGTACCATAAGCCTGCTAAAAATAATCGTTCCTAGCTAGCTACTTGAAAGAGCATAGAGACGGAACCAGGATCTGAGAATAAATGAGGACTTTAGAATCACAATGACTAGCAAAATCTTCTAAACCAAAGCACCATAAACAACATTTCCATATATAGGTGACTAGCTAGCACACTTAATTACGTGAGTTTCAAAGAAAAAGAAAAAACAAATTGCATACATGAGTTTCCGATTATAGACTACGAGTTTTATCCAATTTATTTTTGTATAAGCTCTTTACTCATAGATTAGACCATATACCTTCCAATTCTAGTGAGGACTTTTGAACACGAAAAAATGGTGGAGAGCGAAATATCGTCCTATAGATTCTGCGTTAGGTCTCTGTTCCGGTGAAACGAGTCTAGGGCCCAGTTTGGGATTGCTGTGCTGTGAGCAGAATTGCTTTTGAATTTGCTGTGAGCAGAATTGCTTTTGAATCTGCTGTGAGTAGAATCAGCTGAGGTGTTTGGTAAACTGTTTTTAAAAGTGTTGTGAGAACCAAATAGCAATTTCGTGTGTTTGGTGAGTTATAAGTAAAAATTGTTTTGGATGGGTATAATGACAAAAATAGACATTGTTATAAATTGATATTAAAATAAATAATTGTTTCTTTTGTATGTAATTATAAAGTTAATCCACAATATTACATAAGATTTCTTAACACCATAGTAAATGATTGATTATGATTTAATTAGATTAGTATATCACAATCTAAGAAAAAACAAATATTACATTTTGTTACAAATATAACTAATTCCTGCAAAAGCATCTCTTACCCTGCTTCTCCAAAATCCACTTTTAAAAGAATCAATTCTTCTAAAATCAGTTTTATGAGTTGTTACCAAACACTTAAGATTAGACCCAGAATCACTTTTGACCCCAAAAGCAGCTTGGGAAGCAATCCCAAACTGGGCCTAGGTTTCCGGTAAATTCTCTAAATTTATTTGGAAGAGGAGAAGGGGAGGCGATGAAGAGGAGGCGTCTTCTTTTTCTTTTGTAGGACTGATGACGTGTAGGTATATGTTTAGTAATTACTAATTAAAAGGTAATTAAATAAATATAAGAAAATATATTTTAATATAGATTAATCTGTTCAATTTTCAACCATCAGATTTAAGTTGGCCTGATCTAATAGCGTTGTTGAGCATATATTCCCTAATCAGCTGCTGAATAGGTGACCGAGACTGATCCCTGGAAATATAGTTCACGAAAAGACAAACTGGGACCAAAATTGATCAAATTAATGAGTAACTAATAAAAAACAATGAACATATCCCCATATGGCACATATGAGAAAAATTAAACTTTGATGCCACTTAGTTTTGTCCATATTTCATAGTAAGAGGAGTTATTCTGTGCTCCCGGACCGTTGCTAAGGTGGTGGTCCTGACCAATGAGATATCGACACTCAGCATTGAGTTGTCTATTTTGTCGTTAACTCCGTCTAGTTCTTCACCAAATCTGCAACGCTTTGTTCTTCTTCTTCACACCCAGCTTAAAATTCCAAATTTCTAATTCATTTCATTTTCTGGGTTCCTCTTCTTCGATCTTCCATTTAACGTAGATTTTTTTATCTCCATCAATAGTGAAAGATACTCTCACTTAGCCGAATATCCCTCAAACCTACACCAAATCAAAGTTGACCCGTACTTTGCAAACAACTCAGATCTCACTCCCAAATCATGCAATTTACTGAAACACAACCGCAACCCCTTCCAACTTGTGACCACACTACCATTATGAGCAAAATCCAGACACACGGAATTCGTCCCTGACCTGGGTAGAACTTTAAAACTACACATCAAATCTTTTCTTTCCAATTTAGTTAGTTAATGTATGGAGATTTGCTGCCGTTTGGTGGAAAATCTAGAAGAGCTAAACTAAGATTCATGAGAGTTGATGAAGATGGTAGATATGAGATTCATGAGAATCAATGAATGATATATCTTTCATGAGAATTCATATAAATGAATCAGGAAGAGATCTGCCTTTCTTAAAAATAAAAAAAAATAAAAAAAAGGAAGAGATCTGGATTCGTCACTCATAGGTTTATATATACAGACTTTTAACTCCGTTAACTCGGACGTTAACTGTGATATGATATGTAAAAAAAACACTTACATGTCGTATTCTTATTAGTCTAGACCACCACCTCAGCAATAGTCCGGAAACACATAATAATTTCTCTTCATAGCAATTGTTTCAACGTACGCATGCATAGCATTTGAGAACGCTAATACACAGTTTATTACGACAATACGTTCCATTCAATATTTGGTTGAAAAGTTTGCGGATTAATGATTAGCTCTTGACCTCGGTGTTCCTAGTCAAGCTTGATTAATAATTATTCACTTGAAACCTGCAACATCATAACTTTCTTAGCTAATGATGATCGGACCGATTTGTATAGATAACTATATATGGAGTACTGTTGTTCATTAGCTATGCTATACTATGTAATTAGGTGGTCATAGATCGCTGGAACACTTCTGGGAAGAACAGCAAATGATGTGAAAAACTTCTGGAACACGAAGCAGCGTCGGGAAAGATCACGAGGATTCTCAAACAAAAATTTGAAATCCCAGGAGACGGTGAAGCTAGCTAAGCCCGCCGTCATACCTAAGACCTAAACCACGAAGATTACTATTGACCAGTTCACTTTGTTTGAAAGGTGAAGATTAATCCGGGACCAAATTCAGTTAAAAAAGAACAGTAGCATGGGATTACCGACATCACCAGCCCCAGCAATACGTCATGAGGAAATTGATTGGTTTGAATCCTTTTTAGAGAAGCTGGAAGAGGAGAGTATTCAAACCCTAAACTGTTCTAGTTTGCCTATGTTGTGCTCCCTGCAACTAATATCATAACAGAAGTCACTACCAGATTTGACAGAATAGCCGACGAAATTTTTTTTGTCGGCTATTCCAAAATTTCGTCGGCTATTCCCTCTACCGACGAAATTTTCGTCGGCTATTCTTCGTCGGTAAAACGCCGTCGGTAATACCAATGGCCGACGAAATTTTTGAAATCGTCGGCCATTCTGAAGTATAGCCGACGAAAATTGATTTCGTCGACCAAACCTTTGAAAAATAACCGACGAAATTCGTCGGAAATTTTCGAGTTTAGCCGACGATTTTGCCAACTATAGCCGACGAAATTAGTCTGTTTCGTCGGCTATACTTCATAAATACCCGACGATTTGTCAATTTCGTCGGTTATTTTCTCCGAATATATTAATATTTTAAAGAATAGCCGACGAAATTTGGTAAAAATCGTCGGCTATACCTGTTATAGCCGACGAAATTTGGTCAATTTCGTCGGCTATTCTTTAATTTTGGGAAAAAAAAAATTAAATTAAATTAAATTAAATTAATTACATTTTGGAGGAGGAGGAGGAGGGGAAGGAGGAGGAGGAGGCCGAGGAGGAGGAGGAGGAGGAGGAGGCCGGA
Organism: Potentilla sterilis; assembly: GCA_963682095.1. Taxonomy (NCBI): domain Eukaryota; kingdom Viridiplantae; phylum Streptophyta; class Magnoliopsida; order Rosales; family Rosaceae; genus Potentilla; species Potentilla sterilis. The sequence continues at coordinate 3,270,401 of OY821765.1, forward strand.
GGAGGAGGAGAAGGAGGAGGAGGGGAAGGAGGAGGAGGAGGGGAAGGAAGCTAGAGAAGGAGGAGGAGGAGGGGAAGGAGGAGAAGGAGGAGGAGGAAGAGGGGAAGGAGGGGAAGGAGGAGGAGGAGGAGGCCGGAGGAGGGGAAAGAGGAAGAGGAGGCCGGAGGAGGGGGGGAAGGAGGAGGAGGAGGAGGCCGGAGGAGGAGGAGGCCGGAGGAGGGGAAAGAGGAAGAGGAGGCCGGAGGAGGGGGGGAAGGAGGAGAGAAAAAAGGCGGGAGGATTTAAAAGATTTAGAAGGAGTATAGCCGACGAAATAAAAGATTTCGTCGGCTATACTTAGAGAATAGCCGACGAACTATTTTAATTTCGTCGGCTATACTTAGAGAATAGCCGACGAAATTAATATATTTCGTCGGCTATACTTTGGAAAATCAACAGCCGTCGGATCTGAGCCATCCAACGGCGGACAATAAAAAGGCGCGGATCAAGAGTTTAGCCGACGAAATATTTGAATTCGTCGGCTATACTTAGAGAATAGCCGACGAAATTTGAATGTTTCGTCGGCTATTCTATGAAAACATACTAAAATGCCGTTTTGAGGCCCTAAACGAACTCGAAAGCCCGAAAAAGCCCACACGTCGTAGCAAAGCTACGAGTTTTGTTCCTGGCGTCGTTCCCTTTCCGGAATGGTATCACAATCATCATTCGGACGCCGGACGCCAAATCTACAGTAAACCGGGTTTTGACTGATTTCATTCTTTCGGCACGCGGATTTTATCGGAATCTTGTCATTTTTCAACCGTAGACGTATTTCATTATTTAGGTCATATCTTATTTGACGACATATTTGCATTTGAAGAGCCTACGTATAGTAACTATTTGAAACTATACATTCACTTAAACACTTAGTAAACAAGTTAAGGAACATTAGTGCATATGTTCCGATTTTGAATCTAAAAGTTTGGAAAATCTATTCCAACCGTCAGATATCACCGTTAAGATTAAATACATGTATGAAAAAAAATCCAACTACATCTGACAACGTTAAAGGCTCGATCGGGACGGTCAACCGGGTGAGTCAACCCTTCAAACGCTTAGAAATGGAAATTGGCCCGTCTAAATGACGTTTTTTGGCCTGACGTTCAACAGAGAATAGTTTCAGATCGATGAGACGCAACCAATCGTATAAAAATTTTCCTCAAAATATTTACCGACCGTCAGGCTACCCATAGGAAAACGGAAGTAAAAAACAGCTAACCGCAACATTCGGCACACAGATTTTGTCGGAATCTTCTCATTTTTCAACCGTAGACGTATTTCATTATTTCGGTCATATCTTATTTCACGACACATTTGCATTTGAAGGACGAAGCAATGGTTTGTCGATAGTGATAGAAAATGGAAGCTGTTTTTTTTTTTTTTTTTTTTTTTTAAATCATAGCCGACGAAATCAAACCTAGTACTCGTCGGCCATACTTCCAAAAATTTTCGTCGGCTAAAGTTTTAGAGAAAGGCCGACGAAAATTCAAATCGTCGGCTATTCCCCTAGAATGACCGACGAAAAAAAAATTCGTCGGCCATTCTAGGGGAATAGCCGACGAATTTTTTTTTTAGCGACGAAAAAAAATTTCGTCGGCCATTCTAGGGGAATAGCCGACGATTTTTTAATTTTTAGCGACGAAAAAAATTTTCGTCGGCCATTATTGAGAATAGCCGACGAAAATTGGTTTCGTCGGCCGTTTTTTTTTTTTTCGTCGGCAAAAGTTTTTTTTCTGGTAGTGAGTGACAAAGATTCACTGCGGGAAAAGCCCTGCAGTAACCAATAATAAGCAAGAACAGAAAACAAAGGAACACAGAGTATTTAACGTGGTTCGGCAATAGCCTACGTCCACTGCAACAGGAGAAAGTAATCCACTATGAAAGGAGGGTTTACAAAGAGATTACAAATTACAGCAGCATTGTTACTGTAGCTCACAAAGAGGATTACGGCAGCTTAACAACAACTAATCTCTCTTACTGATAAACCCTATTGTAATCCTTATATAGCCTTATGATGACTATTAGAACAATGTCCTTAAACCAATATAAGAATATCATAAATGACACTGACAAATTGAGCCACAATACAATAATCTCCACCTTGGCGAGATTTGCAGACATCACATAACCAACTGCAATCATTGAGCCTTCATATTCCTCCATATCCTGCAATACCAACAACCCAAGTTCCCTGCTGCTCAAACAACTTCTTCAAACATTAACAATATGAGCCAAGTTCAAACAATGTTCAAACTTGGCAGCACCAACAACTTTTGTCAACATATCAGCTGGGTTGTCGGCAGTAGGTATTTTCAGAAGAGCAATCTTCTTCTTTTCAATAATATCACGCACATAATGAAATCTAACATCTATGTGCTTAGTTCTAGAGTGATATACTTGATATTTAGCCAAATAAATGGCACTTTGGCTATCACAATGAACCTCCACCTTCTTCTGAAAAATGCCTAACTCATTGATGAGTCCCCGCAACCACAAAGCTTCCTTGAATCCTTCTGCAACAGCCATGTATTCAGCTTCTGTGGTTGACAAGGCAATTGTATCTTGCAAAACAGACCTCCAACTTATAGGTCCTTTAGCCATAGTGTACAAATAGCCTGTAGTAGACCTCCTTTTATCCAAATCACCAGCATAGTCAGAGTCAGTATAACCAACAACAAATTTTTCGAGACTAGCAGTGCTTCTCTCAAAACATAAACCTACATCACTTGTTCCATGCAGGTATCTCAAAATCCATTTAGCAGCCTTCCAATGCTCTTGACCTGGATTATGCATATAACGACTAACCAAACCAACCGCATGAGCAATATCTGGTCTAGAACAGACCATAGCATACATCAGGCCACCAACCAAATTAGCATATGGAATATTTTTCATATATTGCTTCTCATCTTCAGTTTTGGGACAAAGTAAAGCACTGAGTTTGAAATGATTTGCCATAGGAGTACTTACAGGTTTGGTTGAACCCTGAACTCCAAATTTCTGTAGTGGCTTTTCTAAATAATGCTTTTGTGTCAACCAAACAAGACATTTTTCTCTACTGCGGGTGATCTCCATTCCAAGGATCTTCTTGGCTTCCCCTAGATCCTTCATTTCAAACTCCTTCTTCATTTGCTCTTTCAACTTCTCTATCTCCTTCATGTCTTTTGAAGCAATTAACATGTCATCTACATATATGGATAAGTAGATGAAAGATTCATTCTGCAGCTTCTTAAAATAAATACAGTGATCATGTTTACTGCGGGAGTACCTCTGCTTTCTCATAAAGTCATAAAATCACAAATACCATTGCCGCGGGGATTTGCTTCAAACCATATAGCGACTTTTTCAATTTGCATACCAGATTCTCCTTTCCATTCACTTGAAAACCATCCGGCTGAGACATGTAAATCTCTTCATTAAGGTCACCATGTAAGAAAGCTGTCTTCACATCAAGTTGCAATAATTCCATGTCAAACTGTGCCACCATGGCTAATAACACCCGAATAGAACAGTGTTTCACCACAGGAGAGAAAATCTCATCATAGTCCACATCTTCCTCCTGTGAATATCCCTTTGCTACTAGCCTTGCTTTAAACCTCATGCTGCTATGACTATTAACATCCTTTTTAGTGTAAACCCATTTGTAGCTAATAACTTTTTTCCCTTTCGGCAATTCAACTAAATCCCATGTCTTGTTCTTCATAAGAGAATTCATCTCTTCCTTCATAGCTTCATTCCATTCTCCACTTTATGGACTAGCTACAGCTTCCTTGAAACTTGATGGGATTATAACAGGATAAGCATACACAACACAATCTGCATACCTTGTAGGCTTTACTATTTTCCTCCTTTCTCGTCTTGCCGCAATAGGCTGATCAAGTTCATTCGGAGCAATATCATCATCTTGGACATGTGCATGTTCATCATTCACTGCTTCATCTTCTTCTTCACTTGCGAGCTCTTGTGTTGGTTTTGAAGGCGAGGAAGGTTTAGTAATTACTTTGTCAAGCTCCACCTGTTGAACATCTCTACCACTATTTTGAGTAGTTCCAGCATCTGAATTTGTACCGCGGTTGAGCATGCTAGCTTCATCAAAAGAAACATCTCTACTAATCACAAGCTTTCTCAACTCAGGGCACCACAACCTGTAACCTTTAACACCACTACTAAAACCAACAAATATAGCCTTCTTGGCTCTTGGATCAAGTTTAGATTGAGTTACATGAAAATATACAGGGCAGCCAAATATGTGCAAATAATCATAATCTACTGCTGGTTTTCCAGTCCATACCTCAATGGGTGTTTTACCCTCAATTGTTGTAGATGGTAAGCGATTGACAAGGTGACAAGCATAATTGATAGCTTCTGCCCAAAAGGATTTGCTCAAGCCAGATTGAGCCAACATGCACCTCACTTTCTCCAACAAAGTTCTATTCAACCTTTCAGACACCCCATTTTGCTGCGGGGTTCTAGGTACAGTGAAATGCCTCACTATGTCTTCTTCTCTGCACACTTTGTGAAAAGTATCAGAAGTATATTCACCACCATTATCCGTCCTCAGAACTTTGATTTTTCTCCCCGTTTGGTTTTCTACCATCTTCTTCCAATTTATGAAAACATACAACACTTCATCTTTGTGACTCATTGTGTAAACCCAAGATCTTCTAGAGTAATCATCAACAAATGTCACAAAATAATGCTTACCACTCATAGAAGCTGTTTTTGTCGGTCCCCAAACATCTGAGTGCACATAATCAAGGATGCCTTTGGTTTGATGTACCGCGGTGCCAAACTTCACCCTTGTCTGCTTACCTAAAACACAATACTCACAGAAGTCCAGCTTACAAGTTTTTGCTCCTTTTAATAGCCCTTGTTTCACTAATCTCTGAAGTGCTTTTTCCCTTGCGTGCCCAAGTCTCATATGCCACAACTTGGTGTCATCAGAATCTACGCATTCTCTCACCGCAGCAACATCACCTATTATTGTTTCTCCCTGCAGCTTATACAAATTGCGATATCTGGTTGCTTTCATTAGTACTAAAGCTCCTCTGGACACTTTCACAATGCCATTCTCCATGACAATTCTGCATTCACTTGCTTCTAAGACTCCCATAGAAATTAAGTTATTCCCAAGCATGGGAACATACCATACATTTGTTAGTTCTCTAACCACGCCATCATGGTGCTTCAATCTGATTGTTCCAACCCCTTTTCTTTCATGTGGATAATCGTCACCCATGAACACATATCCTGTAACATTTGTATCCAATGTAGCAAACCAATCACGATTTCGGCACATATGTTGAGAACAACCACTATCTAATAACCAGAAATCAAGATCATCAGCAGAGACATCATAATTTGATGTAACATTGAGAACAAAATCAAACTCATCCTCACTAAACACCACATTGGCATGAGTGCCTTTGTTCTTATTTTTCAACTTTGGACAATCCTTCTTCCAATGCCCATGCTCATGACAGAAGGCACACTCATCTCTCCCTAGACTTCTTCTGTTCTTAGAGATTCCTCTTGGACGAGAATGACTCTTCTTTCTACTGCTGTGATTTTTCCTTTCTACTACCCTGCCTCTTACAACCAAAGCATTTGATGTAGAAACATTTGAACTAGAAACAACACTCTGCTTATCAGCATGTCTAATTTCATAATTCATCAAAGCACTGGAGATTTCTTCAAACTTAATTGTATCTTTACCATGAAGTAAGGTGGTTGTCAAATGTTCATACGAGTCAGGCAAAGAATTCAACAGAAGGAATGCTTTGTCTTCATCCTTAATTTCTTCATCTAAACTCAATAAATCAGCAACCAATTTGTTAAAAGCATCAAGATGGTGAATCATCTTCGTACCTTCTTTGTACCTGAAATAGAACAACCTCCTCTTCAAATGCAGACGATTCTCAGCACTTTTCGTCATGTATTTGTCTTCTAACTTCTGCCATAACTCCTTTGCCTTTGTTTCCCGCATCACAAAGAACTTTTGTTGCTTAGTAAGACATAATCGAACCGTCGAACAAGCCATTTTGTTTATCTTTTGCCAATCAACATCTGATGTACCCTCTGGCTTATCTCCTAAAGCCATGTTAAGATCTTGTTGAGCCAACACATCTTTCACCTCACACTGCCACATCCTAAAGTTGTTTGTACCATCAAATTTCTCCACCTTGAACTTTGCATTATGTACGGTTGTTCTTGCAAACCTACTGTCACCCCCTATTTCATCAGTCATCTTCTACAAGCCGAATTCGCAACTGGCTCTAATACCAGTTGTTGTGCTCCCTGCACCTAATATCAGAACATAAGTGACAAAGATTCACTGCGGGGAAAGCCCTGCAATAACCAACAATAAGCAAGAACAGAAAACAAAGGAACACAGAGTATTTAACGTGGTTCGGCAATAGCCTACGTCCACGGAGCAACAGGAGAAAGTAATCTACTATCAAAGGAGGGTTTACAAAGAGATTACAGATTACAGCAGCACTGTTACTGTAGCTCACAAAGAGGATTACGGCAGCTTAACAACAACTAATCTCTCTTACTAATAAATCCTATTGTAATCCTTATATAGCCTTATGATGGCTATTACAACTATGTCCTTAAACCAATATAAGAATAACATAAATGACACTGACAAATTGAGCCCAATACAATAGCCTATGGGAGGATTATTTATTGAAGAACATATTCAATGTGCCAACAATATTAGCTGCAGGGGTTTACCAACATCAGCAACAGTAGAAGATCAACTTGATTGGTGGAATAAAGAAGTTGCTCCGACACATTCTGGGCGTGGCTTACGTATTAATTGGTATATCAAAGCAGTAGAAGTCTGGGTGGTTAATCATGACTGTTAGCGTGAGTCATGTTATTTAGGAATGTAAATTAGGTAGTTAGTACTTACCTATTCTGTATATGTAGTACATGATAATTAGGATTGTAGTACTCCTTGTATCATATATATATAGCCTCCAACGTGAGATGAATACATATAAGAAAATTCATTCTTCAATTCGTATTATATTTGACTTAGTATCAGAGCAAAGATCCGAAAGGACTTTGTCTCTTCTTTTTCCGCTGCAATTCTTCGTCTGGCGTTGGTTCTCTGTCAGACGTGTGAAGTTGGTTTGTCTTCTTCCAACTAAACCCCGTTGTTAGGGTTTGTTAAATTCTTCCTAATCAGATCACCTACGTTTGGTCCGGTGTTCAGTTTTATCAGCCAAACTTTTTTGCCGACAACAGCCTCGTCGGGAAAGGTTTTATCAGCTAGACATCTTTTACCGACAACAGCCTCGTCGGGAAAGAAGGGTCTTTGTTTCTGTACTTTTTTGCCGACAACAGTCTCATCGGCCTCTCCTCCCATTGCTCTGCATCCGATCCGGCGTCTCGTGTTTTTTCCGGATACCTCGGCGACTGCACCGGCTACCTTGCACTGGCTTGCCTCCTCGCAGTTCTCAGATCGAGTCCTCCCCTCCAACACATCAAGTCGTCCCCAGCTGCAGAATCCGGCTTTTTACAACTCTCGATCTCCATAAGCCGTCGTCGCTGCCTCAGCTGCAGAGCCACCGGCGTCGCCCAGACCACGAGCTTCCTCCGGCGACGCGTCTGCTCCGGAAACACAGAAAAATTTGACCCGGTTTGCTTCAGTCCCGACCCGGTCAACCTGACCCGGTTCAGTCAACCCGACCCGGTTCAGTCAAACCTGACCCGGTTTCTGCTATCCGACCCACTTTCTGTTATCCGACCCGCTCTATTATTCATCATTTACGAAATGTCTCGGGCGTATGTTGGAAATTTGGGTTCTTGGGTTTCAGAAGAAGAACTCGAAAATGAGTTCTGTGGCTTCAAAATTATCAGAAGAATATGGGTTGCAAGAAGGCCACCGGGTTATGCTTTCATCGACTTTGTGCATAGTAAAGATGCAGTGAAGGTTGTTTATGAGTTTGACGGCAAGAATGGCTGGAGAGTAGAGTTCTCACACAAATCTATACATGTGGTTGGTCAATAATGCGACAATGGTAATATTTTCATCACTAATAAGACTCCAGCATGTGGTAAGATCGGTATGGCTTTAAAAGTTTCTAACTTTGTTGGTTCTGATACTTGGCTTATTGATTCTGGTGCTTCGGATTATATGACTTATGATAATTCTCATTTTATTACTGATTTGTCTCCTCCACCTGTGTCATATGTCACTAATGCCAATGGTGAAGCTTTTCCTGTATTAAGGATAGGGTCAGTCCGTGTAACCCCTGTTTTAACCCTTCACAATATTCTATATATACCTGACCTGTCACACCATTTGATATCTGTTCCCCAGTTAAATACTGAGTCTCGATGTTCTGTAACTTTTTACCCTATGTATGTGATTTTTCAGGATCTTCTCACCAGGGAGATAATTGGTCGGGGGGACTTGAGGGGCAGATTGTTTCACCAGGATCAGACATATGCGGGAGAGAAACCAGGAGCACCGTCACGCACTGCTTTGACTGCAAGTTCGAATCAGCTAGGTGAAATTTGGTTATGGCATCGTCGATTAGGGCATCCATCTTTCCATGTTATGAAAAAATCCATGCCATCTCTGTTTATTGGTGTGGAAGAGTCATCCTTGCGCTGCGAAACATGTGTTCTTGCTAAGAGTCATCGTTCTACCTATTCTCTGAGTTCCTCCAAGAGTACTATCCCTTTTAAATTGATTCATTCTGATGTTTGGGGACCATCTAAGGAGCCTACGATCACGGGTATGAGGTATTATGTGACGTTTATTGATGATTGCACAAGGTTGACCTGGATTGTTCTTCTTCAAATCAAAATGAAGTCTTTCCTGCTTTTCAAGCTTTTCATTCTCAGGTTCAAACACAGTATAATAGCACTATTAAAGTTCTTCATTCTGATAATGGAGGGGAGTATGTCAATCGTGTTTTTCACCAGTTTTTCAGAACTCATGGGATTATTCATCAAACAACATGCCCACGAACACCAAAGCAGAACGGGGTGTCTGAAAGGAAAAATCGGCATCTTCTTAAAATGGCTCGTTCCATCCTTTTTAGTGCCCATATGCCTAAGAATTTGTGAGGTGATGCTGTAGCAGCTTCTGCTTATCTTATCAATCGCCTTCCATCTAGTGTTCTTCAAGGAAAAACTCCGTTTCAGGTTCTTGCATCTCATGTCTCTCTTCCTTCCTATCATAATATACCTGCCCGAGTCTTTTGTTGTGTGGCTTTTGTTCATGTTCCTAAGAGCCAGAGATCGTCTAAATTAGATCCCCGGGCGATCAAGTGTGTGTTTGTTGGTTATGAGAGCCATAAGAAGGGATATAAGTGTTATCATCCACCTACCAGAAAATATTATGTCACTATGGATGTTACTTTCTGTGAGGATATGAGTTATTTTACCTCGGATGATCCAGCCCTTCAAGAGGAGCATTCATACTTTGAAGAGCTGTATCATAGTGAGGGGGATGAACCAGAAATAGAAGCTTCAGTACAAGAAGTGACAGAGGCTCAACCAGAAGTAGAAGCTTCAGTACTAGCAGTATTAGAAGTAACAGAAGCTCAACCAGAGGTAGAAGCCTCAGATATCCATGTTCTAGGAATTGAACCAATAGTTGAGAGCGCAACTACTGTAGAAGATCAATCTGCCCCTCCTGCCAGCACTCATACCCCTGATCCACAACTCCCTGCTGTAGAAGATCAATCATTTGAGGTATGTCCTTCCACTATTCCTAGTAGTAGTGAGCTTAATAGTGAACAATATGTGTTACCTAATAGGTCTACTAGAGGTCATCCCCCCAAAAGATATGAACCTAGTTTACAAGCCAAATCAAGGTATCCAGTAGCCAACTATATGTCCACTAGGAGATTATCAAAGTCATATGAATCATTTGTGAATCAAATATGTGCTGTATCAGTTCCTCACAAAATGCAGGATGCATTGGGAGATCCAAAGTGGAGGAAAGCAATAGAGGAAGAGATGATCGCATTGCAAAAGAATGATACTTGGGAACTTGTATCTCCACCACATGGAAAAAAGGCTGTGGGATGTCGTTGGGTGTTTACTGTGAAACACAATGCAGATGGATCAGTGAACCGGTATAAAGCACGCCTTATTGCAAAAGGATTTACTCAGACATATGGTATTGATTATGATGAGACTTTTGCTCCCGTTGTAAAAATGAATACTATCAGGGTTCTTCTTTCGTTTGCTGCTAGTTTGAACTGGCCCCTCTGACAGTTTGATGTCAAGAATGCATTTCTTCACGGAGAATTAGCCGAAGAGGTGTATATGAGTCTTCCCCCTGGGTATGTAACTACTTCTACTGGTGATTTTGTATGCAAATTAAGAAAGTCACTGTATGGTCTCAAACAGTCACCCCGTGCCTGGTTTGGGAGGTTCTCACAGTTCATGAGAAAGATTGGTTACAAACAGAGTAATTCTGATCATACCTTGTTCCTCAAGCATCAGCAAGGAAAGGTAGTTGTCCTAATCATCTATGTTGATGATATGGTGATTACCGGTAATGATACTATAGGGATTGATAGACTACAGAGACAACTTGCTTATGAGTTCGAGATGAAGGACTTAGGTGACCTCAAGTACTTCTTAGGGATTGAGATAGCAAAGGGGAGAGAATGAATCTACTTGTGCCAGAGGAAGTACATTTTTGATCTATTGACAGAGACAGGTATGTTAGATTGCACACCTATCGACACTCTTATTGAGCAGAATCATCGGTTTGCAGAGTATCCTGATCAAGTACCTACAGACAAGACTCGTTATCAGAGGTTAGTTGGACGCTTGATTTATTTGACACATACCAGACCAAATGTGGCATATGCAATAAGTGTAGTGAGCCAGTTCATGCATAATCCAAGTGTGGATCACATGGATGCCGTTGTGAGGATTTTGAGATACTTGAAGTCAGCTCCAGGAAGAGGAGTAATGTTCTTCAAACACAACAACATTCTTGAGGTTAGTGGTTTCACAGATGCAGATTGGGCTGGAAATATTACAGATAGGAGGTCGACATAAGGTTATTTTACCTTTGTGGGAGGTAATTTGGTTACATGGAAGAGTAAGAAGCAGAAAGTTGTGGCTTGATCTAGTGCTGAGGCTGAGTATAGAGGTATGACACATGGAGTGTGTGAATTGTTGTGGTTGAGAAATCTACTACGTGATTTGGGTATTAAGTTGTCAAATGCGATGCGGTTATATTGCGACAACAAAGCAGCTATTGATATATCACAGAATCCAGTTCAGCATGATCGTACTAAACATGTGGAGGTTGATCGTCACTTTATAAAGGAAAAGTTAGATGCTAAGATCATTAGATTTCCTTTTGTTCCTTTAGAAGAGCAACTTGCAGATGTACTCACAAAAAGAGCGTCTAAGAAGGCCTTTTATGACTCATTTAGCAAGTTGGGCATGGTTGATGTGTATGCGCCAACTTGAGGGGGAGTGTTAGCGTGAGTCATGTTATTTAGAAATGTAAATTAGGTAGTTAGTACTTACCTATTCTGTATATGTAGTACATGATAATTAGGGTTGTAGTACTCATTGTATCATATATATATATAGCCTCCAACGTGAGATAAATACATATCAGAAAATTCATTCTTCAATTCGTATTATATTCACTGCTTGCAAAGTTGCAATTAGTCGATTGCTTCATTATGTACGTTGTCTACCGTACCGGGACCAAACTCTAGCCTCGTTTGTTTGCTTGTTGTTCTCTCTCTGATGAATGATAGCTTGGACCAAAATACTGCAATTGTTATTTCGCCCATTTCTGTCTAAATGTCTAATGGTACCGGCGCTGTGGCACCAAGATTTGATGTCCGCAATTGTTGCATAACTTTCAGAGTATTACTCGTGAATATAAAGAAAGTGAAGGCTGCTGGATGACCAAATAGTGGACACTTCTCAATAATAGGAATGAGTAGTGGACGCAGTGACAACGGTCACCTCATTTAAAACTTTGCAAGAACAAACTTACACTAAACTATACGCGCTTCATGCGTGCCGTGAAACTTGAGATCGAGAGTATCAACTACGAGACATGTCAGTAAGGAGTGAGCTAAACAGGGTGGATTAGTTAGGATCGGAGAGATCAAGTAGTCTGCAAGAGGAAGTGGCACCAGCCAAACTTGACATAGGAAAACATGTTATTAGTAAAGCGCATTACCAATATAAGATGCTTGCAGAATGATATCAGACCATCTTATTTTTGAAAGTGCATGTCTAGGTTAATTGCAACGTATATGAGATTGGTCAGCCATACAAATTCTTTTTATTAGGCCGTCTAATGACAGATCCTCTCATAATTCGAACTCATGCGTTGGTCCAATATTTTGTTTCCGCATGTACATACTAAGCTCAACGCAAAGATCGACACTATGTAACATCCAGTACACCGTACCAAAAGGGAGTGACATCGATCTCCCTTCTCCCATCCGAATTATTTTTCCCTGTATTATACTTTTTGTTTTTAAAAAATGGTTAGGTAGTGATACCTAATGGCAGTTTTGAGGATCATCGAAATGGCGCAACAGCATTAACTGAGGGGATGGGGTGATCCTATATATGAAATTTTCAGGGAATACATATAGGGGTATAGGGCTGGCTAGCTAAGCCATGATCGACGTATCTGTACGTTCCTTACAGTCCTTAGTACGTTAGTGTTCGAACTTCAAATAAGTTTTCTAGCTCGCGATCGTACAACTAAAGCAATTCCTAGCTAACATCAGAATAAGTGAGTGTGTTAAAAGAAAAATGGAGGACCAGCCAGGTTTGAGAAAAGGGCATGGAGCAGAGAAGAAGATAATTTACTGAGGCAGTGCATTGCAGAGCATGGAGAAGGAAAATGGCACCAGATTCCTGCAGCTGCAGGTAACTAATTAAGCTACTTAATCTTTATCTATGTTCAAATTAAATGCACAGAATTCTGTATAAGTTAATCTTCTTCTTTTTCCATTACGTGCGTATGCAGGCTTGAACAGATGTAGGAAAGGCTGTAGGCAAAGGTGGCTGAATTATCTGAAACCGAATATAAAGAGAGGAGACTTTGAGGAGGATGAAGTAGATCTCATCCTTAAGCTTCACAAACTTTTAGGCAGCAGGCAAGCAGAAACTATATAGACAAACACACACACACACGTATTATCTAAAAAGTGTATATATGATAATAATACGGAAAAATAGTACGTTCAAATAAATTTAGGAGAGCTATGGAAGGAACAAAATACAAATGTGTATTACTTTGAGAATCTTATTCAATATATATGTAAAAGTTCGGGAAGATCACAAGCTACTTTGAAGCTAGTGATGATCATCGGGCCGGTTTCGATACAGCGATCAGTACTGCATGTTGTTCATTTTCTATGTTGTACTGTGTAAATAGGTGGTCATTGATAGCTGGAAGACTTCCGGGAAGAACAACAAATGATGTAAAGAACTTTTGGAACATGAAGCAGCGACAGGAAAAACCACGAAGACTCTCAAACACAAAACAGAAATCGCAGGAAATTGTGAAACCAATCACACTAAGACCTAAACCACAAAGATTACTCTCGACCAGTTCACGTTGTTTTACAGGTGAAGGTTTAACCAGTGACCCAATTCAGTTGGAAAAGAACATTAGCACAGCATTACCAACTTCATCAGCATCACCGATACAGAAGGAAATTGATTGGATGAAAGTTTTTTTAGAGGAGGAGGTGGAGGAGAGTATGCAAACCACAACCTGTTCTAGTTTGCCTATTAAAGGATTATTTACTGAAGATCATATTCAATCAGCAAACAGCATTAGCTGCAGGACTCTACCAACACCAACTGCAGTAAAGGATCAACTTGATTGGTGGAAGACCTTCTTAGATCAATAATGAATCGAAGTTGGTGTTGGAAACAACAGATTCTAGAATGTGGGAATTTACTGATAGATTTCGAAATAATTATTTACCTTTTACGTCCTACTGAGCTATGATTGAAACCTTCGTTGGACCGTTGCTTGCAAGTGGAAATTCTTATTAACTATCATTATTGTACAATCAATCTTCCTTATTTCGTTTCAAATTCAAATTATTCGTATGTATTTTATTCCTCTAAAAGGTAGGCTAAATATTGTGAATGTACATTTAGATACAGTATATATTGCCAGAATATCAATAACAAAAAATGACGAAATGAGATATCTCAAGTGGTAAAAGAGCCTCATTACCTAGGAAGTAGGCTATTAGGTACTGGGTTCGAGTCATGACATAGGTGTGAAACCCTTAAATCTTCTTAAAAAAAAAAAAAAAAAAACACACACACACACTCTGAAGGTCACAGGCTTAATTCTCACCACCATTTTTTTGTGACCTTCACAGTGTTGGTTGTTCCAAGGTGTCTATGAACATAGTATCATATATACATTCACTGGATATGCAAATTTTTTTTATTTTGTTTTTTTTTTCTTAAACACCAAATCTGTACGGTGAATTGTGATTTTCTTGTGTACTTTATTTTCTGTCTATGTTCTCTATTACTTACCATCCAACTTGTGTCTTGGCTTTTTACCACAGATCTCTAAGACTAATGTATAAATTTGATGCCCGTTTGAAGGAATGCATTTGAAGCTGGTTCTATAGCATACTTGACCCCTTTCAAATTCTAGTTGCTTGCTTGCTTGACTTTCATCAATCAAACTTTCTATCGGCCATTAGTTTTTTTAAGATAAAACCTGATCCCCTTGTGTTATTTAAAGGAAGGTTATGTTCAACTGGAGCAAAATGAAATAAAATACAAAAATGATAATACTGTTCTAGGAGAAATAGATTGATAGTAAACTGTGTCTTTATTGATTGATAAGGAGGCCTTTATATAGGCATTACATCAAGTATCCCTGTGAATCAGGGACTCCCTATCTAATACAGAATCTAGACTACTAGCCTTATTAGGACAAGACACACTACGGAAGTTACGGAATTAACTTTTCTTGAACACTCCCCCTTGTGTCGCGTTCTCAATGGTGCATGAATTGTTGCCTCGTTAAAACCTTTGCCAGCAAACAAAAAAAACCTCTTGGGCAAAAATAAAAGCATGGTCTAAGGGAAAAGAGTACAACGCACCAACTACAAGTATATGTGACATGCATAACTAGACTCTCCCTGAAGTCTAGACGAGAACTCCCCCTGATAGTCAATCAGTCTTTGAGTTCGGATAAGCGACACATACCAATGCGCTTTACATACTTCATAAATGTAGATTTGGGTAGAGACTTGGTGAATAGATCAGCTGCATTATCTTCTGAGCTGACTTGCTTCACTTGGATGTTCAAAGTCTCTTGCTGCTGCTGATTGTAGAAGAACTTAGGCGAAATGTGTTTAGTATTGTCACCCTTGATGTATCCCAACTTCATCTACTCAATGCATGCTGCATTATCTTCAAATATGCAAGTTGGTCTCATCGTAGTAGACTCAAGTCCACTAGACTCTCGAATGTGAGATATAACTGAGCGAAGCCAAACACATTCTTTGACTGCTTCATGTAGTGCAATAATCTCAGCATGGTTCGAGGAGGTAGCAACAAGGGTTTGTTTGGTTGATCTCCAAGATATCGTCGTATTCCCAATGGTAAAAATATAACCGGTTTGGGAACGTCCTTTGTGTGGATCTGACAAATATCCAGCATCAGCAAATCCTATCATCACATCATTTGGTGTATCTGAGTAGGAGGGGGTATCGCCAAAGCCATATCGGGACCACGACTTAGCATCCTCGGGTCCGGATATGTTGGCGGATAGGGCTGCAGGATGGCGGATGGATGAGCCGCGGCTTGTTGTGGCGAGGCAGGGTGTTGCTGAGCCAAAGCCAGTCTTGGCGGCTGACCGGTGGCGATCCGAGCCACGGTTTGTGCTGTTGGATGCAAGAGATCGACTAGGTGTCGAATCCTGATGAGTGTATCGATAGTACAAGCCCATGTCAAAGGTTCCTTTAAGGTATCGAAAGATGTTCTTGATTCCAACCCAATGACGTTGTGTTGGCGCAGAGCTAAATCTAGCTAACAAGTTCACTGAGAAAGCAATGTCTGGTCTAGTACACTGAGCTAGGTATAACAAAGCTCCAATTACACTAAGATATGGATATTCAGCTCCCAATACCTCTTCGTCATCTTCTTTCGGACGAAAGGGATCTTTGTTGATATCCAGACTTCTAACGACCATGAGAGTGCCTGTAGGATGCATAACTTTGTCCATGTTAAATCGCCTGAGCATCTTTCGGACGTATGCAGATTGATGTATAAAGATTCCACCACTTCGGTGCTCTAGTTCTAAGCCTAGGCAAAACCGAGTCCTTCCCAGATCTTTTATCTCGAATTCGGATTTCAAGTAGCTTGCGGTCTCATTGATCTCATTTAGAGTTCCAATGATGTTCATATCGTCAACATAGACGGCTATAATGGCAAATCCTGAACTTGTTCTCTTTATGAACACACAAGGGCACAACTCATCATTCTTGTATCATTTCCCAATCAAGTAATCACTTAACTGTGTGTACCACATCCTACCAGATTGTCGGAGTCCATATAGAGATCGTCTCAACCTGATAGCAAATGAACTTCGTGGTTTTTGCTCACTTGACTTGGGTAACGAAAGTCCTTCTGGCACTTTCATGTACATCTCCGTATCTAGATCCCCATAAAGATACGCTGTTACAACATCCATAAGCTGCATATTGAGTCTCTCTGAGACTACTAAACTGATTAAGTATCGGAAGGTAATAGTATCCATGACAGGAGAATACGTCTCCTCATAATCAATTCCAGGGCGTTGAGAAAAACCTTGCGCCACGAGTCGAGCTTTATATCGCTGGACTTCACCATTCTCATTTCGCTTTCTGACAAAGACCCATTTATGTCCAACAGGCTTCACGTTCGGCGGTGTAGGCACAACCGGTCCGAATACTTGCCTCTTCTTTAGAGAGTCTAGTTCAGCCTGGATTGCTTCTTCCCACTTCGGCCAATCCGCCCTACATTGACACTCATCAACAGTGCGGGGTTCCATATCGTCGTCGTCAATGACTTCTTGAGCAACGGCTTAGGCGAATGCATCATCGATATACATGGAATTCCTTTCCATAAGATTGTGCATGCATAAGTAGTTTAGTGAGATTTCCTTGTTCTCCAACATCAACGGTGAGTCTGAGGCGTCCCCCAGATGATTCAGAGTTGATTCTTGGACATAGGTATAGTCGGAGACAATCTCGTGTGACGGCGTCACAGTATCGATGATAAACGGATCGCTTTGTGCCTGGACACATGCCTTCTTTCTAGGTACATTGTCCTTGGAACCGATTGGTCTCCCCCTCTTTCTAGGAGGATCCGAAGTCGACGCCGGCCCTCCACTTGGAGGTGCTGAGCCTAGGCTGCCGATGGCACCTAGGGCTGCGGCTCCGAGACCGGGGCGCGTGCTCGCGCATGGCGAGAAATGTTGAGCCTTGCAGGTACATTCGCAGCAGGTATGGTTGATCTTGTCACTTTCGCAATATCAGTAAAGGAGTCGGGCATTGAATCCGCCACCTTTTGTAGTTCCAATATGCGTTGTATTTCGGTCTCACACTAAGACGTACGGGGATCATAATGAGACATAGTAGGAGAGAGCCACGTCAATTCCTGACGTTCATTAGGGACGGATGCGGCCCCATCTCCCCCTAACGGCGGGAAGGATGTCTCATTAAAGTGACAATCTGCAAATCTTGCAGTAAACAGATCACCTGTCATAGACTCTATGTAGCGGACAATTGTTGGTGCTTCATATCCAACATAAATAGCTACTCGTCGTTGTGGACCCATCTTGGTACGCAATGGAGGCGTGATAGGCACATATACGGCACAACCAAAAGTACGCAGATGCAAAATATCAGGCTCGTAACTAGTTACCAACTGGTACGCACTAAATGGTTGGCTATATGTGGGTCGTAGACGAATAAGCATAGCTGCATGTAATATTGCATATCCCCATGCCGAGACTGGCAAGTTTGTGGCCATGACAAGAGACCTAGCTACAAGCTGTAGTCTCTTAATAGCGGCTTCTGCAAGACCGTTCTGAGAATGAACGTGGGGCACGGGATGTTCAACTTCAATCCCGACTGACATGCAATAGTCATCAAAACACTTTGAGGTAAACTCTCCAGCATTATCTAGTCTGATTGACTTAATCGGATTGTCCGGGTGGTGCGCCTGAAGCTTAATGATCTGAGCTAGGAGTTTAGCGAATGCAGCATTCCTCGTGGACAACAACGCGATGTGTGACCAACGCGTTGACGCATCAACCAGAACCATGAAATATCTAAATGGTCCGCATTCTGGTGTTATAGGTCCACAAATATCACCTTGTATTCGTTGTAGGAACGGAATATTCTGTTTATTATCAATAGCAAAAGATGGTCTTGCTTGAAGTTTTGCTAGTGAACAAGCTTTGCAAAACGAACGATGAGCATTAGACATCGCTACAGAAGCATGAGAAGCAGGAGGAGGCCGAACCTCTCCTTGGAGCCGAGAGGCGGCTATCGACGGCATGGCGGCCGAACCGAGGCCGAGGCGCCCTCTGTGCTTTTGTGATCTGAAAAATGGATGACCGTGGGAGCATTTCAAAATACGGATCATCAGATCACGACCCGGATGACCGAGTCTCTCATGCCAAAGCTTGTAAGCATATGAATCGCATAAGACAACAACATGAGATCCATTGGCTCTGATGGTTGTGAAATACATGCCATTTCGAACACGCTTACACTTCTCCACAATGCTGAGGTGATAGTCGTTGTCAACAGATATTCAGTTCCATTTTCAACATAAGTGCTGAGGTGATAGTCGTTGTCACGCACATCCTTGAAAGCTAACAAGGTTCTTGGCGCCTTAGGCACATATAGGGAGTCCTCTACCCGAATTTCAGTGCCTTTTGGCAATAAGAATTGAGCAGTGCCACGACCCTTAATTACGGGTCCAGTTCCTGTCATCGTAGATAACGACGATTCTCTTGGCGAAAAATCTGAAAACAATTGCCGATTCCTCAGAATCGTGTGAGTTGTTGCGCAGTCCAACAAACACTCAATCTCGCCTTGATACATCTACAAAAACAATGTAAATTGAATCAATAGTCTACTTTAGACTTTGGCGAACACTTGAAAGTAAGTGTACTGAAGCAATATATCATCACAAAATGAAGTGCATTAAGGCCAATAACATAGCCATGGCAACGACATAACTTGAGAGAAAGGGATAAGCCTTATTTTAATCACCGAATACCAACATTGAGAGTTAACATAGCCTAGGTCAGAGATTGAGACCGGACACCGTCGTAGGTGGCGTGGCCGAGGCAAGGCCGAGGCCAAGCCAAAGGCCGGGGCCAAGCCAAAGCTGAAGCTGTGGTAAGGCCGAAGCTACCCTGAGGCTGAGCCGAAGCAAGGCGAGTGGTAAGGGTCGGTCAGGCATTGAGGCAATGTGATGCGACGGTTGAGCTAAATCCGAAGCATGGCGAGTCCGAAGACACGTCGTTGCCAAGCCATTGATGCAAAAGTTACATTTGTTCGATAGGCTATCGATTGTTGGTTTCAAAGACCGGATTCTGTGTTGAGCCAAGCTTGGTGAGTGGCCATGGCGAGCGAGGCCTGGCGGAT
This sequence comes from Potentilla sterilis, assembly GCA_963682095.1. Taxonomy (NCBI): domain Eukaryota; kingdom Viridiplantae; phylum Streptophyta; class Magnoliopsida; order Rosales; family Rosaceae; genus Potentilla; species Potentilla sterilis. Next base: position 3,290,110 of record OY821765.1, read on the forward strand.
CGTGGCCAAGTTGGCGAGTAGCTATGGCGAGCGAGGCCTGGCGGATCGCGGCCAAGTTGGCGAGTAGCCATAGCGGGCGAGGCCTGGCGGATCGCGGCCAAGTTGGCGAGTAGCCATGGCGGGCGAAGCCTGGCGGATCGCGGCCAAGTTGGCGAGCGAAGCCTGGCGGATCACGGCCAAGTTGGCGAGTAGCCATGGCGAGCGAGGCCTGGTGGATCGCGGCCAAGTTGGCGAGTAGCCATGGCGAGCGAAGCCTGGCGGATCGCGGCCAAGTTGGCGAGTAGCCATGGCGAGCGAAGCCTGGCGGATAGCGGCCAAGTTGGCGAGTAGCCATGGCGAGCGAGGCCTGGCGGATCGCGGCCAAGTTGGCGAGTAGCCATGGCGAGCGAGGCCTGGCGGATCGCGGCCAAGTTGGCGAGTAGCCATGGCGAGCGAAGCCTGGCGGATCGTGGCCAAGTTGTCTCGCGAGTCTCTCGTTTTGTCTTTGTGATCTTATGTCTGATATGAGTTAACATCACCAGAATTGTGGTGAACTCAAAATAATTATGCCATTGAGAATTGGACGCATTGAACCATTTATGCTTTCATAGGGATGTAAAAATCTCAAATCATTCGTAGAATAAGAGAAATATTATTGATGACAACTTAAAAGTACATCAAGGTTGTTCTAAATAGAGCGACTTATCGAACAAAGTCGTGATTTATTGACTATATTATGTCAAAATAACAAGCAAAATCAAACTTGAACATGTATCTCATGACCTAAGTCAAATACTTATTCATAATCCAGAGTGTCATACTCTTGAGTCCTACGTTTCTTGGTAGGTTGGAAGTCATCGATGGTGAAGTTGGTATCTTCCTCATCGTATTCTTCTTCCTCAAAGTCTCCTACATAGTTCGTTTCTTGTTCTATGTATTGTTTGTGTTTCTTGTAAGCGGCTTGAATCTCTCTACTTGCTGTGCAATCGCGTTGAAGATGATTTTTAGAGCCACATTTGAAGCAAGGAGCCGAAGCATTGTTCGGCGTATGGCCACCACGCCTGGGACCGGAACCAAAACTGTTCCTCCCTCTGGGAGCGGCGCCGCCGCCACCATCCCTTGTCCAAGAAAGCTGTCGGCCACGGCCGGCGCCTATTCTCCCTCCTCGTCCGCCACGTGTTGCTCTTGGCGTACGTGGTGGTGGTGCTTGACGTTCATGAGGTTGATGCTTTTGCTTAGAAGCTTTACCACGGGCTTGATGAGATTCCGCAATGAATTTCGGTCCTCGAGGCCTCTTATTGGTGGTAAGAATCAACTCATGGTACCTCTCCTTTCTTTGAAGTACATTCATCAAATCACTGAAGGTTTTGATAGTGCCTTTCTCACGGAGATCGCGGTACTGATGCGACAACATGGACGCAGATTCTGGGAACGTCGTGAAAGTCTTCTCCATCATATCGTCATCGGCCTTTTCGACCCCACAAAAGCTCAAATCAGATTGCAAGTTTAGCATAGTCTGATGATATTCCTGGACGGAATCAAAATCCAATAAGCGGATTTGCTCCCAATCGGACATGAGGTCTGAGAGTTGTGCGTCATGCACATTGTCGAAGCGGTCCTTGAGGATATCCCATAGCTCTTTGGGATCGGTTTTCCTCAGGTATTGCTTCTTGAGCGTTGGATGGATATGGCGCCTGAGAAACATCAGGGCTTGTGCTTTCTGTTCAGGAGAAGCTTGTAAGCTTGCATCCTCAGGAGGGTTGATGGTGGCGGTAAATCTTTTACCAATGAAGGTGTTCTCTACATCTGAGATCCACCTCTTGTATTCCTTGCCTTGGACATCCAAGATGTCAAATTCTGGACGCTGAGTGTCAGCCATCTACACAACACAAACAGGGAGACGTTAGTATATTTGAATACTAATCAAGTTTGATTGTTCTTTTAGAACAGTGCCAAGATATATCATGGTCACATAAATCGATGCTTAACGTGACTTCAAGTCACAATCGATATCTTCCCTTTGTTTTCTTTTAAAAAAAAAGAATACGTTATGGTTCACAGTGACATCACAGTCACAAGCATAACGGTGGCCGGTAACATCACAGTTACCCCAAAAAACGTTGGCACCGGGGTGACTAAATCCCCGTATGCCGTCCCGAGAAGCGATAGAATCGGGATGAGGTAGCAGGGACACGAAAAGGTCCCGGAAGAAAAACAAAAACCCAACTATTGAAAATTCAGAAGCGGGAACGTTTATAAAATATTTACCTCTTCAAGAGAAGCTTGATCAAACGAAACTTGACTCTTGGGGAAGCTTGTTTTCTTCGATTCTTCTTGATTTCTTCTTAGCAACGAACTAGGCTTCAAAAGCCGCTTGCTTGGCTTGCGAGCAATCTTGAATCTTCGGGTATGCGTGCAAGTTATAGCACGCAAGGGAGGGGGGGGCAGGCGGGCAGCGCAGGTGCTGCTGAGAAGAGGCCGACGGTGCCGAAGGAAAGAATCGGCGGCCGACGGTAGGTTAGGGTTTCGGAAAAAAAAATTCGGAATCAGGGTTTTTAGGGTTTTAGGACTATTAGACGGGAGGCTAGAGCAACGTGCTGATAACGTGTTCTAGGAGAAATAGATTGATAGTAAACTGTGTCTTTATTGATTGATAATGAGACCTTTATATAGGCATTACATCAAGTATCCCTGTGAATCAGGGACTCCCTATCTAATACAGAATCTAGACTACTAGCCTTATTAAGACAAGACACACCACAGAAGTTACGGAATTAACTTTCCTTAAACAAATACGAATTAATTTATATAGAAGCACTTCATACATCCATTACTCTGATCCTGCATTCCTAACATCACAAAAGTAATTTGCTCTTAGGTAACATGGTTTCATCTTCCATACTCGCTGAAATCAACTACTCCAGACTATTAGATCCTCAACGAACCACCCAGTGTTGAAGTTGAGTGGCAACACATTCTGACCCTGTGGAACCATGTGAGCTCAATTTTTCAACTGCGTTCCTTATTCCAAGTTTTGTAACCCAATCACGAAGTTGAGCGGCAACACATTCTGACCCTGTGGAACCATATGAGCTAAATTTATTAACTGCATTCTCTACTCCAAGAAACTCGTATACATCCTTGTCAAACACTGAATTTATACTTCTCAGCTCATCGAGACTCAACTCCTGAAGCTGGCAACTTTTTGAGACGCACACAGCTACTGCCCTTCCAACTATGTCATGAGAAGTTCTGAAAGGTATTCCCTGCATAAAAAGCCAGATAAGCAACTTGAGTAACAATTATAAAAATAAAAAAAATAATAAAAAATAAATAAAAAACACTGGACTTTGTGTCCATTATGACGTGATCAAAAGACTTTCCAGTGCTCTAAAAGATATCTACACTGAAATGCCTCTAGTATCTGATGACTTGAGTTAAAGAAATATCAAGCTCATCTAGCAGGTATAAAAAAAAATAGATAAATAAAAAAAAAAAGATGATCACTAGAACTTGCCTTCTTCACAAGATAATCAGCTAGTGTGGTGGCATCAAGATGACCAGCAGGTAAAGCCTTTTGTATTCTCTCCTTATTAAACGTAATGTTCTGTGCAAACTCTGCAGACACTTCAAGCATTCCCAGAATTGTCTTCACACTGTCAAAAACAGGTTCCTTATCTTCCTGTCAAGATCACAGAAAGAAAAACACTTCTGTAATCCTAGCAGAGATGTTGTACGATGAAAATTGTATAATGAAATATAACAAAATTTCTACAAGACATATGCAAGCAGAATCGATTCTTGTAGAAAAGTGTATCAGCCATCAAAACATGCATGATGAGTTTCCGATGTTAAAACGTGAATGGTGGAAGAGCCCACAGTGAACCACTATCATTGCAAATACTTGTTATCTTCTCTACCAACTAAAGAGGCTCACTAGCTTTCCCTTAATGGAATGAGGAAAGAAATAATACCTGCAAATCCCGATTGTAAGCAAGAGGAAGTCCTTTGCATAACATAAGAAGCGTAACCAGGTCTCCTACTACCCTAGCAGACTTTCCACGAACAAGTTCCATTGGATCTGGGTTTTTCTTCTGAGGCATGATGCTACTACCAGTTGAAACTGCATCACTCGGTGTGATAAATCCAAACTCTTCTGAAGCCCACAATACCCATTCTTCACCAAGGCGGGAGAGATGAATGGCTGTGATTGAATTCGCGGAAAGAAATTCCAAGACAAAATCTCGGTCTGAAACTGCATCAATGCTATTATAAAGAGAAAAATTAAAAATAAGCACAATATAAAAAATAAAAATAAATAAAAATACTGACCCAATCCCAAACGACAAACTTTGACTCAAAACAATGGGTCACAACCAGGGACGATGTACCTATTCCTCATAGGTTCAGTGAAGCCTAAAGCTTTAGACGTCATAAACCTATCAATTGGAAGTCCAGTGCCAGCCAATGCACAGGCACCTAAAGGACAGAAATTCAACCTCTTTTTACAATCTAGCAAGCGACCAGCATCACGTTCAAGCTACAAAACCGAAGCATGCCCGCAGGCCAAAGTTAATGTCTTTCCAGCTCACCATTACCACAATAAATATGAATCGCTCTAAAACAATACCATAACACAATAATAAAACTCCAACAGCTTCTCCAAAAGTTTCTCTAAAATGGGGAAATAAAACTCATTTTCTCTATAATTTTTTGCTCCAACTCCAACAAATTCTCTATTTTGCAGATTCTGACATTTATAACACAATAATAAATATTCAGCATTTATTGTAAATTGTAATTAATGATTACTTTTAAGTTATTCTATAATAATAAATTTATTTATTTTAAATAAAAATTCATATAAAATTCTATAATTAATGATTACTTTTTAGTTTTCTGTGTCAAATTGATTTGATCATTAATTTTTCATTCTGTGAATTTTTCTTTCTCTCTCTACAAATATAGAGATGCATATATTCTCTCTCATCCAAATCCCCATTTTAGAGAATGAGATGGAGAATCTGTTAGAGGAGATTTAGAGCCCAAAATCCCCAAATTTAAGTAAAATCCCTATTATAGGGAATCTGTTGGACTTGCTCTAACCAAAGCCCCTAGCTCGCCCAAAACTATATAATCAACACATTAACAAATACACTATACAAATCATCACACAAATACATATGTAATGAACTTGCATTGTGAATAATGATGCAGAGAGAGAAACTAAACCTGCTCAACAAACGCCAAGAGCAAATGCTGAAGCAAAACAGGCTGAGCCCTCTGCAAATGCGTGTACCCCGGAACAATCACACCCTTATTCGTCACCGCCAACAGGACCAATGAAACCTGCAGATTTTTAATCTGCACCAGAATCGCATCAATTGCATCCCTACACCACAGCCGGAAATCAGTCAAGACCTGATCGTTCCGGCTCCTAGCCGTGTGTAGCTTCTTCGCAGCCTCGCCGATCATATCCGTCAGCGCCGCCTCAATGTTCATATGCACGTCCTCCCTATCAGTCCTCCACTCAAACTCGCCGTTCTCAATTCGCCTCTCAATCTCCGTCAGCCCATGGTGGATGCTATCCCTATCCTCCTCGGTCATTAATCCCTAATAGCACAAACCAAAACCAAAATCCTAAAAATCGAGAAATTGAGATAATTGAAAAGTAAAGAGAGAGAGTACAGTAGAGTGAGGGTTTAAGGACCTGTTTGGCGAGCATGGAGGCGTGGGCCTTGGAGCCGATGATGTCATGCTTATAGAGAGCTTTGTCGAAGGAGATGGACTCGGTGAAGCGCTCGACAGCGTCGGTGACTCCTTCCTCGAAGCGGCCGCCCCAGAGCTTGGCCTCCTTGGGCTTCGCGGCGGCGGCGCAGTGGACGGCATCGAGCTTCGGCATGGGGCGGTGGGAGGAGAAGGGTGTGAAGGAGAGGTGGGGCCTGGGGTGGTCAAGTGAGGAAGAGAAGAGAGAGAATGAGGCGGTTGGGTTGAAGACTGAGAGGGACTCCATTCTTCAAGACGGCGACAATTTGGAGAGGAATTGTCGGAGTCCTTTTCTTGGGTTAAAAGTGAGGGTTCTGCGAGCGTGGGGACTTTAATGGGCCAAGGCCCGGCCCAAGTCTTAACCTAATGGTAATTAGGCCCTTGTGAACTCAAATGCAACGGTCGACTACACCATACCAAATCCATGGCCATAATACAATGATTGTTTTATTGAGTTGCTTTTCAATTCTTTTTAACTCAATTCAAGATCTCAAAATTCTAAAAAAAATTGGGGTGACATGTCGATTATGTCGTGCTCCTCGAATCATAGAAGTTAATTGGCACTCGCCCCCTCTACATTGAATCAAGATTAATTCGAATGGTGCTTGGAAGCAAGAATCATGTCGGGGTGGTTATGGTGCCATATTCCGGGATTATAGGGGTCATGTTCTAGGCCCTTTTACAGCTAATTTGGACATTCTTAGTTCGGTTTCAGCAGAGGTAGTGGTAGAAGCTATTGAACTAGCTTGGGTTAGAGACTAGAAACATATTTGGCTAGAAATTGATTTCTCTATTATTCTTGACTTTTTGAAGTCTCCTTCTTTAGTGCCATGATAGCTTCGTGTTCAATGAAACAATTGTTTGTTTCATATTTCTCAAATGAGTTTTCGGTCATCCCATATATTTTAAGAAGGGAATCATGTTGTTGATGCTTTGACCAACTATGATTCATCGTCTACTGGTTTTGTGTGGTGGAATATGCTCCTGCTTTTATCGTTTTACCTTGTAACGAGGACTGTTTAGGTCTTCCAAATTTTTGTTTTCGTTAGTTATTTTATTTTTTGTTTTGGATTTTAGGAGGTTTGGCTTAATTAGTCCCCTCTCTTGTACTTTTTCTTTCATTTTTCAATTGTTAGGGTTTCCCTCACCCCATTTAGGGGGGGGGGGGGGGGGGGGGGAACTACATGATGAATCTAAAATTTCTACACCAAATTAACTGTAGATAATAATATAACAGCCGAAGCAAACTGCTAGAATGTGATACTTTATGCCCAGTTGAGATAGATATCCGCTTGGGCATGCACTTTTTTTTTTTTTAGGGAAATGAATAACTTCATTGACATAAGCCATACAACCGAATTGTGCCTGGTCAAGCAGGAGTCGAAACTCCACTACAAACTAAAAAGTTCTAAAGAAAAAACAACGAAACGAAATAATCGAAACGAATGTTCGAATGGAGCAAAAAAAACGTCCAAAACAAGCGAACAAAAAACTAAGAAAGCAAGTAACCATTGTGATAGAAGAGAGAACTCCACCAAAACTATCAGGTCTAAAACCACACGGTGTACCTTTCAAGAAGAGGTAGAGCTGCCCTCCCTCCGCTCATGATGGGGTCCTAGTACAAGGATGCATCACCTCACGCCGCATCGGTCCCGTTGCCAACCTCCGAGACTGAACCTGAGTCCATCAGACCTCCACCTGCAGAATCATCTTTAGGACTATCCAGCATCCCTACAGTCTCGGATAGAGACGCCATCGAATCGAAGTTCATATGTGTTGCCCTCTTCTTTTTCTTGCTCCCCCTAGGACGTCCCCGTTTCTTCGGGAATTTGCGGGCAAGGCCAAAAACCTCATCATTCCCCACCATAAAGCCTAAATCACTCGGTCCCAATTCAAAAGCCATAGTTTTGCTGGTGTTGAGACGACCAACCAGAAAGAAACGGGAAATAAAGTACCCGTTTTTCGGGCTCCGAAGATCCCCTAGGTCTACCGGCTCCTCTTCGGTACCAAGACAAAGCTTGGACGCCAGACGTGCAGTCATGGTGGCTAACGACGCCGTCACTGCCGCCATATGAGTCGCACTAAATAGTTATATTCAAAACCCTAACCCTAACCTTAGGTTGAGAGAGAGAGAAGAAGAGGCTGCAGTATTTGGGCATGCACGTATTTGTATAATCGATGTTTGTCTTTTACAGTTTTACATAGCAATTTTATAGTTGCTATGATAAATATTTCCCTCAAAATCTACATTTTTTTTTTTTGCCAAAGATGGTCAACATCGAAAGATAGAAGAGAAAAGAACGACTGAATCCTAAAACCATATATACCTAATTCACTCACTTCATCCAAATATGAATCAAAATCAAACATAACTGACTAGTCACCTAACGAACTTATTGGGTTGGGTTTTTTTTTCTGGTTGTTCGCTATTTATTAAAAAAAAAAAAAAAATTGGCGTGTTAATCAAATTCACATCTAGAAATACTTCACTTCAATAGATTGGCCATTTAATTTTTATATCAATATATATGTTGTCGTTTGCTAATGAACCACATAAGTAGCTGAGTACGAGAAATTGATTGAACCCTAAAAAAGCAAAGCTAATCGAATCCTTTCCTTATCTTGGTAATCATCTGCGCCATCTGCACCATTTTCTCTGGTTGCTTAAGTCAGAACAAGTTTCACTGTCAATGATCGTAATGATTGAAAAGAATGGGATTGAAGAAGAAGGAAGATTTGTATAATATGCTTCTTCTTTGCTTGGGTTTGGTTTGGTGTCGACACCTATCAGATTAATTGTTTCGACCAAACATGTATCTTATAGAAGTTTCTAGGCTGAGAGACTGAGAGGCCACCAAACGAAAGCCATTGTCTTTATCGATCTGGCTACTGTATGGAAGTGGACGGTGATGGAAAAAAAAAAATCGACGATGAAAGCATAAGTTAAGCCTCAAGCTTTTAGATTGATTGGCCATGCATGCATAGGAGAAACGCAATTATATAATTTTTATTTGTCGAATTCACTATCAATAATGGAGACAATAGTTCAAGGACACTACCTATCCAGAAGCTGGCATGTGGTCATTGCGGCATATGATCAGTTGTTGATGCATAGATAGATCGATGTGGATCAGTACACAGCTACAGATAGATGATGTGCTTGTGAGTTGTCACAATTATCCAATATATGATCAAATGGTAGAAACTTTTGAGATATGAGTTGCAAATTTGGGAACTTCAAGTGGCTAAGATCAGAGAATACGGTTTGATTTGTAAGTAGAGATTCGAATACCGCATGTATATAGTTGTTGGTTTCATGTCAATCGACTCCGCCTTCTGTTTTGCACGCAAAAAGCTTATGAAATTCACTTTCTATAGACTGGGCGTCTCAATTTTAGTCATTTTGGTGACTCTAGATTTAGCTAATTAATTGCCTAGCCTGAGGTTGAAGTGTTAAACTCGAGTCTTGTTTCTTGACTTGTTAGTAGTATAAGAAGGGAATTAGAAATTTTGTACTTTGTAAGACCATGGGTGACGGCTACTTGAACAAGTTGTACACGCAAGTTCCTAGTAAAGATCAAGATCAAAGCCTAGTCAAGGTCGTCAAAATTTACCACAACGTTTCCAAAAGATGAATTCGGGCACAAGCTCGATCATGTCTCTATGTACTTCGATCAATTGCTTTTGGTTCACCTCACTCCATTAAGGATCAACAAGTAAGACTTAACCAACCCAAAGAACCCAAGTAAGACTTTTCCAATCTAAAGAACTCACCTAGTAATTACCCATTTAGGCCCCTTTTAAAGCTCAACTTGGACAATAAATAATTGTAATTTTTAGTTTATAAAATGTTAATATATAGAGCATTTTCAGCAATGTAGTCATTTTTTAGTTAAATTAAATCATTTTAGTTATTCATTTTAAAAATACGTCTGCATTCTATTTTATCTTGATTGAAATTTTGAATATTTATTAAATAAATAAAAAATAATTTAAATGTATATATAAATTAAATATAATTAAATATAAAAAATATATTAAATTTAAATATTTTAATTTTTAGCTATCACGCTCTCTAAATTTGACTAACGAGATAGTTAAAAGTTAACATAAAGTTATAATAAAGAGTCGTATATAACCGTTTTTTTCGTAAAAAACTAAATATATTTTTTAAAGTAGTTAATAAGTTATAATAGAGAATCTGTATAAGAGGCTCTTAATAATTTTTATAAGTTATTGTCAAATACGAATAGTTTGAGACTTAGTTGTTTTAAAAATATTTAAACTATAAAACGTTTGATAAAAGACAATCGCTAAGATGACAGGTGAAATGTTTTATCATAATGAAAATGTTTAACAAGCTTTAACTATTAAAATTGGAACAAAGAGAATTGAGAATTGAGTAAGACTAAACAAAGACTTCGATTTTCTTCCACTCTATAGAAAATAGTTCTATTTCTAACACGTGGCCTATGGACAAATGAATCACGTTTACAACAATTTTTCAATCACAAGGCTCCCTCTCGCACACGTGTAAGCTTTACACACCCTTCACGTTCGGCACTCACCCGCAGCTGATCACACCTCCTTTATCCTTAAAGCTGGAACAATCAATAGATAATTACCCAAAACTACAATTTTGGGTACATAATTACCAATAACAAGGTCAGATTTTTGTTTACCATTAGCAGGAATTAACACTAACAGACTATTAATCTGTCTAATATAAAATGACAAAATTACCCCTGAAAATTGTAAAATTACAACATATGCCACTATATATATTTTTAAAAAAAAAAAAACCACAACAACCAATCTGCTCTCTCCTCTTCTCGATCTGGAGCCACCTCTTCTCCTTCCCGATCTGGAGCCAGCGAGAGTGGAGCGAGCAACGGTGGCGCGAGGTGGACGACGGCGCGAGCGGAGGTGGACGACGACGTGAGGGGAGGCGCGAGGTGGAAGGAGGCAGAGGAGGCGTGCGAGGCTGGGAGGCGGGCGGAGGCGCAAGGCCGGCTGAGGCGCGAGGCAGCGAGCGCGCGAGGGTGAGGCCGGAACTGGAGCAGATCGAGGCGCGAGGGCCAGGCCGGAGCGAGGCTCGACGGCCGAACGAGGCCGAAGGCGCGAGGCAGGAGGTCCGATCTGGAGGGACGAGGAATCGAGGCGCGAGGGCGAGGCAGGAGCGGAGGCGCGAGGCGGAGGAGCGAAGCCGGAGGCCCAAGGCAGCGAGGGTGCGAGGCACGAGGCCGGAGCAGATCCAGGCGCGAGGCAGGCCGGAGACGCGAGGCAAGCCGGAGGGGCGAGGCGCGAGGGCGGAGGCGCGGCGAGACTGGGAGGTCGGCAGAGCAGATCCAGGCGCGAGGAGGTGTGAGGCTCGAGGTGCGAGGCGCCGAGGTGGAGACGCGAGGCAAGTCGGAGGAGTCAGCTAGCGCGCGAGGCGCGAGGGCGGAGGCGCGGCGAGGCTGGGAGGCCGGCGAAGCATGGCCTTGGCGGTGTGACGACTTCGTGATCGGGGCTGGGCCGGCCGATCTCCTCCTCCGCCGCCTTCTCTCTCTGTCTCTCTCTCTCTGTTTTTTGTTTTTTTTTTTGATTTGGTGTTTGTTGTTTTGATTTTGGTGTGGTGTTTGTTGTTTGATTTGGTGTGGTGTGGTGAGATTGGGATTTGGTGGTTGGAATTGGATTGGTGGAGGCCGGTTTGTGGAGGAGTGAGGGATGTGGAATTTTTTTTGGGAGAATTAGGGTTTTGAGTAGGAGATACTGAGGCTCAGTATTATTGAAGTGCGGCGGAGTACGGCGGAGGACGGCGGAGGACGGCGGAGGACGGCGGAGATACTGAGGCTCAGTATTATTGAAGTGCGGCGGAGTACGGCGGAGGACGGCGGAGCTACTGAGGGTCAGTATTATTGAAGTGCGGCGGAGTACGGCGGAGGACGGCGGAGCTACTGAGGGTCAGTATTATTGAAGTGCGGCGGAGGACGGCGGAGCTACTGAGGGTCAGTATTATTAGGTTGAGTTCTGAGGGTCAGTAGCATTAGGCTCACTGAGGGTCAGTAGTATTAGGTTGAGTTCTGAGGATCAGTAGCATTAGGCTTAATGAGGGTAATTGTGTAATTTAATACTTAACTGATTCTGTTAGTTTTGGATGGAACCTTGCTAATGGTAATTTAAAAAGGGAACCTTGCTATTGGTAATTATGTACTCAAAATTGTAGTTTTGGGTAAAAAACCCAACAATCAAATCCCTTTTCTTCCCTGACTGAAAACACAGATAAAAAACTGGGGGTTGCTTTCTGCAAGAAACCCTAAAATATAATTTAACTCTTTCTTCAAGGTACCCAAATTAAACTCGCTGACTTTATCCTTCTCTCGATTTCAATTATCTCCAAGGCAAGGAATTTCAATTCTTCTCTGTTCTTATGAAACTACTTGAATTTCCAAGCTTTTCCTTGAAATTTTAGCACCCATGATCAAAATGCTGCAACTTTTTTTTGTGTGTGTCAATTTCGTTGCTGTTTTCTTGTTGGGGTCGTCGGAAATCGGAGTTTAGGAATTGGGTTTCTGTGTGATTGCTATTCTGGTCTCTCTATGTGAAGATAAGGAATTGGGGGTGTGTTTGGTTTGTTAAGTGATTTTAGTATTTTTGATCGCATTCATGGCTATGTTTGGTAAATCCGTGTTTTTTTAATATATTTTTTTATATTCTTTGGGAAAGTTCTGTTTTTGGCGATGAGGAGTTGAATCGTGTGCTTGTCTGGATTCATAGAAGCTTGACAGCTGTTGGACTTGTTTATAGACCTGTAATTTTGTTTTGGTTGCTTCCCAGAAAACTGAATACTGAAAAGGTAGACCTTGAGATTTCTTGATCATTGAGTAGGTGAAAAGATTTAAACTTTGCTTATGTCATGTCCTGGTTGATATTTCCAAGCTGAGATTTATAGGCATAGATGCAGAGTAATCTCTTTTTTCTTATTGTTCGAACTTCTCTTGTGTTATGTTTATAAAGTTAAAGCAATTGTTGGGAATTTGTTAGTTTCTTGTTTGTTCTGCATTATGTTATATAACTGAGCAATTTCTCTTTTTGCAGTAGTATTTGAGGTTGATATGCTTTTTAGATTATGATTTTCGTCGACTAATTTTATGTTATGAACACTTTATGGACAGGCAGAAACTACCCATCATATCATTTGTTTCCACTTCCACCCTTTGGGCCTGGAGTGCACCCCTACAGATTGGTTGAAATTATTCAGAGGAAAACTTGGGCAGAAACGAGCAAAAGATCTTTGACTGAAAATGGCTTTGGCTTTTACCAATCTTTCGTGGTGGTTGTGGAGTGGAAAGCAAAAGGAGCCTAGAATCTCTAATGGAACTTGTTTAAATTCATCCCCTGAATCGGGTATGCGGGAATCTGATGCGGTAAAGTTTCCTTCGGTTAAAGGAGCCAATATTGCCTCATCATCTAGAAAGGTGAAGAGGAAATGGCATAGTCGGGAAGAACGGAGACTTGATAAGGAGTATGATGGTGTTCTTGTTCCATCTGATGGAGAGTGCGTTTCTGGTTCTGAATCTGATGGCTCGGATTGGTCAATTGGATGGTTGGAGCCTCATGGTCCTGGCTTCCAGAGTGAAGATGATGCAGATGATAGTTTCGCCGTGCTGGTCCCATGCTATGGGCATGCTATTCATGATATGGTGGGGAAATCAAAGAACAAAGATCAGAATACTATTGGGAGCATCCCAGATGGTTATTCAGATGGTAAGTGTTCTTTTCACACCTGGTTTTTATCTGTTCATCGATTTCGTAATTTTTTTTCCCCTTCCCACCAATGTGATCCTGCTCTTTGCAATACATGTTATAGTTGTATAAAATGTTGGCATCAAACCTTAATGTTAATTGTTTACTACCTTTTGAATTCACGTTAGCAACACCCTGAGGGCTCTTTCTCATACATTAGTCATTATCATTAATGTAATAACGCGAATTCATGTTAACTACAGATGGTAATTTATGTCAGTACGACTGACAAGTTTGATGGTAGTTTGAGTGAGGATCACAAGTTTGATGTAGTAGGCCATTGACTATTAACAGTAAATGTTGTCCTTTCCTTTTTCTTTTCTGTCTCTTCTGGATAGGAGTAAGAAAGAGCTATAAAGTGAACAATCAGTCTGGTCAAATTTGACACAACAATGGAGGCAAAGTGGCTAAATTTGGGGACAATAGTAGAAATGTAGAATCCACTGGAAATGGTTGGGAACTTGGAATGCCAGTCTTAGGAAAATTTCATCGACGATTTCCCTTGATTTGGCATTAACACCTCTTAAGCAGTAGAGTGCTAAGCAATACACAGGTTGAGATCTTAATCTCAGCTTAGAATTGGTTCAATGTGGTGGTGGGTTGATATTTCTCTGAATTTAGTGAAGTCGACCTACCGTTTGCTTTATTATAGTTCCGTTTAGATTTTCATGCATCTTATGTTCAGTCAGCTTTACATGGTAAATTTGCCTATGCTGCAGGTAAGTAAAACTTTAAAAGTCTGACGCTTCTCAAGTGAAAATGTCCACAGTTTTATAACAGAACAAAAAGTAAAAACTGGTGTGCTAACTTCAAAGAACTGGAGCTCCAAATTATTTTAGTGTCTACAAGATATTGTCCCCGAATACCCGAATTGTAATGCATACTATATAAGTTGGCTACCGAGGTCATATGTCTCTCTGCCTTTTTATGAAGGTTCCTTCGGATAATTGAATTGGAGTGGATGTTATATTAATTTCTTTGAAGTCTCTGAGACATCTCAAAGATATGAGTTTCTTTTATAGATGGATTGAATGCAGAGTAGATATTATGAATCCGTTGGGATTATTTCCCATGTGTGGTGGTACCTAGAAATTTGTGGTCTTCATTTGTGGTCGGTTTTCATAGAATTGCATATCATGTCTGCTTGTTTCCTGCACCTTGAACTATGTGGTTAACCTTGATCATCTTGTGATGTGGTAATTGGTGTTTATTTGCTCAGTAAGCTTTCTTATTGAATCCAGTTGCATCTCACTGCATGTGTTTCAACTGAATGAACAACGAATGCCGACTCTTTGTCTGTATTTTGCTTCCTTGTGCAGAGAGCAAGAAATTTATGGAAGAGTGGCTCTCTTCTCTAAGGAACAGCTGATCTGCTAAGTAAACAGGCATGAAGAAAGCGAAATTGGCCTAGTTTGTTAATAGTATATTGTTTATTTATACTGTAGAAGAGGACTGGCCAAAGTTGGTCAAAGTTAATACAACTTTGATTAGCAGATATGGCTGACCATGGAGGACTTGCTTTCTTGCTGTTGCCATCTTTCTTTGCCCTTCCAAATTGATGGTACTGTGTGAAATAAGTCTAGTGAATATAACAAAAAGGAAAAAAAATTCCGCTCGTGCAAGTTGTTAAAAATGAAAAGAAAAAAAAATTATGCAAAAGGATGTAATATATATCCTTTTGGTTGTGTAATTCTTGGATGTACAGATGCTGGACGAATGTAGAAGCAGTTTTATGCTTCGTTCTGATATTGTTGTAAATACCTTGTGAATAATGAAAAAGAAAATTGTTGTAAATGGAACTCATGTTCATCTGCACTGTACACGATTTGCATGGATTTTCCGTTTGAATGTTTGTATCAACCAACATCAGTGACGTGGAGTTTTACTCTTTTTTCTCTTCTTTTTCTTTTCCCGTTTAACAAGAATGAAAATATAGACCATTTATTTTGATAGCTTCCCATGGCATTTGGATAGTGTATGAAGGAAAATTAACCAATTAAGCAAGAAAAAGATGTACTACATAAGAGGTTGATTGCACAAGCTGACAGGTTTAGGTGCTTTATCTCAATTTGCCACTATAATTCATAGTTTTTGAGTTGATTGTACGATGCTTGCAGCTAGGATTTAAACATGGTTGAGGAGCTCCTCTTGGCATTTGCAGCTTCACCCGAAAGTTTAAAATTTGGACTCTACCAAAATATTGATGAGTTTCAAAGCTAGAATGCATACAAGGGTGGCTTGCAATGCTATTTGGCTTCCACTGAACATCTTGATAATCTTTTAAAGAGTAGCAGTGTATCTAGGAATATATCTGGCTACGAAAACTAGGTATCCTTCAAAGTGAGATTGTGATTTTACTTGATTCATGTCTCTTAGGAAGTCCAGTTCTACTCTTCTACTGGTGCTCTTTTTTACTTTCTCTGATCAATCAGGGTGTTTAACAGGGCCACATTAGTCACGGAGGTTGTATTAGGAAAAAAATTTCAAAACGTTGTAGGAAAAATTTCTTTGTTGAAAAAGGAAAAAGGAACAGTTTTAACAAATCCCTATTACCTAATTAAGCAGTTTTGGAGGAACACTTTCATGACGTAACAACATGAAAAGAAAAACCTTTAACACTTAAATCATGTTTCAAATACTCTCTGATCAAAGCAAGTTCATTTGTTGTTGAAAGCAAAAATCCAGACCTAGCCAATGTTAGAAGCTAAATCCCTAAATGTCAACTATTCTATTGCCTTTGATTCTCAAAATTAGAAAATCCCAACACTATCCTGCTTACAAAATAAGAGATATCTGAATTTCACCAGGAAATTAAATCCTGCTCTTCTCTCTGTTTCCTAATTTGATTATTTAGTATTCTTATTACCTTATGGAGATAGTTCAGTAATGATATTACCTAATGGAGAGAGATAACGGGCATTAACCTGCCTATATATGCACTTCATAAAGATCAGAATAAAACCTAATAATGAGCACAGCTATAGTTGTAGCAAGATTAAAAAAGTGCCTGTCCCTCCCCTCCTCCTCAGAAACATGGGTAAGAGAGTTCTATGTACAGAAGAAGAAAAAAGGGAAAAGAACGTATTAGCAAGACAGAAAAGGGATGTCAGTTTCTGCAAGAGGCGCAAGACTGTGTTCAGTAAAGCTTCGAAACTGTGCATCGAGCATGGCACGCAAATTGCCGTTCTTGTGTTGTCTCCGAGTGGTAAACCTTATGCTTTCGGACACACTTCGGTTGACGCCGTTCTCAAGCAGTACTTCAACGTTCAACGAGAACAAGAACCACAACAACCAAGGGCTTCTGTGATCAATGAGGAACGAAATATGGTGGAGTGTATGAAGGAAGGGATCGAGAACGAGTTGAAAGCATGTCAAACGGTACAAGACTTTGTGTTCTTGAGAGAGAAGTTGAGAGAACTTTATGAGAAAACCAATGAGAGATTGAATAACTCATTGAGTTCGGAGTACAAACTAACGTCTGAAGAAGATCATATCATGTATGGGATGAGGAGTTCGGGAACAAATATTGTGTCCCCAAATTACTTACGGGAGCCTGCTCCTTGTCCTCTACCTAGTGTTTTGACGTCGCATGGCCCTTGCCTCAACGGCGGTCTAAGTAGCGGCTATGGCAATTATGTTGTTGATGAGCATGCATACTATGGTAAGAACAACAATGGCTGCTACAGAGGAGCTTCATGGGGTACAGAACATGTGGAGAATATAATGCCGAGCTACTTGTCCCAGAGTTCTAGTTCAAGCTTTTTGTTCTCAAATTTCTTCGATCACCCTCCCTGTCCCTTAGTACCTAATTTTTTGACACATGATCTTTCAGTTAATGGTCATGCAGGTAGCAGTAATGGTAATAGTTATCATGGTGGTCATGCTTATGGTAAAAACAATTATGGTAGCGAAAAATCTTCATTGGGTACACAACGTGTAGAGAATGTAGTCGTAGGCCATGATGTTACTCGTTATGGTAGTCGGGCTTCAACGGCGAGCTACTTGTCCGGGAGTTTGAGTTCAGACAATTCCTTGTTCGTCGACCCTCCCTGTCCCTTACCTAATATTTCGACATCAGTCTCTTCACTGGACAGCCATCCATGTAGTACGAATGATCAAGCATATGGTCCGGAGTTTAACTATGGAGAGGGTTCTCATGAAGTTCTGCTGAATATAGAGCTAGGGCATGTTGATCCTGATGATGAAAATCCTTTTGAGGCTAGAATCTGCTTGTCCGGAAGTCCAAGTTCAAACAATTCCTTCACAGTCGACTCTCCCAGCTGTCCTAATTTACCTAATGATCAAGCATGCGATGCAGACATGTGTGGGCAGGGATCTTATAATGTTTTGCACAATATGGAGCTAAGTCATGAGCCTGATAATGTCAACAATTCACTTGAGGCCGCCACAATCAGCTTGTCCGGGAGTTCGAGTTCAAATAATTCCTTGTTCATGGACTCTTCCTGTCCCTTACCTAATACCTCACCTGTCCCTTCACTAGAAAGCCATCCAGGCAGTAATGATGATCAAGCGTATGGCAGCGACATTAGCAGTTGGGAGGGATCTTATGAAGTCTTGGGGAATATAGGGCTTGATCAGGATGATCCTGACACTGACAATCCTTTCGGTTCTACTATCTACTTGCCGGGGGATCCTTGTTCAAATCCTCCGTCCCCAGATTCCTTATTTCCTACCAGTCCCTCACCTAATATTTTTGGTGCTGGTCATCATGATCTTGATGATGAAGATATAACATTAGATCGGTCAGTTGATGTTTCATCACCTGGAGCTAGCGTTTGTCCTTCTACCAATGGTGCCCTCTTCAACACACTAATCGGGTCACCATCAGACTCAGTGCAGCACAGCTACATCGATGCGAATCGCAACTACTTTGACAACATAGCCAGGTCGTCATCATCAGACTCAGAGCGGTACAACCTCAATGGGCAGTGCAACTACTTCGACACGCTGATCAGGTGGGCAACAGATTCAGCACAGCAGAATTCATATCAAAGAACAACGCCACTACTTAGAGGACTTGCATAATTTATCAGTGTACCGTGTTATGAGAAATACTCAAGAGTATTATATATAATCAACTGATTTCCTTTGCTTGTTGTTATGCAAATCCATGTTACGTATGTCCTGGATAAGGTTACTTCATACTTCTAATACAATTTATTTCATGCATATATGTTTCCGATACGTATCAGAACGTTTCCTTTCCGGTCGTATCCGACCAGTTTTCAAGCTTAAGATATTTCCGCTCTTGTGACTATGCTCGAAAGCACGTCGGAAATGCGACGGATACGCACCGAAAACATGACGGAAACGTTTGTGAAAAAGACAATTTTACCCCTATGTACGTAAGACCTGAACGCGGATTCGGCAGCATTTGGATGAGGATAATTTGGAGGAAGATGGGGTCTTTCAGCTTATGCTTGAGAACAAGGTACCTTGAGTGTGAGGAGGTTCGATCAACATTTCAAAAGAAATAATCACAACACAAAGTGGGAGTTTGAGTAGGACATGCTGGTAATACAAACACCTTGAGTGTAGTTTAATTAGCTATGTTGTCTTGTTATTCTCTACTTGACTTAAATTGAGTACTCACTACTCAATTAAATTACGATGATTATTTTACGATGCAAACACCTTTTCAAATTCAACTCTGAACTGAAGCTTAGTATATATATGAGAGACATATACTTTAGTAGCAGCTCGCGGCAATGCAAATATGAGATTGTCATGTGACACTAAAGTGTCAACTTATGTTGTAGCATTTAGTTCTTCAATTTTTAAAATCCATGTGTGTTCTTTTTTTAAATATATTGTTTCGTCTTTTTTTCGGTCTATTAATATTTCTTTCTCTCTAACGAATATAAATGAATAATATTTGTCTTTTGTCTCTAACAAATTCATGGCTGGATTACTTCGTCGTATTGATTCAGTTGTTCGTGTAGTTTTTATTTTTTTTTCGAAAGCTAATCGTTCTTGTAGTTGCAATATAATTCTAAAACTTCTTTGAAATTCATCCATGAACATTGGAAACACACTGACTAACTAATTACTTACACGTCCAAATAAACAAGAAAAAGATCTAGAAGATGGAACAAGGTTTGGAGCTTCACCTTCACAACAATTAACAAACACGAAAAAGATGTGAATAAATCGACTCGTTATCCCAACAAAATTTTGGCAAAACAAAAACTTGGAAGACAACCTGCTGTCAAGCTCAGCACTAGCCACTTGGACATCCCCCAGTGAGTGCCATTTCGTTCTTTGTTTCTGACGGGTTATTAAGACCATCTGCGAAGTTTTGAGCATTTCAAAACAAAGATCCATTAACACCAATAATCCAGGCGAAGCATCCTCCAATCCCAACCTTGTCTGGTCCTCATTAACCCATTTGCCGAACCTGCATGTCATTTCTTTTTCTTTAATCATATTCCTTTGTATCATTATCCTGGTGTTTTCTCCAAGGGGTTTCTAGGGAGGAGGAAGATCAAGTGTGAGAGAGTGATGTTGCAGAGAGCAGCAAGCAATGCATACTCATGGTGGTGGGCCAGCCACATCAGGACCAAGCAGTCAAAATGGCTGGAACAAAACCTTCAAGGTTTGTTGTCTATGTATTTGTATATGCATGTAGGTGTACATGTATTTGTATTTGTATATGTATTTGTTTATGTTTATGTATGTAGGTGGTGTGTATATATGCACGTGCTATCTGTATATTGATTCTGGTGTTTCTGATGATATGTGTTTGATTAATTTTGTGTTTGCCCACCTTTTCCATTGATGATCTGATCCATAATAAGTAGCAGAATGTTACCTTTCTTCTTTGGTTTCCCTTCATTGGATTTACTAGGTTATGTAGAATTGACTCCAGAAGCCTCATCAATATTTAGCTATTTTCCCATTCCATTGTTGAGGAGAATTTACTGCTGCACATAATTTTTGTGTCAGCAAGGAATTTACCACATGAATTTCAAATGGAACTTGAAGATATATATAAAGGATAGTTATGCAGTTAGAAACCTGTAATGATTTATAACAAGGGCACCAAGGCATCAGTGAATTAAAGAACATAATTTCAGTTCAGATCGACTGTAGTTTGGAACCTCTGGAGTTCAAACTTCAAAGTGATAGAAATCTGTACCCTAAGTTCATCAACTCAATAGCTAGGACTCTGGTATATGCTCCTTGTCATTAGTTTGTAGTTTGTGAATTGCGAGTTGAATTGGCTAGGCGGTTTCTGCATTTGTAAGAACATGGTGGCTTTGGGATTGAACTGACATTGCTTGCTTTGAATTACAGATATGGAGGAGAAGGTTCAGAGCACACTCAAAATCATTGATGATGATGGGGACTCCTTTGCTCAGAGGGCAGAAATGTACTACAGGAAGAGGCCAGAGCTAGTGCTCTTTGTTGAAGAATCCTTTCGGGCATACCGATCTTTAGCTGAGAGATATGATCACTTATCAAGAGATCTACAGAGTGCCAACCGTACAATTGCCACTGTTTTCCCAGAACGAGTTCAGTATGCAATGGAGGATGAGGATGATGAAACTGCTTCTCAAACGTCGATTTCTTCCAGTCATACCAACAAAGCCTATTCCGATGTAAACAAAGCAAGCATCCCAAAAGTCCCCAAGGGCCCAGATAAGTCCATGTTACTATTGAGAAAGGGCGCGGCTCGAAGACTTCCTAGCTCTCCTAAACCTGCTGCAGGTCCTCCAAGGTCGGGGCTGACGAAAGAAGAGGCATTGGAAGAAATTGATAATCTTCAAAAGGACATTTTGGCGCTGCAAACTGAAAAGGAATTTGTAAAGACCTTGTATGAACGAGGATATGACAGGTATTGGGAGTTTGAGAATGAGATCACAGCAATGCAAAAACGAGTTTCTATCTTACAAGATGAGTTCGGCATTGGCATTGTTATCGAAGATGATGAAGCTCGAACTCTGATGGCGGCCACAGCTCTAAAATCATGCAAAGAAAGTTTGACTGATTTACGTGAAAAGAAAGACATTTCAGTAAAAAAGGTACGAGTTGAGGGCAGAAGGGTCAGGGAAGCCTGTAAGAAGTTCGAGAACCTCAAGCATGAATTTCGTTCAAAAGGGGCAAATTGGTCTGATGCTGATGATGAGCAAGAGTCTGAGACCAGTGATCTGGAATCAACAAGTGTAGACAGTGAGAGGCGTGACGAGAAATTTTGTCAGGCTAAGATGAATGAACAAGTGGAGGATGGCTCTCTCACAATGACAGAACTGGCAGAGAAAATTGATGGACTTGTGAACAACGTTGTCTCACTGGAAACTGCAGTCACTTCTCAAAATGCTCTTGTTCACAAATTAACATCAGAAACTGATGAACTTCAGGCCCATGTTCGGAGGTTGGAAGAGGAAAAGGAAACTCTGATGGAAAGTGAGGAAAATTTGAAGAGAAATCTAAAGGAGATGGAGGAGGAGTTGCGTAGAGTTAAAAACTTAAACAGGACTTTAGAAAACCAAAATATGGACCTTGAAGTGCATTTCACGGAAGCTAGTAGTAATCTTGATCGTCTTTCTAGCAAATTGCAAAATGTGAAGCATGATGTGGAGGAAGAGAGTGCTCAACTATTCCAGGAATTGAAAGCGCTTGATAATAAATCAGAGGCGTTGAAAGATGCTTCCCTGGTCTTAGAAGACAAAATGATAGACAAAGAAGAGATTTCAAAATCTGTGAAGGGTGAAGAAGAGGAAAACAAACCTGATACAAGAAATAGCCTTGATTTGTTAGAAGCACCGCCACAGGAAGAGGGTGAAAACAATCTTGTTGAACAAGAAACTGAAGGTGATCAGCCTAACTGGAGGCAACTATTCCTCAAAGGTTTAGAGGATAGAGAGAGTATACTGCTGGAAGAGTATACTTCAATTCTTCGGGATTACAAGGATGCAAGGAAGAAGCTCAGTGAACCTGAGAAGAAACACCGCAATAACCTCTTTGATTTGGCAATGGAGATAAGGGATTTGAGGAGTGTGATTGCTTCAAAGGACAAAGAAATTAGACTTCTAAAGCAAAAACAGATCTTCCCAGATATGAATCCGGAAGAAAGTCCATGTTCAACAGTGTATAAGTACCCGAATAACGATATCCAGTCAGAGAGCCCAGGTACTCAAGTTGGCACATCCCCATACTCTACTGGTCCATCACCGTGTGTGCTTAATAATACACTTGCCGACATTCTCGGTGAATTCACAGAAAAATTAGAGGACTCATCAGGAAACTTGAAGGTCAAACCTAGAAAGGAGGAAGGAAAAACAATTAGGAAAAAGCATGTTGTTAGACCCCATTCATTTTCAGCTATTGAAGAAAGATTCCGTGCAGACATTGATGAACTGCTGGAGGAGAACCTAGAATTCTGGTTGAGGTTTAGTACCTCAGTTCATCAGATACAAAAGTTCCAGACCTCAATACAGGATTTACAGTCAGAGCTGAATAAGATGAAAAAGCACGCCCTACATTCAGATGGCAAGCCTATATATAGACACCTGCGAGAGATAGAAACCGAATTATCATTATGGATGGAGCACAATGCAGTGTTGAAGGAGGACTTGCACAGCAGGTACTCATCTTTGAGCCACATTCAAGATGAGATATCAAGGCTGTCGAATTTAAGTTCCGAAGGGGAGAAGACAGAGCTTATAAGCAAATACCAGGCAGCAAAGTTTCAAGGCGAGATTATGAACATGAAGCAAGAGAACCAAAAGGTTGGAGAAGAACTGAAAGCAGGTCTTGACCGTGTCAAAGGACTCAAATTCGAGGTCGAGAAGACACTAGCAAAACTTGATGAGGAACTTGGGATGTCAGCATCAGGTGGCGATAAACCAAAACGATCTGCAAGTAAGGCTCGAATTCCCTTGCGGTCTTTCTTGTTTGGTGTCAAGGTAAGACGAAAGCCATCACTCTTCTCGGGCCAGCAATCTATCTTCTCGTGTGCTGGCCCGTCATTACAGAAACAATCCAGCAATGTGTCAGAAACTGCAGAACCACCACCACAACCACAATCTCCACCACAAGCAATGTAGATGATCAGCTTAATACTGTATTCTGTTTATGCTTAGTTTTAACGTCTTTACACATTTGCAGACAAGAAACCTAGTAATGCTGTTGTATTATATACTTCCTTTCCATTTTATCATGTGTTACTCATCAAGGAATTTCTCTGGTTTAGTTAAATCTCGAATACAGTGCATTAGTATACTTCGGAAAGTTACATAAAGATATCACCTTTAGGCTCTAAATGCAGCTTATCAATCAAACATTATGCTATTTACAAAGAGGAATAAGAAGGTGAGATTACCAAGAGATGAACTCACGTGTAGCAGAGGAAGACCAGGAGTGCAGAATTAAAGACAAGGAAAGTAAACTGAAAATTTGGGGAACATAAAATTCTTTTTGATACTTGATAATTTAGAATAGCAAGTATATTAGATATGAAGGAAATGTTGGGATCTGAATTTTAGGTAGATCTGCCTCTGATTATCATGCATTAATGTAAGCCTAATTTGCTGCCTGCAAAAAAGAATATCATCATCTAAGGAAATCAAACTCGGACAAACAGCTAAAACTATTTCTCTATGTATTGAAGGTGTTGTACACTAGAACATGTTCACGGCCAACATAATTTGATGCCAATGCCTTTCCAGCAGATGTTAGTTCAGAAAATGCCAACTGGGAGTGTTCAAGCTCAAACTCCATGCAGAAACTTTTCCTGTGATGGAAAAGAATAAGAGAGTAAGCAAATACTGATGGAAGATGTATTTTGAAATAGCCATAGTACCAGATCAAAACTACAAGCCTATAAATCTAAACTACGAGGGTCCAGTCGATAGACATTCTTATACTAACTGTATTACAGAAGAGAAGGGTGGAAAACATGGTCCTACTTCCTAAGGACATAGAATTCCTGAACACAACTTGGACAAATCATAGTACTAAAATATATTTAAGTTAGCACACAATATTTGATTAGAGTTAGTGGGATTCAAATTACACCATCAAACTAATTAATGGAAATCAGGAGAAAATACATCCAAAATAAAAGCGAGGAAACAAAAGCAAGGACTTGAGTCATGAAGAGTAACTGAGTTTCTTCTGTTAGCTGGAGTGACCCAAATGGCTCTAA
Organism: Potentilla sterilis; assembly: GCA_963682095.1. NCBI lineage: Eukaryota > Viridiplantae > Streptophyta > Magnoliopsida > Rosales > Rosaceae > Potentilla > Potentilla sterilis. The sequence goes on from OY821765.1 coordinate 3,314,813, forward strand.
CACCGCATATAGTAGGTATTGCTTCCTTTTTACAAACTATAGCACCATTGAGATGCTCATTTGATGTTTCAGGAACAGAAATGGGTTTTCTAATGACTTTCCTACGAAATTTGATGTCCCCGAATTCAAGAGTACTTGCTTTTCTCTTATTAGTAGTGGTAACATCAGAACTTCCATAAACCGTAGATGATAGGACCTTGTGTGCTTCTTTTATTGATTCTGCCACCAGACAACCGACAATTCCTATTTGATCCCTTTGAATTCCATATTCGAAGTTGCAATCCTTTGAGACGAGACAAACAGATACACACCTACACACAACACAAAACCCTTTGTCACAAACACCGGCAAACATGAGGGTGAGATTGGATTCTGATGGAGGCATGGAGCCAGCACCTGGAAAAAAAAAAAAAAAAAAAAGGGAGACAAAACATTTTTTCTACCCTTTAATAGATGGTTTACATACTATAACGAGTTACATTGCATGATGAAAACCAATCCCAGATACTCAAAATGACCTTGATGGAGAAGACATAAGATAGGAGACTAACTATTTGCATTATTCTGGATTCAGATTGTGGCATCCTATTCTCAGACATTTGATACAACAAAACTTCTGGTAGCATGCTTCTAATTTGACCGAGTAAAATATATTGCCAACCACCTGAAACAACTTGGGCAATCTCCATTCACTTCCAAGCTCAATCTCCATCATCTTCACAACCTCCACAACCTGCCATACTAAATGCAAAATCCCATCAAGTCTATATTTGAGTTTCCTTTGTACTTTACCACTTATACAGAGTGACAACAACATTCAAGCATCCTATACTTTTGATTGAAGAAAAGAATTCGAACCTTGTTTCTATGAGCTGTAGGGTCACAATCTAACACCAAGAGAATCCGACTTCCCCCAACTTTAGGAGCATAAGCAACCCTTTCATTTCGCCAACCCTGCAAAACTACATCAGCAATATGACTCAACTATCCCTCAAAACTCATGCAAAACACACATATAATATTGTATAGCATTTCCCCTTGAACTGTATTCCACAGGTATAGTCCTTGTGGAATCCCTTGTGAGCTTTCTCATCCTGTTCATCTCCAGTGGCTTACATGACCCTACATGTGGAACATGTGTGCAGAAGAAAATCAGACTGACCCAAATCCAAATGAAGCTGTGTATAAACTCTCTTCTTGTTCTTGGTTACTATCCTTCCCAATATCGTGGATTCCGGCTTCGGAGAATAATCAGCTGAAATGGGTCTCTTGGAAAATTGGTTAACTGAATCTTCTTCACTGTTTTACACCAAAAGGAAAACACTTTTTTGATTGTCATGCAGGGCCGGACCTGAGATTTGAGGACCTGAGGCAAACTTGAAGATTGGTGCCCTCTAGTACTACTTTAGATTTGAGTGTCCCTCCAAAACTATGTGACCTTCCTCCTCTCTTTCCTTCTATGACTATGAAAGATTACTACAGCTTAAACAATAAGCTCAGTCAAGAACAGGGCCTCAATTTCATTTCACCAAACCCAAAACCCAGATGAACAATCATAAACCCCATAAAAAAAAAAGCGCAAAACCCTAATCTGGGTCCTCATTTCTCAATCTTTACAAACCACATTCAATACAGAGAAGCATACAAAGCTAAAACCCTATTTCAGGAACCAAGAAAACAACACAAAGATTCAATCTTGCTAACAATTCAACGCTCAAGTTCCAACAATTCCACAGAAACGAACAACGAATCAAACTTAAACGAAGAATAAACTGATAAGAGGTAAAGAAAGGAGGTACCTTGGTGATGGTAACGTCGGTTCCCAAGCGGCGGCGGCGGTGGAGGCGGGGGAAAAGCGGCGGCGGCATTGATGATTGATGGGCACCAAGAAAGCAAGCGCCTGAAGAAGAAGAACAAGTAGAGAGAGCAAATAGGTCTCACGGCCATTGATGAGCTCTCTCGGTTTTTCCTCAACAACAGAAAAGAAAAAAGAAGGAAACTTGAAGAAGAAGAAGAAGAGTTCTATCCAAACCTGTCTCTGTTTCTCTGTCTCTCTGTTTTGGCCTTTGCTGGTCTGTTTGTATTGTCAAGATTGAAACTTTGATTGATTGGGGATTTGGGAGGATCAGGGGGATTGAATTGAATTGAAATCGTTATCTGGTTCTTGGTGGGATGATGCTTCTGATGACTATTCGGTGGGTTGTTTTGCCTACAGTAACGAAAAGCACATATTAACATACCAAGATGGGTTGGGAGCCTCCTTGAAGATAAAGAAGAGCTTTGCCTACAGTAAGCTTCACACGTATTCAACTTGAAATCTTTCAGAGCAAATCTAGACAAGGAAGACATTGAGTCAAACTAGTGTGGGTATTCAATCAACAGGAAACGATCAAAAGAGTATCGGGGCTTTTGAATTCAAAACCTCACAAAGTTCAAAAGCTTTGCAAGAAAAAAAAAAAAAAAAATTGTGCCCCCAAAATTTTGGGCCCGAGGCTGTTGCCTCATGGGCCTCTATTCAGGTCCGGGCCTGTTGTCATGTCTTGGAAAAAAAGTCGATAAAGCATACTGTTTCATATGACACAGAAGTTTGAACAAGAAGGAATTACATTTGTGGGTTTGGAGGTCTGCGCTTGGAGGTGTATGACTGTTGAGTTTGCTTGGTTTCCCAGAAGCTTAGTTCGTCGAAAATGGGAGGTGGTTTGGCTGTAAAGGAAGAAGACGGTTTGAAGAAGGCGCTGATCTTTGCTTGCATTGCATCAATGAATGCGTAGAATTTGGTTGCATACGTAATGAAATACTGTTATTTATTTATTATTATTATTTACCATACAGTAGAAATGGGTCTCAACCCAAAACAAGTTGGTAATACTAGTATTGCCTACACACACGAGTGACGAGTGTACTACAGAAAAGTAATTTTCGTTTACTTTTTATGTTTCATATAATTAGAGATGAGGAAGTTGATTTATCGTAGTGGATATAGGAAGTAGTAGCAACAATTATTATGTGACATAACAACCAAAATCTAAGACATACCATGAGGTGGGAACTCAAATACTTAATTATATATGTGTGGTGACACTTAACACAATGTAAACGCTAAAGAGGTGGTATAGTTCTTGGAGCTATGCGCATATATACCCTAATGCGTTAGGCGGAAGCTGGGCCGGGAGTTGAGTGGGTTAAGCAGACTCTAGGCTTTAGAACATACTAAGTGGAGTGAGTTAGGCGGGTTAGGCGGGTGGGGTAAGTGGACACTAGGCAAAAATTAAAAGTTGATAAGCGGGATAGAGGGATTCTACACCGGTGCTTAGGCGTGAGCCAGCTCGACGAGTGCTAGGCGGGCTACGCGGATTCTACGCGAGTTCTCATTTTTGTTATCGTATCTCTCTCGATGACACGACTGTTCAAAACTCTGTCTCGCTCATATGTGTATATATTATGGGCTTCGTTTTCTTTCTTTTTTCTTAAAACGAGCAAGCTTCTTCTCAATAGATTTGCATTTTGCTCTCCTAATTGACCTTTTCTTTATTGGTAAGCTCCAGTTAATTTGAAGGGGGGATAACATAATCCTATGTAGTTCATCAATCTTCTACGTAACTAGGGTCGATGGACACACCAACTTTAAAGTGGGAATACAAATTCTACGTAGCTTCAAGTTTCAAAGTGTTCAATTTTTGCTCTTCGGTAAAATCTTCCCATAAACATATTTGAATACTTTTTATATCGATTAGGCTTTTTCAATAACTTTGTATAAATCGATTAGTTAAAACTTAAAAGAGCATGAGAGTGATGAGATTGCTTCACCTATCTAGTCTATGGAATTGGCTTCTCTACTTGGATTTTTTGTGCTTGGATTTGCTTGGATTCCTTACATCCATTGGATTGAGTAAAGATGATGCAACCAACTTATAACCTATGTCATCCTTACTCAATCTAACGGTTGTAAGGATCCAAGCAAATCCAAGCACAAAAAATCCAAGCAGAGAAGCCGGATCCCTAGTCTATACCTAGGAAATATGCAAGTCGAATGCTAGTAGTCTCTCCCGATGTCAACATTCTCTTTTCTCTTGCTCATCGTGTAATATAATAGTTTGATAATTAGATTGGTAGAAACCAATTAATTAGGAAAGCTGGAAATGAAAGGAAAGCAAAGGATATATAAAACGCAGAGAAAGGCGTACTACATTGTGGACGTACGTATTCATGGTGTACAGTACATCACAGCCGATTTATATACAGATAATAGAGATTAACAAGAAAATTACTAAACTACTGTTGGTGGACAATTGGGGTGACATTGCAGAACTATAGACGACTGAGATTAAATAAAGGAAGTAGCGTTGATGAGTAGATGCGTAGTACGTACTACAACTTAATTGAATCTAACAACTATGACAAAAAAAAAAAAAAAGGCTAACCATTTCATTTTTTTTTTTTTTGAATCAGTTGACCAATCTTTATTAGAAAATTAAAAGTTTAAACACTACAAAGTTCAGCTGTAATCACAATTTCAAGAAAAAAAAGAGTAGTAAAATAAAATTCATCCCTAGCCAAGTTGTTAACATATGCTGCCAATAGATGCGCAGCCTTATTTCCTTGTCGTCCAGTATATTTCACTATCCAAGAGTTCTGGGATTGAAGTTGGACCCTCAAATCATCATAAATACGACCCAAATATGAAGTATTAACAACAACTGATACCTCCAACTGACGTCAAGTATTAGCAACAGTTGACCAATATACTAACCATTTCATTCTTAGTAGAACGTTGTTCTTCAAGGATATCGCTTGAAACAATTCAATAAGACGGCTCAATACGTACATTAATTGATCGAGAAGAAAGAAAAAATAGTCTGGATGAGTAGTACTAAAATTTAATTTAAGCAAGCATACTCTAGGGAAGAAAAGAGTTTGATGATCATTTTTACTTTTCAAAAGAACAAGGAAGTATAGTGTGGATAAGCAGTGTAGAAAAACTACTCAATCATTCAAACTTTTCAAATAAAACATACATCAACGGGAGTTTTTTTTTTAATAAGAAGTCAAGAACTTTTATTCAGCAAGTTATATAAAACATAAAACACTCATAAGGCCAATAAGAAGAGCTATCTCTTATGACTCACCGATATATATATATATATATATATATATATATATATATATATATATGCTAAAGAATCACCAATACATGCACCCACATTTTATAAACACTTTGAAGCACAAAATTTCAATGGTAGAATGCTTAGAAGTAAGATGAAAGTAACAACCAAATATTCTAGATACTATGACCAGATTCAAATTAATCCATCTTAGCAGTAGGAGGGAAAACCCCCTCCACCACTAATTTGTCTATATCCATACCAACTTGTTCAGGTTCCACTTGGTCCGCATTCTTCAAACTTCCTCCATTAGATGTGTCCCCTATTTACAAGAGGTTTTGTTTTGAAAAGCTGCTTTTTTGTGTCTGAACCTTCAAACTCTGAGTTTGAAGCATTTTTAGACTTGTTTTTGCTTCCTTTCGGACGACCAATTCTCTTATTTTTTGGTGAAATCAACAACTTACCATTCCTATGTTACATCAACGGGAGTTACTACTCGTTCTCTAACTAATACGTTATCTACTTATCTATCTTTATACACGAGTTTTTCTTGTTATCTGTTTCCAACCCTACTCAAGTATGTGCATGTGCTTTCCAATAGAGCACATAATAAGAGTACATGTTTACTATGTCGTATATACTTCTTTCTTTTAATGTAAGAGTTAGAATGACCACCCTCACACCATAACCGTTAATGAAACCGCATGATACCCTAAGCAGTAAGAAGATCACTTATGCATTCTAATAAGCATCAATTAAAATATAGTGTTTCACTGGCTACTCTATTTGCTTATAATTTAGAGACAAACCCGAAAAGCAATGCTCATAGTGAGCTGTAAATTGGTAGCTTTCCTACTTTGTAGCTGCTTGAAAGAAACACTTATACTTTAATAGAGTTTTTTTTTTTTTTTTTTTTTTTTGACAAAAAGAAAATAACAAACAAACTAAACCATTAAGAATATTGTAGTGATCGGGCACCCAATACTGGTAACCACTCCAAGTTGGGGGGTTCGATCCTCCATAAAAGCAAAGTGACCAGGGAGGGGCTGCAATGTCTCCGTATGATGACCTCTCCCGAGGGATTAGTTTTTGGGCCTAAGAAGTCTTTGGAATTGATAAAAAAATAAAATAATAACAAACAAACTACAAAGAGAAACATGCATCTCGCTACACCCCCACTCATGCCAACTGATCTAATTAGAACGCTTAAGACATAGAAAGAGGGAGACATCTATGCTAAATTACAGAAAAACGATCATGGAGATCAAACTTTGCTAGCCTATCTCCCACAAAGTTAGCTTCTTGAAAAATATGCCGAAACATTATAAAAAAAAATGATGAAGCAATATCTTAATTCTCCAAGGGGTATCCACCTTCCTTAAAATGCAATCCATTAGTAATTTAGAATCACCTTCCACGACCACTCTACATTGCTTATGCAACGAAAACTGAGTCAGATCCTGTCGCAGTAAAAAGATGATGGCCATCTGAATTCTTGAAGGCAAAACCAATATAATCATAATCATGTTAAAGTTACATTTCAAGAATGTGAGAAGGATGTCTAGTAAGATGCATGAGGTGCTTGGGATGCAATTATGCAAACTTTTTTTTTGAGAATCAGAGAATGTACAGAATGCGATGCTCAATTAAACTCACTACCTAGTGCTACATTTTTTTATCTTTGAGAAGCCCTTATATACAATAGTAGTTTATCCCAAAAATAAAATAAAAAATCGTTAATTTGTGACAAAGTTAGGGGTCAAAATAAAAAAACTAAGAAGCTGACTCTCCTAAACCCCTGTATTCTAAACCCTAGTCCACTACTGAGACTCTCACTGTCTCTTTCTCTCTCGCTTCACCTTCAGTCAGAAACACAGAGACAAACAACCATGCCATCAATGGCTTACATTTCTCTCTCCAAACCCTCCCTATGGCGTCCCCGCCCCTCAAACCCCCAATCCCTCACCCTCCTCCGCCTCTTCTCCTCCACCCAAACCCCAGCCCCCCAACCCGGATCCGCACCCGAAACCCGAAACCCGGAAATTGATATTCAAATCGAAACCGCCGCCGCGTCGGCCCCACCGCCACCCCCACCGCCGCCGCAAAACCCCAAACCCAGGCATCTCCGGCGGCCTCGAAACCCGGAAAAGACGGAGGACATCATCTGCAAAATGATGGCGAATCGGGCATGGACGACCCGGTTGCAGAACTCGATCCGAGATTTGGTACCCGAATTCGATCACAATCTCGTCTGGAATGTTCTTCACGGCGCCAAGACCTCCGATCAGGCTCTCCAATTCTTCCGATGGGTCGAGCGTTCCAGGTAATATGACCTCAAAGTCTTCACCTTTAGAGTTTTGAAGTCTTAAAAGTTTTAAACTTCACTTTCATTTTCTGCTCAGAATTCAATTAAAGCTTGGTTTCTAGATAATGCATGTAGTTAATTCAATCAGTATCAATTAATTCTTACATTAAGCGTGAGCGTGCATAATCTAGCCCCAAATGTATGCAAAGATAGCTCGCAGTATGAGTTATACGTGAAGCAAAATCTGAGAAGCATTGTACAGTTGGATTGATTGACTAAAGATAGAGACTTGAAGAAAGAAAACCCGAAAAATAATTAATTATAATATATATACTCTAAAGGAGAATGAAGAGAATTCTTAAGGCCTTAGCTGTTAGTCATCTCATTGATGGGGTTTGGTTTGTTTAGCTGAGCATAAACAATAGAAAAATGAAAGAAGCAACAACTGCGGTAGTTTTTTTTCCCCTCTAAAATCTTCCCTACGCTTAAACCTAGTGGAGCCTTGGGCTGGTTCCGCCACTGGTGCTGACATGTCATTGTTTTCGATTTCATTGATTGATTGTGGTGTGTTTACAATTGGAGGGATACTGCTGGTTTGTTCTTGTTGTGGCAGAGCATTTAATTTGTTGTTGTTTTTTTGTCGTTCCCGTTGTATTTTATTAAGTGATGATGTTTTTGTTATAATTTGAAGTTGTCAGAAGCATGTACTACTATGCAGATATAAACTAATCTATTCCTTATATGATTGTGTACTGGTCATGCAATCTCAATTATTCTCTGCATTGGTATTATAGGATCTACCACACACTCCTACAATTTAATTTGGTTCGTTTATATACGCAACGACAGAGAAAATTGGTTCGGTTTTAAGGTGCCTAAACACCCACTTGACCAATCTCGTCCCTCTTTCTAAAGTTCCCTGTACCATTTTTTAATTATTTGAATGTCTGAGTAGAAATATCTATTCCAAACAAGTTATCAGAAATGTAAGCTAAAGTAAAGTAAGAATTGTTGAAAGAGTGAATACTTTGTCAAATGTTGTTAGCTGGTATACAATTAGTTACGTTGTGTAAGTTATCTAACTGTTGATTTGTGTTCTTTTTTGTTAATGATTAGGTTATTTCAGCATGATAGGGAGACTCATTTGAAGATTATTGAGATTTTAGGCCGGGCTTCAAAGCTCAACCATGCCCGGTGTATCTTGCTGGACATGCCGAAGAAGGGTGTGCAGTGGGATGAGGATCTCTTTATTCATCTCATTGATAGTTATGGCAAGGCTGGGATTGTTCAGGAGTCGGTTAAGCTTTTCAATCAGATGAAGGAATTGGGTGTGGAGCGGAGTCTCAAGTCGTATGAGGCTTTGTTTAAGAGTATTTTGCGGAGGGGGAGGTATATGATGGGAAAGAGGTACTTTAATCACATGTTGGCTGAGGGAATAGAGCCTACTAGGCATACTTATAACATTATGATTTGGGGTTTCTTCTTGTCCTTGAGGTTGGAGACTGCAAAGCGGTTTTTTGAGGACATGAAAAGTAGAGGGCTTAGTCCTGATGTCGTCACGTACAACACAATGATCAATGGGTATAATCGGTTTAAGCTAATGGATGAGGCTGATCAGTTGTTTGTAGAGTTGAAGGGAAAGAATATACAGCCCAATGTTATTAGTTATACTACTATGATTAAAGGGTATGTTTCTGTTGGGAGAGTGGATGATGGATTCAGGCTGTTTCAAGAGATGAAGTCTTTTGGTATTAAGCCTAATGATGTCACGTTTTCAACTTTATTGCCTGGGCTTTGTGATGCGGAGAAAAAAGATGAAGCTCAGAATTTATTAAATGAGATGGTTGAGAGGCACATTGCTCCCAAGGATAATTCAATCTTCGAGAAATTGTTATATTGCCAATGTAAGTCTGGAGATTTAGATGCTGCTGCCAATGTGCTCAAGGCAATGATTAGGCTGCACATTCCAACAGAGGCTGGTCATTATGGTATCCTTATTGAGAACTTTTGCAAGGCTGGAGTGTATGATCGAGCAGTTCACTTGCTTGATAAGCTCATTGAGAAAGAAATTATTATGAGGCCCCAGAGTTCTATGGAATTGGAGGCTAGTGCTTACAATCCAATGATTGAGTATCTGTGCAACCATGGCCAGACAGATAAAGCTGAAGTCCTTTTCAGGCAGTTGATGAAAAAGGGTGTTCAGGATTCAGTTGCCTTCAATAATTTGATCCGTGGACATGCTAAGGAAGGAAATTCTGATTCTGCTTTTGAAATTTTAAAGATTATGGGTAGAAGAGGAATTCCTAGAGAAGCAGATTCGTACAAGCTGCTCATTAAGAGCTACTTGAGTAAAGGTGAACCAGCTGATGCTAAAACAGCCTTGGACAGTATGATTGAAAATGGGCATGATCCAGAATCATCAATATTCAGGTCAGTAATGGAGAGTCTATTTGAAGATGGTAGGGTTCAAACGGCAAGCCGCGTAATGAGGAGTATGGTAGATAAGAAAGTGCTTGAGAACATGGATTTAGTTGCCAAGATTTTGGAAGCCCTCTTTATCAGAGGCCATGTTGAGGAAGCGCTTGGACGGGTTGATCTACTTATGCAAAAAGGGTGCACACCTGAGTTTGATAGCCTCTTATCTCTTCTTGCAGAAAAAGGAAAAACCATTGCTGCTGTTAAGCTATTAGATTTTTGCCTTGAGAGAGATTGCATGGTAGATTTCAAAAGCTATGATAAGGTGTTGGATGCTCTCTTAGCATCAGGAAAGACTCTAAATGCATACTCAATTTTGTGTAAAATAATGGACAAAGGAGGGGTCACTGATTGGCGTAGTACTGACGATCTGATTAAGAGCCTGAATCTAGAAGGTAACACAAAACAAGCTGACGTGCTCTCTAGAAAGATTAAGGGAGGGGAGGAGAAAGCCAATCAAAGTAAAAAGGGGAAGAAACCAGTTTCTATGGCTTCATGATCTTCATAGTCTCTGGAAGCCATGCCAGAGTGAGTGTTTAACTTTTCTGTTGTTCGCAATGTTGGGAGCTCAGCATTTAGGTACAATAGGAGGGGGAATGCTTATTTAAAGTGCTACTTTGCAGCATTAAGTATTAGCATGTAGAGAATTTGGGTAGCTTTCTCTTAGTGCTCGATTCGATGTCCAACCGACCAGCTATTCTAGTCTTTTCTCTTGAAATTTTTTCAGTTAGTTAAATTTTCCCCTTTATGCCTGTTTCACTGTTCATTTCATACATCTTTGTTAGTTACTGTGATGATCTTTGCATTGCAAGCTGAATGTTTGGCTCAAACTTCAAATAAATGTAGCATGTTTCTACTGTGTCTCCCTTTTTTATAATAATCATGTTTGAGATCCAACCTTTCCATCTATTCTACTTTCAGTTGTTTGATAACCACTTCATCTCAGAATGAAAGCATCCATCATTTCAGATATCTATTGCTCTTTCTAATTTTATGATTATTATTATTGTTTTGAAAAAAGCTGAATACAAATCAAATAATGAGGAAAGTTGCTAAGAATAATAGTATATCAATGTCAGGACTCGGGAAGTTGTAGCGGAGGATGTGGATATGTGTTTGAGTTTAACTTTGCATATGTGTTTGCTAAATAGAATATGAATTTAGAGGTAATATCACTCAAACATAATGTTTCACCGACAACCATGTAAAATTGTATTGCTCAATCAGAAATTGTCACTTATATTGTAAGATCAATAATGAATTGGTCCACAATAAAGTTGTTCAGGACTAAAGTATTTTCTTCGTATTATATGTTGCTAATTGTTTTGTCAGAGGAAATTTTTTTTCTGGTAATAAGCTTCTTATTTTTTTTATGGGTTTGTTCTGCTCACTCACTGAGCTTTTTTTGCGTTTGCCTGAATGCAGCGTGTTGTCAGTCTTTTTTTATTTAACTGGAGGAACCCCTTTGTATGGACAGTCAGCTGTGTTCTATGCAGCTACATGTTTAAAGGCTTCCGCAACTTGATTTTATTTTATGAGATTTACCTATTGTGACTATAGAACATCCATGATTACAAGAGCAAACACAGCTCTATGGTTTCAGTAAAAAAGAGGGCCTTACGGGTAAGAATCTGTAGTTTAACATATTGTGAGTCTCTGTAGAGCATTGACTACTATTGGATTCTTTCTATTTTTGTTCCTTCTTCAACTCTGGGTTTATTTGTTTTATGAAGATGGTTGATGGTATTGTTTTTGCGGTACTCAGGAGGAAATAAAAAGTTAGGGTTTATAAATGTAGAGCTATCAAACTTGATCAGAGGTCAGCTTAGCTTATGTCAACTTATCTGTCTACTTTTTCTTTCTTTTGGTCTTGCTGATATCCATCATGTATTCTTCTATGCCTCATGATTTCTCCGACACAGTTTTGGTTTATGGGGCTCATTTCGATTGGTCCCAATGTAATATTGAATATTTGAATCGTTCATTTTGCTTGGTAGGCAAACTCATAGTGTTCACGGGGCCGCAGTAGGTGCAGAGGAAGTCGTTGCTACAATATAGAACCTTGGATGGCCACATGAGCCTTTCCACTTGCCATAAGATGGTGAAAGGTGAAACTATCTTGGTACATAAAACAACATAAATTACTGATCAATCAATTTGATCAGTTTGATAAATACATTAACTACTTATATTGATTGGTTCTATTTTAGTTACCTGTGTCAGCATACAATGGAGTTTCAGCTTTGGAGCGGAAAGGAATGCCAAGTTTGATGAATTTCAGAAGTACGCAGAGGAAGCTGCAGAGCTGAAGTCATTATCACTGTGAGCTACCCGTTGTGTGGGAAAAGACACCCCTAGTGAGTGATTTTCTGTCCTTAATTGGTTCTTCTCTTACATTTAAGAATCTCTTTAGTTATTTGAAAATGGTCTTGATTGAGCTAAAGCATATCTGGGCAACCGATTTGAATAGCACCGTTTTACATGTTAAGTTTCAATCTCTAAATTCATCTATCCACTAGCTGTTTTACATTTTTAGTACTTCTACGGGGATTTGAATAGCACAATGTCTTAACGACCAAGCTGACCCCTCGCTTATTTACCATACGACATAGGTCAATTCCTTTTATTATTAGATAACAGAGCTTGGGACAGCAACGCGATTACTTTTGTAGAATTATAGATATGTAGTAATTTGGGGTGACATATGGTACATTGATATGCTAAATGCATCTACTTTATCTTCGCTAACTATCCCCTGCATCTTCAAAGAACACATAGCAGCATGAAATAAAAAAAATCCTCTGCAACCCACAAACCGCGCAACATAAATCCTCCAATTTCATTTACGTGTTTATCTTTTGCATCATTTGTACTTGAAATGATTTAACATATCATCAAAATCATTTAGGAATGCAATATTTTCTGAGAGATTGAATGCTTATATAGAAGTTCTGTTATAGAAATTTCATCTTCCATATATAAGTTATAACCGATTAAACTGTTATCTGATACACAATAGCATCATGGTTGACTAGTTCGATATCCTTACCTTCTTAGCCATTTCATTGAGGCAAATTCCTAAAAGTTGATAGGTAACGTTCGCTGAAACATTTGAGTGAGGTGTACCATCAGGGCAGCCTTCCATTGTAAGCACCATTAGTCCTCCATTCACAATCTCTCATGCCCTGACATTCAGGAAGCGATCCATGTCCCTGGCATATTGATCTTCTTAAACCCTGACAACTTCATCTGTAGATTTTGAAGTAGTGTATTCTTCCTTTATTTCAAGCAGAGGAGTTGCTGTCAGCTGTCAGTTACATCTTTTGGTACTCTAGAAAGCCAGTGATTTGTATAGGAAGAGTGAACAAGGGTGGACTGAAGTGTTGGGAAATATGTGACCATATAAAGAACCAGGCAAACCTGCGGCATGGTACTGCCTGTCGGGAGGTAGTGACTTGAAAAGGATGTTGAAGTTATTTGTGGTGTGACCATATCAAAGAAAACGTGAAATTCAGGGATTTGGGAATTTGGCCCATCAGATTGATACTTAGACTGTACACTGTACATATTCAAGCCTTCAAGGATGTTTTTACCGTATAAAAAGTATTAGGTCCGACAGAGCAACCCAACTATGCAATGTGAAATGTGTTTGAAGATAACAAGATCTCTGTGTCAAGCTTTTCCGCACTAGCCTTTTCTAGTTCTTTGGCAGCATCGGCCACTCCTCTGCAAAAATAGAGATTGTGCATGCCACTTCTATAGTAGGAATCCAAAACAACATTGGTGTTTCTACAAAATTGTCTAGTTCACCCAAGTCATTTGCACACATCGCATATGACGATTTTGTCCGAGCCTGTGGTGATTGTTTTTTATTAGGCCTATGATAAATTTAATTTAGTGTAATGATTAAGGACCAAAACAACAATTGTGCTGAAAAATAGGTGGTTGTTTATTCTTATGAGTAGAAAATAGACACCCAGTGTGGAGTTCTTGGCATAATTGTTGGGGCCATCTCCAGCTTTCATTGGAACTACTTCTGATAATCCAGTTCCCTCTCAGGATACCTGGCATTTTATTGTTGTTTTTATACAATACTGATGCTGTTTGATACATCATAGCCAAAGCAAATTATTTAAGAAATGTACAAGACAAGAGAAAAGGTCCTTTTGCTAAGTTCTCCTATTTGCTGTTTCTCCTTATATAATTGCTGTATTGTTTTTATTATCGTAGCCATAAACAATGACTATGTCACCAATATCAGCGTAAATAAATGGATTTGCCCTCAAAGTTTCGAGGTTTAGTCGCCTAATGCTGAATCTGATCATTCGCATCCTTTTTTGGCTTGTTCTATATGAACAGATTCAAGAGCTTGGCAGTGTACGGCAATATCCTCAAAGCCAAAGTAAACAATCCAAGCTCCTCTGCCATCTACCTTAAAATGCTGTTCATCATGTGTCTTTTAGCATAATGTATTTATCATTTTGGGCCGACTCTTTTACATGGATTTTTGTCGTAAGATGGCATAAGAAACAACTGTGTTGGTACCTCAAGTCCATGAAAAAGCATTACTGCATAAGATGATGAACACAGTAACGAGGTGTTTTTTATTTTTTATTTTTATTTTTTTTATTTTGACAAAGAAATGACGAGGAAATTGGGGATGTTACGAGTTCAAAATATCCGAGTTGTGATTATTAAGGAACTTAGGAAATAGGCGAACCAGGCACAGGCACAGCCACCGCAAATTAGTGACTGTTATGAAGGGGGTGGATTTGAAGAGCATGTTGAATTGTGAGTACTAGATGTAGAACCAAAAGAAATACGAAGAAAATTTGTAAGAAAGCAAATTCAACTGAAATGTCCTTGCCAATTTTGTAGTTTAAAAACAAATTTCTGATCTGTGACTAATGATATTGACATTGCATCTGAAAAGGTTTCGATCATACAAGAAAAGTGTAGTTGAAAAAAAAATTAATTTCAGTTTACCTATTTGAATTTTGACTAAATCATCATTTCAGTCTTTTTTTTTATTTTTTATTTATTTCATAAGTTACACCCCTGTGCTTTCTAAATTAATCAACCGATACCAATTGACAGTTACTATATGAAATATTTTTGTTTTTGTTTGTTTTCTATTGTTCAACTTGATTATATGATTTGTTTAGCCTTATTTATAATCGTAATATGGTAAAGTGCATGAATGTAGGCAAATTGTATCATAAAGCCTTTGGTATTGATAGATCGTTTGGACGGATTTTACAAAATTGGTAACGATTGATTAATTTAGGAAGTAAAGGGGTGTAGCTGATGAAATCAAAAGAATAGGGAATGAAATGATGATTTGGCCAAAGTTCAAGTAGGTAAACTGAAATTAATTCTAGAAAAAAATTATTAAGATGGATGAGAAGGTTGGAAAACCTTTATTAATCTGATGTGCAAGAAATTGATCAGAATAGAACAGTAGATTATATTTGAAGAAGTGAAAATGTACAAATGAGCTTTATTTGATTGTTAATGTTTCTGCCTAAACCCGGGGGCCTGGTAGATACAGATGAATCCAACTTGATCTCCTGCAAACCTGCTTACTAAGGGGAATACCGGGCGGGCCGGTCTTCTCCTCTCCGATGCCTAAGTTAGTATAGTTGGAATATATATAACTTGAGCACGTGTGTAAACAGTGGGAGAGATAAGTTACCTCTTTATGAGGGTAGTTGGGGCCCTTATATAGGTGGTTGGGACAGTTCTGGTGACCTCTTTGGCAGGCTGGCGTCCCCGGTCCCAGGGTCCCTGGCAGCCGGATAGATGGCTGGACCCCGAGGCCGGGTGATGGTGGCTCGGTCCTGGGCCTCGGGCCGGGCCCTAGTGCACTTGATGCGGGTCTGTGGGCCTGCTGTAGCCTCTCTGCGGCTACTGTCAACAAGTCCCCCAAGTTCCCGGTCAAGTGCAATCTTGAATGGGGACTTAAAGTCTGTCTTGCTCTTGTCTCGCAGACCCGCAGGGTTACCAACCCAACGGTGCCCAGTCCCCCAAGTCCGCGTTGAAGATTGGGCGTGACCGAGGTGAGTACCTGTTTACCGATGGCAAGCAACAGTTTATAAGTACGTTTGTAATATGAGTAGTACTGTGCTCAAGTGTTGTGGTGCTATGAGCATGGAGTGGGGTGAAACCCGGAGTGTATGAGATGATGATGCCATGCAAAAGATGTGTGCATAGAATGATAATGGAGCGTTGAAATCCTCCATGCAATAGATGTGTGCATGAGAGCTCGACCGGGCACTCTGCCGTATCAGTACAGAGCGGAGTTCACTGGGCCACTACCGGGCGTTCTGCCATATCGGTACGGAGCGGAGTTCACTGGGCCACTACCGGGCGTCCTGCCATATCGGTACGGAGCGGAATTCACTGGGCCACTACCGGGCGTCCTGCCATATCGGTACGGAGCGGAGTTCACTGGGCCACTACCGGGCGTCCTGCCATATCGGTACGGAGCGGAGTTCACTGGGCCACTACCGGGCGTTCTGCCATATCGGTACGGGTCCCAGGTGAACTAAGTACTGGACCTCGACCAGGCGTTCTGCTATATCGAGACGAGTCCATATTGCTATGCTGCGGGGAGATTACTCCGGTGTTGCGGGCTGTTTGAAGCGCCGGTGAACACTTGCTAGTTCTTCTCAGCTTGTTTGAATAAGCGTTGAGGTAAGGGGGGGGGGGGTGGCGTTGAGGTGACAAGGCTCACCGTGCAGCCCCACGTTGATCGCGGTTCAATGCGATGCAGGGTTTTTATCCTGCTGGACAAGAGTACATGGGTTAGATGTAAACTCACCCGGGTGTATAAAGCCCATGCCGGTCGAATGTTCTCATGACCGGGGTCGTGCCATGGAACCGGGCGGGACTCGACCGGGCGTCCTGCCATATCGAGACGAGTCCCCCAGTGAAATGCCATGGGGCCGGGTGGATCGCGTTCCCGGGAAATGCTCTCGAGCCGGTTGAATGTTACGTAACCGGTGGGTGGAGCTCGACCGGGCGTCCTGCCATATCGAGACGAGTCCCCCAGTGACATGCAGCGAAGAAGCCATGCAGCCGGTTGAATGATCATAACCGCGAACTGCCATGGTGCCGGGCAGATGGCTCATGCCCGGGACGGTGCTCTCGAAGCGGTTGAAGAATCATAACCGGTGAGAGGTCTTCAAGCCGGTTGAAAGATCATAACCTGTGAGATGCAGCTGGGTGGACGTCGACCGGGCGTCCTGCCATATCGAGACGAGTCCCCCAGTGACATGCAGCGAAGAAGCCATGCAGCCGGTTGAATGATCATAACCGCGAACTGCCATGGTGCCGGGTGGATGGCTCATACCCGGGACGGTGCTCTCGAAGCGGTTGAAGAATCATAACCGGTGAGAGGTCTTCAAGCCGGTTGAAAGATCATAACCGGTGAGATGCAGCTGGGTGGACGTCGACTGGGCGTCCTGCCATATTGAGACGAGTCCCCCAGTGACATGCAGCGAAGAAGCCATGCAGCCGGTTGAATGATCATAACCGCGAACTGCCATGGTGCCGGGCGGATGGCTCATGCCCGGGACGGTGCTCTTGAAGCGGTTGAAGAATCATAACCGGTGAGATGCAGCTGGGTGGACGTCGACCGGGCGTCCTGCCATATCGAGACGAGTCCCCCAGTGAAATGGCATGTGACCGTGGAGCCTGGGGAAGTGTGGGAGGGCCTGACGCCTCGGTTCCCGCTCCTACCTTCCTGTCGCCAGCGTGTGGGACAAGTGGCTGACATGCATTTAAGGAGGAAGTCCATCAGTCCCGTCAGTTATGATGGCATGGGCAGTTTACCAATGCTGGGACACGTGCCAGCAGGGGGCGGTCTTGAGATGGAGGGCCTGGATTCGCAGGTGTTTGAGTTGCTCTGACTGCGTGTTTTTGGAGGGATTTCGATTGCCCCGGTGTTGTTCTTGTTTTGGTTTTGTTGTTTTGCGGCGGGGGGGGGGGGGAGGGAACTCTGTCGCTGACTGAACTGCTCTGCGGCAAACTTGGGGAGGGGCCGTAGAAGGCGCTGTTGTAGCCTGTTGCTGATGAGCGCTAGGGTTTTGTTTTCTTCCCCTAGGTTAAGATGTCTTCTTCAAGTTTTGACCGGGCTTCCGAATCGGCTGCCAGGGGTCCCATCATGGATGATGCGGAGAGGCTGGAGGACTCAGCCGGTTGAATGATCATAACCGCGAACTGCCATGGTGCCGGGCGGATGGCTCATGCCCGGGACGGTGCTCTTGAAGCGGTTGAAGAATCATAACCGGTGAGATGCAGCTGGGTGGACGTCGACCGGGCGTCCTGCCATATCGAGACGAGTCCCCCAGTGAAATGGCATGTGACCGTGGAGCCTGGGGAAGTGTGGGAGGGCCTGACGCCTCGGTTCCCGCTCCTACCTTCCTGTCGCCAGCGTGTGGGACAAGTGGCTGACATGCATTTAAGGAGGAAGTCCATCAGTCCCGTCAGTTATGATGGCATGGGCAGTTTACCAATGCTGGGACACGTGCCAGCAGGGGGCGGTCTTGAGATGGAGGGCCTGGATTCGCAGGTGTTTGAGTTGCTCTGACTGCGTGTTTTTGGAGGGATTTCGATTGCCCCGGTGTTGTTCTTGTTTTGGTTTTGTTGTTTTGCGGCGGGGGGGGGGGGGGGGGGGGGGAGGGAACTCTGTCGCTGACTGAACTGCTCTGCGGCAAACTTGGGGAGGGGCCGTAGAAGGCGCTGTTGTAGCCTGTTGCTGATGAGCGCTAGGGTTTTGTTTTCTTCCCCTAGGTTAAGATGTCTTCTTCAAGTTTTGACCGGGCTTCCGAATCGACTGCCAGGGGTCCCATCATGGATGATGCGGAGAGGCTGGAGGACTGGCTCGGTTCGGAATCCCCGGAGACCGAAGTCGCTGACTGCTCCGGGAGCAGGGCTTCGTCTCCGTCTTTGTCTTCGTCTTCCGGGGCTGAATCCTCGGAGACTGAAATACCGCACGGGGTGCGCCTTGCGGGTGCTCCGGCCGTGAGCTACACCATTGGCAGAGGGAAGGATACTGTGGCGTGTGATGAACCGGAGGGTAGCATGACCCCTGGAGAGATTGCAGTGTTCCGGGAAACGTGGGGTATCCCAGATGAGGTTCTGCTGCGGCCCCTGAATCCTGGAGAGTCAGCCTGCAACCCGGAGGCAGGTTGGGTTGCCGTGCATCAGGACCAGTTCCGGCATGGTTTCTCGCTCCCGCTGCCAAATTTCGTGCAGTATATGCTCAGTGCGCTGCAAGTGTTGCCCGCGCAGCTTCCTGGGCTCCAGTAGAGGCGACTACTGAGCCTCGGCTGCCTGTACGAGTTCTCCGGGATGAGTATGCCAATGGTAAACGAGTTCCGGTCCTTGTATAGGCTGTCGTACTCAAGGAAGCAAGGGTCCCGGGGTTGCCTGTCCTTCAACGCCCAGAAACATCAACCAATCATCACCAATATGCCTACATGGGTAGACAACAGCTGGAGAAAGAAGGTGGTGATGGTGGGCGGGAGGTGGCAGAAGAGGAGTAAAATGTACCGGATTCCTGGCGCCTTCCAACCCATTGGTGACCAGTCGTTCGAGCTATCAGATCTGGAGCATGAGAGGATCTCGACCATATTTGGATGTTGGGACAATCTGGAACGGAGTTCCTTCAACTTTACCCGGCGAGAAGTGCTGGAATACTGCCAACTCGGGAGGGGTCCCGGTGCGTAGCAGGCCCTTTAGCGGTGATACTTGCACTAGTTCTGGCAAAATGCTAACTGTTCGCTTTCCTTGCAGGTGCATCTTCCCGGGCGGTCATCAAACCCGAAACCACTCTCTCAATGGACGGGGAAGACCTCCTTAACAAGCTGAAGGAGAAAGATGAGACCGTCTCGCGGACGTCGGTGGACGAGGAGTCCGGCCGGCCCACGACTCATCCGGAGCCGAGGGCCATGGATGTTGATGACGGCGCCTACATCCTGAGGCGGGTGAAGACCCATCCTGCTGCGCCCTATGCGGTGCCTGGAAAGGGCAAGACTACCGGGGGGCCAGTGAGGGTTCCCGGTGGTGTGAGCAGGATCCCCAGCCAGCCGGTGTCTGTGTCGCACGTGGCTCGTGTCGCCCGGGTAGGCGCACGATCTTCTTCTCCGGAAGGCCGGGGAGAGAAACGGAAAGGCGGGGACATTCCTTCCTCCGCACTGGTGACGCTTACCGGCGGGTTGTCACGGGAGAACCTGGCCAAACGGTTCAGGGCAACCAGCGGTGCACAACCTAACTCCGCCGGGGAGAAGGCTGCTGCTGCCCGGCAGAGTAGTCCCGCGCCTGCGGAGGTACCGAGGGGAAACTCGGACAGTGCACTCGTCCGGCAAGTGGCGGCGGACTTGGCCGGTCTTGGTCTGGACAGACCTGGGGTTGCTGGGGCCCTGGCGGGCGGGAACCGCCCAAAATGCAAGGAATCCGTCCTCCGGGTAAGCACTAACTGGTTCCACTACACTGCTTGTAGGTTGTGTGTCTTACTGCCCGATTAACTGTTTCTGTTGTTGTGCAGCTGCTGTACAGCCTGTACCAACCGGACGCGAGCGAGGAACTGTCGGAGCTGAAGAGACAGATAGCTGCTTTATCTGAGGCCCGACAGCGCCTGGAGGTGGAGAAGTCCCGCTCGGATCGGGAGAAAGCCAGATCGGAGGAGAGGGCCAAGAAGCTGGAGGAGGAGAGGGCCGAGCTGGAAGCCAAGGTGGACGAGCTCCAAGTGGGAGCTGCCGCTTTGCGTGCCGCCATTGCTGCTGCGACCGGGAAAGACGACCCGGAACTCTACGAGCGGGTTGTTCTCAAATACCGCGAGAGCGATCAGTTCCTGGAGTTTCTGGAGAAGGCCAGGGAAGAGGGCATCTCGGATGCGTACACGGAATGGGCGGGGAAGGGATGGTTAGACACTTCCCTGATGCCGATTGCTGCTGAAGGAGATATCCATGAGCAGTCGGACATCCATCAGGAGGCAGTGGAGGGGCAGCCGGAAGAAGTGATTCGCTCGGATTTGGATTCTTTTACCAACGGTGCCAAGTCTGCCCGAGCCAGAGTCGACGCCGGAACTGAGGCCAACGATGAGGGTACCGCAGGAGAGGCTGGCGGATTGCCCGCTGAGGGCAGAGTCGTGGCTCCTTAGGATTTTCCTTGCTCTTCTCCTTGTAATCTTTCCGGAACGGTTACCGCTTGTATACTTGCTTGATTATGAATATATTTGAACTGGCGGAGCCGGTGAAACTTTCTCAAAAGTAGTTTGCATACATTTCTTGTGGTGTTACAACGGTTGAACCGGATGTACGCCAAACTAACCGGAGGCTT
The DNA here is from genome assembly GCA_963682095.1 of Potentilla sterilis. Taxonomy (NCBI): domain Eukaryota; kingdom Viridiplantae; phylum Streptophyta; class Magnoliopsida; order Rosales; family Rosaceae; genus Potentilla; species Potentilla sterilis. The sequence goes on from OY821765.1 coordinate 3,336,041, forward strand.
GGGCGAGCCTTGGCCGAGCCTACCAGGCCTGGTCTTGCTCCCGGTCGGGATCTGCTCTCTTTTCCCCTACGTACCGCTGGAGCTGGCCGCTATTGATCAAACCCTGCACCGCTGTCTTGAGAGCACAGCACTGGCTCGTCCGATGAGTAGCCTCGTCATGATAGGAGCAGTACTTGCCCGTTTGCGCCGTTGTAAGCTTTCCCTTCGGGTTCCTTCTCTTGGGCGGTGGGGGGATGACGCTCCCGTTCTCAAGTAAAATGTCCTCGTAGGAAGTGGTGAGAGCGGTGAAGACTTCTTGACCGGCCGGTGGTGCTGGCATGATCGCCAGAGGACGTTCCTGGCGGTAAGGCGCCGGCTTGTGCTCGTTCTGGGGCTTGTCAGGATAAGGCCTCTGCTGCCTTTGTGGCCAGTTTCTATTGGGCCGGCTCGGCCGGGCGGCGCGGTTCTCGGTCCACTGACTGGGCTTGTCCTCTCGGCTGGGCAGGGGGTTTTCTTCCCGGGAATGGTCTTCCCGCTGCTCATCCCGCTTCCTCTTCAGCAGGTGGTGCCCATACGTCTCGTGATCGGCCTGTGCATGCCGGATGGCCATTGCCATCAACTCATCATACCCCTGCGAGAGTTCTACCCGGACGGCATAGGAAAACTTCCCCGGCCGGAGCCCTTGCTTGAACGCCATTTCGGCGATGCCCTTGTCCAGGTTCCGAACCCCGGCAGTGGCTGTCTGCCATCGGTTGACAAAGGTCCTCAGTTCCTCTCCCGGTGCCTGCATGCAGTTGAAGAGGATGGTCGACGTCCGGGCTCCCTCGACCCGGAGGATGAAGCGGCCTACAAACCGGCCGGCTAACTGTTCGAAAGCCTCGATCGAGTTCGCCGGAAGCTCGTAGAACCAGCTGAGCGCCTCTCCAGACAGAGTTTCCTGGAAGATGTTGCAGCATACTGCGTCAGAGTAACCCTTGGCGCAGGTCTGAGACCGGAAACTGTCCAGATGCTGGTACGGGCAGCCGGACCCTGAATAGGTGAGCTTGAGGGACTTCTGGTTGCCAGACCGTCCCGACTCTATGACCCGGTGCGAGAAAGGGCCCATACGCTCATTAAACCGGGCGCCCTCCACTGGCCACGCGGCTCTTCTCTCGTTGGCCTCCATTTGGGCCTTCAAGTCTGACACAGTGTCGTCTAATATCTGCAATGCCCGTGCAGTCGGGGTCTCAACTTCATCCACAGACGAAGTGTGGAGCTGGCGGGAGGTGGGCGCGCTCTTCAGCGGACCTGCACCGCCCGGTGACCTCGCTCGCTCGGCATCATGGGGCCGGCCGCCCGATGACTGCCCTGCCTCGTACTGCTGAGGTTGGACTGGCGGGGGTGCCGCTTGCGCCCTGTCCATAGCGTCGCTGCGCTGCTGTCCTCTCTTTAAGGCGGCTACCAGGGCAGCGTTCACTGATTCCATCTCTTCGTACCGGGCGTTGGACTTGGCTCTGTCCCTGTCGCCCTCTTCTCTTAGACGATTGACCTCCGCGGCCATTGCCCGTATCTTTCCTGCCATACCGCTCTGGTCGGGACTGTACGTAGTGTCTCGGTCACTGTCACAGAGCGGGCTCTCAGATCAGTCGCTCATATCATCCGAGAATGTCAAGGAGGGGCCCCAGAGCGCTGGACTGTCTTCATCCTCTACAGGGCCTTTCCCGCGCGGGCTGTCGTGGTGTCCCGGTCCCGGCATGCCGAACGGCCTACCACAGCCTCCTCCTCCCTGACCGTTGCCCTGGGCGCTACGCGGCTCCCGCGTGACGGCCGGGGTGGAGGTGAGCGTTTGCACTAATGCAACACGTCCCTCCTCGGTGGTACCTCTCTCTTGCCTTGCTTCCGAACTCTCGGCCATGGATGATGCTTACACGGTTTTTTTGTTCAAAGTTTCCCACAGACGGCGCCAATTTTTTCTGCCTAAACCCGGGGGCCTGGTAAATACAGATGAATCCAACTTGATCTCCTGCAAACCTGCTTACTAAGGGGAATACCGGGCGGGCCGGTCTTCTCCTCTCCGATGCCTAAGTTAGTATAGTTGGAATACATATAACTTGAGCACGTGTGTAAACAGTGAGAGAGATAAGTTACCTCTTTATGAGGGTAGTTGGGGCCCTTATATAGGTGGTTGGGGGTGAGGGCTGGCCTCACCCTTCGATGTGGGACTGGTTCCCTTCAAATGGCAGTTTTGGTGACCTCTTTGGCAGGCTGGCGTCCCCGGTCCCAGGGTCCCTGGCAGCCAGATAGACGGCTGGACCCCGAGACCGGGTGCTAGTGGCTCGGTCCTGGGCCTCGGGCCGGGCCCCGGTGCACTTGCTGCGGGTCTGTGGGCCTGCTGTAGCCTCTCTGCGGCTACTGTCAACAGTTAATAAGATGTTTTGAGTGTACATCAGTGCCGGCTCAAACTCACAAGTTTGCTGGCTATGAGTTCATTTCTCCTGCTTATTATATAGCTGCTTACAAATTCATATTGCAGCAATTTTACATGCCACTTAGTCGCTGAACTAACATATCATCTAAGCAGCATGGTGAAATCAATTTGCCTTGCGTTTAATTACAATAAGAATGCCACTACCTTTCCTGACGTACTCGGATGTGGAGTGCTGCTCTTCAACTTGAAAATAAGTCAGAAGAGCTAGTCTAAGATTTCTTCTCTGAAGTGTTGCTTGAAGAGTCTCTCCATACAGTGGCGGACGCAGAATATTATGTGAGTGAGGGAAAAAAAAACATAGAGTTTTATTTGGGCGAAGCGCAATTTTTTTTATAGATTTCAATATTAGTCTCTAATTTCCTTAAAATATGTGTACATATTGGTATTTGTCATCAAAAGTGGTACAAATGAATACGAGACCAAGTTCTTGAGATTTTTAGGGAGTCGGAGGTTGCTTGAAGGACTCACAACAGCAAGAGTGGTAGTAGGATTAGCAGATTTTAGTATGAGATTAATATAAAGACAACAACTTAAAGAGACTATTGAACAAAAACTTGTATAATTTTGCATATATATATATTATTAGTTAGTCTAATATATACACATACGTCAATATATTTCTATGTAAATTTTCTTAGACTATAGCTCTAGTAGTGGCTACGTCTACAACTATTTCTTCTATCTTCCTCTTATTCTCAATTTAATTATATAATAAATAATTAAAAATTAAAAGTAAAAAAATTAAAAAAAAAAATTCTAAAAAATGGAGTGGGGGCCAGTGCCCCACTGCCCCTTACTGTGTCCGCCCCTGCAGCTCTCATATGAGATGCAAAGAGTTTACTATTCATCGAAATAGTGTCAGATTCCATTATAGTTGGTAACTTGGTAAGCGTTCCAAGAAGGGGAGTAGCTGGGAAATTTGCTCACCCTCGTTCTCACCCACCTAGATAGATGATACATGCTATTATCTCTAATTTATTAAACCTCATGATGATAAATTATATTATTTACTTTACTAAAAAAAAAATAATAATAATAATAATAATTTTCTGGCGGATGCCTTTGCCTCAGTTGGTCATTCCTTAAGCTCGCCTTCTTTTTAAAGCAAATGAAGTTTCCCCTCGAGCTAATTGGGCTCTCCTTTTAGATCTTTCATGTATTGGTCGGCTTAGAGGTGCCTTATAAACCTAGTTCGCTAATAGGTTCCGGTAAGAGACTTGGAGACAGTGACATGATTATGTGATCTAGCTATTATTATTTTACCTTTTTTTAACAAAGCCTCTCCACTTTTAAGTACACTGTACGTTAGTCTTGGTATAAAATAATAGAATTAGATGACCTAAAAATAGGTGTCAAAGGGCTCTCAGACTCCGGCGTGACCACGATTCCCAGAATCTTCATCCATCCACCAGAGACTGTAAAGAATACCACATCAGAAAATGGTGTCAAACTTCAAATCCCAATTGTTGATCTCAAAGACATTGGCAATGATCATGCTCGAGCAGGAATGGTCAATGCAATTAAAGATGCATGTGAAACATGGGGTTTCTTTCAGATAGTTAACCATGGAGTTCCACACGCTGTAATGGAAGAGATGCTTGAAGGTATTCGTAGATTTCATGAGCAGCCTGCTGATGATAAGATGAATTTGTACTCTCGTGACTTCAACAATCCGGTCAACTTTTATTGCAGTGGAGATCTGAAAGTGCGTGCAAAATCAGCTGCAGATGGAGAGACACCTTATCATGCAGAGCCGTAGATGATAAATGGGACTTTGAAGCACTGCCTCAAGTGTGCAGGTAATTCTATAGCTCTACAGCCTATACTATACTAGAGCCTTGAAATCCTTTCTTGTATGTACTGAGGTTTTCAAAATTCATCATTTGGTTTGTTGCAGACGTGAAATAAGTGAGTATATCAAAAACTTGATTGAACTTCAAAATTTGCTATCCGAATTACTATCGGAAGCATTGGGACTTAGTAAGGATCACCTAGCACGCATGGGGTGCTTGAAGTCTTTCTCAATGTCATGCCACTATTATCCAATTTGCCCCGAGCCTGAACTGACTCTAGGCACAATCAAACACTCAGATCCCTCATTTCTTACCTTAGTCCTGCAAGACGATATTGGAGGGCTCCAAGTTCTCCACGAGGATCAATGGGTTGACGTAGCGCCAGTTGATGGAGCCTTTGTAGCAAATCTTGGTGACCTTATGCAGGTACTTCTTGTTCTTCTATATTTGCTCCAACACATCCTGTAAAACTTAATCTGGTGTTAAATAACAGTACAACTGCATCACATCTTCATATCTTCAGCATTTTTTCACATCACGGAATGAAGTTTCTTTACTTCTGCTTGTAAACAGCTTGTTACCAATAATAGATTCAAGAGTGTGGAACATAGAGTGCTAGCCACCCCGCTTGTCAAGCCAGGAATATCAGTCGCGTCTTTCTTTGCTCCTACTGATAGTGACAAACGTGTCAAGCCATATGGGCCTATAAAGGAGCTTCTATCTGAGAGTAATCCCCCAATTTACAGGGACACTGATCTTTATGGAGAATATACCGGCTATTACCACTACCAGATTGGAGAGAATAGCCGACGAAAAAAATTTCGTCTATTATGCCAAATTTTCGTCGGCTAGTCATTCTGTCGACGAAATTTTCGTCGGCTATAATTCGTCGGAAAAACGGCGTCGGTAATACCAATGGCCGACGAAAATAACGAAATCGTCGGCTATTCTCGAGTATGGCCGACGACATTACCGACGAAAATTAATTTTGTCGACCAAACCTTGGCAAAATATCCGACGAAATTCGTCGGCTATTCTCGAGAATGGCCGACGATATCGTAAACTATAGCCGACGATTTCATCTATTTCGTCGGTTATTTCGTCGGAAAATATTAATATTTTAATAAGCATTTATTAGTTATAACCGACGAAAATTGGTAAAAATCGTCGGCTATAGTGCTTATAGCCGATGAAATAATGCCAATATCGTCGGCTATTCTTACATTTGGGGAAAAAAAAATTAAATTAATTTCTAAATTACCATTCCAACCAACCTGCAAATCACAAAGACAATCCATGCATTTACACCAACAAGAAACACGTCTAAATGACTTATTATTTAATTTGTTCCAATATACATAAAATATAACCCTAATCATCACCTAAAGCACTAAAGTCCACCACGTCATCCTCAACATCCTGCTCTCCATCATGCTCGTCATCATCGGGAGGTTGAGGCTTGGAGGTTCAACTAACGGCTGAAACGGGGGCGGGGGTTCAAGGCTTTGTTGTTGTGCCGCGAACATATCATACCACCAGTTTTGTTGGCCGGCGTAGTTGTGTCGCCGAATTCTCTGGCATTCAGCATACCAACTCGACATATCCAAATGATACTGCTGTATTCTGCGGCATTGCTCCTGTGATCTCTGGGCCTCGACCGCCAATCTTGCGGCCAATCTCTGCACTTCCCCCTCATCTGTTGGCTCTCCCCGCCTCTCTTCTTTTGACCTCCCTTAGTGGTCTTTAGGAGCCCTATTCCAGAACTTCCCAAACCCCGGCAGTAGTATTGGTTTGACCGGTCTGGGAAGGCTGCGTCGAACATCCTCGCTGCCGTTTGGACATTCGATCGGTCGACCTGGCGCAGGGCTTCTTCTAGATCTGCCTCTGAAATGTTCGGTTGTGTCTCCCGAACTACTTGCTGGAACACCTCTTCTTCGGCCCGGTTCACCCTCTTCTAATTGAACGGGAAAAAAAAATAATTAATATTCTAACAAATATATAATTAAGTAAAATTAATAATTAAAATTTTTAAATCGTAATCAACGACTTACGAGCTGTTCTGTCGCTTGTAGATAAGCGATCTTGAACGTCTCCACGTACGGGTTGCTATCAGGATGATCTCTAAGCGCCTCCTCCTGATATTGTGCAAATGGCCTAGAACCACCATGATGGGGGGTTGTGTTACGGCGGCGGTTCGCAGAGTTTATCCGAGACCGTTCCTTCAAACAAATAATAAAATATTAGAAAAATGTATCAAAAAATATTAGTGTAATAATTATAAAATAATTAAACAAATAATTAAAATTTTAACAAAATAAACATTTATAGTTAAGTTTAGTATTTACCAGCATAAGTGGGTTGTTGAAGTCTACTGTCTTCAACCAACGCCACTCGTACTCCCTGAATATGAACTCTCTGGGAGTACCGATACGACCACGGTTGTCGTATTGGTTAAAGTGGGAACGGAGCTCGTTCTTCCACTCTTTGAACCTAAGGAAAAAACAAAAGTGCATTAGAAATATTATTAATATCATAAAATATTTCAAATTATAAGATGAGGAATTCCCAACGTACCTCAAGTTCTGCATCGAGTCCGCCCAATCCCGCTTGTGTTCTGCAATCTCGAAGTATGTCTGAAAGATAATATTTTATTAGTTTTACAATTATAACAATACCGAAAATTATTAAATATTACGATAAATAAATTAAATTTTTTAAATTACTCACCGACGCGGCGTTGTTCACCTCCCTCTTGATCTCTTCGGGCACATCAGCCCACCGTGTCCACAACATAGGGACTCTGTCCCTAATCAGTGACCCCACGCAACCCGTGTAGTCGCGGCAGTTTTTCCCCTGAACCTCCTGATTAGGAGGTTCGTTGATTAGGATCCTCCCCCGGAGCGCAACAGTTCTCCTGAGCGTGTCAAACCATATGACACTTCTCGTATTCCTCGTTGAACTGCTAGCGGCTGTCCCTATCACATAAACGACGATTGGTTAATAAAATTAAATATTAGTGCGTTAATTTTAATAAAACATTTAATTAATAAAATCAAATGTTACCTGAACTGGATGACTCGTCTGTCGACTTTCCTTTTCTCCTCGCCGAAATCAGGAGGTCAAGGTTCTCAAATGGTTGCTGATGGTATGCCTCCACAACACTCACGTACTGAGGCATATCAGGCCATATGGGCACACCACGAAAGTCGACCTCGGGTATCGCAGGAATGTTGTACGGGAGGTAGAGCTGATTTGGGAGAGTAGGCCCCTCAGTCGAGTCAGCAGCAGACGTCGTCGGACTCGTCATCGGCTCCCGATGAACCTCAGGCATACGGACATGAGGAACGTCTGCAACTATCTCATCCTGAAATAGCTGCCTACTGAACCTCGGAGCATCTGGCCCGACAGGGGGACGTGAACTGCTCGACGGCTGCCCCGCCTGGAGAAGGGTCTGGTGCCGAAAACTCACACTCCTCCGCGGCTGGGATGAATCCACAGGCCTCCGCGGCTGGGATGAATCCACACTCCTCCGCGGCTGGGAGGTGGTCCTCTCAGGCTGGCTAAGGGTCCTGTCGGACTCTGCGGAACCGGCGGAACTTCCAGAACCACTAGATCTGGAACGACGGCTTCCGAAGAACTGTCTGAATGCATCGGCCATCTGCAGCTTGAGGCATTAATACATTAATTAATATTAAATTATATTACATTAAATAACAAAATCTAATTAATATAATAACGAATAATACTAACATATTTCAAAACATACTAACAAATTAATATTTAAATTTTAACTAATTTTAAATAATACTAACCATTAACCTAAATATAACTATTTATATACAAATATAACTATATTTCATTATTAACATATATATAAATACAAATAACCATTTATATATTAACAAAAATATATAAATGGTTATAATTAGACTACCAATTTATATATATAATTAATTTAACAATTTATATAATTAAATTTAAATATATAACAATTTATATACCTAAATTATAACAAATATATAACAATTTGTTGAAGGAAAAACGTATTATGTGCCTTCGTCAATGTAACGGACGATAGATAATTATGTAGTCATTATTGTCATTAATGTATTTCCTATTACCGTTGTAATACTCACCCTTTATAAAGGGGATTATCAATGAAATGAGTAGACCAATTCCGACTATTCTACAACACGTTATCAGCACTTTGCCTAAACCTTGAGTTTTAGCCAAGAAAAAAAAAACAGAAAAAAAAATATCAGAAAAAACCCTAATTTTTTTTTCCTTTCCCCCACCGCCGCTGCCGCCGCAAGCCTTGCTAGCAGCAGCCCCGCCCTGCCCAAAATCGAACCGGATCAGCAGATCAAGATTGATATGGACACCCACTGCTCGGCCGACGCTGCTCCTGTGCCTCGTCCTACTCCGATCGATCTCCTCCAGTCGACGCCACAGCAGCCCCGATCCCGACCCGGTCCCCTTCGATTAGCCGCAGCAGCAGCCCGTCGCACTCCGGTCCCGGCCCGCCGCTCGACCCCGATCCGACCCCCTTCGATCGGCGCCCCGATCCGGTCCCCCTCGATCAGCGCCCCGATCCGGTCCCCTCGACGCCAGCCCAGCCGAGCGCCGACGACGCCAGCCCAGCCGAGAGCCGACGACGCCAGCCCAGACCTCGATCGACGATCGGATCGCTCCACTGACGCCGGTCCAGCCGCCCCGATCCATCGACGCCGCTCCAGCAGCCCCGATCCGATCCCGTTTCTACCGACGACAACTCGTCGGGAAAAACTTCCTCAAAAATTCTGCCGACAAAAAATTCGTCGGCAGAGATTGTGCGACCCAACCCATTGGGCCTGATCTCGACCCGGCCCATTTTTTTGCCTAACCCGGATCTGAAAAAAAAAAAGAAGGATTTTTTTGGGGGTAAAATACAAAGGTAATTTTTGAAATTACCGTACAGTAATTTATATTTACTGTATAACTATTTACTATATAACTATTTACTGTTTTTCGAATTTAATAGTAAATATGAAATTTTTTTTAATTTATATGGTAAATGTGAAATATATATGATTGAAGTGACTAATCATATGAATATTGTTTGTTTTTATGTGACTTATCAATTACGATGCGGCGATTAATATGCGACGACTATTTGGAGTCGGAGATCGAGCAATCGCTTAATATGCAGTTTATTTGGCAAACTAACAAGTAAGATCTAATTAACGTTATCATTTTCATTAGATCGTTAATGATATAATGCTCAAATTTATCTTATTATATTATGACATATATTTATGAAATTTGAGCATCATTATATGTCTATTTTATTATGTTAAATAATTGTTTTTTATTTAACATGTTATTTAATTTGAGCATTGCCATGATAATGCAAATCTCATGAACAATACAATATAAAAATGGACAAACCAATTATTGTGATAAAGCATATTCACGAAGTAAGAAAAATATGACCATTACAAATTTTGGTCTTGAGATCCAATTTTAATTTCTTGAAAAAAATTTCATCATGGATATCTTCTTGATTATATAAAAAGCAATGATAATGAAATTTCATTAGCTTTACATGCAATGAATATGGAAAAATCAAAAATTTTATTGTGATAACGAAATTTCACAAAGCATCGGGTTTCCATAAAGTATATTGGTTTATTTTAGTTGTCGTGAATGTCATAGACCGCGAAACTAATATATTTTATTTTTCCTATATTTTACAGATGGTTTAACCATCACAGTTTGACTTTGACACATTGGACTCTGAAGAACTTGAGTACCAAATTCCCCTATTGAGCCAACAAAGGCTTGAGCATGGTATATTTATACGAACTGCTTTATGTAAATAGCTAAATATATAATTTCAATATCTTGAATGACAACGTAAGGTCTGAAAAGAAATTCCCTGAAACAAATTATGCAAAGTAATGCAACAACCCTAAACCAAAGGGTAATGACAATGTAAGGTATGAGAAAAAGAAATTTTCTGGAACACATTTTGCAAAGTAATGCAACAACCCTAAATCAAAAGGCAATGACGATGTAAGGTCTTAGAAAAATATATATATATATATATTCTTGAACAAATTGGGCAAAGTAATGCAACGACCCTAAAACAAAGGGTAATTACCATGGACGTAAAATTCATATAATCATCCAAAAGTAAGTGGAAACAATGTAACATTTAAAAGATGACATAGGGGACATGTCATGTGCAGTGAAGCACTCTGCCATTGTTGTAATTCAATGAACTATTGATACGTACATTATAAGCTAGCAAAGAATTAGCTACGACTTTCAATAAATATGAAGAATCATATAAGTACGCGGATTTTGGAAAAGTATCTTCAATATCCAACAATAACATTGAAAAAGAGTTTACAACTAAAAACATAATATCTGGGAAGAATATGTTAAATGACAAATCTCATCATTGCAGCTATTAAAAGAGCAAAAAGGATCTGGCTCAATCCAAGATAGACTTTGATTAGTCTACTTTAAAAATTTTAAGATATCCTTATAAAGGCCATTACGCCTAAATACGACTTTTGGTCCTAAATTAGACTTTTGGTCTTAAAGTTTCTCTCTCTAAATTGGACAAGACTAAATGTAATCGTTGGCATGTTAATTTTTTTTGAATTTTCTCTAAAGGAATTGAGATTATTCAAATTTTATTCATAATACACATGATTCAATTTTCTACATATAACTTTGCAAAGTATTGCATAAAGTAAAACAACATATCATAATATAGGCATGAAACAAAGAACCGTGTGTAAAGAAACGCACAATGTAATCCCTAAAATAATAGTACTGAAGAACAGTAGTACTATATCAGTAGTATATGATAATGATTAGTATATCAAAGAAAGTAATAAGGATCAGTATATATTTTCCTTTGGGATTCATAATACACCTGCCTAATTGGGATTAAAAAAATTTTTTATTACAATTCCCATTTCCCAATCGAGTTACTCTAAAGAACTTGAGTTACGTTTCGATATATATTGAACATATGTCAAATTGACAAATAATGCCAAGAGAAAATTGAATTTTGTTTTCCACATTATAAAGAAATTTACGCCACGATTTTCATGTGAAAAAGACACAAGTGAGAATTTATTTGAGCTCCTTTGCATTACCTCTAAATGACTGCGAATGTAAACGAGTATTAGAGAAGATTATATGTCAACTTAGTAGGTTCTAAGTAACCGCTAATTAAATCCAACGTCATAACAAAATGATCTTTTGGAATTCTGACATAGATTGGCTTTGATATGGTGATCCATACATTAAAGAAACTACTATGGACACCCATATTTTTGGATAAATAGAAGCAAACACCAGAAGAATATGGTTCACACACGAATCTGAGGACGATCAATGAACATTTTATCCTCAAATATTGTCATATAGGGTTGAAGACGTATGTTCAATTCCTAAATTCCGCCGCTCCCCCAATGTGGCATTATAATATATTTGATGCACAAGCATATGCATTTATACCTTATTATGCTTCTCATATCCGTCATGATTTTATGGATAAAAGTACATCATTCAAAGCCTATTCGTTAAAGCAATTATGATTGAGATCATCATATGCAAAGGACACATGAGTTTCTCATTATGTTGTTATATTGAATCAAAAGAGGATTCAGTGGATCGATTCAACCAACTTGCGGACACCATAGATATTTTATGGTGTTGGTTGTTGTGTCGACACACTGGTCACGTGTCATGACACTATCCACAATTAAAATTTATGCTGCTTATGCTAGAAAGTCAAAGCACTTAGGCCGGGTTAATTTCCGTAGGTGTGATGATTTTATGGCTTATTATATGGGATTTGTAATGGACATCATATTCCTATATATAAAAACCCAATTGGTCTCAAGGAAAACGACTACAGTAATAGTCTTAATATTGGTAAAGCACACCAATACTTCCGTTTTGGGTTATGCAATTTTTGCATGCAGCGTTACTTTTTCATCTATGGCCATCATCATTGAACCAATTTACACCATAGCTAGTGACTATGTGTGAGGATTTTAAAGGATTTCAAACGAACTTGTAATCCTTGAGCTCTTTTGGATTGACACGGATCTACAATCCTTGAGCTCCATTAAATGTTTTTATGTGCCAAAATTGAGCCGCCACAGCGCACAATGATGGGTCCATTGAGATGAATAAATATTTATGCTGGATATGAACTTCCAGTTATAGTCCGCTATGTCGAAACCTTGACAGGCGATCTCTTCACCGCTAGATTTGCGGAGTGTCACTTTGATGAGACAGTCTTCCCGTCGTTAGGGGGAGATAAGAACAAGCATGTTCAAGTGGAACGACAGGAATTGTCGTGGTTTGTCCCCACTGTGTCTCATCTCGATCCCCAAAAATCACACAAAGTAAGGTGTGTAGATATCTTATACATTAAAGTGACGAGATCACATAAACCTGCTGCAAATATACCTGTAAGGATTGTGTTTTATCAAAAGGACATGGTACCACCCAAGAGGAATTGGGTATTGCACTGCCACCATGGATGGTGGCGTGGTGACGCCATAAGTGGCATAAATGGTGTCACAGGCCGTGGCTCTCCAAGGAAGAGGGGGAGGCCACCTTAGGTTCGATACAACTTGTGTAAAGGAAGAAAACAAGTTTGGCACAACCTGATCTATTGATCAGTGATACTCAAATCCGTCTCATGAGAATATTTATGGATTGTGGTTATCATTGGAGGACGCCTCAAATGTTAGAACCAATCCTTAAAGTATAGAGATCTCTACAAACACATTACACTAGTGTACATGAGGACGTGGAATAATGAGTCTACTATCGAACCATACTTCGTTGAAAAATGTCAACTTAGTAAACTGGCCTAATGGAAAGAAGCGATCCAGTATAAACAAAGAGATAGGTATTTGGGCAGGTGACGCCGACACCGCAAATATAAACCCTATCAAATATATCTTTGTTAGAATGCGTAATGAGAATAAGAGTATGCAAACTCACCTTATGGCGCAAGGTCTCTTAAAAACGCACTGGAATCGACTACGAGGAGATATTCTCTCGTAATGGACTACGATGAGACAAACTCTCGTAATGGATGTCATTGCACTCCACTACCTTGTCAGTTTGGTAGTTTCCGAAAAACTGAACATGCAGCTTACGAAAAGTGATCAAAACATATATCTCTATGGGGATCTAAATTAAGAGATATACATGAGGATCCTAAACGGACTTGATCCACCCAAATCAAGTGACTCTAGATCACATGAGTACGTTTGCAAAAGAAATTGAAACGTTCACTAAAGTGACTACTTGATTGGAAAGAAATTGATGAATTATGCCCTTGCGTTTTCATTATGGATATATATGAACTCTAAATGAAATAAGAGAAACTCAGTGTACTGTAAATCCTAAGTTGAGAATGAAAAAGATTTTGGGAATACACAGTCTTGAAACGGAACTCAAGGACTGTAATGATGGTGATCATCCATCAATCGGCTTAGGCACTCTAAAGAATAAAGTGAGGCCTACAGATATTCCCATGATCAGTCGAAGTCTTTACTCTAACAATAGATCCGTTTTTCATCTAAAGGAAGATGACGAAGAAGTATTGGGAAATGAAATTCCTATACAAGTGCAATGACGCATGATTGTACTTAAACATAATATGTAAGACTCGACCTCTCATTCGATGAGAATTTGTAAAGCTATGTTTAGCTCTGCGCCCACGCAACGCAACTGGTTCTTTCAAATACTTAAAGATATGAAAGATTTGGGCTGATTCAATCTCTACATAGAATGTGACATGATAAAGAAATTATCCACGTCATAGCTAACTATGCGTAAAGAAAAACGCATTAAAGGTGAGATAAGAAAATCTGTTATCACAGATCAATTTCAAATCTCTTAATGGTTCACTCATACTCTAGACGAAGTTATGACTATTTTGTTATATGAAGGTCATACCACGAGTGAACCTGATGTTCAATATGAACCTATGCATTCAGTTCATGAACAACCTTATCCTCAAGATCAAAGTAAATCAAGTTGGATCTGAGGACGATGTGGCAAGATTTAGTTACTAAATCATTGCTCAAAGTCATATTTGGAAAAACATGTGAAAATGCATAACTATGCTAATGTTATTGAAGCTCCCTTGATCAAATGAAAGAATCAGGGAGAATCCCATGATTAATGTAAAAATCAGGGGGAGGTGCAGACATCAGGGGGAGTCTAGCACATACATGTTGTTTTCAAATGTAATAGGTGCGTTGCGCTCTTTTTGTCCTTCGACCAAAGTTTTATTTTCTCCCATTGGGTTTTTGTTACTTGGCAAGGTTTTTAATGAGGCAACACCACATGCACCATTTTACCTCTGACTCGGCACAAGGGGGAGTGTTGAAGGAAAAACGTATTATGTGCCTTCGTCAATGTAACGGACGATAGATAATTATGTAGTCATTATTGTCATTAATGTATTTCCTATTACCGTTGTAATACTCACCCTTTATAAAGGGGATTATCAATGAAATGAGTAGACCAATTCCGACTATTCTACAACACAATTAAATTTATTAACAAATATATAACAATTTATATAATTAAAATTAAATATATAACAAATATATAACAAACAATTTATATAATTAAAATAAAATATATAACAAATATATAACAATTTGTTAAAATTAAATTTATTAACAAATATATAACAATTTATATAATTAAAATTAAATATATAACAATTTATAAAATTAAACTAAATTGAAAAAAAAAAATTAACCGGATCGGAGGAGGAGGCTGGAGGAGGAGGGGAAGGAGGTCGGACGAGGAGAGGAAGGCGGAGGGGAAGGAGGAGGAGGAGGAGGCCGGCGGCTTGGAGGAGAATTTGAGGAAGGAGGAGGATCGGAGGAGGAGGAGGCCGAAATTGGAGTAGTGTGGCGCCGCCGATTTGAGGAGGAGGAGGAGCAGCGCGGCGGAAACGAACGGGAGAGGGCCGGTTTGGAGCAGCAGTAGCAGGAGGAGGAGGAAGAGAGGAAAAAGTCGGCTAGGGTTCGAGAGTTTCTGATTTATAGCAGAAAGAATAGCCGACGATTAAAAAAGATTTCGTCGGCTATTCTTCACTATAGCCGACGAAAACTTTAACATCGTCGGCTATACTTTGAATGTCGTCGGCTATACTTTAGGAGATCAGCAGCCGTCTGATCTGAGTCATCCAACGGCGGACAATGAAAAGGCGCGGATCGCAAGAGTTTAGCCGACGAATTCAAATATTTCGTCGGCTATACTTTGAAAAATCAGCAGCCGTTGGATCTGAGCCATCCAACGGCGGACAATAAGCGGATCGCAAGAGTTTAGCCGACGACATATAATTTTCGTCAGCTAAACTGTTGGTCAAACCACTAAGTCAAACCTCTAAACGCTTTAAAACGGAAATTAGTCTAGTTAGACGACGGTTTTTGGTCTGACCTTCAACAGATAATAGTTTCAAATCGAGACGCAACTAATCGTTTAAAAATTTTCCTCAAAATATTTACCAAACGTCAGGCTACCCATAGGAAAACGGAAGTAAAAAACAGTTAACTGCAACATTCGGCACACAGATTTTGTCGAAATCTTATCATTTTTCAACCGTAGACATATTTCATTATTTCGGTCATATCTTATTTGACGACATATTTGCATTTGAAGAGTGTACGTATAGTAACTATTTGAAACTATACATTCACTTAAACACTTAGTAAACAAGTTAATGAACATTAGTGCATATGTTCTGATTTTGAATCTAAAAGTTTAGAAAATATATTCCAACCGTCAGATATCACCGTTCACCTTAAATACATGTATGAAAAAAAATCCAACTACATCTGACAACGTTAAAGGCTCGATCGGGACGGTCAACCCGGTGAGTCAACCCTTTAAACGCTTAGAAATGGTAATTGGCCTGTCTAAATGACGTTTTTTTGCCTGACCTTCAACAGATAATAGTTTCAAATCGATGAGACGCAACTAATCGTATAAAAATTTTCCTCAAAATATTTACCGAACGTCAGGCTACCCATAGGAAAACGGAAGTAAAAAACAGTTAACCGCAACATTCGGCACACAGAATTTGTCGGAATCTTGTCATTTTTCAACCGTAGACGTATTTCATTATTTCGGTCATATCTTATTTGACGACATATTTGCATTTGAAGGATGAAGCAATGGTTTGTCGATAGTGATAGAAAATGGAAGATGGTCTTTTTTTGTTTTTTTTTTTATCATAGCCGACGAAATCAAACCTAGTACTCGTCAGCTATTATTTTGTCGTTTTCTGTCTAACATAAAATATGTATTTTTCAATATATGAATGGCCGACGAAATCACGCATTTTTCGTCGGCTATTATGAGTATAGCCGACGAAATAATGCAAATTTCGTCGGCTATTCTATGAAAAAAAAATAAAAAAATCAGTGGTTTTTCACCTCTCGTATTCCTATTTCCTGTTCATATATAACCAAAATTGAACATAAAAAAAACAGAAACCCAACAGTCAACATATTTCAAATTTTTTTTTTAAGGGATTTGGAACCCAGCCTAGCTGGGAGGCTCAACCCCACGCCCGTTCATTAGAAATGAGTGGATTATAAATGAAAGGATTACATCATCTAAATTACTTAATTCGTCGGATTGTAATCGAAATCATCGGATGAGTCTTCTTCGGTTTCTGAATTGCTCGATAGGGGTAATCTATGTCTTTCCTCACCACTAGAGTCCTCGTTAGTTTCTTCATTTGGATCAACATCAACAAGCAGTGGCTCTTCACGTCGAATTCGCACCGGCGTGTCTAGGCGAATAAAAGAGGAGTCAGGAATACCGTTTGAGTTGGGCTCTTGATACGCGGTGCCACCTTCCTCGTTCTCTTCAGCCACTCCAAGTGTAGACGCCAGGTAAATGTTGCGATGGTGGATAGTGTTGACTACTTTCCACGGGTCGCCCTTGGCGAGATCATCAAGATAAAACACTTGTTTCACCCATGTGGCTAAAACGAACGGGTCATCCTCATACCATGATGTACTAGTGTTCATAGAAGTTATGCCGTATTGATCGGTTTTCATGCTATGTGGCCGTGTGTCAAACCATCTACACTTAAAAAGGGGCACTTTCATGCCTTCCCCATAATGCAGTTCCACAACTGAATGGAGAACACCGTAATAGTCAACTCCATCATCCCCACCATGTGCCATAACCCCTGAATTTTGTGTTTTCAGTCTGACGTCTCTCTCTTCACATTGAAATAACACACCATTCACCTTGCACGTCGCATAAACTTTTGAATAGACCGGCTTCATCGCTAGCAGTCTGAGTTCGTGCGAGCAATTTGGGTGATTATCATTTTTAATGAGGTCCATCTACAACCATCAGAATCAACTATAAATATGAATAATTATACACAATAATATATAAATACGTATAGAATAATGTTAAAGTTACGTACCCAGCGGCCGAAATACTCTGCGAATGTCCGGTTGTGGTAATCGAGATCACCTCCTACTTGTTCACAGTTTAGATGCATGTTCTTCCAAAATTGAACTTCTGGACAGTTAATTGGTACCCACCAATATGCAATGGCTACCTCATAATCTTTCAACTTGTAGGAAACTGGCATGTTTCCACCGAGTACAACATCGTCGGAGAGTATGGAAAGATTGAACTGTGAAGGTACATCTTCCGGTATGCTTTCCTGTAACGCTCCTAAATACAGCTTCATGTAGGTGACGCACTCGTGCGCAATATATGCTTCAGCTATACATCCTTCAGGTGCGGATCTGTTTTGGACAAAATCACCGTATTGTCCAAGTTGCCTATACATCAAGTTTTTAAAGTGTTATGATAATACATTAATACCAAATCACATATATTGATGAGGAAATTAACATAAGGTGTAAAATACGTACCTTTCTATCGGATACATCCAAGTGAAGTGCACAGGACCGGTAAGCAACAACTGTCGAGGAAGATGGATCATGAGGTGAGGCATGATGTCGAAAAAATTTGAAGGAAATATCATCTCAAATTTACACATGATATGAACGATGTCTTGTTGCATTTCCCGGAGGTCAGATTTTCTCACTTCCCGTGTGCATACCTTCTGGAAAAATCTTACCAACGCTACTAACGGCTCCACAACGTGACGGGGAAGGACGGTCGAATGAAAACAGGGAAGAGACGTTGTAGCAGGATATGATTGTCATGACTTTTCAACCCGTAAAGATTGTTGAATTGTCTGTTCACACACTTGGCTATATTTCCAGCAAAGCCTGAAGGATACTTGGCCCGACTTATCCAATGGAAAATTTCTGATTTATGCTCAGGCTTGACGGTGTAAGGAGCTTGAGGCATTTTTCTCTTCCCTTGTTTCAACCATAGTTGTTTTCTGATATTCATGTTTTGCAAATCAGTGCGAGCCTTAGGACCGTCTTTCGTCTTCCCCTCCAAGTTCAGCGTTGTGCCCACCACACTTTCAGAAACATTTTTTTCTATGTGCATAACGTCTAGAAAGTGACGGATAAGCAACTCACACCAGTACGGGAGTTCCCACAATATGCCCTTATGTGTCTAGAATTTGTACTCCTCAGGTCTTTCAGGTATTTCCGCTACAATATCGGGATGATTGCTGAGGGGTCCAAAATCGTACTCATTAAGCACTGCTAAAATTTCTCTTCCCGTCCATCTTCTGGGAGGACCACCGTATTCTTCGGTTCCATCAAATGCGGCGGACTCGTAACGCCAGTGGTGATCCGCCGGAAGGAACACACGATGACCCATTCTGCATATCTTGTTGCAATGAGGGGTGCTCCCATAATCGCTGAGGCACTCTGGACAAGCCTTGTATCCCCTAACAACGCTGCCCGACAACATCCTATAAGCAGGAAAATCACTGATGGTACCAATAACCATGACATGCATCTGGAACGTCTCCTCCTTGTACTTGTCAAAAGTGGGATGACCAACGTCCCACAATACCTTAAGCTCTTCAATCAATGGTCTCATATACACATCGAGACATTTTCCTGGGTAACCAGGCCCCAGAATCAACAACGTCAACATATTATATTCCTTCTTCATGCACATCCACGGAGGAAGGTTGTAAGGTACCAAAACCACCGGCCATATACTGTATGAAAGACTCATGGTGCCGAAAGGGTTGAACCCGTCGGTTGAGAGCCCGAGCCTGACGTTTCTGACATCTGACGCAAAATGAGGAAACTCATTGTTTATATGCTTCCAAGCCGCTCCGTCAGAGATGTGTGTCATGATATTTGCGTCTCCCGCGTCCCGCTCACCGTGCCATCTCATAGCTTTTGCGGTGGTTTCTGACATGTACAACCGCTCAAGCCTATCTCTCAACGGAAAATACCGAACCACTTTCACAGGTTTCCTATTGCCTGCTCCCGTCAACTTATATCGGTCAGACTGACATATCGGACATGCGTCAAGGCTAGCAAGGTCATTCCCTTCTGCATCTTTACCCCAGAAGAGAACGCAGTCAAATGCGCATGCATGGATCTTAATGTAGGAAAGCCCTAGATCTTTGAGGATACTTCGGACCTTACGGTGATTGGTAGGATTACGATGACCCTCCTCCAACAACGAAGAAGTGTACTGTAGATATTCATCCACTTGCCTGATAGTCGATTTTGTCTCGACTTTAATCCTCATTACCTCTATCACACTTTGAAGAACTGTCTTCTCAGAACTTGAAGACACAGGGGTCTGTTGCAATGCAATCAGTTTGTTGTACTTGTCAAAGGAAGCAGTGTTGACAACTTGTGGGAAGGGCTGCACCGGGTCATGCATATATTGTTCCCCACGTACACCGCTTTCAAAAGGAAACACGTCGTTGACGAATGCCATTGTTAGATCGTTGGATGTACTACTACTGCCCGCCTCAAAAAACTGCCCATGATCATGCGATCCATCTAATGATGGCTCACCGTGATATATCCAACGTTTGTACTTCGGCTAAAACCCATTACTCTTTAGGTGCTCCCATACTGTCCTAATCGGAAATCGACACATATCACTGCGACACTTACATTTCTTGCACGGGCAATAATGATAATCATTCCCGTTTGCATTTTCCTCGACGAACTGCAAAAAATTCACAACTCCTGTAGTGTATCGTCGGTCATGCCTTGGAAGCGAAATCCAACTCTTATCCAGATCCATATATAGCCTGATAATAATATATATGTATAACTTTAATTAATAAGAAATTAATTAACACATACATATATATATATATATATATATATATAAATCCTTAATAATTAATTACATTACAATATATATTATTATCAACATCAACTCATATATATATACCATTAATTAACAACCATTATTTAAGTTACACTATATATCAACCATTATTTAAGTTAATTAATTACACTATCAACAACTATTAATTAACATATATATATATATATATATATATATATTTTAACACTAATTAAAATAACATCAAATTAAAACACATAATTAAACTAAAACTCAAAATCAACTCAACTAAAACTCAAAATCAACATATATACATACATTCTAACACTAAAACAACAACAAAACAAAAAATCACTTACTAAATCAAAATCACTAAAACTCAAAATCAACTCAACTAAAACTCAAAATCAACATATATACACATGTACGTACCTATATATAGCTCCACAATGTAAGAGAGGACGGATTTCAACAATACCCACAGATTTTTCACTCTTTTTCCCGTTTTTCCCCTTTTTTTTGAAATGAGCAGCTGCTGCTCAGATCTGAAAATATATAGACTTATAGCCGACGAAAATGTCAACTTCGTCAGCCATACTTCCAAAAATTTTCGTCGGCTAATGTTTCGGAGAAAGGCCGACGAAAATACAAATCGTCGACTGAAATATGAATATAGCCGACGATTTTTTGAAAATACCAACGAAAAAACGGTTTCGTCGGCTATGGTTAAACTATGGCCGACGAATTTTTTTTTCACCGACGAAAAATATAATTGTCGATTATTCCTTAGAATTACCGACGAAAATTTTAATTCGTCAGCCGTGTTTTTTTTTTTCGTCGGGAAAACCCTTTTTTCTGGTAGTGTACAGAGTTAACGGACAAAATGGCAGCTCTGCCCTGCCTAATTTCAGACTGCATTGAGGCCTATGGACCTTCTGGAATGCCAAAATAAAAAAAAAATATTACAATAAATTACAAATATGACTTTTCGATATTCTCATATTTTTCGTGAATGGAATAAAGTTACAGACGCTTTACCGAATCACGGTACGACATTAAATCAACTAGTTTGGTGGGATGGGTCTCCTACTTTTATTTTATCATATTGTGATAGTGACGTTATGAATCTTTCCCAATTTCGGTTTTTTTAGTTTTGATATGTACGTTGTTAGTTTTTCTTAAGAGGTTTTGGTTTGGTCCCTCTCTTATTTTTCTTTTTTTTTCTTTAATAATCCATTAGGGTGTTAGGTAGGTTATTCCTCTCTATCACTAATTTTTTAGCCAAAAAAATAAAAAATTGCTGAAATGTTTCAATTAATAAGTTATTAGCATTTCTGCTACAATTTTCTTTTGGATAGCATGTATAGCCTATTTGTAATAGACGTCATTCCTCCTGCATGTACTCTAGAGTATTGTTAAATATGCTCTAAGAATATGATTTCTAGCTATTTGTTTGGTTATTTAAAATCAAAACCAATGGTGCACAAGACGTAGTCGCATACAGAGTTAATAATGGCATTTAAAATAGAAAGTACCTTAATTTAATAACAATCTGATTCCTAGCTATTTTTGGGTTGTTTAATAACAACAACTTGTTAAATAGCGACATGTTATTGTTTATGTCCCAACTTAACCACATTTGTTGGGACATAAATAGTGTCGGTACAATTGAGCACGATCCATTCACTTAAAAATTATATTTCACTTATCAATAATTTGATGTGAATATATTTTTTTTTGAATGAATGCATATCTGATATACTGATATCGAAAGCTAGAAAATGTTATTATATATTCTCCCTCTATTGATATGGGTAGATAAAGCATTTATGATAATAATATAAACGCTATACATTCAATTATTTGAATGATTTCACGCTTATTAATAAGTCAATAGACTATTAATTACTATATAGTAAATAAATTGAGACATTAAGCTCGATCACACGAAAATACTTACGAACTAAAAACATAGGGGGCACACAATTAACGTGATCTCTCTTCACCGACACAACTGATGGGCCAATGGGGGTGGACAGTGGACTTGCTTATTGATCGAGTAGAATCTTGTTGAGACTTGAGACCATCTTTATAAACCTACCCTATTTGTATTTCCTTAGGTTATGGCCGAGTCAGTGTTGTTGCTCGACAGCTGGGTCTTTTGGTATTGACTATTCTAGCTACTTTTATATGCTGTAGGTTTCATTAATGTGGAAGGCATCTATGAAGATATAATAACTTTTTTTTGTCGTTGTTGCTGGCTTTTTTTAAAGACATCATTTGATTCAGGAAAAAAAAAATTAATTTATTTGTCTTTTCGGTGATTAAAATAGGGCTGATGATAAAAAAAGTCATATTTACTATACCTAATGATAAAAATGTTGGTAACTGTTTCATAATGATAATTAGGTCACTTAATTAAAATTCTTAAAGCGTTGCCCTAAAAGTTGTAATTATTTACAAATCGTACCACTGTATATAACTGCTCGGTTTTGTTGTTCCGAATACCAATTTCATACAACCTCCCTTTTAATTAATGAACTCAGTTTTGATTTCAGTAACTGACATTCCATAATTATCGTTCCAGCGCCGGCGTCGTCTTCGAGGTGTAGCATCATCGTCGCCAAACCCGACGTCAAAGTCTCCAATCTCCGATCTCTACTCCTGCGACGGGACAAACTCACTGTCCTTCGCAGACCGTGTCCAAGCCAAGCCGGAATCCAACGCCGCCAAACTCATCATCCTTCTCGGCTGCGTCAAAACCAAGCCCGACTCCAACACCGACGTCCTCAAGTCCAGCAAGTGAGTTTGATTGCATTCTTTAGGGATTTCTAAGGTTTGAATTAAATTTAGGGATTCACTTTAGGTTTTGATTTGGTGAATTTCGGTTACATTAGGTTCGAATTTAATTTTGAATGTGAATTTCGGTTTGTTTTCTATCTGATTTGGTGAGATTTGGTGCATGTGAATTTCGTTTGTTTTCAAATTGAATTTCCGCTTCAATTTGTTTATGAAACATTCAGATTTTGGCATGGCTCATACAATGTGGAAAGTTTGTTTACGAATTTATGCAGTTGTGGAACTCAAATGTCATATTATGTATGATAGTTTTTTATTCAGTGTGAAGTTGTGTCATTTTTGTTGAGAAACTGTCTTGGAAATTTGACATCTGCTGCATTTTCGAAAGGACCGAGTTTGTTTTACATGTCAAGTAACTGTTTTTGTAACTACTAGTGTAACTACTGGTGTAACTACTAGTGTAACTATATGTCAAGTAACTTTTTTTGTAACTACTAGTGTAACTACTGGTATAACTACTAGTGTAACTACATGTCAAGTAACTGTTTTTGTAACTACTGGTGTAACTACTAGTGTAACTACATGTCAAGTAACTGTTTTTGTAACTACTGGTATAACTACTGGTGTAACTACTAGTGTAACTACATGTCAAGTAACTTTTTTTGTAACTACTAGTGTAACTACTGGTGTAACTACTGGTGTAACTACATGTCAAGTAACTGTTTTTGTAACTACTGGTGTAACTACTAGTGTAAATACATGTCAAGTAACTGTTTTTGTAACTACTGGTGTAACTACTAGTGTAACTACATGTCAAATAACTGTTTTTGTAACTACTGGTGTAACTACTAGTGTAACTACTAGTGTAAATACATGTCAAGTAACTGTTTTTGTAACTACTGGTGTAACTACATGTCAAATAACTGTTTTTGTAACTACTGATGTAACTACTGGTGTAACTAGATGTAATCTTTATTTGATCTTGTTGTTAAGTTTGTTTGTGATTAACAACTGTTGTGCTTTTTGATTATTCTCTTTTGCTGGACATATAATTCTTAGTGTACCTATTGTTGTAACTATTATTTGCTTTTTGTACTATTCAGGAACGCAATGACAGAACCAAAAGGTAAAAACATTGAATCCGATGACGACACGGACTATGAAAACAGAACCAAAAAGAAGAATGATTCCAGAACAAGAAAATCACCGAGAATTACGCAATTAAAGAAAAAATCAGTTGCTGATACGGAGCAGCAGGTAATGTAACTGTTATTGTAACTAGAAATGTAGATGACATGTAACTGTCCATGTAACTATAATAGTACAGTTACATAGGCAGTTACTTGGGCTACTGTTCTTACAAGTATATGCATTTGCAAATGCTAATATTTTTCCTTCTTTAACAACAATGTGCAGAAAAAACAAACAAGAGCTAAAAGAAAAGTTGCGGAATCTAGTAGTGATGGAGAAGATGCTCAAAATCAACAGAAGAAGAAGAAGAAAAAGAAGAATAAAGGATCTGAGGAAGAAAGAAATGAAGAGAGTGAGGATGAGAAAGAAGTTGAAATTGAAGACAAAAGAGTGGGGAAAATAGAAAGCATACAATACCGATGTCGTCTACCAAACTTTGCAGCATTCAAAAAAGGAATCAATGAAGAGGTGGTTGAAGAATTAAGGAAAGGGCCTTTTTATAAGTTGTTTGAAGCCTTTTATGAACAAAAGGTAAGCAGCAAGGTGATTGGTAAAGTCGACAGGCAAGTGTGGCTGATTTTGGAAGCATTTGACCCCAAAGAAGAGGTGTTTGTGTTTGGTGGAATGAAGTACAGAATTACCGATACCATTACATCTGAAATTCTTGGATTGCCAAAGAATGGAGATCGAGTAGAAACTGCTGAATTGGACCAAGAGGCTGAAGATATGTTGGTTCAGTTATTCGGTGAGAGGAAGAAAAAGGAAGACAGGGTTCAAAGAGACATAGTTCAATCTGCTATTCAGAAACTACTTGATAAGAAGCCGGAAAGTGAAGAAGGTAGAAAGAGAAAGATTAAGAATCTGGCCAGACTTGTTGTTTTGGAGATATGCATTGAATTTCTTTTCCCTAATGTTTCTGGATTTCTTTCATGGAAATTCGTGAGAGCTATTTGGGGTGACTATGGAAACTTTGCATGGGCTGTTGAAGTTGGAGCTTTTTTAAGAAAGACCATCTTACGACAGAAAAGCAAGCGGGTGATAACCAAAAGCATCAACTCTGGAGGATGTGTCTTCCTGATTCTGGTAATTTTTTTCGATTCTATAAACTTCTTTATGTTTGTAACTATAAATGTAACTGCCACATATTGACTACTAACAAATGTTTTAAATTTACTTTCTAGTATTGGCTATGCGAGAAGACAAAAGTTGTGGCGCCAATTGAGGGAAGAGAACAGGAAACACACTTGATGAGGAAATGGGACCTCAAAGCATTGGCAAAAAAGTTAATGAACTATGATCTCAAAGCATACACAGTATGTGTTCTTTTACTCTCTATCAAGTAAATATAAATGTACCTAGGATTGTAACTAGTGTGGTAACTAATGCATTGTAACTAGCAATGTAACTAGCAATGTAACTGTGTATGTAACTATCATATGTATCAAATACCTATAAATGTAACTAGCATTGTAACTATGTATGTAACTGTGTATGTAACTATCCTATGTATGAAATACCTATGAATGTAACTAGCATTGTAACTATGTATGTAACTGTGTATGTAACTATCCTATGAATGTAACTAGCATTGTAACTATGTATGAAATACCTATGAATGTAACTAGCATTGTAACTATGTATGTAACTGTGTATGTAACTATCCTATGTATGAAATACCTATGAATGTAACTAGCATTGTAACTAGTGTGGTAACCGTGCATGTAACTATATTGGGTATTAAGTAACTATAAATGTAACTAGCATTGTAACTACCCTGATAACTACAATTCCTGCATACTAACTGCTTGCTGCAATTTATTTCAGAGATTGTTTACCAATGCGATATCAGATCCTAAAGACAGCGATGATGAAAATGAAGAGGAAAATCCCGGATCAAAGGTGATTGAGGATTTGACCGTTAAGGATGCAGAGCTGCAAAAAAAAGGATAAGATTATTCAAGAAATACTTCTCGCCAACCAACACTTGGAGAAAGACTGGATAGAAAATAAGAGAAAGATTGAAGAGTTGGTTGCGCAAAATGAGAAGTTGTGGTTGGAAAATAGGAGTTTGAATGAGATTAGATTGGGGATGTGCAACAAAGAAGTTCAAGAACAAATGATGAAGCAGAAGGAAGAGATCAAGAAGCTGGAAGAGGACAAAGAAGAGATGAGCAGAACAAAGGAAGATATGTTGAGAGAAATTGAAAAGAAGAATGAAGAAATAAAAAAGTTACACAAAATTATTGATGCACTGTCAAACTCTCAAAACTCACAACAAGGTGAAGAAATTGAAGAGCAAAAGGATGAGGAAGCTAAGAAAAAGGGTAATTTCTCATCTAAGATGTACCAAAGGAGAAAACGGAAACAAATTGAATAGATTGTTTAAATTATGTGTTTTTTTTCTATTTTTATTTAGAGTTGTATTTAATTAGACAAATTTCTGGATTGGTATTTTAATTAACTTTTTAATCAAGTATAAAGTATTGAAATCTACTTTAAATCAAGTATTATATGTAACTGTACTTTGACGCATATGTAACTATTTATGTTAAGTGAGTGTATATTTGATATGTAATTGGCAATTGTCCAGGTGATTGTATTCGAAAAGAAACTGAGGAAAAGGTTGAACAAGATGGACAGAAAAAGGCAGAGGAGGAGGGTAATCTCAAAACTTTTTTGTTATTGTTGGGATTATCTTTCTAATTTTGTAACTAGAGTTGTAACTAGATTTGTAACTGTCAGTGTAACTGGAGTTGTAACTCTATAAGTAACTGTCAATATTCCTTGATTTGCAGGTTACTCGAAGGATGAAGGTCTAGAGGAAAATGTTGAACAAGATGGACAGAAAAAGGCAGAGGAAGAGGGTAATCTCAAAACTTTTTTGTTATTGTTGGGATTATCTTTCTAATTTTGTAACTAGAGTTGTAACTAGATTTGTAACTGTCAGTGTAACTGGAGTTGTAACTCTATAAGTAACTGTCAATATTCCTTGATTTGCAGGTTACTCGAAGGATGAAGGTCTAGAGGAAAATGTTGAACAAGATGGAGAGAAAAAGGTAGAGGAGGAGGGTAATCTCAAAACTTTTTTGTTATTGTTGGGATTATCTTTCTAATTTTGTAACTAGAGTTGTAACTAGAGTTGTAACTGTCAAGTGTAACTAGAGTTGTAACTGTCAGTGTAAGTAGAGTTGTAACTCTATCAGTAACTGTCAATATTCCTTAATTTGCAGGTTACTCGATGGATGAAGATGTAGAAAGAGAGGTTGTTTCTGCCTAAACCCGGGGGTCTAGTAGATACTCGATGAATCCAACTCGATCTCCTGCAATCCTGCTTACTAAGGGGAATACCGGGCGGGCCGGCCTTCACCTCTCCGATGCCTAAGTTAGTATAGTTGGAATGTATGTAACTAAGGCACGTATGTAAACAGGGAGAGAGACAAGTTACCTTATAAAGAAGGTAGTTGGGGCCCATATATAGGTGGTTGGGGGTAAGGGCTGGCCTTACTCTTCGATGTGGGACTGGTTCCCTTCTGTTTATACTTTCTGGTGCCCTCTTAGGCAGGCTGGCGCCCCCGGCCCCTGGGTCCCTGGAGGCAGGACAGAGTGCCAGGCCCCGAGGCCGGGTGCTGGTGATCCGGTCCCGACCCTTGGGCCGGGCCCTGGTGTGCTTGCTGCGGGTCTGTGCGCCTGCTGTAGCCTCTCTGCGGCTACTGTCAACAAGTCCCCCAAGTTCCCGGTCAAGTGCAATCTTGAATGGGGACTTAAATCTGTCTTGCTCTTGTCCCGCAGACCCGCGGGGCTACCAACCTACCGGTGCCCAGTCCCCCAAGTCCGCGTTAAAGATTGGGCGTGACCGAGGTGAGTAGCCGTTGTTGATGGTAAGTAAAATTTTTATAAGTATCTTTATGATATCGGTAATACTGGATGCCATATCGAGACGAGTTCCGGATGAACTTGCGGAGCGGACCTCGACCGGGCGCGCTGCCATATCGGTGCGAGGCGGAGTTCTCGGGAGCTCGGCCGGGCGGCCTGCCATATTGAGACGAGTCCCGTAAGTGAAATGCAGCTGGGTGGACCTCGACCGGTGCCCGGACGTAATGCCATTTCGGCGAGTCCCCCAGTTTTAGAATGCCTCAAAGTTCCTCAGTTCTCGGGAGCTCGACCGGGTGTCCTGCCATATCGAGACGAGTCCCGGAAGTGAAATGCTGCTGGGTGGACCTCGACCGGTGCCCGGACGTAATGCCATTTCGGCGAGTCCCCCAGTTTAGAATGCCTCAAAGTTCCTCAGTTCTCGGGAGCTCGACCGGGCGTCCTGTCATATCGAGACGAGTCCCGAAAGTGAAATGCTGCTGGGTGGACCTCGACCGGTGCCCGGACGTAATGCCATTTCGGCGAGTCCCCCAGTTTTAGAATGCCTCAAAGTTCCTCAGTTCTCGGGAGCTCGACCGGACGTCCTGCCATATCGAGACGAGTCCCGGAAGTGAAATGCTGCTGGGTGGACCTCGACCGGTGCCCGGACGTAATGCCATTTCGGTGAGTCCCCCAGTTTTAGAATGCCTCAAAGTTCCTCAGTTCTCGGGAGCTCGACCGGGCGTCCTGCCATATCGAGACGAGTCCCGGAAATGCTAGCCTACGGAAGGGCCTGTTGGTGCGTGGAATAGGCCAACAGGCATCTCGGAGAGTGTTACGGCCGTACCGAGGCGTCGGTTAACACTTGCTAGTTCTTCTCAGCTTTTGTTGTTTAAGCGTTGAGGTAGTGTGCAGGTTTGTTAGCCTGCGGGGAGACTTGTTCTGTGTTAGAGAAACAATCTGCCCAGTGGAGTGGCGTTGAGATAACGAGTCTCGCCATGTATCCCCAAATGTATCACAGTTCAGTGTGATGCAGAGTTTTTATCCTGCTGGACAAGAGTACATGGGTTAGATGTAAGCTCGCCCGGGTTTATAAAGCCCATGCGTTTAGAAGCCTTTATTGTTGGCTCGATCCTGCCCATAGGCGAAGGAAGGTGACAACCGGTAGAATGCCGTGGAGTGGGTTAAATGTCCCAAAGCCGGTGGAGTGTCATAGTGCTGGGTGGATCTCGACCGGGCGATATGCCATATTGAGACGAGTCCCCCAGTGATATGCAACGAAGACGGTGTTAAAAGGGGAGGGTGCATACCTGGACAAATGCTCTCGAAGCGGTTGGAAAAAATCACAAGCGGTGAGAGGTCCTCAAGATATACAAGGAAGAAAAGCCATGCAGCCGGTTGAATGATCATACTCGTGAACCGCCATGGTGCCGGATTGACTCGGAGTTGACTTTCTGGGGAAACGAGGGGAATGGACGCCTCGTTATTCGCTCCTATCTCCCTAAATGCTGCTGGTAAGTGGGACAAGTGGCGGACATGCGATGAAGGGGAAAGCCCATCAGTCCCATCAGTTATGCTAGATGGGATCCCTTATCCATGCTGGGATACGTGTCGATAAAGAGCGGTCTGAGATGGAGGGAATCCACGGCTGGGGTTTCGTTGCCTTTCTTGTTGCCCTATTTATTGTTCACTCTGCTCGCCTCCTTCCACAGTTTGCTTAGACCCTTTGCGTTCTACTCTCCTCGCCCACCTTGCTGCAGATCTGAATTATTTTGTGTTAGGATTATGGCGTCTGGGAGATCTGCGCATCATGGCGGCGCCAGCCGCGGGCCCAGAAGGCACGAGCTGCTGGATGGTGACAGAACGATTCTCTGTGACGAACCAGTCAGAAGCATGGATGAGAGAGAGATCAGGGAGTTTCGAGCGAAGTGGGACATCGATCCTTCTGTTAAACTTCGGGGCCTGCGTCCCGGAGAACTGGCCTGTAACCCGGAACCGGGCTGGGTGGCTGTTTTCGACGATCAGTTCCGACACGGACTATCGCTGCCGCTGCCGGACTTTGTTCAGTATATGCTGAGCTCACTGAATCTTTCCCCGGCGCAGCTTCCGAGCAACCAGTGGAGGCAGTTGCTTGGGCTTGGGTGCCTATTTAGCCTGAGCCACATGAACTGGCCCACGGCTAATGAATTTCGGGCGCTGTACAAGATTTCTTACTGCCGCAAGGCCCAATGCAGCGGTTGTGTGAACTTTGCCGCGCGGGAGCATGCTGCTGCCATCACGCACCTGCCGTCATCGGTTTCAGATGTCTGGAGGAAGTCGGTGGTGCTGGCCGGCGGCAGGTGGCAGCGTAGCTGGAGGGGTCATCAGGTGCCCGGGGCCTATCAGCCGATCGGGGATCAGTCGTACCGGCTGGAGGAGTTGGAGAAGCAACGAATATACCGGCTGTTCTATGGCTGGGACTACCTGAGTCGGAGCTCCTACAATTTCATCCGATGGAACGTGCTGGAGATATGCGAGATGGGGAGAAAACCTGGTAAGGTGCCTTTGCATAACTTCATCTTTTTGCATGGTTGCTTGTGTTCTGACCGCTCGACTTATCGGTTGCAGCTAACGCCCCCCGGCTCGCGCTTAAAGTTGAAGAGACTATCGAACCGGATGAAGAGCTTGTAGTCTCGAGATTGGCGGAGACGGGGAAGGCGGCCGCGAAGACCGTTATTGATACGGCTACCAAGAGACGCAGGGATCATGACAAGCCAGTGCCGCTTGTGTTTCCGGATGCTTACTATGGTAGGCTACCGGGCGGCGGGAATAACTCCCAGCTCTTTATTCGGGAGGGCCGGTCCGCGGGACCTCCTGGTCCAGGACCTGTGGCGCGACCGATGGCTGTTCGGACCTCCCGGGAGAGAGAAACGGCAGAAGTGTTTGGGCACCGCCGGAGCGGCCATGGTGAAACTCCGGCCAAGAGGGCGAGGACCTTTGACGCCGGGGCGTCAAGTTCGGCTGGGCCAACCGAGCGGGCGGCGGCTCCGGTCGTGGAGGTGGTTGATCAAAGGACTCAGGTGCCGGAAGCCGGTCGCAGCTCTGGTGATGGAGTTGGCAGGTTCGTGGCTGCTACCATCGAAGCCTTGGGGCTTGACCGGGAGGACCCTGTGGAACTAGCTGTTCGGGTAAGTGTTTTTTTTTTTTGTGCTTCCTTTTCTCTTGGAATGGCACGAGCTGATGTTCGTTAATTTATGTCTGGCAGCTGGTTCATAGCCTTTGTGGCGCGGAGCCCAGGGGGGAGGCTGCTGCGGCTTTGGAGAAGCGGGTGGAGGAGCTGAGCGTGCGGGCGGACGTGGCGGAGGCCAAGCTTGCGGTGGAAAGAGAGGAAGTTGGTCGGTTGGGCACCGAGCTCGCGCGAGAGAAATAACTATCCGGTCGGTTGTGCCATGACCTGCAGCAGGAACGAGAGAAGGCCGACCGGGAAGCTGCCACTCGGGAAGGGAGAGTCGCGGAGCTAGAGGCGAGGGTTTTGGAGCTGCAGAGCCAAGTTACAGCAGTCGCCCAAGGAAGGGAAAAGCTGACGGAATCCCAGCTTGCTGAAGTAGGCGATAGGGCTGTGGACGACTTCCGGGAATCGGTGGAGTTTGAAGAGCTGCTGGACGCGGCCCGGGAGAAGGGCATCACCGACGCTTATCTGGAGTGGAGGGAGAAAGGGTGGCTTGATGCTGAGCAGATGGAGGCTGATATAGCCTTGACTGAGATGGTGGAGCAGGAGCAAGCTCTAAAAGGTGGCGGGCCGGGAATTGGGGGCTCGGGGGGCGGTAGCTAGCTGTTTACTTTGTAAATACACATCTCGCAACTATTGTAGTTTATTTACTATCATTGAAACTGCGTATTGCAATATTAATGTCGACTACACCGTTGACGCTCTGTGACCGCTGTTACTTAGGGTAGAACCGCAGGTGCTGGATATTCCACGGCCGGGTGGAATAGATGCCCTCAGTGTCTATAATGTGGAATGTTGCCGGTCCGACGGCCGCAGTGATCTGGTAGGGTCCTTCCCATGCTGGTTCTAGGGCCAACGGTTTTTTCTGGACCTTCCTCATGACCCAGTCCCCGACCTGGAGCTTTCTCTCCCGGACCCTTCTGTCATAATACCGGGCGATCCGCTGTTTGTAGGTTTGGTTGCGCATATGCGCCTGGTCGCGGCGCTCCTCGATGAGGTCCAGGTTGAGTGATAGCCCCTCGACATTTGTCTCGGCGTCGTAATTCTCTACCCTGCCGCTGGGTATGCCAGTTTCTACTGGGAGTACCGCCTTGCTCCCGAATGCCATGCAGAATGAGGTTTCTCCTGTTGCTTCTGCTGCTGTTGTCCGGATGGCCCATAGCACCGCGGGGAGTTCTTCGGCCCAACATCCCTTCTTGGCATCCAGCTTCTTTTTGAGGAGGGTCTTGATAATCTTATTGACCGCTTCTACTTGGCCGTTGGTCTGTGGGTGTGCCACTGAGGCGAACAACATCCGGGTCCCCATAGAGGCTGTGTACTGGATAAGATCAGCATTATTGAACTGTGTCCCATTATCCGTGACAATAGTCTGCGGTACCCCGAATCGGCAGTAGATGCTCTTCCATAGGAACTTTTTAACCCGTTCCTCAGTGATCTTTATCATGGGTTCTGCCTCGACCCACTTAGTCTGATAGTCTACCGCCACGATGGCATACTTGTATTGTCCCACAGCCGTTGGGAAAGGGCCGATGATGTCCAATCCCCATTGTGCAAATGGCCACGGTGCCAGCAGGATTGACAACGCGATTGCCGGGGCATGAGGTGTAGAAGCGTACATGTGGCACTTGTGGCAGCCGCCTGATATTTTCCTTGACATTGCCGCCATGTCTGGCCAGAAATACCCTGCTCGGAGCGATTTGTGGGATAATGACCTTGCGCCGGAGTGATTACCGCATACTCTCTCGTGGATTTCTCGCATGATAGCCTCACCTGCCTCTCTTGTCACACACCTCAGCTGGGGGAAGCTGTGCCCCCTTCGGTATAACTGGCCGTTGAGGAGGCCGTACCGAGCGCACCGGAGGTGTAGCCTTCTGGCCTCTACCGCGTCCGGGGGCTGGTTTTGTCAGTCAAATATCTGACTATTGGGTCCATCCAGCTTGGTGGTGCTTCTTCTACCGCAAATATCTCGGAAATGGTTTTGCTGATGCTCGGCTTCTGGAGAGTTTCAATTTTTGCCTTCCGGTACTCTGGAGGGTAGTTTCCGGTTGCCAGTCTTGCGAGGGCATTCGCATGTCTATTCTCCTCTCGGGGAATGTGCTGGATCGTGGCGCCCTCGAATGGCTCGATCAGGGTTTTGGCCAGAGCCTGGTAAGAGGACAGCTGGGGGTCCTTGACCTCAAACACCCCGTTCATCTGGTTGACCACTAGGCTAGAGTCGCTGAATATCTCCATGGACGAGATTCCCAATTCCTTGGCCAGCTGCAGACCGGCTATGAGGGCCTCATATTCGGCGGCGTTGTTGGAGGTGGCAAAAAGGAATCGTAAGGCATACTCGTATGACTGGCCATCGGGCGAGGTTATCATGACACCAGCGCCGCTCCGCCTGGTCGTTACGGAGCCGTCCACGTAAAGCTTCCAACCGGTGGGGAGGCCTGGTTCGGTCTTTATGGCTCGTACTGCCTCGGTGTCCTCGCACTGGTCGGGGTGCGCTTCCACTGCCATTGGGGTGAGCTCACATATGAAGTCCGCAGCTGCCTGTCCCTTGATGGCCGTTTGCGGGGCGTAGATGATGTCGAACTCTCCCAGTTCAACTGCCCACCGTACGAGCCTACCACTGGTCTCCGGCCTTTGTAGGATCTGTCGCAGGGGGTGATTGGTATACAAGGTGATGGAATGAGCCTGGAAATAATGTCGGAGCTTCCTGGCACTAACAATCAGGGCCAGAGCCAATCTCTCTATGTCGGGGTACCGGCCCTCTGCTCCAGTGAGTCCCTTTCCCGCATAATATACCGGGAGTTCGAGCGTGTCTTCCTTCCTAATAAGAGCCGCGGAGACGGCCGTCGCGGAAGCAGCTATGTAAAGGTATAGCATTTCGCCCGGCACCGGTTTGGATAGGAGAGGCACTGCCGACAGATATGCCTTGATAGACTGGAATGCTGCTTCATGCTCCGCTACCCAGTGGATTTTCCTGGTCTGCTGTGCCTTGAGCAACTTGAAGAACGGGGTGCATTTGTCGGTTAGGCGGAAGATGAATCTGGCGAGGGCGGCTAACCGGCCGGTCAACATCTGGACCTGGTTTCTCTCCCCTGGCGTTTCCATATCTAAAATCGCCTGGACCTTCAGCGGGTTGGCTTCTATCCCTCGCTGGCTGATGATGTGGCCTAGGAATAGGCCCTCTGAAATTCCGAAAATACACTTCTTTGGGTTTAAGCACATTCCGAATTTGAGCATCTTGCCAATGACTATGGCTAAATCCTGGACATGGGCCCCTGCAGTCAAACTCTTGACCAGCATGTCATCCACATAAACCTCTACGGTTTTACCCATTTCCTGCTCCAGCATTTGGTTGACCGTTTGCTGGTAGGTGGCCCCGGCATTTTTCAGACCGTACGACATCCTCTTATAACAGTAGGTACCTCGGTCGGTTGTGAAAGACGTGTGCTCCTCATCATCCGGGTGCATCTTGATCTGATTGTACCCGGCGTAAGCGTCCATGAAGCTGAGCATCTTAAAACCGGACGTGGAATCTATAAGCTGGTCAATCCGGAGGAGCGGGAAGCTTTCCTTTGGACACGCCCGGTTCAGGTTAGTGAAGTCCACGCACATACGCCATTGGCCGGTTCCCCTCTTCGGTACCATAACTACGTTAGCGAGCCAGCGGGGGTACTGGACTTCCCGGATGAACCCTATACTCCTCAATTTCTGTACCTCCGCTCTGATTGCCTCATATTTTGCGGGACTGAAAGATCTCCTCTTCTGCCTTACCGGGGGAACGTTGGGTAATAAATTTAGCTCATGCACGGCTATCTCCGGGGATATGCCCGGCATGTCCTCATAGGACCATGCGAAGACCGAACCGTTGTCCTGGAGGAAGGCTATGAGCTCTTGCCTAACAACCGGATCGAGCCGCGTCCCTATTACGATAGTTCGCTCCGGGTGGTCCACCGAAATGCAGATTGCTTCGGTTTGTTCCACGGCCGCAGGTGGCTCCAGTTTCTCGATGAACCGCCCGACTCTTTTTGTCTTGACGTCATCACGTGGGTCAATGTTTAGATCCGGCGCGGGTGCCTGCTGAGCGGTTGTGAAGACCTCGGTCCGCTTCCTCCCGTGGGTCACGGCTTCTGTGTAATACTTGCGGGCGATCCTTTGGTCCCCGCGTATGGTAATGACTCCGGCCGGTGAAGGCATTTTCAGCATTAACATATGGCCGGCAATAAACGTTTTGAGCCTCCATAATCCTGGCCGACCGATTATGCCATTGTACGATGATAGGCAGTCGACAATGATGAACTCCAAATGCTCCTTTCTGGTTCTGTCTCCCTCGCTGAAGATGACCGGTAGGTAATCCGATCCCAGGGGCTGGACGACCTCACCGGAGAAGCTTATGAGCGGCTCGTTATCCTAGGATAACTTGTTCCTTCCTCTTTGCAACCCTTTGTATGCATCTCGGAACATTACGTTGACTGAGGCTCCAGTATCGATCAGCATACGACTGGTTATCCAGTGGTCTATTTGGACCGTAATGAGGAAGGGGTCGTTATGCGGTTGGATCAAATCCTCCGGCTCTTCCTCCTCGTAAAAGGTGATCGATTTCCATCCGGTTTTAGCGGCTTGGCCGCTTCTTTCGCCGAAGGCGTATACCTCCTTCCCTCGGACCGATCTTAGGCACCGCTTCTTCGAGCTCCGGGTAAGTCGATCTATACGATCCCCGCCGTGTATCATGTTAATGCTCCCGTGTACCTCGATGCCCCCGGGAGTGCGGGTGCTTATAGTTCCCACCTGCCGAGGCCGCGGTTGCTCGTTGTTGGGGTCCTTTGGGCGGGTCCGGTCGATTACGACCGCTATCTGGGCCTTTCGGTCATCGGTCCTAAGGGCTAGATCTTTGGGCTTTCCTGCTGGCAAGATAACCAAGGCCCGCGGTGGTCGCTCTGCCGGCGTAGCAGCTAGAGGCTGCACCGAACGCACAAACGGCTGTCTTCTCCCTGACCGGAAACCGTCGCCATCGCTCCGCCGGGGTTGCCATTCCTCCCGTATGTCTGCTTTCCTAGTGGCTGCGGGCGCTCGGCTGCGATCCTGCCATCCGGCTTTGCCTCCATGGGACGGTTGTAGGTCGTCCGCTATTCGCTTGGGCGCCTTGTCCCCATATGTCTCATGCTCTGCCTGAGCGTGCCTAACGGCCACGGTCATCAGCTCGTCGTACCCCAGCGGCTCCTGTACTAGCAAGTCGTACGAAAGTTCCCCGGGTCTTAAACCCTGCTTGAAGGCCATCCCTGCGATCTGCTTGTCCAGGTTCCTGACCCCGGCCGTGGCAATCTGCCACCGGTTAACGAAGGCACGTAGGGGCTCGTTGTCTGCTTGCATGCAGTCAAAAAGGATTGTGGATGCCTGGGCTGTCCTGGCTCTGAGAATGAACCGGCCGACGAACTTATCCGCCAACCGCTCGAAGGTTTCAATTGAATTAACTGGTAGCTCGTAGAACCAATTCAACGCCTCTCCCGAGAGCGTTTCTTGAAATACGCTGCAGCACGTGGCGTCCGAGTAGCCCCTCACCCCTGCTTGTGACTTGAAGCTGTCCAGGTGCTGGTACGGACAGCCCGCCCCGGAATAGGTCAACTTTAGAGGCCTTTGGCTTCCGGATCTTCCTGATTCCCTAATTCGGCGCGGGAAAGGTCCAATACGCTCGTTGAACCGCGCGCCACCCTGCTGTCGCCCTGCTATTCTCTCGCTGGCCTCCATGCGGCCCTTCATGTTCGCCACCGAGGCGGAGAGCGCCTCGAGCGCTCAAGCGGTAGTGCTTTCCTGTTCGTTTGACGCCTGTTCTGTGCGGTACGGGGGCTCGGCCGGGCCGGAGTTTTTTAAAGCTTCCGAAAAGAGTGGCGTGTCCATATGCACGGTCTTTCTTCTTCCCGTGGCCTGCCCTACTTCCAGACGCGGGAACTCGCTAGCCTTGCATGCTGATCGAGGTGTCGCTTGAGGAGTGCTCTGTTGACCCTCTCGCTCCAGGGCCACTAATAGGGCGATGTTGACTGCCTCCAATTCTTGGCATCGGGCCTCCGCTCTTAGTCGATCTTGATTGCCCTCCGCTCGCAAGCGCTCGACCTCTGCCTTCATCTTTTTTATTGCTTCCGGACCCTTCTGGTCGGTGTTTTCTGTTTCCCGATGATTACGAGCTCCATCTCTGATGGAAGAAAGGGCGGCCCTCGCACCGCCCTCAGCCTTTACGTTACGGGCCGGGTCGGGGGACTGAATTCGCGCTTTCGGTTTTTCCCTGCTGACTTTCATCTTCCTCCCTTCCATAGCTTCCGGACTGAAGGATGCAGCTACTTTCTCCAAAGGATTAATAGAGCAACACAACTTTTCGTACGAATTCCCACAGACGGCGCCAATTGTTTCTGCCTAAACCCGGGGGTCTAGTAGATACTCGATGAATCCAACTCGATCTCCTGCAATCCTGCTTACTAAGGGGAATACCGGGCGGGCCGGCCTTCACCTCTCCGATGCCTAAGTTAGTATAGTTGGAATGTATGTAACTAAGGCACGTATGTAAGCAGGGAGAGAGACAAGTTACCTTATAAAGAAGGTAGTTGGGGCCCATATATAGGTGGTTGGGGGTAAGGGCTGGCCTTACTCTTCGATGTGGGACTGGTTCCCTTCTGTTTATACTTTCTGGTGCCCTCTTAGGCAGGCTGGCGCCCCCGGCCCCTGGGTCCCTGGAGGCAGGACAGAGTGCCAGGCCCCGAGGCCGGGTGCTGGTGATCCGGTCCCGACCCTTGGGCCGGGCCCTGGTGTGCTTACTGCGGGTCTGTGGGCCTGCTGTAGCCTCTCTGCGGCTACTGTCAACAGAGGTGTTGGAGTTTATGGAAGAAATCGAGCGGGATCATATGGAAAAGGCAGCACAGCGAGAAACTGAGAATGGTATGTAATTCATCAAATCTACCATGCTAAATTATGTAATTATCTATGAAAAAAAAAAATTGTGATTTGCATCTGTGTGAAGAGGGCATGGAACTGTAGGTGTTGGTCTATCACTATTTATGTAACTCACAGTGTAATTGGTCATATTATGTCTGTTTAATATGTAACTATATTAGTAATTGTCGGTGTTCCTTACTCTGCAGATTACACGACAACAGAAAAAATAGATACACTAATTTCTGAGGTTGTCAAAAGTATTGAACGAGAGGCACAGGAAAAAGGTGATTGCTTGTTCTTAATATTTTTAATATAGTACTCTATTATGAGTTAATTAACTTGTTTTATCTCTGTGACTTTGTTGTAACTGACTTGTACTGTTAGTGTAACTGTTGGTGTAACTGGACTGTTAATTTAATAACTCTAGTTTCATGTAACTGTTGTTGTAACTAACAGTGTTCCCTACTTTGCACAGGGGAAAATATGAAATCACAAGTACGATCTCCAACTGAATCAATTCCCAAAGAAGCTAGATGGTCACCGAAAACACCAGTGACCGAAATGCCGACATTTGATCTCATGCCAGGCATCATCTCTCCTTGGACATCTTGGAAAACCCCACCAGCACCTGAAATCAGCAACATGGATGCTCAGCCGCAATGGAAAACCCCACCAGCACCTGAAATCAGCAAAATGGAAGCTCAGCCGCAAAATTACCAAATAGTTGCAACACCATCTCCTATCAGCTATATGTATCCTGAGGAAGTGGTACCGAAGAAGAAAGAAGAGATCCGTTTGAAGATAAGAGATGAAGTATCTGGCAAGACTGCAGAGTCGATGGGGTTGTACTCATACTCATATATAGCACGGATTAAGAGCAGAAAAAGGGTGAAGACAAGGGATACAAAAAAAATATATTGGTGGGGAGAGGTGAAGAAAGACAGAGAGAAGAAAGCAAACAACAGAGAAGAACTCCAAAAGAAGATGAAACAGCAAATAGAGAAACAAGAGGGAGAACTGAAGGGAAAAGGAGGCAAGGATATTAATGAAAAGAAGTATGAAATCAATGAAAAAGGAGATATAATAGAAGTTATCAGCGACAGTGAGGTTGAAATCCCTAAGCCTAGACACATAGAAATTGAGGACTGGACGAGCTATATAGTTTTTAATCTCATGGATGATAGCACAAAGAGGAAATGGACAAGATTATGGAACACTATTCCAGATGGGTAAAAACTTGAAGTCTCGGTTTAAACTTTTTTTTTTACTCGCAATGAAACTGTCCTTTCTAATATTTACTATAATTCGTCTCTGTAGGGAATTCGTTTGGAAAGGGACGATGCCTGGGTTAGAAATTTCAAAACATGATCTGAAAGAGTTGTTGATAGAGAATGGAGCAATTGGAATGAACGTGATAGACGGCTATGGAGGTGTTTTAAACGACGAATATTATGTACATGATTCTTCAGGTCACCCTACACCAAGGTGTATGCCAAGCTTGTCATGGGTAAGGCCCTGGAAACACCTAACTACATGTAACTGCTTTTGTAACTACTGGTGTAACTAGTAATGTAACTGAAA
Organism: Potentilla sterilis; assembly: GCA_963682095.1. NCBI lineage: Eukaryota > Viridiplantae > Streptophyta > Magnoliopsida > Rosales > Rosaceae > Potentilla > Potentilla sterilis. Next base: position 3,376,104 of record OY821765.1, read on the forward strand.
AATGTAACTACAAGCAAAAAAGAATAATATTGTAACTAGAAATGTACCAATATAAAACAAACTGTGTAATTAGTGTTGTACCTGTTACCGACTTTAAACACCTAACTACATGTAACTAGTAATGTACCTAAAAAATGTAACTGATGTTGTAACTACTGGTGTAACTACAAGTAATAAATAATAAATAATGTAACTAGTAATATACCTATAAAAAGTAAGTGTTTTTGTAACTAGTAATGTACATGTTGCTGACTATACTTTTGTGTAACTGTTTTGCTTGAATTAGCATTCAGTGGAGAATCTACATACGAGGAACCTTCACTATTACATGTGCGAGAAGCTGTTTGAACATTTAGGAGAATCAACAATGTTGTTTTTCCCGATGACACATCAGAATCAATTTCACCACACGTTATTAATGTTTCAAACGGATCCGCCCCAATTTTTCCACCTCGACTCATTGCAGCCAAGAAGAATAAATCGTGACAACACTTGGAAAGATGCAAAAAAAATGGTAAGCAGATTTTGACCAAGTCTAATATGTACTGCATGCAACGACAAAGTATTTTCTTTAGTTTTCTCATGATTGTTTTATGACACTTAAATTGCAGGCAAAAATGATTGAAATTTGGATTATGGCAGTAAAAGATCAAGCAGAGGAAATGCTTAACGAGGGTTCTAGGATGAAGTATCACGATTCAAGCACCCATGAAGAATTGATATTGAAGAAAAAGAAGCTCACTGCAAAAGATATGAAGACGATCAGATACATCCAAGCAAATTTTGAAGAGAGCCAGATCAGTATCCATAAGTTCAAAACAATAAAAGGAGAAAGCCCACCTCAACAACAACCCTCCTCGTAAGTAAAGGTTTTTTTTCAACTTATAAGTTGAGGTCTATGCACAGAAGTCATACAGAAAAAATGTAACTGAAGATGTAACTAGAAATTAATAATATAACTGACAGGGTAACTGTGTAACTATGTATGTAACTGTGTAATTTAACTTTTACAGTAACAGATTTTTTTTTGTAGCTACATATGTAACTGACTAGATTTTTTCTTTGGCAAACAGATTAGATTGCGGCTCATTTGTAATGTACTACATGAACAGACTTGCCGATGAGAGAGAATTTGAATACAAGAAGTTGCTGAATCATCAGAAAAGTTGGATATCGATACAAGATAGGAGAAGAAAAGTGTCGTTTAAGTAGACTGTTCAATGATTTTCATAAGCTTTTAGGGAACTATGTTATATATACTCATAGTTATTTAAAATTGTTGACTTGTAACAATTCAAGTAACTGGTCATGTAACTAGACTAAATGGTTATGAAACTGATTATGTGCATTTTCGTTTCATCTTATAACTGATTAAAGTGACAAAAAGAGATGTTTCATGTAACTAGTAATGTAGCTAACAAAAGTAACTGTGCATGTAACTGTATCTGTAACTACTGGTGTAACTACAACCAAACATGAATATATGTAAATTGCTTCTGAAACTACAAGCAAACATGAATAATAAATGTAACTAGTAATGTACCTATGAAAAGTAACAGTGTAACTAGTAACGTACATGGTGTAACTACTGGTGTAACTACATGCAAACATGAAATATATGTCATATATTTCCTTTAAACTTTGCAGCGTGCCGCTGCACCGCAATGGCAGCGTTCCGCTGCACAGTGAAATTATATTAAGTAACTATAAATGTAACTAGCAATGTAACTAGTGTCGTAACAGTACATGTAACTATCTTGGGTATCAAGTAACTATAAAATGTAACTATAAATGTAACTAGCAGTGTAACTGGAGCAGTAACTGTGCACGTAACTATCCTGGGTATAAAGTAACTATAAATGTAACTAGCAGTAACTATCCTTGAGAAATCCATTCACCACATGAACATTACAATATTTCTATAGTTAATATATGTCATATATTTCCTTTAAACTTTGCAGCGTGCTGCTGCACCGCAATGGCAGCGTTCCGCTGCACAATGAATATATGCAGAAGAAAATTTCTTAAGGAAATGTAACTGGAAATGAAAAAAAATGTTGATGTAACTATTGAGATAAAGTAACGAATGAAAGAACAAGTCAAAGATTATTTCACTTCCTAGTGTCGAATATAATCCAAGTCAGAAACCAAATAGCTATAATGTAACTATCAGCGTAACTAGAAATGTAACTGTCAGCGTAACTGTCGCTATATCGGATCTTTACAACTCGTTCTGTTGTGCCTGCCATATTTTCCACACCTGCCGCACTTTATCTGTTTTCTCAGTACTTCTTCCTTACTTCTGAACCTTTGTTTTTTTGGTCTTCCGGGTGGTCTCCTTGTGAATGGCGGTTGTACAAAAATACTAGACTTTGGAAGCTCTAACGGCTTAGCAATAGAAGAAACAGGATTGATTGTGTAAGAATAGGTTTGACGGTATTTCTCTACCTTGAAGCAAAAAAGAAGAGAATGATTAGCTCAAAATTAACTACAACAAAACAAGAATAATAATGTAACTAGTAATGTACCTACAAAAAGCAACTGTGTAACTAGTAACGTACATGTTGATGGCTATAAACTTCAAATTTCATTTAACTAGTAATGTACCTATAAAATGTAACTGTTTATGTAACTACTGCTGCAACTACAAGCAAACATGAATAATAATGTAACTAGTAATGTACCTATGAAAAGTAACTGTGTAACTAGTAGTGTACCTGTTGCTAACTATAAACACCTAATTTCATGTAACTAGTAATGTACCTATACAGTACTTTTCATGTGACTGAATATGTAACTACTAGTGTAACTATACAAAAAAAAAAGGAATAAACTAACAAGATGAACAAGGAAGAAAAAAAGACCTGGTAAAACGGAGTGACATATGAATACAGTGAGGCACCAGCATTTTGCATAACAACAAGACCATGCGAACAAGGAAAACCATGACAACTCCATTCACCACACGAACAATATGAGGTTGCCAAATTCACTATAACTCTATATTTCTGACAATGAACTTCATAGAGATTAGTATCTGATCTACTAACTTTCCAATGTCTTCCTTCGGCCAAGTTTTCCTTAAGCTTCTTTTCCATCTTCGGACACAAAAAAGAAAACCATTCTTTTGCTTCTTCTTTTCGATAAGAAATCATCTCCATGTTCTTCACACGAATACCTTCATTCATCTCAACAATAGGAAGACATAATAAAGGCAACACCCAATTGTTAAAACACTCTGCCAGATTCGATGTCATTTCACCAAACCTGTCCCCATTGAAAAAAGCCACACACCAGCTCTCCTTCGGAAGATCCTTCAAAAAATCTTCAACTGGTTTGCCACCTTCTGCCCTCAACAATGCCATATTGCTCTCATACATATCCGGTGTGCGAGAATAAGCACAAGACATAAACAACTGCGGGATCCGCTGCTTTAGGTAGCAATCCTTAGGATACAATTGAGTCAGATTCTTAAGAAGGTGCCTAAAACAAAATCCTAAAGGATTATTAGGAAACACTTTTGGATATGCACTAAGAAGGCCACTATTACGATCGGAAACAAAAGTGACCCGCCTTGTAGAATACCTAGCCAACTCTTCAGATAAGCATTGGAGGAAAAATGTCCAATTGATTTCAGATTCAGAATCCACAATAGCATAAGCTACTGGATACATACCTGGAAAGAAAAAAAAAATGATGTCAGTTTTGTTAGATGCAACACTTGTTACACCAATAGTTACACCATAACTATTAGTGTAACTATTAGTGTAGCAGAAAGTGAACAAAGTCACACAAGTTACTAACTGGTCATGTAACTGACTTTGTAACTACACAAATAACTGGTCATGTAACTACCCATGTAACTGATTTTTGTAACCCCAACTAACTGGTCATGTAAGTGACTATGTAACTACACAAGTAACTGGTCATGTCATGCAATTGATAATGTGCATTGTCGTAGCTATCAAAAGTAAATGTACATGTAACTGATTCTGTAACTACTGGTGTAACTGTCAGGATAACTGTTAAAAACAATTTGTAACTATACAAAGTAACTGGAAATAAAATAATGTAATTTTCAGCAGAAAACTGTAACTATTAAAGTAACTGAAGTGGTAAATGGAAATAAATAATGTAGCTGAAAGCTGAACAAAGTCACACAAGAAATTGAACAAAGAAGGAAGTGAACAAAGTCACACAAGTACCTTGATTACCATCCTTTGCTGTTGCAGCAATAAGCTGACCTTGATACTTATTGGTGATGAATGTGGCGTCTATGAACAAAAGGGGTCGGCATGATAGAAAACCTTTCATTTAAGAAGAATAACAAACAAACATCCGTTGAAAACTTTTAGTTTCAGAGCAAATATTCAGTTCGATTCTAGAACCAGGGTTGGATTCAACCGTTCGCTCACAAAACCACACTAACTCAGAATACGAATCTCCTTCATCACCAATCACAGCTTCCCTTGCACGCTCTTTACCATACCATGCTGTACGATAAGGAACATCTATTCCAAAATCAGTTTTTAAGTCTCGACATACATCTGCAGCCGTCTTGTTTGGATTCTCTCGAAGCTTGTCAAGCATCACATACTTTATAATCTTGGAACCCATCATCCTACTACTCTGAAGGCGAATAACACTACAACAGCTATGCTCATCCACCAATTTCATAATCTGAAAAAAAAACCGTTGAACCTGCACAAATATAAACAAAGTGTTCATGTAACTACCAATGTAACTATGTATGTAACAATAAAATCGAATCCAATAAATTGATTTCACCACAAAATGTGACTATATGTATAACAACAAAAGTAACACATAAGACCTAAAGCTGAAAATCATGCAGTTCAAAATGTAACTATAAGTGTAACAACTTGTGCAACCATGCAAAGTAAACATATCAAAACTGAAGCTAAACTTCATGCAACCGATACTGTCACTATAAGTTTAACAAGTATTGTAGCTACAAAAAGTAACAGAGCAAAACTAAAGCTAAACTTAATGTAACTATGATTGTAACTATAACTTTAGTAACTGAACTTTATGTACCTGCACAAGGATGCCTTCACAAACCAGCCACAGCTGTCAGAAACTTTCTTGGAACAACAAGCTACAACAGTTTCTTTATTATTCCGTAAAAACTGAAGATCAAATCCAACCTCCACAGCATACATACGCAGCTTCAATCTAAAATCTTCCACCCCACCCTCAAAAATTTGACCCACTGAATGAATAAAAGACTCCCAGCCATGAGTGCGATATACCTTCGGCTCCTCCCGCTTATAGCAACCCAAATACTGATTCTCCTCAAGCAAAACACTGTTCTCATCAATGTAATTGTTACTAACCACACTCTCTAAACCAGAAACACTGGAATCCTCATATAAAACATCGACATCAACAAGGTCTGAGTTGTAACGTGACATAAGTCTACAAAGTATTTTCATATCAATGTCATTTTCCAATTGATATACTGTAACATCATGATGGATGGTAAATCGAAGATTGAAGACTATTCTATTCAAATCTGGATAGCGATCTCTTACACGCTTGTAAAAATCTAAAAACGAGCAATTATCCGAGAATGAAACTGCTGCTCCTTTACCACAACATACAAGCTTTGCTGTGTAGTTACAGTCCATTGCGCCTGCAAAAACAAAACATAAAAATATAACTATAAAGTGTAACTAGTAATGTATCTATAAAATGTAACTGCTTCTGTAACTACAAGCAACCAGGAATAATAATATAAATAGTAGTGTACCTATAAAAAGTAATTGTGCATGTTATATTGCTTTTGTAATTGCTTTTGTAAATGTAACTATAAATGTAACTAGCAGTAACTATCCTTGAGAAATCCATTCACCAAATGAACATTACAAGATTTCTAGAGTTTATATATTTCATATATTTCCTTTAAACTTTGCAGCGTGCCGCTGCACCGCAAGGGCAGCGTGCCGCTGCACAATGAAATTATATTAAGTAACTATAAATGTAACTAGTGTCGTAACAGTACATGTAACTATCTTGGGTATCAAGTAACTATAAAATGTAACTAAAAATGTAACTAGCAGTGTAACTGGAGTGGCAACTGTGCATGAAACTATCATGTGTATAAAGTAACAATAAATGTAACTATAAATGTAACTAGCAGTGTAACTGGAGTGGTAACTGTGCACGTAACTATCCTAGGTATAAAGTAACTATAAATGTAACTATAAAATGTAACTAATGGTGTAACTACAAGCAAATAAGAAAGAATTATGTAACTAGTAATGTACCTATAAAAAGTAATTCTGTAACTACTGATGTACCTGTTGCTGACTATAAAAATCATACTGAAGCTGACTATAAACATCATACTGAAAACGTAGGTCTATTTTGTTATATTTATACGAATTCTGTATCACTGAAAAAGATCATATAATGTATATACCAATTCTATTCAGTGGTGCTGCGAATCTTCATCGAAGTTTGCAGCGGTTTCATTAGGCATGCAAGACACGAGAGAGAGAGAAAGAGAGAGAGAGAAGAAAAATGAGGAAACTGACATAGTCGATGAAGGCGTCGAAGAACCGGCGATCGTCAGGGGAAATAGCTAGAGGAAAAGGCGACAAATGAAATCAAAATCGATGAAGGCTTCTCGGCATGGAGGCTTCTCGGTAGATGAAATCAAAATCGATGAAATCAAAATGAAATCAAAATCGAGATCGGCGATCGTAGGCGAGGACAGCGCAGATGAGGAGGATTTGTCGACGAAAGTGATGGAGATAATTGAGATCGGCGATGATGGAGATAGAGCAGGAAGAGGCAGCGGAGATAATTGAGATCGGCGAAAGTGACGAACGCTAATTCAGAATTCAAAATGGGAAAGAAAGAAAATAGCGTGGGAGCCAAGAAAGGAAATAGCGTGAGATCGGGGTTCTGTTAGAAGAGAAAAGAGTGGAGCTGTTATAATCAGGGGTAAAAAAGTCATACAAAAAACTAAATTCTGACCATTTTATCATTTAATATAAAATAATTAGACAATTTTATCATTTGATATAAATAGAACTGACTTTTTTAACATTTCAAAAAAAGGAGTGATGTAATTATCATTAGTGAGTGTAAATGGTATTTTTTTGTCATTTGCCCATTAAAATAATATGTTGTAAGTAATGTTATAAAATAATATGTCGTAAGTAATTAATTAATTCATTTATTTTTTTGTGGTTCTTTCGCAAAACTTTACATTTTGATGTTCGATAACATAAGAAAAATCATTCATAAAATTGTTAGTTAATATTATAAAATAATATGTTATAAGTAATAAAAACAAAAAAAAGTATGAAGAAAAGTCATTTCATTGAATTTTTGGAAGAATTATTTTTCTCTCTATTTTTCTTTCCATCATTAAAATATTTTCTTTCCTTTTAGCATCCCAAACACAAAAAAAAAAACAACTTTTCCTTTTCTGTAGTTTACTTTCTACCAAACAAAAAAGGTCTAAGTTCATTTCCAGTACATATTACATTGAATGTAAATATATATTTTAGGATATGTTAATAGCTAACAACCCATAAATTCTCATAAATTAGTATAACACTATTAACTCTAAAAAAATGAGGTAATACTACTGAAACTTATGATAACCTAATGCTACTAAACTGTAGTAGTGTCGTAAAAAATGTAATTTCGTAATTTATGAAGTAATGAATTATGTTAGTTTTAGATGGAAACCAGTGATAATTTTAAAAAGTAATCTTGTTATTGGTAATTATAGATTATATCTATTGGTAATTTTTTAAAAATATATATATAATAATAAAATAATAATAAATTGGGGATTAATGGTTGTAGCCTTGTAGGCTTAGAATCGCCGCGGTGTTAGTGAGAGCCGAACTTAGATACAGCCAAACCAAGTTACAAATGCACCATTGTGGGTTGCGCATTGTATTACAACTCAAATGGTGTTTGTGTTTCTTCTCCTAAAGTCATAATGGTTGGTCAGATACGTAATATATAGCCAATCTGGTGCTACGTAATATGTGGTTTCGTGCGCTCAAACCAAGTAAAAGTCAAACACTGTCTAATCAGAATAAAACAAATACCTAATCTGAAACTTTCTTCACAGACCAATTCATGCAGTTAAGCCTCTCAATCTGACAATCTCCCAGCTCCGAATATCTAGCTCGTCTGATCTTCTGTCTTCTCCAACAGGTATTTCTCTGAAACTAACTATTAGTTTCTGCCTCTGGTTGTTCTTTCTTCATCTTGTACTTTTGGTCTCTTCTTCTATGATGCTTGTGTCCTGTCTTCGAATTTTTTTTTTCTTATTATTTTTGTTTCATCTGCTGCACACAATGATTTTTATGTTTCTGGGTTTATCTGCTCTTGAATTCTCATCTGCATGTTAAGGTTTTTGATTATTTGAGACTAATTTAGTGCAGGATATAGGGAAATGGCAGGTCTATTTGACAAGCAGGCAGAGATATACGTGGAAGCTCGGCCAACATATCCTAAAGAATGGTATTCAAAGCTGGCTGCTCTCACCCCACAACACTCTTTAGCTTGGGATGCTGGCACTGGCAATGGCCAAGCTGCTCTTGGTGTAAGTTTCTATTACTCTTTCACTCTTTCAAATTCAATCCCATCATTCAAATTTGATCACTACATTGACAATAGGGCACTTTGTAAATTAAAGATCAATGAGATAGAATAGTAAGTTTGTGAAATGTAGTGGAATATGAACTTTGATACCTAGTCATCGTTGAAAAAACAATTCTCTAAGATTGGGAAAAGCGAAAAGTTCCTTGATTAGTGATTGTTGAATCCTTACCTAATTAGTACTCTTGTAAGCATGCGGCTAAACTATGTCACAAGTAGTATAGGTGCTACATTTGGTGATCTCACAGATTTTTTACAGCTTTCAGAGCATTACCAACAAGTAGTAGCAAGTGATATAAGTGAAGCACAGCTGCAATATGCCATCCAGCACCCTCGAGTTAGATACATTCACACTCCAACATCACTCTCAGAAGATGAAATTGTCAACTTGATAGGGGGAGGTCAAGAGAATTCAGTGGATTTGATTACTGTGGCAGAGGCTGTTCATTGGTTTGATCTCCCACAGTTCTACTCACTTGCCAAACGCCTTCTGCGTAAACCAGGAGGTATAATTGCTGTTTGGGCTTACAACAGAATGTTGGTGAACCCTGAGTTTGATCCTGTATTTGATCGTTTCCGCAAAAACTGTATACCATTTACACACCCCAACTCAAAGTATGTAAGGGCAGGTTACAAGACGCTTCCATTTCCATTTGAGAGTGTTGGATTGGGTCGTGAAGGTGAGCCTCTGACACTTGAAATACCAAAGGAATTGTCATTTCAGGGGGTTGAGAGAATGTTGAGATCTTACTCTGCAGTCATTAGAGCTAAAGACCAGGGAGTGGACATGTTGTCTGAAGAAGTGATTAAGGAGTTTGAAAGAGCTTGGGGTGGGCATGATCTGGTTAGATCTTTCAAGTATGAGGCTTTTATGATCGTGGGAAAGTAGTAAATGTTTTTGTAATGGTGTATTGGCATTGGGATAAAAAAAACCATCCATAGAACTTGATACAGACTGGAACCTAATGATATGCATATCCAATATCCAATAGGAAATGATCCTGCAACTATGCATTTCTCAAAAGATTTCTATAGAAGCTGATTTTCAGCCTTTTGTGTTTTAAATCTAATTTCCTCTTGATCCGTCGGATCCCAAAAAGTTACACTTGTGTGCTTTTTCTTTTTTCAGATTCTTTTGATGCCAAGTTTTTTTAAGAAACAAATAAAATCATAGCTGAAACATACTAGTTACTATCAAACTGTAAATTCTCTATGCTAGTGATGATAGCATAGGGAACATACCCTTTTAAAAAAGAGATCTCAGACGCCACTGGAACTGAACTTGGATTCTAGAATGCATCATACCAATTGCCCTCCGAAATAGGCAAGACTTTACATCATGTAAAAAGATCATCCATCCACTGCTTTAATTCCAAGAAAATCTAAAACATCTAAATGTACACAATTTTCACAACACAGACCACCATCTCTACCTACTCCTTAATGGCTGCCTCCTCACACAGACCACCATCTCTACCTACTCCTCGCTGCCTCCTCCTTGTTTAAGATCATTGTCAGAAACATCTGTTGTCTGCTCCTGAGTCGTGTTTTGGTCTTCAGTCTTCACCATTTCCAGCCGATTGATCATCACCTTCTATACCACCCTGTCTATCTTCACCTGTTATGGCTTTATCATTACCCCCATCTTTCTTAGTGTCCAATGAACCAGCAGGATTCTGAGCATTGGTTAATGCAGTTTCTGACACAGCTTTCTTCTTCGGTGACTCCATTTTACCTTCTTGAACCTGTCCACTGCCAGACTGTAATCCAGTTTGGACCTGCTTTGGTAAGACTTCATCATCAGGGGTACTGATAACCCCAGTGATCTTTCTGGATGTGTCAATCTTTAAAGTTTGCTGACTTGGCCGGGGTACAGCTTTTAAGGACCCAGGGTGTTTAGTACCAGAACGAATATGATGTACAGTAGATGATTTCATAGAACCCCCTGTTTGAGGCATGATATGGATAGTGTTCTTTGCTTGAGCAGCAACCTTCAGAAGTTCAGCATCTGACTGAGACACAATGCGTGCCCCAGCAGCAACTGCAGTTGCTGTTAAGCGATCTGCATCCATATTAGACTTTATCAAGGTTTTCTTGGAGGTAACTCGACCTTTTGGAGTCGGACCGAATGCTCCAATCCGATTCGGTTTTGCATTGAGGCCTTCAGCAGTAGTAGTCTGCATCCCGCTGTTTGCATTTGTTTCTGCAGGATTGCTGTTTACATTTGTTCTGCCTGTTTCAAATCAAGAGAATATTATTTCCAAATTCAAGCACTACAAGTAAAAAATCAAAACTCGAAAAAACAGGAAAAAAGAAACAACAAAAAAATATGAAACAAAGCAACGAAGGAAAAAAAAATGGTTTCAAGAAGACTCGGTCCAAAAATTCACGTTCTTGTTAGCTTTGCTCATTAGCATTGATAAACTTATCAGCCTTTCTGAAAGAGGTGTGGCCTGGTTCATCCACTAAACAATCGTGACAATGCATCATAATTTGAACCAGAGTGAAGGGTACTACAGATAATGCAGCAACTACAGTAGAAAATAAACAACATGGTAGATTAAGGGATTCCAAATTCCAATAGGTCTAAAAAGTGACCTGCTCATAAATTTTACCATTCAGTACGTATCCATTTTGCTATAGTCTCTACTGTCCCAAAACATATATGTTATGATTTCCTACTGAAAATTAATGAAGTTAAATATTAAATATTAATAGAATGAAAATGTTTAGATTGAGAGCAATACAGTATAGCATATGGTTATGTCATAATTAATTAAGGACCGAGCCTTCAACTTTAGGTCAATTTTACATTTGATGGATATACTTCTTCAACTCTATAACAACATAAAACATTCATAAAGAATAGAACATAACTCACAGATTTGAGGGAATTATTAGAGAAAGAAGTTAAGAGGTAATGATCCCTTGAATAAAATCACAAGAGTAGAGTCCTTTTTGAAGAAACATATGCGATATTCTAAAATAATAATAATAATAATAATAATAATAATAAAATTATAGATGGACGAGAATCACCAGTGCCTGATGTAATAGGTGTTCTGTTCGGCCCATCATCTAAAAAATGGGTCATTGCCTGGTGAGCTGCCAGTAATGCCTCCTTTTTAATGGACGGTGCATTTCCTTCTGCTGGACCCACCTTCCTTTGGCGTTTCTTAACAATACCCCACCTCTGTGATATATACCAAAACCATTAGTAGGAAACTGCAAAACCATACCTCCAAAGACACATATAAAGAAGATTCAGAGTTGGAACAGAGATTAAATCTGACGTGAACTACCATTACCTCAGAGACAGAAATCATAAACATGAAAAATGGGAAACAAATTATTTAATTTAAGACCACCTGTAGTAAAAAGGGTACGGCATCATTTTTAGACAGGGGAAAAGAGAATCCGTTGCCGGGATTTGAACCCGGGAAAACTGGGTGATACCCAGACATCTGACCAAACTAGATGACAACGGATAACTGTTGTATTGATGGTCTCAGTATCTGAATGAACTGCCAACTTCCTTTGGTGGCAAAAATCATCTGTCTTTATTTAATAATAAATATTTCATTCATATACAATTCTAAATATTCATTAATACTTACATAAAACTACAATATAGACATTACTAGGTACACTTTTGGTTTAATTTCTTACATCACGTTCTGAAAGTCCTATTTGAAAGTTTTGAAAATAGAGATTAAAGACCCAATTTACTATTAATTTTATCTTCTGTACTATTAAAAGTTTTCCTTCCTAGTAGCAAACTGACATGTATGACTGGAAATAGAAAATAGCCTTAAAACCGGTTTTTTTCCAATCATCTACATCCAAAATAATTTTAGTAATATTAATTATAATAATTGAATATAGACAGATCCTGGCGAAAGTGATTATTGTTAGTCAAAATAGCAGAAGTATATCAGTTCTAAGTAATTAATGGAATTGAGTATGATGGTCACAAAAGATACGAGTTCTATACACAAGAGTAAACTAAATTAAACATGAACTCATAGTAAGAAAGTGGTAAATGAGTGAAAATAGCAACATGTGTTCATCTGCCCTCTAAACCTGCAGTAATCCTAGGCAGAGAACACCATACATTGTCCTTAATAGTCCAGTAGCCATCTTCCATATGCTAATCCAGATACATTTATATAAAACCTAGGAATTTAAAAACAAAAAAGATAACAAATCACTCTTGACCAAAAAAAAAAAAAGGAACAACAACGAATCTATTGGGCTCAAAGGAAAGAACCTGAGATAGCTGATTTGCAGTTCTGTCCCCTTTGAAATTTTCTTTTACGATTTGAGTCCAATTTCCTTCACCATATATGCTCACAGCAGAGATCAGTTCCAAATCCTCCTCCTCCGACCACTTTTTTCTTCTCTTCCGGGGAGGTATGGTATTGCTAGGTGGTCTATTTGCATCATCTCCTTCAGCTTTTGCTGCTGCAGCAGTTGTTGCAGGAAGGGTCTGTTTCTGAATAGATACCGGAACTGTAATGTTCTTGCCTTTTGCTGGAGCAGATGGTTCATAAGTTTTCGAAGACTGACCGTGAGGTATATTAATTGTCAATGGAGCCTCCATCGTTGTACCATTCCGATGACTGGAATCACTTGGTAAACCAGAAGCCATAAGGACCTGACCAAAACAACCACCAACAATATGAGATCCCCTAGATCTGTTTTTAGTAAGGTCAAAACCCATTGAGACATTATGAAAAACGAAAAAAAAAAAGACCCAAGTATGCGTAAATCAAATCATTCTAGATAAGTGGAAAGATGAGACAATATATTATATGCTCCTCCTTGGAAAGGAAGAGTAGTTAGGACTAGATAAGCATAAGTTGAACTTTACAGTCACAACATTCATTTCCTTTAAAGAGAAAAATGAGGCAAATTAGGAGTCAACTGGCTTGGAATCATACTGCTGTATTTATCCATAATCTAAGGCCATGTACCAGCTGCCCATCTAATGACCAAATGATGCAAACGAACTTGCATGGTTTCACAGATCTGATTCATAAGTAAACCAAGTTCAATTAACTCAATGGCCTTTTTGAATCCAGAACTGCTATATATACTAGATAAAGGTAAACTGTGAAAAACTACCCGGATACTCTATCCCATCAAATTGTATGATTTGACCAGCGACGCATGCCTACAGTTACTTTCTCCTCTATGTTTGTCTTTTTTGTCTGTTTTGTCCTTCTTTTTTTTTTTTCTATTTCCATTTAACCAATAAAACACTAAACCTATTTTTTCTAAAACACTTGATTCTCCAACATAACTATCGAATTCTCCAATGATAGCCATTACCCAGCACTTCCAGACAGCTATTGTCCTCTTAAAAACAGGCCCTATTTACTCTCATAAATCCATAACTATAAGAACCCCAACCCACCACAACCAAATATAAAAAAATGTATTAGAATGTCATTACCGTCCAAACTCATATTATAAATAAGTTTTGTTAACTTATAACTATCGAATTCTCCAATGATAGCCATTACCCAGCACTTCCAGACAGCTATTGTCCTCTTAAAAACAGGCCCTATTTACTCTCATAAATCCATAACTATAAGAACCCCAACCCACCACAACCAAATATAAAAAAATGTATTAGAATGTCATTACCGTCCAAACTCATATTATAAATAAGTTTTGTTAACTTATAACTATCTTGGCACTTTCTCACTTTCGTTTTTGGTAGCAAGATATGCATGAACTAGGCATGCAAGTCATTCTCCATGTTCAATAATCCTAGACTAGCTCTAGATCTCTATGACATCCTTCCTCCAAATGCCACATACTAGGTTCTTATACAAAGGAGAGATTTAAGATACTAGAATTACAAAGAAAATTATGTAATTAAAAGCAAAAAATTGGTATTCATTACAGTTAATAATAAAGGTCACCTGGAAAGATGGAATATTTTGAACACCTTAGCGCAATGCCTTCTTGTTTTGTTATTGTTTTTTTCTTCTGTTTCTTTGTTCTTTTTAGATAGTAAAGCAAAAAAAATTATTTAGGTAGGAAATCATTTGATATACCTTCACACAGGCTGCGGCCTCTGCTGAAGCATCAGCAGTAACAGGAGGAGCAACTTGCACATCATATTCGTAGTCACTGTCTACATCCTGCCAGTAAAGTTCAACTCCACTCAGAATAAGAAAATGTATCTGTGTCCAATATATAGCAACTATTAAAGACCTCTTACATGCAATATACTTCATCAAGGACTTAATAGCATGCACTAGAATCTGAGACCAAACCTTCAGCAAGATAGACGGATTTCCATAAGATTGACTATTATAAATATTTGAAAAAGCAGAAATAATTACAAATTTGTCATTTGGATAAAAATGGTTGCATATTTTTATTCCAGTTGACAAAGGAGGTGATTTATGAGATTTATCATTTGGATTAATAAACAAAACGGTAAGATTGTCTTTACTGAAAAGGAAAAGAGGCCTCATCAGTCAATGCCTCACAAAAACTTAGAAGACCCAAAATCAAACAACAAGTAAGCATCAACTCACAAATATGGCATTCCCATCACATAGAATCATGTAAGCAATATATAACAAAATAAACATTCACAAAGTACAATTCGATAAAGAAAAGAAACCCACGAATTGCTGGGGGAACACACACCATTAGTCTATCTTCGTCGTCCAATCTGTCAAGCAAAGGCTCTCTATAAGCCAAATGTCGCCAGAGCATCTGATACTCCCTAGCATTAGTGATTCCAGTTGTAGTCTTGGCCAGCAACGCATCATAATCAATCTTCTTTTTCTCTTGAACACTTGTCATCACTTCATGCAGCAATGCCAATATCGTCGCTGCTGTGTACCTATAACCAACCAGAACCCCATTAGTACACAAAGAAACCAAAAACCCAGAAGTTACAGATTAAAACCATTAAAACCCTGAATACAGAAACCTCAAGAAACCCAAAACCCAGAAATAATAGACAAAACCCATGAAAACCCAGAAGAGAGAAACCCCCAATTTGAGAAAGAAACCATTGAACCCAATGAGAGAAGAGGGAGACCTCTGTAATAGAGTGGCGGTATCTTCTTCCGTGATGAAACCCTTCTTCTTCTTCTCGACATCCGCCATAGTTTTCAATAACGGCGAGTCTCAAATTGTAGATAATACGCTGCCAAAATGGGTCAATTGATTGCTTTCGGCTTAAACCCTGAACCCTGGCGAGGGGAAGGTTTTGAAGAAAGAGCAAGTTGAAATGGAGAGGAGTTTTGACTGGGAAAGGAAAGAGGGAGAGAGCGTGGAGGACCCGCGCGTTGAAGAAAGACAGAAGAGAAACAAATGAGAATGGTCGGAGATTCGTCCTCCTATTTATACTATACTCCTCTTTTGGTGCCGTGTGGTGTGAAATCCGAGTATGTATCTCAGTCCAAAAAAAAAAATTAAATAAATAAATAATAGACTATTAGTTGTAAATTTGTATACATTATCCTAAAAAGAAAAGTTGTAAATTTGTATAATGGATGATGAATATTGTTATATAACAGATTTGTAATGAATCATTCATTCTCAAATAGAGGAAGCAAAAAAGGAGGACAAGTTTGTGACTTGTATATTGCACTCCCATCTCTTTTTTATTACTGCATGCCCTCTCATCCCCTATATTCGGCCTCTCATCTCCTCCATTGACAACTCTACTGACTCTCATCTACTGAACAACATCTAATACAATCAGATTTGATGTAACTTTCAGTTTTTCTGAAATTCCAAAACGCCTTTTTTTCCTCAATTTCCAAACAAAAAACATTCTAAAACACCCTGGACGAAAAAAAACACACAATTTTATTCTAATTGATATAGAACATTAATTATCATCTTATTTATCTGATTGGTATAGAGCATTAATGCATTATCGACTTTTTCACTAAAATTACTTCGTTATATATTGGTATGCAGCAATCACAAGCTAGCTAGGTTACGTACAAGAAAATAAACAAATAGAAGAAAAGAAAAAACTACAGGTTCTGGTTAGATGACAAAGGCTAAAGCCAGACATGCTAGACTGGTAAATATTGCATATTCTTGGTCAGGCAGTTTGGTATAGTATTCATAGTTGCGAGTAGTGAGAAGTCGATGAGATGAAGTATCGATCCCCTTGTTTCTGCCAGTATGCATGTGGATCAAATTGTTGGGTACCGTCGCTCGAATCTGTCCCTGCGACATGCTCACAGAAACACAAGTACCGAAGTACGTGTAGGGACTTGGTGGTCTCCATGGACGAATACCTTCTTCCATTATCCAAAAACCTACCTCTTGCAAATTTGCTCATGTCCTTCTTCGTATGATATGATCAACCCTTAATGCACGTATTCCAATTCCTCCTCTTAACATTGCTAATCCCCGCTGATACATCTCTTTGATCTCTTCCCGCAGATTTTTCTTTTCTACTTTTGATAAGTTCAACTCCATGTTACGGATGAGAAACATTGAATAGATCGATGTTAAGGATTTCATACATGCGCTCTGAATTTGATTGGAGAATATGGAAGAGCAAGAAATTAGAATATGAAATCGGCTTCTCGTAGAGGAGAAGAACGTTCTCCAGTCGCTCAATTTGTGGTTTTATGCGGTGTCCAAGAAGACGTGAACAACGACCAAGACTAACTAAAGGGTGTAAGATTGAAAGAGAACACTTGGGGCTTGTCAATCGTACCAAATGAGTACCGGACTTGGGAATCAGAAAAAGATGAGACTAAGAGTTATCTAAGAAGCTAAGAAGTGGGCGTCCTCTCGGTTTGAGCTTTCCTAGCTGAGATAGGAGAGTTGTTCATACTTCTCCTCAAATCCTCACAGTAGTATCCTCTGACAGATGCAGTTAGTCCAATCGGTAATTTATAGAGAATGATCCTACATTTGGGATACCAGAACAATAAATGTAATTGGCCTAGTTTCAAAGCTTTTTCTCATTTATTTTAAGGTCTATAAACCATACTAGAAAGACCGGTCGACATCAACACACCACACTTGAATTGGTCAATCGACAATGTTCTTAAAAGGAATTATGAACTCGAAAGTCATCAACTGTTTTTCATCAAACAAGACCACTTCAGGATTATTTTAATTACCATAATTTACTGAAGATAAATTTAGACACTATTCAAAACAACTTACAGCCAACTGGTGTGTATGTTTGAGATATTTGTAACTAGCTAACATTCCTAAACATAAATGATCCTTCTATGGAAAAAAAAAAGATCAAAACGGAAAACAAAAAATTAATGTAGACTGACATCTAGAAAATTATAACTAAACCCCTTCTAGGGGCGCCAGGTTTCAGTTCCACCAATATTTTCCAAAACCTGCTGCTATAAATTGGATAGAGTTCACCAGCTAAAAGCCTGACCTCGAAGATACTATAAATCCAATGTTCTGAAAGATGATACAAGCCAACTGACGGAGGAAAAGCAATATCACCAGACATCCCTGAGGTACCGTCCATCCATCTGGAGTTTTTTCACAATAGCCTCTGCCTCTGTTGAATTTACTTTATCCTGAAAGTTTTTGCCAGAGAAAAGTTTAAAACATGATGTTTTTAATAGGCTATAAGATACAGAAAAACAGAAACAAATCATCACGTAGCTCAACAGCTCAACTATATGCAATGAGGTTACACACATTATATTATATATATATATATAGAGAGAGAGAGAGAGAGAGAGAGAGAGAGAGAGAGAGAACCTCTTGCTGGACAATGGTATGCAAAGTTCGATGCACATCTCTTGCCATACCCTTGGCATCACCACATACGTAGAAGTATCCCCCTTGCGAAATTAGTTGCCACATGTCTGCTGCCTGTATATGAAACAAAATTAAAACTGTTATAAAAGGTACTAATCTAGACAGAAACCACTTTATACTTAGAGTACTTACTTTCTCCATCATCTTATGCTGGACATACTCCTTTGAAGGTCCCTCCCGTGAAAATGCAACAATTAACTCTGATAGTGCACCTTGTTCCACAAAATTATTCAACTCATCTTCGTATATGAAATCCTACAAAAGAACAATGATCATGTATGAAATCCTAAATCCTAAATGCTACATTTATGTAGCATATTAGACCATAGAGTTATAATGTTACCATTTGGCGATTTCTACAACCAAAGAAGAGAATTGCAGGACCAAGCTGAGCACCTTCTTCTTTGAGGGCTAATCTTTCCTGGAAAAGGTGAAATGTACACTTGTATTTCTTTTCTGTACACACACAAAACAAAAAAAAAAAAAAACAAAAAAAACACACACACACACAATAACAACAACAAATGAATTCATTGAATAACATACCTGTAGAAATCCTCTGAAAGGTGCTAAGCCTGTACCAGGCCCAACCATGACAACTGGGACCAAATGGTCAGACGGTAATCTGAAATTAGATTGCCTAATAAAAATAGGAGCCCAGCTACAGTTCTGGCTTTTCTCCAGAGGAACTGCATTCTGATTTTTCAACAAAGATTGGTGTGAGAGATAATTTTAACCTGAGAATACTGTATAAGATATTGATTGGTTTTGACACTGAAAAACCAAATCAATTGCTACAGTGACAAAAAAGGGAAAGCATCTGAATATCACAGCTCAAAATCACCTTCATCCAGAATGAACACACTCCTTTGTGAATTCTGCCGGTCGGAGTTGGACCATAAACCAAAGCACAGGTCACATGAACACGATGTGGGGCAAACCTGTTAGAAGCAACAGCAGTATTAATTTTCTACAAGTCCAATTAATTTTCTAGATTGTACTAAACAAAGTAGCATAAGATTATGGGATTATCACCTTGGTGATGACGAAATTGAATAGTAACGAGGCTGCAAGCGAGGGGAAACTGCAGCGAAAAACACACCTAGTGGAGGCTTTGCTGATGGGAATTCAGCCATTACCTCTAAAAGACTTCTCTGACTTCCAACAACCCATTTTGAATACTCATCCTGGATAGTGTAAAGCATACAATTAAACTGGAAATTAATATACTATGTAATATATATCAAGTTAGTAACACAGTTAACAAGCATATGGAAAATTGATAAACAAAGGAGTAAATGCATGGAAAATATTCAACCTTCCCCTGAGGTGATGCTAAGAACTTAAGCCTTTCTGCCTCACTAGGTTCAGCAGCATGTGCAGCCAAAGCAATTAGAGCGGCCTGACATGAAAAGTATTTCAAGAGAAATTTATGATTATCAAAAGAATAAGAAAGAGAAAGACATGAGCTTGCAAACTGCATGAAGCACACCTTCTTAGGTGGGTTCAACAGGTCAGCATAACGTGCCAATGCTGTTTTGAGTGTGCAAGGACCAGGGAAGGGAGGCGGTAATGAGCTTCCAAGCGATGTGCCATCATCATTGTCGGTGTGAATAGAGAACAGCAAATCTAAAGGCTGACCCAACAACTTTGCAACTTCTTCAACTGTGTCATCACAATTATCTGCATAAACACCCACGTGGTCTCCAGTTTCATATCTGAGACAAAGAAAAGAAATTTGATCATCAGTTTTTTCTTAGTAAAACTAACAAAACTTGCTCACAACAATTAAAGGAGCACAAAATGAAGCCTTGTTTTTGGGCTTATCACCAATTAATTCCTAAGATCCCTTCAATAGAAAATTTTTGGTTGTTAGTAAAAGATGCCAAGGTTGCCTTATCTATTACAATTGAAACTTCTTCAGCTTCTTCTCCACAAGGTTACCTTCTCATCCATACACTCAAGACAACAATATAAAGGTTGTTCTATCTGCATCACATTCGCTCCATTTGAAGCCTTGCCAAATACTCACTATTGGAACTAAATCTTCCATCGCTCAATTTTGATAGCCTAAATATTTTGTTAGAGCTTCATTCATGAATCTAAACTGTTTCTATAAATATTTTTATCAACATTCAACAGACAAGTATTACATAAAAATCTACTTCTACTAATGCAAATCTTTTGTCTTCATTGAGTCACAAAAAAATCACAAAAATCTAAAGAGGAAAATGGTCTGCATCTGAAAATCATTTGCAGAAAGTAAACACATCTTTTTAAACCTATCAATACATGTTTTAGATAAAAGAAAGCATTAAAGTCATGAACTTACGTAATACCAGTTGAATGGATGTCGAATTCCAGATGTATGCACGAGCGATCAGACTCAGGCTTATGAAGCTCTTTTTGAACAGCAACATTAACTCTTCAGGGGGCAAGATCACAATCTTTAGTAAGAGAAAAAAAATTCTGGGAGAAGGGAAAGGAAAACTAAAACAACACCAGCTCTACGAGAATATAGTAACTCTGGAAGATGCAATACATGCAAAATCTTTAAGTACCTGCAAGGATGATGAATGTCAAAAGAAGCATTCCCATTTGCCATAATCGAGTTATGATCCTCATATGAGGTGACACTGGGATCATGAATAACAACTCTATATTCAGAAATCACAGCTGTATATGGGGTAGACACAGTATTCGTATCATCCTGGAGTAACTGATCTAGCTCGGGCCACAGAGCTTCCTTCCTAAAGAAGAACAAAAACATTACAGTTAAATGCAAGAGAAAAAGCTGTCACACTAACACTTTTTCCAAATTAAGATACCACCTTACAAAAAACATATCAATAAACAGACTGTAATAAACAGACTAAAGTATACCAGGCAGAAAAATCATCCTCAATGCACTGGTCATCATCACCTAAGCCAACAGTAACAAGACGCTTTGCACCTACATCAACCACAAAGAGGTAAATACAAAAATATAAGACTTGACAGATATATAAATCTAACATTATCAATGAGAAAATAAAACAAACAAAAACAAAATGGTTTAATCAAAACATTGATCTTGCTATGATATAAGTAACAGTTTGGGGAGTTTATAGTTGACGACTCAGGTGAGGAACTCATGTGGAACATCACTAGAAACAAACGACCAGAAAGGTGATGTGATATTCTAAAAACAAAATAACCAGCTGAATGCTCAATATGCAAACACAAAGATACACACTAGGTCAATGAAAGTCGATTCCCAATCCCAAGAAAATTCAAAACTCCAGCAAACTAAAATATCTATTCACATACGAATAGCCAAAGTTCTATCGAAGGTGAAGACTTTTTTGGGTTTTCTCGTGAAAAGGTCAGTCCTTGTAATATGGTCCAAAGGATCCAAACCCCACTGCCTTCTCCGTCCATGGTGCACAATGTGAGAAAAGGATTAGAATCTGTCAATCACGCTTTATTACAGTGTCCTGTTGTTTAGTTGAAGTTGGGTATGGAGATGAAAGTAACCTGTAAAATCTAGGGAAAATTTTCCTTTTATTTACGAGCATAAAATGATAGCAATGGGACGAATGGCAAACTTACATGGGGGCCCTTTTCTCCTTTTGGCAGAACTCGTGGTAGTTTGGCTTGGGGTAAAAAGGATATTAAAGATTTTAATAGCAATGCGACTGAGGATTGGTGGGGCACACAGATATGATTTGATCCTCAATCGAGCCATTGTTTCGACAGAGTGTATGGGTTCATCTTTTTATAAACCTACGGATATCTTGAGTTATTGACAAACCAATGTATGTTAGCTAATCTGTGTTGAGTGGGCCTAAGTTAGCATATAAAGAATCTGAAATATTTGCTATTCTTAAAGTGGTCATCTTGTTCAATTTCTCTTTATATACTGTTACTGCTACTGTAGAAAGCAATATCAATTTCAAAAGGTAAGCTACTGCTAAGGACTAAAACCCAGAGAGAAAGTGGGAAAACATATATATAGGACTAGAACAAAAGTTTGTGAGAGCACCAGTCCATAGAATATGATATGAAAACTTCTGGTAAAATTTAAGGCTATACATGTCTTGAATTCTATGAAATGCAAGTGACAAGATACACAAGGGACATTATTAGCAACAAAATATAGGAAAAAGTTTAGCTATACCTTGTTCAACAAGTAAATCATCAACCACTTTCGCTATCTGTGTCAATAAGGAGGGATCAGAAGATATTATTTCAAACAAAATGAACTAACAAATGTATAGAACTGGTTTTACCTTATTAAAATGTTCATACTGCCTGTTACCCAGACCAAAAACACCATATCTTAGTTGTTCCAGCCACACACCCCGATCTGTTCCCTATAACAAAATCATGTTTCAACTTGTTAATTTAAACAGGTCATCCCTGTGACTTTACGAGTGTTCATCAACTGAATGTTTACGAGAAAGTTACCAACCTCAGTAAACCATTTGTAGAACCTTGCTGCATTATCAGTTGGCTCTCCATCCCCATAACTACAAAGTCACGTCAATTACATTAAGCGTGAGACGCTTTCATAAGAACCGGACAGATTTTAGTTAAGCACAATTTTAATAAAGGGATAAACGTAAATCTTACGTGGCCAACATAAAAAATACCATAGTCTCTTTCTTCAGTTTTTCTCCATATTTATCATCCTCCGCAGCATAGTCATCCTAAATGAACCGTAAACATTATAATTATTGTATATTCCATCTCATGCATTTTAGCCGCAACAATGCAATACAAAGCATCAGTTCCCATCCAACTTACCAGGTCAATAACCTTGACAGCAGCCTTCTCATATCTTGCCTTGATCTCTTCTGCCAAAGCCTGCGCTCGCAAAAACAAAACATATACTTTAGAAAAATTCATCTCTCAAAATCCAGACACTATCTCCTATAAGTTCAATTTCTACAGGTCCAAGTCAAAAATAGTCAACCATTCCAACTCCAATTCTCCCTAAAATGTTCCTTATGATGGCACTGGTTTAGAACAATTTATAGAACCTGCCATCTCGCCTCGGACTTGGAAAATCCCAAAGCAGCAGTACATTATCTATATACAGGTGTCAAAAAAATCCTGACATTGCTTCTCATTTCTCCTAAAGCAACAGCATTTCATCAAAAATTCACTTCCTTTACCACAACATTAAACATTTGTACAGCAAAAAATTGAAATTGAAACAAGTAAAACACAGTAAACAGTAAAAAAAAAAAAAAAGTAAGCCAAAAAGAAATGTCAACCTTGGCGAAGCCTTCAGCTGTGCCGGTCTGAGTCCCATAGAAGATAGAAACCCTAGTCTTCCCCGAAGCGACCTCAAACTCATCCTCCTCCTCCTTAAGCGGCACCACCTTAGGCACCGCCAGCTGCTTCACCTCGCGGCTCCGATCCGATGATCTCCGCCACAGCACCACCAAAACCCCGATTATCAACGCAATTGAAGTCGTCGCAATCAGCACCGCCGTGTCCGTCACGGAGTCTCCGAGCGAAACCCCGAGCGCCGACTCTAGCTTTCGCACTAAATCCGAATTCGAACTCATCGTGATCTTTACCGCCCGGAATAAAGTCTCCGAGGCTCGAATTCCGATCGAAATGGATCGGGTCGGTTGCGGCTTCGAGCCCACGGAGCTCGATTTGTTCGAGGTTGGTGGAAACTATAGAGCTCCAGAGAAAGAGAGAGAGAGAGAGATTTTGACCAGTTAAAAAGAAAAACTGAGCTGGAATTTATATATATATATATATATATATAATTTAATGATTTAATTGAATAAGGTAAAAAAACAGGTTCTTGAATCTCCCATTTCTTTGGTCTCTAATTCTTAGGCTCGTTGTTTTCTGCGTCGCTGGACTTTCTTTCTACTGGAAAGGAAAAACTCTGGAAAAGTTTTCTTCTTTTCATGTACTTTCTCACCCTCTGACCTTTTTACTGCGTCTCTGTCCGGGTCGTACTTTTAGTCAGGTAACTTTTTTATTAGTCGGGTAACTTTTCTGAACGTCGCTGGTAGGTGGACGGAGTGTTTGGTGGAGGGTTGGTCCGGATAACAGTTGAAATGAGGAGAAATTCTACAATCTGTTCGGAATTATCAAGTTTTTCCGATCGGCTAAGCGAAAATAGTATTGTGATTATTTTGTAATAATAATAATAATAATAATAATAATAGTAGGTGTATAACAACAAGAGGATTTTATTTGCCTCATTAATTTAATATATAGGTGGGTTCAACATTTGGAGTGGCATGATCATCTTTTTGCTTCAAACGTATCGAGAGGCCGATGAGATTAAAATAGTTAGAGGCTATGAATAGCGTTGTCTCTCTATATTTCTATTAATACAACTATTTGAAGCCATTAAGACACATAAACAAATAAAATAGTATTCTTTAATATGGTATCATCTATTTATGATTTTTCAAATCGTATCAACTTATAACTTATAAGGATTTTTTTTTTTTTTTTAATTTGCGCCACATGATTTTTTTCTTTTTAAAAGAAGAAAATTCCTAAATTTCCATTTACTAAATATATCATCATATATTCTTGTCTGAGTTGTGTAATCTGGATTTTCCTTCATCTTGGACATGGATTTCCATATAAGTGCAGAATCAAGTACTTGAAAATTAAGCTGAGATCGACCTTGGATATGCTATGCGCGCATCTTTCACTTTTTAAGAGCATTCCGTGTTAGCTTGGTAAGTTATACCATATGTGTGGGAGCTAAGATTTTGAAGAGTCTGGTATATGCAGACACTAATTGTGTGGCACGGGACCTGCCATGATCTTCCCCCACAGCCACAGGTTGATGAAGACTCAGGCTTAAAATGGATGGGACATTTGCCTAGCTAATTGTTCCCTTTTACTTGTTGGACACATTTGTATCCCCACGTACATGCAATTGCTTAATTATTCATGCTGGAGAAGTAGAGTTGAGAAGTAGGGTATGTATTGTGGTTAGAATGTGCACCACGTTGAAATGCCATGTATGTCATTTTCATTTGAAGTATTGGATGAGAAAAGCTTCCTCTCGTAGTCCCATCATATATATCATGTCACCCCTTACACATTATTGATGAAAAGATTTGCATTTTGCATGCTTCGATCGAGATCGTTCAGTTCTTTTTTTTACTTCATAAATTGTGTAAAAGTATATATCTATCCTTCTTCGATCAATCACAAATATAAACTGAAAGCCTGAAGGCTAGAGGTTTATTTAGTTTGAAACTTGAAAAGGATTAGCTAACGTAGAGGAATACATTTCCATAATTGCATGACAAGAGTAGCTAGTGAGCTAGTGATTTAAACTGTGGGACGACCAAAGGAGAGAAATCAAGATCAGGATCATCAAGTGCATGATTATAAGCAAGACCATCAAAAGCTTAATATAATCATCCCACAAAGCCATGGCCAACCATTTGAATCAGCAATTGTTTAGAGACATGCAGAGTACTGTGCCTCCGAAATTCTCACACCGGCCGTCGCACTTGATGAACGGCCGCACTACCAGATACAGCTGAATAGCCGACGAAAATTTTTTCGTCGGCTATTCCATTTTTTCGTCGGCTATACCCTCTGCCGACGAAAATTTCGTCGGCCATAAGTCGTCGGTAATACGCCGTCGGTAATACCAATGGCCGACGAAAAAAAAAATTTCGTCGGCTATAGTTAAGTATGGCCGACGAGTCAAAAAATTCGTCGGGCAAACGTGGGTGAAATAGCCGACGAACTTCGTCGGGTATTTTTGAGTATAGCCGACGAAATCCAGTAAGTATAGCCGACGATTTAATAACATTTCGTCGGCTATGGTGTTTTAACTATAGCCGACGATTTAATGAAATTTCGTCGGCTATGATGTTTTAACTATAGCCGACGATTTAATAAAACTTCGTCGGCTATTGTGTTTTAACTATAGCCGACGATTGAATAAAACTTCGTCGGCTATTTCCTCGAAATATATTACTATTTTAATAGGTATTAATTAGTTATAGCCGACGAAATATGGCAATTTTCGTCGGCTATACAAGTTATAGCCGACGAAAATTGGTAAAATTCGTCGGCTATACTTGTTATAGCCGACGAAATAATGCAAAAATCGTCGGCTATTCTTGCATTTGGGAAAAAAAAATTAAATTATTTTCTAAATTACCATTCCAAGCAAGCTGCAAATCACAAAAACAATTCATGCATTTGCACCAACAAGAAACACGTCTAAATACCATTTTTATTAAATTCGTTCCAATATACATAAAATATAACCCTAATTATCCCCTAAACTACTAAAGTCTAGGATGTCATCTACAGCATCAGGCGCATCATCCTGCTGACCGAACTCGAGAGGTTCAGGCATTGGAGGCTCCACTAACTGCTGAAACGGGAACGGGGGTGGACGGCCTTCTTGTTGTGCCGCGAACATCTCATAAACCCACTGTTGCTGGCCGTCGTAGTTGTATTGCCGAATTCTGGCGCACTCAGCATTCCAACGGACCATATCCAACTGATACTGCTGGTACTGCTGTTGTCTGCGGCGCAGCTCCTCTACTGTCTGGGACGAGGTCGCCAATTCTGCGGCCAATCGCTGCACTTCCCCCCTCATATGTTGGGTCTGGCCGCCTCCCTTCTTTTGACCTCCCTTAGTAGTCTTCAGGAGCCCTTGTCCAGAACCTCCCAAACCCCGGCAGTAGTACTCGTTGGACTGCTGTGGGAAGGCTGCGTTGAACATCCTCGCCGCCGTTTGGATATTGGTGCGGTCGACCTGGCGCACGGCTTCTTCCAAATCTGCCTCTGAGATGTCCGGTTGTGTCTCCCGAACTATTTGCTGGAGCACCTCTTGTTCGGCCTGGGTCACCCGCTCCTAATTGGACGGGGAAAAAAAATTAATATTCTAACAAATGGATAGTTAAGTAAAATTAATAATTTAAATTTTAAAATCATAATGAACGACTTACGAGATCTTCTGTCGCTTGTGGATAAGCGATCTTGAACGTCTCCACGTAGGGGTTGCAATCAGGATGATCTCTGAGCGCCTCCTCCTGATATTGTGCAAACGGCCTTGAACCGCCGTGATGGAGGATTGTGTTACGGCGGCGGTTCTCCGAGTTTATCCGAGACCGTTCCTTCAAACAAATAATAAAATATTAGAAAAATGCATCAAAAAATATAACTGAAATAATTATAAAATATTTAAACTAATAATTAAAATTTTAATAAAATAAACATTTATAGTGAAGTTTAGTATTTACCATCATAGCCGGGTTGTCGAAGACTACGGTCCTCAACCAACGCCACTCGTACTCCCTGAACATGAACTCTCTGGGAGTACACATACGACCACGGTTGCCGTACTCGTTATAGTGGGAACGGAGCTCGTTCTTCCACTCTTTGAACCTACGAAAAAAACAAAAGTGCATTAGAAATATGATTAATATCATAAAATATTTCTAATTATCAAATAAGACATTCCCAACGTACCTCGAGCTCTGTTGGGAGTCCGCCCAACCCCGCTTGTGTTCCGCAACCACAAAATATGTCTGAAAGATAATATTTTATTAGTTTTATAATTATAAAAATACCGAAAATTTTTAAATATTACGATAACTAAATTAAATTTTTTTATTTACTCACCGACGCGGCGTTGTTCAACTCCATCTTGATTTCTTCGGGCACATCAGCCCACCGAGCCCACAACATAGGGACTCTGTCCCTAATGAGTGCACCCACGCAACCCGAGTAGTCGCGTTTCTTTTTCGCCCCAACCTCCTGATTAGGAGCTTCGTCAATCTGGATCCTCCCGCTCCGTTCAACCGTTCTCCTGAGCGTCTCAAAACTGATGACACCTCTGGTATTCCTCTGGGTTGAACTGCTAGCGCCTGTCCCTATCACATAAACGACGATTGGTTAATAAAATTAAATATTAGTGCGTTAATTTTAATAAAATATTTAATTAATAAAATCGAATGTTACCTGAACCCGATGATTCGGTTGCCGTCGACTTTCCTTTTCTCCTCGCCGAAATCAGGAGGTCAGGGCTCTCCCATGGCTGCTGCTGGTATGCCTCCGCAGCACTCACGAACTGAGGCATATCAGGCCACTGGGGCCGACCCTGATAGTCGACCTCGGGTATCGCAGGAATGTTGTAGGGGAGGAAGAGCTGGTTTGGGAGAGTAGGCCCCTCAGTCGAGTCACCAGCAGACTGAGTCGGACTCGGCATCGGCTCCCGATGAACCTCAGGCATACGAACCTGAGGAACGTCGGCAGCTATCTCCTCGTGAAACAGCTGCCGACTAAACCTCGGCGCCACAGAGGGACCGACCTGCGGAAGTGAAGTGCTCGACGGCCGCCCCGCCTGGAGAAGGGTCTGGTGCCGAGCACTCACACTCCGCCGCGGCTGGGCTGCATCCACACTCCTCCGCGGCTGGCTGGTGGTCCTCTCAGGCTGGCTAGCCGTCCTCTCGGAGTCTGGGGAACCGGCGGCATTTCCAGAACCTCGTGATCTAGAACGACAACCTCCGAACAACTGCCTAAATGCATCGGCCATCTAAAGCCAGACGCAGTAATACATTAATTAATATTAAATTATATTATATTAAACAACAAATTCTAATTAATATAATACCTAATAATACTAACATATTTTAATATTTACCGATTTATATAATAACCAATTTATACATATAAATTATACAATTACACCTAAATTATACAATTAAAATAAATTTTACAAAAATTACCTAAATTAACATAAAAACCTAAAAATTACATACATTAACATAAAAACCTAAATTATAACTAAATTAACATAAATACATAAATTATACCTAAATTAACATAAATACATAAATTCTACCTAAATTAACATAAATGCATAAATTATAACTAAATTAACATAAATACATAAATTATATCTAAATTAATATAAATACATAAATTATACCTAAATTAACATAAATACATAAATTAACATAAATACATAAATTATACACAAATTAACACATAAATACATAAATTATACCTAAATTTACAATTATATCTAAATTAACAATTATATCTAAATAAACAATTATATATACTTTATTAACCATAATTTAATTTATTAACAATTAAATAACAAAAAATAAAAATAAAGGGAGGCCGGGTACCGAATCGGGGAGGAGGAGGAGGGGGAGGCGGCCGGAACAGGGAGGAGGAGGAGGGGCGGCGGATCGAACCAAGGAGGAGGAGGAGGAGTCGCCGGGCTGCCGAACCAAGGAGGAGGAGGAGGAGGCGCCGGGCTGCCGGAATAGGGAGGAGGATCGACGGATGAAGGAGGGCCGGATTCGAGGAGGAAGATTGTTTAGGGAAAATCGGGCAAATGGAGGCTAGGGTTCGGCTGCATTTTACTTATACCCGATAGTATAGCCGACGAAATAAAGCGATTTCGTCGGCCATGATATAGTATAGCCGACGAAATAAAGCGATTTCGTCTGCCATACTATATCATAGCCGACGAAATTACATAATTCATTTTTCGTCGGCCATGCTATGGCATAGCCGACGAAATTACATAATTCGTCGGCTATAGTCTTCGTCCCTCAGAATCCGTCCGATCTCCCCCATCCAACGGTGGATAATGGGAAGGCGCGGATCACCAGACTTTAGCCGACGAAATATAATTTCGTCGGCTATACTTTTGGTCAAACTACAAAGTCAAACCTCTAAACGCTTTAAAACGGAAATTGGCCCGTCTAAATGACGTTTTTTTGCCTGACCTTCAACAGAGAATAGTTTCAGATCGATGCGACGCATCTAATCGTAAAAAAATTTCCCCCAAAATATTTACCGACCGTCAGGCTACCCATAGGAAAACGGGAGTAAAAAACAGCAAACCGCAACATTCGGCACACAGATTTTGTCGGAATCTTCCCATTTTTCAACCGTAGCCGTATTTCAATATTTCGGTCATATCTTATTTCACGACACATTTGCATTTGAAGGGTCTACGTATAGTAGGTATTTGAAACTATACATTCACTTAAACACTTAGTAAACAAGTTAAGGAACATTAGTGCATATATTACGATTTTGAATCTAAATGTTTGGAAAATCTATTTCAACCGTCAGATATCACCGTTAAGATGAAATACATGTATGAAAAAAAAATCCAAGGTTATCGGACAACGTTAAAGGCTCGATCGGGACGGTCAAACTGCAAAGTCAAACCTCTAAACGCTGTAAAACGGAAATTGGGCCGTCTAAATGACGTTTTTTGGCCTGACCTTCAACAGAGAATAGTTTCAGATCGATGCGACGCATCTAATCGTATAAAAATTTCCCCCAAAATATTTACCGACCGTCAGGCTACCCATAGGAAAACGGGAGTAAAAAACAGCAAACCGCAACATTCGGCACACAGATTTTGTCGGAATCTTCCCATTTTTCAACCGTAGCCGTATTTCAATATTTTGGTCATATTTTATTTCACGACACATTTGCATTTGAAGGGTCTACGTATAGTAGGTATTTGAAACTATACATTCACTTAAACACTTAGTAAACAAGTTAAGGAACATTAGTGCATATATTCCGATTTTGAATCTCAAAGTTTGGAAAATCTATTCCAACCGTCAGATATCACCGTTAAGATTAAATACATGTATGAAAAAAAATCCAACTACATCTGACAACGTTGAAGGCTCGATCGGGACGGTCAAACCGCAAAGTCAAACCTCTAAACGCTTTAAAACGGAAATTGGCCCGTCTAAATTATGTTTTTTTGCCTGACCTTCAACAGAGAATAGTTTCAGATCGATGAGACGCGACTAATCGTATAAAAATTTCCCTCCAAATATTTACCGACCGTCAGGCTACACATAGGAAAACGGTAGTAAAAACCGCCTAACCGCAACATTCGGCACACAGATTTTGTCGGAATCTTCCCATTTTTCAACCGTAGCCGTATTTCAATATTTCGGTCATGTCTTATTTCACGACACATTTGCATTTGAAGGATGAAGCAATGGTTTGTCGATAGTGATAGAAAATGGAAACAGTTATTTTTTTGTTTTTTTTTTAATCATAGCCGACGAAATCAAACCTAGTATTCGTCGGCTATTATTTTGTCGTTTTCTGTTAAAAACTTATGGCCGACGAAATAGTTCTTTTTCGTCGGCCATTGTTCGTAAATAATTATTTTTAAATAACTTATGGCCGACGAAATAATTTGTTTTCGTCGGCCATTGTTCGTAAAATTATTTTTTTTTAATAAATTATGGCCGACGAAATAATTAATTTTCGTCGGCCATTGTCCGTTTACCCGACGAAATAATGCATTGTTCGTCGGCCATTCTCTGAAAAAAAAAACTAAAAAAATCAGTGGTTTTACACCTCTCCTATTCCGATGTCCTGTTCACATATAACCAAAATTGAACATAAAAAATCAGAAACCCAACAGTCAACATATTTCAAATTTTTGTTTAAGGGGTTTGGAACCCAGCC
Source organism: Potentilla sterilis (assembly GCA_963682095.1). NCBI lineage: Eukaryota > Viridiplantae > Streptophyta > Magnoliopsida > Rosales > Rosaceae > Potentilla > Potentilla sterilis. The sequence goes on from OY821765.1 coordinate 3,408,045, forward strand.
TAGCTGGGAGGCTCATCCCCACGCCCGTTCATTAGAAATGAGTTGACTACAAATGAAAGGATTACATCATTTAAATTACTTAATCCGTCGGATTGTAATCGGAATCATCGGATGAGTCTTCTTCGGTTTCTGAATTGCTCGATAGGGGTAATCTATGTCTTTCCTCACCACTAGAGTCCTCGTTAGTTTCTTCATTTGGATCAACATCAACAAGCAGTGGCTCTTCACGTCGAATTCGCACCGGCGTGTCTAGGCGAATAAAAGAGGAGTCAGGAATACCGTTTGAGTTGGGCTCTTGATACGCGGTGCCCCCTTCCTCGTTCTCTTCAGCCACTCCAAGTGTAGACGCCCGGTAAATGTTGCGATGGTGGATAGTGTTGACTACTTTCCACGGGTCACCCTTGGCGAGATCATCAAGATAAAACACTTGTTTCACCCATGTGGCTAAAACGAACGGGTCGTCCTCATACCATGATGTACTAGTGTTCACAGAACTTACGCCGTATTGATCGGTTTTCATGCTCTGCGGCCGTGTGTCAAACCATCTACACTTGAAAAGGTGCACTTTCATGCCTTCCCCGTAATGCAGTTCCACAACTGAATGGAGAACACCGTAATAGTCAACTCCACCATCCCCACCATGTGCCATAACCCCTGAATTTTGTGTTTTCAGTCTGAGGTCTCTGTCTTCACATCGAAATAACACACCATTCACCTTGCACGTCGCATAAACTTTTGAATAGACCGGCCTCCTCGCTAAAAGTCTGAGTTCGTGCGACCAATTTGGGTGATTATCATTTGCAATAAGGTCCATCTGCAACCATCAGAATCAACTATAAATATGAATAAATATACACAATAATATATGAACACGTATAAAATAGTGTTAAAGGTACGTACCCAGCGGCCGAAATACTCTGCGAATGTCTGGTTGTGGTAATCGCGATCACTTGCTACTCCTTCACAGCGTAGATGTATGTCCTTCCAAAACTGAACTTCTGGACAGTTGATTAGTACCCATCAATGTGCAATGGCTACCTCATAATCTTTCAACTTATAGGAAACTGGCATGTTTCCACCGAGTACAACATCGTCGGAGAGTATGGAAAGATTGAACTGTGAAGGTACATCTTCCGGTATGCTTTCCTGTAACGCTCCGAAATACAGCTTCATGTAGGTAATGCACTCGTGCGCAATATATGCTTCAGCTATACATCCTTCAGGTGCGGATCTGTTTTGGACAAAACCACCGTATTGTCCAAGTTGCCTATAAATCAAGTTTTTAAAGTGTTATGATAATACATTAACACTATATCACATATATTGATGAGGAAATTAACATAAGGTGTAAAATACGTACCTTTCCATCGGATACATCCAAGTGAAGTGCACAGGACCGGTAAGCAACAACTGCCGAGGAAGATGGATCATGAGGTGAGGCATGATGTCGAAAAAATTTGGAGGAAATATCATCTCAAATTTACACATGATATGAACGATGTCTTGTTGCATTTCCCGGAGGTCAGATTTTCTCACTTCCCGTGTGCATACCTTCTGGAAAAATCTTGCCAACGCTACTAACGGCTGCACAACGTGACGGGGAAGGAACGGTCGAATGAAAACAGGGAAGAGACGTTGTAGCAGGATATGATTGTCATGACTTTTCAACCCGTACAGATTGTTGCATTGTCTGTTGACACACTTGGCTATATTTCCAGCAAAGCCTGAAGGATACTTGGCCTCACTTATCCAATGCAAAATTTCTGATTTATGCTCAGGCTTGACGGTGTAAGGAGCTTGAGGCATTTTTCTCTTCCCTTGTTTCAACCATAGTGGTTTTCTGATATTCATGTTTTGCAGATCAGTGCGAGCCTTAGGACCGTCTTTCGTCTTCCCCTCCAAGTTCAGCGTTGTGCCCACCACACTTTCAGAAACATTTTTTTCTATGTGCATAACGTCTAGGAAGTGACGGATCAGCAACTCACACCAGTACGGGAGTTCCCACAATATGCTCCTATGTGTCCAGAATTTGTACTCCTCAGGCCTTTCAGGTATTTCCGCTACAATATCGGGATGATTGCTGAGGGGCCCAAAATCGTACTGATTAAGTCTTGCTAAAATTTCTCTTCCTGTCCATCTTCTGGGAGCACGGCCGTGTTCTTCGGTTCCATCAAATGCGGCGGACTCGTAACGCCAGTGGTGATCCGCCGGAAGGAACACACGATGACCCATTCGGCATATCTTGTTGCAATGAGGGGTGCTCCCATAATCGCTGAGGCACTCTGGACAAGCCTTGTATCCCCTAACAACGCTGCCCGACAACATCCCATAAGCAGGAAAATCACTGATGGTACCAATAACCATGGCATGCATCTGGAACGTCTCCTGCTTGTACTTGTCAAAAGTGGGATGACCAACGTCCCACAATACCTTAAGCTCTTCAATCAATGGTCTCATATACACATCGAGACATTTCCCTGGGTAACCAGGCCCCGGAATCAACAACGTCAACATATTATATTCCTTCTTCATGCACATCCACGGAGGAAGGTTGTAAGGTACCAAAACCACCGGCCATATACTGTATGAAAGACTCATGGTGCCGAAAGGGTTGAACCCGTCGGTTGAGAGCCCGAGCCTGACGTTTCTGACATCTGACGCAAAATGAGGAAACTCATTGTTTATATGCTTCCAAACCGCTCCGTCAGAGATGTGTGTCATGATATCTGCGTCTCCCGCGTCCCGCTCACCGTGCCACCTCATAGCTTTTGCGGTGGTTTCTGACATGTACAACCGCTCAAGCCTATCTCTCAACGGAAAATACCGAAGTACTTTCACAGGTTTCCTATTGCCTGCTCCCGTCAACTTATATCGGTCAGACTGACATATCGGACATGCGTCAAGGCTAGCAATGTCATTCCCTTCTGCATCTTCACCCCAGAAGAGAACGCAGTCAAATGCGCATGCATGGATCTTAATGTAGGAAAGCCCTAGATCTTTGAGGATACTTCGGACCTGACGGTGATTGGTAGGATTACGATGACCCTCCTCCAACAACGAAGAAGTGTACTGTAGATATTCATCCACTTGCCTGATGCTCCCTTTTGTCTCGACTTTAATCCTCATTACCTCCATCACACTTTGAAGAACTGTCTTCTCAGAACTTGAAGACACAGGGGTCTGTTGCAATGCAATCAGTTTGTTGTACTTGTCAAAGGCAGCAGTGTTGACAACTTGTGGGAACGGCTGCACCGGGTCCTGCATATATTGTTCCCCACGTACACCGCTTTCAAAAGGAAACACGTCGTTGACGAATGCCATTGTTGGATCGTTGGATGTACTACTACTGCCCGCCTCAAAATACTGCCCATGATCATGCGATCCATCTAATGATGGCTCACCGTGATATATCCAACGTGTGTACTTCGGCCAAAACCCATTACTCTTTAGGTGCTCCCACACTGTCCTAATCGGAAATCGACACATATCACTGCGACACTTACATTTCTTGCACGGGCAATAATGGTAATTCCCCTTTGCATTTTCCTCGACGAACTGCATAAAATCCACAACTCCTGTAGTGTATCGTCGGTCATGCCTTGGAAGCGAAATCCAACTCTTATCTCGATCCATATATAGCCTGATAATAATATATATGTATAACTTTAATTAATAATAAATTAATTAACACATATATATTACAATATATATTATTATCAACAGCAACTCATATATATATATATATATATATACCACTAATTAACAACCATTATTTAAGTTCATTACACTATCAACAACCATTAATTAACATATTAATTTATATATATTTTAACACTAATTAAAATAACATTATTAAATTAAAACACATAATTATACTCTAACTGAAAATCAACTCAAATACAACTCAAAATCAACATATATACATACATTCTAACACTAAAACAACAACAAAACAAAAAATCACTTACTATATCAAAATCACTAAAACTCAAAATCAACTCAACTAAAACTCAAAATCAACATATATACACATATACGTACCTATATATAGCTCCACAATGTAAGAGAGGACGGATTTCAACAATACCCACAGATTTCTCACTCTTTTTCCCGTTTTTTTTCCGTTTTTTTTAAATGAGCAGCTTCTGCCCAGATCTGAAAATATAAAGACTTATAGCCGACGAAATCACCAACTTCGTCGGCCATACTCATTTTCAGAGTATAGCCGACGAAAACTTTAAATCGTCGGCCATTCTCGTAGAATAGCCGACGATTTGTCACAAAATTTTCGTCGGCTATTCTATTCAGAGTATAGCCGACGACAACTTTAAATCGTCGGCCATTCTCGAAGAATAGCCGACGATTTTTAATTTTTACCGACGGAAAAACAATTCGTCGGCCATTCTATTGGAATAGCCGACGAAATTTTTTTTTGCCCGACGAAAAAAATATTCGTCGGCTTTTCTTCGATATAGCCGACGAAAAAAAAGTTTCGTCGGCCGTTTTTTTTTTTTCGTCGGTAAATCCCTTTGTTTTTGTAGTGCCGGCATACTAAAGAAGAGGACACAATGTTTAACGAGGTTCGGCAAACGTGCCTACGTGCTTAATTAGGGCAATACTATGTAATGATGGGATTACGAGAACAATCTCACAGTATAATGACTCGATATATATATATATATATATTTCACTAAAGTGGTAGCCAGCACACCTCTATATATCAAGATGGATTTTCTCTCTTACTTAACTGAGGCACTTTTTCCCTCAATCTTCAAGTGAATAACGCTCTCACCCATTGCAGCAATGGTCTCTATCTACTCACAAATGATGGGGACTCCCCCGGACTGCTCCGGGACTTCATCAAACTCTCAAAGGCTACAGTGGTTTGGATAGCTTGATCTCGAACTTAATGAGAAAGACTCGGATTTCTTGATCTTGAACAAATCAGACCAGTTCAAATTGCCCGATCTCGAACGTAATTAAGCAAGTTCGGATGCATGCCTTTGTTGTAGCGTATCTGATGCCTTTATATATAGGCACTACTCCTCATGGCAGATTGGAGGTGCATGCGAAGAATTGAAAAGCAATGCCAGGCTTTTCCATTTCTAATTAACGTTCTAAGTTTTCATGCCAACATTAATCGCATCTTTCCTTCATTAATTCATGACATAGCCTCCGACCACCATCCTGTACTAGTTTTGTTAATAAGCCTCAAGAACACGCAGCTGCATGCTCCGTGTAGCTATAGCCTTCTTCTTGACGGAGATGCTTTTAGGCCTGATCGAATTCATTTGCCGATAAACAATGTGAGAGTCTAATGATCGACTTGACTTTGGTGCATCTAATTTAAATAATCAAATCTTTCAATTAATTTGCTCACGTTTTATCTGTTAAGGAATAGGGATATTATCAAAGATAGGTAGTTAGCGCGCAGTTGGAGTAATTAATTAGTAACGTCCCCTACAAATAATACAAACTAAAATTCATTTTGAATGGAATCAATGAATAGAAGGGTGCGTAGTGTATGGATCAGAACTACGTACGTACGTACACCAATCAATAGTCAATATCACTATTACTGTATGTTTCGGGAAGATATGATATCAAACCAGCTTCCTCTGGCGAAGAGTCCGATGAAACGTACGTGTTTCTGATGAACGTTGCATGCCAAGGTGGGTAACTGCCATTATATATATCATATAAAACAAATACACAATATAGAAGTACAAAGAATTATTTGGAATTTTAGGTCACACACTTCACATATATAGTAGCATATATAGACTTGCACGTATCTATAGTATTATAGCATTAGAGCAATTCGATATCAAGTAATGCACCATTTTCTTTTGAGCTCAACCTTTAGCTGTGCAAGTTGATTTTCAGGCAGAACCACAGTGACAGTTCGATCACCAGTAATACCATCTCCTTTTTTACCATAGTTTGACCCTGGAAGCACCAAAACAACTCCTCTATCCCCAACACTGATGGTGAAATTTGCATAAACTGGCCTTTTCCCCTTCAATTCAAGGCCATAAATATGTGCCTCTTCCAAATTCACAAATGTCAAGTTTGCTCCATATGCTATGAAGTCTGAAGACTCCTCACTATCATAAATATTCCCCATCATTTCTCTTATCATGTCATTTACATCTATCTTTTTGTTCAAAATCAGCTCCACCAATTCTAAAACCTCAGCTTCTGCAACAGAGAAATCTGCTTCAACTGTGCTCCACACCATCCCATTACTTAGAAACTCAAATTCTCTTTTATGGGATTTGTTTGTACAAAGAGTGACCATCCTTGTCTCTTTTGGGTTTTCATTGATCTTGGACATGGATTTCCATATGAGTGCAGAAAGAACTTCAAAAGCTGAGACCTTAGATTTTTGTTCAGAGAGAAATTTGTTGATTTTGTCTGCAGGAACGTGAAAAGAGTGAGTCTTCATCTTGCAGTTGTTTGGAGCGAGCCATAAATCGCCAACTGAATCAACCCTTTTAAGGGCATTTGGTGTTAGCTTGGGAGGAACTGAAATTGGGAGCTCAGATGTTGCAGAGTCTAGGATGTGATGAAGAGACTTGTGTGGCACGGGACCTGCCATCATCTTCCCCCACAGGTTGATGAAGGTTGAGGCTGAATAGGCATCTCCGAGAACATGTGCCCAGCTCATTCCCACGGACATTCCTCCACATTTGAACCAAGTAAACTGTTCATAGACACCACAACAATCAACCGAGGCAACAAGGAAATTCATATGGAGGACATATATTGTTAAAAGATCATCAAACTTGAAAAAAATAATTATTGATGCAGAGAATCAGTGAGCTAGTGGTTTAACCTGTAGAAAGATCAAAGGAGAGAAACCAAGATCAGGATCACCAAGTGCTTGGTTATAAGCAAGACAATCAAAAGCAGAATCATCCTCCACAGCCATGGCCAACCATTCCTCGACGGTTTCCTCACAACTTGCCTCAACTATTCTCACACCGCTGTCGTTACACGTGATGAAAGGCCGTCCGGTTTCGGATCTCCGGATTCTCCCGGCGGCATGGAAATAGAGTTGGAGCAATGGGAACATAGGCTTCTTCAAGTCGTACATCGTAACCCCCTCGACTGCATCACTGTTGAAAAAGAATACCCCTTTGATGTAGTGTAGCTTCATAGCCAAGTCCATGTCAGTCAGCTCACGGGCCTCGCCACCGGTCACCTTTGCCGGAACGACGGAAGACAGTCTCATGCTGGACTTCAGGCGGTGGATGCTGTTATTTGATATTGACACCATTTTTAGAGAAGAAAGTAAAGAAACAAGAACCGATATGATGTAGTCTAAAATGTGATCGATCGGCCACCTTTGTCTATATCGATCGAGGTCACGTCTGGCAGGTGAGCTTATTTAATCTTGTATTAAAACCATGCATAACTTTGAAGTGACATATGTTAAACAAAATTATGATCTATGCTAAGTTTAGCAAGAACCCCTCAACAAGTTGAGATATATATATGATGCATGTGCTAGAAGGACCATATATATTGCCTTGGCTAGCTGCTGAAAGAAGTGGCTGGTCCAGTTCTCTTTATCATTTCTAGAATTGTTCACGTTATTCCTCTATTACCTTAATCAGACGACTAAGATTAATGAAACTTGACCGAGCCAATTAGGTATGCATTCAAGCGCCACAAAGAGCATAAATAGTAATATTTAAGGCCAGCTTTAATTATGTATGGCATGTTAGCCTCTTTTGATGGAACCGAATCAACCGATCGATACCGAATCGAAATCATTGGTGTGAGTTTTAGATCTAACGAGAACCTTGTGATTCTGATGATAACCAATTATTAGTACTTCATGCCTATTGATTTAGCGTTGAAATTAGTTCAAGGTTGGTTTGAAAGCTCTGCTAGTCTGCTACATCTTACACCAGTTCTGTGATGTAGTTCCTCAATCTTCGATCAATATGCCATTAGAATTTTACCATGTATCATGTGTAGCAGTTCTGTATCTAAATGATCTCTAAAACATGAGCAATATTGATCATCAAGGAACATCAAGATACCGTAGACGATCCCACTAAAGAGTAAAAATATACGTATTTTCTTCTTCTTCTTCTTCTACCTAGCTAATTCTTCTAATTACAATTTCATTTGAGTGCTGAAAATTAACATATTGAGCTTCTAAATTAATCAATAGATTAATGAGATCGGACGTTACGTGCATGCATGTAATAATTTTAATGGATTTTGTATCAGTTTGAATTGGGAGCAGATCAGCTGTTCCGAATAAACCAGTGCCAAACTTGTTCCTTCCTTGTTAGCACGAAATGTGTCCATCCCTGTTAACACCTCTAACACTGTTAGCTGCTATTAATTTTATTAAAAATTTGAACAATATTACTGAATCATACCAGAGAATAAGCATCACAGAAGGCACCATAGCACCAGCTAAAATCTCTAAACTATCTGTGAGGAAGGCTAGTGGAGCATCATACCCGAAGACCAAAGCTTTCAACTGAGGCACCGTCCCAATAATGATAGCCAACAGTGAAGCAATTGTTGGGGGTTGAAGTATGTGCCGTACTGGAGTTTGTTCAGCAACAATTCTGATCCTCCTAACCATCCTTGGTTCAGCCAAACACCTAATTCAGCTTCAACAAGTAAAGGCCTGCTGAGATCGGCACCTCTGTCATCTTTCGATTCCTCAACCTCAGCTTTCAATTCCTCAATCTCAGCCCCATCCTCAACAACCTCATAATACTCCAAGGGCGGCTCCATCATATGATACACAAAGGTATAAACAAGAATCACAGCAACCCATTGGGCAAAAGAGACATAAGCTACTCCTGTAAGAAATTTCAAACATAAATCTTACAGAAATTTCTACCTGTAAGATTGGAATGATAAAGAAAAAGTTGAATGAGTTTTGCAGGGGTTTCTAAGGAGGAGAGAGGAAAGAAGATGGAAGAAGAAGAGGAAGACTGATGGGGAACTCGGTAGACACCTTTTTTAATTTGACGAAATCCTATTCTTCAGTAATATTGTTCAAATTTTTAATAAAATTAATAGCAGCTAACAGTGTTAGAGGTGTTAACAGGGATGGACACATGTCGCGCTAACAAGGAAGGGACAAGTTTGACACTGATTTATTCGGGACAGTTGATCTGCTCCCGTTTGAATTAGCCCAAATCAATAATGCTAGCTAGGCACGCAAATATATATAATGCATTTGAGAACGGAGAGTCACATCGTGTAGGTCCTTAATAATTTCTTGTTAGTTTCGGATTTCACTTATATATCAATTGACAGTGTTGCCGACCCTCCTCCCCCTTAATGTGATAGTTGTTTTAAGGGCACTGATATAAGACCTTAATGAGTCTTAAGATTTATAGTATCAATTTTATATAACGTGGCGTGTCACCTAGACACATTATCAATTAAAAAATTTATGTCATATCATTTTTAAATAAAAAGACAATTTTATCCTCTTAATAATACGTATATACCAAATTTAATTAATTTATGAATAATTATTTTAGTTAATAATTATACCTAATTAGGCAATAATTAATCGAGATTATTTAATTACCTTACATGAACTAAATTAAATTGATTTATAAGTTGCAATTACAAATTCAATAAAAAATTTCCATCTTGACCGATCTTAATTTAATTCTTTGACTTTTTTTTATGTATCTTGTTTTCTTACTTTAATGGGTTAAAATTATGATACATATATATACCATATATCAAAATTCAAATAACATTTAAAACTAGAAAAATCTCTATCGAATTTCTTTTGAACATATTATATATACTGATACACACATATCTATTTCTTGGATGAATTTTTTTTAAATTTTATTTCTTAGACTAAATTATATATATATATATATATATAGCCCTTCCACTAAGGGATCCCTTATTATGTTGTCCATTTTAAGAGATCGGTTATTAGACCAACTTTTTTATCACATTTTAACATCTCCACTGTTTAATTACTATGTTTGTATGTGTAGATCATTCTTGTAATTTTTTAGCCAAAATGGTGATCGTTAAGGCATCTAACTAGATAAAATCAATGGACATATGAAATATGTCAAAGCTGAACCGTTCATATTTTTATTTATAAATTTCAATTTCTCTAATTATTATAAAATTGAATGAAAATTTTCATATATGATCTACTCATATAAACATGAAAGTTGAACGGTGGAGATGTTAATATGTGATCGAAAAGTATGTTAATGATAGATCATTTAAAATGGGTAAAATAAGGGATCTCTTAGTGAAAGGGGCATGTATATATATATATAGATATTTATCATATGAACTCACATTTTCGAAACAAGTATACTTTCAAAAATATTAAATTTTTTTAGTATTTTTTGTGCTTCATTCTAAAAAAGAATAATATTCTTAGAGTTTAAATCTAAGTATTATAGAGATAGAAAAAAAAAATAAAAAAAATACAAAGTATATTTTTTTTATAGAAGAAATATAAAATAATATAGAGCAGTTACATTAAGAATGACAAGATTGTCTTTTGAATTAAGAATGAGATGACATGATTTTTTGAAATTGGTGATATGTATAGGTGACATAGTATGTTACATATAATTGAGGCCACAAATTTTAGACCTCAATATACAATCTTAAATTATTTTTCTTATTTTAATTTGTTTTCTCGATCTGTTCCTCTGGAAACTAGCCAAGCTAGCTTGCTGGGGTGGCAGCAGCTGTGAGTTTTATTTTTGGATATACGACGTAATAATAATGACCATTAATTGTGAGTAGTTGGTAGTATAGCAGTTGTATATGTTAGTTTTAAATAGTAATGTGTCCTTCAATTAATATATATTCTTATATAAGCAATCGATCAGCAGTCAGATGCTTAATTATAATTTGTCGCATGCAGAAGATATACATACTAGCTACGTACAATACGATCGAGTATACGTACTTCAAAATCATCTCGATCAATCTATTTGTATTTTGATTTTTGAAGGAAAGGAGCTGCATGCATGCCATATATAGTGAATTAGCACGGTAGTCACTACCAGAAAAAAAGGTTTTCCCGATGACAAAAAAAAAACGGCCGACGAATTAAAAATTTGGTCGGTAATTCTAAGGAATAGCCGACGATTTTATTTTTCGTCGGTGGAAAAAAAAATCGTCGGTCATAGTTTCACCATAGCCGACGAAACTGTTTTTTCATTGGTATTTTCAAAAAATCGTCGGCTATATTCATATTTCAGTCAACGATTTGTATTTTCGTCGGCCTTTCTCCGAAACATTAGCCGACGAAAATTTTTTGGAAGTATGGCCGACGAAGTTGACATTTTCGTCGGCTATAAGTCTATATATTTTCAGATCTGGGCAGCAGCTGCTCATTTAAAAAAAAAAGAAAAAAAAGGGGAAAAACGGGAGAAAGAGTGAAAAATCTGTGGGTATTGTTGAAATCCGTCCTCTCTTACATTGTGGAGCTATATATAGGTACGTATATGTGTATATATGTTGATTTTGAGTTTTAGTTGAGTTGATTTTGAGTTTTAGTGATTTTGATTTAGTAAGTGATTTTTTGTTTTGTTGTTGTTTTAGTGTTAGAATGTATGTATATATGTTGATTTTGAGTTTTAGTTGAGTTTTAGTGATTTTGATTTATTAAGTGATTTTTTGTTTAATTTGTTGTTGTTTTAGTGTTAGAATGTATGTATATATGTTGATTTTGAGTTTTAGTTGAGTTGATTTTGAGTTTTAATTGAGTTGATTTTGAGTTTTAGTGATTATGATTTATTAAGTGATTTTTTGTTTAATTTGTTGTTGTTTTAGTGTTAGAATGTATGTATATATGTTGATTTTGAGTTTTAGTTGAGTTGAGTTGATTTTGAGTTTTAGTTTAATTATGTGTTTTAATTTGATGTTATTTTAATTAGTGTTAATATATATATATATATATATATATATGTTAATTAATAGTTGTTGATAGTGTAATTAACTTAAATAATGGTTGATATATAGTGTAACTTAAATAATGGTTGTTAATGGTATATATATATGAGTTGATGTTGATAATAATATATATTGTAATGTAATTAATTATTAAGGATTTATATATATATATATATATATGTATGTGTTAATTAATTTCTTATTAATTAAAGTTATACATATATATTATTATCAGGCTATATATGGATCTGGATAAGAGTTGGATTTCGCTTCCAAGGCATGACTGACGATACACTACAAGAGTTGTGAATTTTTTGCAGTTCGTCGAGGAAAATGCAAACGGGAATGAATACCATTATTGTCTGTGCAATAAATGTAAGTGTTGCAGTGATATGTGTCGATTTCCGATTAGGGCAGTTTTTTTAGGCGGGCAGTAGTAGTACATCCAACGATCCAACGATCCAACAATAGCATTCGTCAACGACGTGTTTCCTTTTGAAAGTGGTGTACGTGGGGAACAATATATGCATGACCTGGTGCAACCCTTCCCACAAGTCGTCGACATTGCTGCCTTTGACAAGTACAACAAACTGATTGCATTGCAACAGACCCCTGTATCTTCAAGTTCTGAGAAGACAGTTCTTGAAAGTGTGATGGAGGTAATGAGGATTAAAGTCGGGACAAAATCGACTATCAGGCAAGTTGATGAATATCTACAGTACACTTCTTCGTTGTTGGAGGAGGGTCATCATAATCCTACCAATCACCGTAAGGTCCGAAGTATCCTCAAAGATCTAGGGTTTTCCTACATTAAGATCCATGCATGCACATTTGACTGCGTTCTCTTCTGGGGTAAAGATGCAGAAGGGAATGACCTTGCTAGCCTTGACGCATGTCCAATATGTCATTCTAACCGATATAAGTTGACGGGAGCAGGCAATAGGAAACTTGTGAAAGTGCTTCGGTATTTTCCGTTGAGAGATAGGCTTGAGCGGTTGTACATGTCAGAAACCACCGCAAAAGCTATGAGATGGCACGGTGAGCGGGACGCGGGAGACGCAGATATCATGACACAGGGGAAAAAACGAACCCCCTAATCAGGAGGTTTCAGGGGAAAAAACGCCACGATTACACGGGTTGCGTGGGGGCACTGATTAGGGATAGAGTCCCTATGGTGTGGATACGGTGGGCTGATGTGCCAGGAGAGATAAATAGGGAGGTCAACAACGCGGCGTCGGTGAGTAATTTAAAAAATTTAATTTCTTTATCGTAATATTTAATAATTTTCGGTATTGTTATAATTGTAAAACTAATAAAATATTATATTTCAGACATACTTCGAGATTGCCGAACACAAGTAGGATTGGGCGGACGCGATGCAAAACTCGAGGTACGTTGGGAATTCCTCATCTTATAATTTGAAATATTTTATGATATTAATAATATTTCTAATGCACTTTTGTTTTTTCCGTAGGTTCAAAGAGTGGAAGAACGAGCTCCGTACCCACTTTAACGAATACGACAACCATGGTCGTATGGGTACTCCAAGAGAGTTCATGTTCAGGGAGTACGAGTGGCGTTGGTTGAAGACAGTAGACTTCAACAACTCACTTATGCAGGTAAATACTAAACTTAACTATAAATGTTTATTTTGTTAAAATTTTAATTATTAGTTTAATTATTTTATAATTATTACACTAATATTTTTTTATGCATTTTTCTAATATTTTATTATTTGTTTGAAGGAACGGTCTCGGATAAACTCTGCGAACCGCCGCCGTAATACAACCCCCCATCATGGTGGTTCTAGGCCATTTGCACAATATCAGGAGGAGGCGCTTAGAGATCATCCTGATAGCAACCCGTACGTGGAGACGTTCAAGAAGGCTTATCCACAAGCGACAGAACAGCTCGTAAGTCGTTGATTACGATTTAAAAATTTTAATTATTAATTTTACTTAATTATATATTTGTTAGAATATTAATTATTTTTTTTTCCCGTTCAATTAGGAGAGGGTGAACCGGGCCGAAGAAGAAGTGTTGCAGCAAGTAGTTCGGGAGACACAACCGAACATTTCAGAGGCAGATCTGCAAGAAGCCCTGCGCCAGGTCGACCGATCGAATGTCCAAACGGCAGCGAGGATGTTCGACGCAGCCTTCCCAGACCGGTCAAACCGATACTACTGCCGGGGTTTGGGAAGTTCTGGAATAGGACTCCTGAAGACCACTAAGGGAGGTCAAAAGAAGGTATGCGGGGACAGCCAACAGATGAGGGGGGAAGTGCAGAGATTGGCCGCAAGATTGACGGCCGAGTCCCAGAGATCACATGAGCAACACCGCATAACACAGCAGTATCATTTGGATATGTCCAGTTGGCATGCTGAATGCGAGAGAATTCGGCGACACAACTACGCCGGCCAACAAAACTGGTGGTATGATATGTTCGCGGCACAACAACAAAGCCTTGAACCCCCGCCCCCGTTTTAGCCGTTAGTTGAACCTCCAATGCCTCAACCTCCCGAGTTCGTTCAGCAGGATGACGAGCATGATGGAGAGCAGGATTCTGGGGATGACGTGGTGGACTTTAGTGCTTTAGGTGATGATTAGGGTTATATTTTATGTATATTGGAACAAATTAAATAATAAGTCATTTAGACGTGTTTCTTGTTGGTGTAAATGCATGGATTGTCATTGTGAATTGCAGGTTGCTTGGAATGGTAATTTAGAAATTAATTTAATTTTTTTTCCCCAAAATGTAAGAATGGCCGACGATATTGGCATTATTTCGTCGGCTATAAGTGCTATAGCCGACGATTTTTACCAATTTTCGTCGGCTATAACCGTTATAGCCGACGAAAATCAAATTATTTCGTCGGCTATAACTAATTAATGCCGATTAAAATATTAATATATTCTGACGAAATAACCGACGAAATAGATGAAATCGTCGGCTATATTACAGAACTAATAGCCGACGAATTTCGTCGGCTATAGTTTACGATATCGTCGGCCATACTTGAAAATATCCGATGAATTTCGTCGGATATTTTTCCCAGGTTTGGTCGACAAAATGAATTTTCGTCGGTAATATCGTCGACCATACTCGAAAATAACCGACGATTTTGTTATTTTCGTCGGCCATTGGTTTTACTGACGCCGTTTTACCGACGGATTATAGCCGACGAAAGTTTATTCGGCAGAAGGAATAGCCGACGAAAATTTGACATAGTTGACGAAATTTTTTTCGTCGGCTATTCTGTCCGATCTGGTAGTGAGTTGACATCGATCAAATACCTATCATCAAACTCCGTTTCAAATTATGGCCTCGGCAATGATACAAAATTAGGACGAGGGATTGATCCAGATGAAGCTGCTGACATCTTCATATTGATCGGCTCAGCATTGTGACCGAAGCGTAACAAGTTAACAACACGATCGCCGGAAAAATGCTCTGCACGCAACTTATTTCCGAGGAAATATAAACAGCAAGACACGAACTAAACTCAAAAAATAAGAAGATGCCTCCATTAGGCCCAGACCAAAATTAGGCACGCATGAGGTTTGAAGTTCGGCACTCATTAACAAGTTTGGAAGTCGAATTTGGAAAGGCATGCGACAACCCCAAGCTGCCCTAATTTATTTGGCACACCCGATTGTGATGATGAGTTTCCATCCAATTAAACATCACTACCTTGCCCATGCATATTCTATTCTGATTGTCATGGTGAGTTTTCAAACATATCCCTCAGCCCATCACCACCAGGAAGCATGAATCGTAGCCATCACCACAGACCAAACACCACCCCACCGGGAATTCTATGATACCTACTTGTATGTGATACATAAATTATCACATAAAGTCATAGAGGATAAATAATTAATTTTTCATTTTACGTGTTTATGTCATATGATTACTTCACATTATTGTAGCTATAA
Source organism: Potentilla sterilis (assembly GCA_963682095.1). NCBI lineage: Eukaryota > Viridiplantae > Streptophyta > Magnoliopsida > Rosales > Rosaceae > Potentilla > Potentilla sterilis. The sequence continues at coordinate 3,423,924 of OY821765.1, forward strand.
CGTACACATCATAGCTACAGAGTATTATTTCAAGGAAGTGATACTAATATATTGCATACTAATCTAACACATAATTGACGTACGAATTGAATCTTGAGTATCATACTACGATTTCAAGCAATATTCCAATTCTTTTCGAGCTCAACTTTCACCTGTGCAAGTCGATTTTCAGGCAAAACCACAGTCACGGTTCGATCACCACTAACATCATCACCATCCTTGCTATATTTTGGCCCAGCAGGAAGCACCAAAACAACTCCTTCATCACCAACGCCATTAATGGAATAATTTGCATAAACTGGCTTATGCCCCTTCAGTTCAAGCCCATAAATCTCCATCTCTTCCAAATTCACAAATGTCAAGTTTGCTCCATATGATATGAAGTCTGCAGATTTTTCCGCAGCCTCATTATTCCTCATCATCTTTTCAATCATGCCATTCTCATCTTCCCTCTTGTTCAAAATGAGCTCCACCAATTCTGAGACCTCAGCTTCTGCAACCCAGAAATCTGCTTCAACTGTGCTCCACACCATCTCATTACTTGGAAACTCAAATTTTCTTTCCCCAGATTTTTTTGTACAAAGAGTCACCATCCTGGTCTCCTCTGCGTGTTCTTTGGACTTGGACAAGGATTTCCATATGATTGCAGAGAGTACTTCAAAAGCTGAGACCTTGGATTTTTGGTCTGAGAGAAAATGGTTAATTTTCTCAGCATGAACATAGAAAGTATGCGTCTTCATCTTGGAGTTGTTGGGTGTGAGCCATAAATCTCCAACTACATCAACCCTTTTCACGGCATTTGGTGTTAGCTTGGGAAGTACTACTGAAGCTGGAAACTCAGATTTTGCAGAGTCCGGCTCGTGTAGAGACTTCTGTTGCACACGACTACCTGTCATGGCCTTCCCCCACAGGTTGATGAAGGTTGAAGCTGAAAATGCATCTCCAAGAACATTTGCCCAGCTAAGTCCCACCGACATTCCTCCACATTTGAACCAAGTGAACTGCTTATAATTACCATATGAAACCACAGATACAGTGTCATTAGATGTAACATCATGTCGAAGAAGTTAGGTTGCAATTTAAGCTGCAATATATGAAGTTAAGCATATATACATATATCCAAAGTACTGGACGGAGTAGGTTTCAATAACTCTTCAATAAATTCCTCAGTTTGTTGAGGCTTGCCAAACAATGTAGCTATACTATTGAAGAAGTTAGATTGCAGATTAAACTACAATATATAAATGAATATAATCTAGAAGCTGCAGTTATTTTTCTTTGTAATACACAACCAGTTACTAATTTATCGTAGAGTAATGAGATAGAAATTTGTTACCTGTATAAATACCAAAGGAGTGAAACCAAGATCAGGATCACCAAGAGCTTGATTATAAGCGAGGCCATCAAACACAGAATCATCCTCGACAGCCCTAGCCAACCATTCATCAATGGTTTCGTCACAACACGCCTCCACAGTTCTCACACCGCTATCATTACACTTGATGAACGGCCGGCCCGTCCCAGACCTCCTTATCCTCCCGGAAACGGCGAAGTAGAGCTGGAGGAGCTGGAACATAGGCTTCTTCAAGTCGTTCGCCGTAAGCCCCTCAACAGCATCGCTTTTGAAAAAGTAGACCCCTTTGATGTAGTGAAGCTTCATGGCCAAGTCCATGTTGGTCAGCTCATGGACCTTGTGCTCTTGGCCGGTCACCGTCGCCGGGACAACCGAGGACAGCCTCATGCTGGACTTGAGGCAGTCGATGGTTTCAGGTGAAAACACCATTTTTAGAGATCGAAAGTTATAATAACCTAGCGATGAGCTGATTTAGAGTTTCGAGTTTAGAACTCGACGTAGCACAATTTATAGATAGAGATGGGTTTAGGCAGGTAAAGCTTATAATGAGGTCTTGTTGGGGGCGGTGGAGGTATTTAAGTCTGTAGTCAGTAGCGACATGTTTCTTGAATGCGTTGTGACAAATTCATCTGCATGCTGAAGTCTTCCATAGAACACAATTGTGTTATTATATATTGTATACTAGCTAGTACCCAAATCACATGGACATGCAGAGTGCAACCTAAATTATTGTCCTCTTTAACATTTTTTCTTCATCTCATTTGATTGAAAGAAGAAATTATCAATGAGTTGGGTCAGTTTTTCAACCACAAACTCATCCCAAGACCAACCCCAATATCGGCCAAATCCCAAACCAGAAAAATCTTGATGTACTACATGTGAAATTCAAATCAAGACCGGCCACAACCCCAATGGTCGATTTTGAATATGTTAGCGGTGGAGACTCCATGGACAGATGGACTAGTACGCTACTCTTCCAACCCATTGATAGAAATGAAAATGGGGATGACAATATTGTGAATATATTGTCATTAAGGAATTACGCACCTAATATAAGGAGTTATAGCACACATAATGAGTGCCATAAGAAGTTAAATCACATTATGTAATGCAGGTAAGAAATTACGGCACAAATTATGTGTACGTGCTATACGGAATTAATTTTATTGTAGTAAAATAAGAAAATTTAAATTAGTGAACCAGATTTCATACGGCCTAACATATTTGTATAAAGAAAAAGATTGAACAAAAATAAGAGACATGATTATCCTACACACGATTTTCCTCACTATTGTCACTACTAATTACTTTGAATTTGCTGCAGCATAAACATAAAAAATTTGGTGTTCTAAATGTACTCCACAAAATTTTATAGTGCATCCAATAAAAATATTTATGTATAATTAAACCCAACAAATATTTTAATTAAGTGCTTTTATCAATGCAACTAGCTAGACAAAGAAAAATTCTCCACCGTCTTCTTGCTATATATGTAGAGACCCTAGAATCAATGGACTTTCCGAAACATATTAAATAAAAATTGTAATGATATTAACTGCTGAGCAGCAGGAATGATAGAGAACCGATTGCAGATATTAGATTTTTTCAAAAGATATATATAGCATCGAACAAAAAGTGATCGATTGCAGATATATAGAAAGTGATTTTTCTATTGTATAATCGTTATCATATAACATTGTATCTACTTCATTTAACTAACCAATGGCCCTATATACACATCAATTTGACACTTCATATTTGCTGCAGGTGCAATATTGCAATTAATGAACGTTGTTCACATGGTATGTCCCATATCATCAACAGCCCCTAGCTAGCTACTCGATCTGATTTCGACTTCGATCTCTTGATCCCTCTCGTCTCTATGTTCCAGTTTTAACTGGATGCGATATTTTGGAAATATTTAATCAAACCTGGCAAACATGTTTCAAGTACAAATAGCATAAATACCAAGTTTTGTTAATTGGCCGGGGTTGATTTAAGATCTTCTAAAAATAACAATTACTAAAACTAGAGAGCAGATTACACGCATTAAGATACACTTGCACAAACAGTGGCACACTGATCACGTACAATATTGTTAGTTCTTCAACTCTATTTGTATTCTTTGACGCCTAGTGGTTGGGTTTTGTAAACGTCGGTTTTTTTTTTTTTGCCTTGTTATTTGCGATTTCTATTGTTGCTGATTGTGCTAAGACTGTGGCTCTTTTCCAATATGTTATTTTTCTGTTTGACTAATACTTTACAACTTCATCTTCACACACCCATCGAAATTAGTGTTATGTGCATAGCTGGTGTTTAAACGAATGATTGATATTACATTCACGATACTCGTGTAAAATAATTTCCCCCAAAACTAAACGTACGCATGCAGTAATTAAGAACCAAATTAATTAACCTACGTTTTACCCCATACTGCTTGGTTGCTTCCTTTCTTTTCTTCATCGCCAACTAGAAATACTGGGTTTCCGACATTTGAGAAAGTATGCATTCAAGTGCCACGAATTGTATGAGAGCTAGCTAGACGTCACAATTGCCATCAATCTATAAATATTGATATGATGGATCGATCTCTAAATTAGGGGAGATCTAGAAGCCAAGCTCGTTGAGGGAGTAACAGTTGTGAGTTTAGTTGAGAAGTAATCAATAGTCGTGTGTTTAGTTGGCACATATATAGTACCTGATGAGTTTGACAGTTGCTGTTGATCGAACACCTGAGTTTGTTGCCTTCAGTTGTGATCTATCGCAATTCCCATTTTAATCGTTGGGGGAGTAACAGTTGTGATCGATAATCGATTCTAGTTTGTACGTACTGTTTATAGCTACCATTTGAATGTGCCATGCTAATCTACCAAGAAGTTAAATAAGATCGAAATCAAATTTTATGTTTGATCAAAATTGACATGAATTCATAGCCATGGTTTTCCCTTATTGCATAGATAAATTGCATTTACATTCTCAAATTTCTATGAGAAGACGACAGGAAACTAACATAATAACGCTTTCAACTAAATAATTTTAGTTAATTACCAATCAAACTTAGTTAAGGTCAATGAACCACTTAACCGTAAACAATTTGAGTTAAATCTACATATTTCAAGCTGAGGAAAAGTTCGTTACTACTTTAACTGCACGATATGAACATCTCGTGCGGGAAAGAGTAGATTATTTTGCAATCGAGCAATTCCAATGATCTTGTCAAATGTGTTTGTCAAATTTAAATTTTAACTTGTGACATGGCATATATGACTTTGACATATTTTGACAATTGCAATCTCCAATGATATAGTCAAATTCATATCTTATTTTAATGATTTTTAGACACCAAAATAAAAAAAAAAATTAAATGATAAAAAGTATTATAAGAAGGGATGGTGTAGAAAGAAACAATAACAAAAAAAAAGACTAGTTGTTTTTGAAATGTCAAATTTGACATGATAAGGGATTGTGTCAATTGCACTATGTTGTTGGAGTTTATTTTAGGCCGTCAAATATTGATGTTGGGCTTCCATTTGGCAAATGACTCCATGGTTGGAGTTGGCCTCAGAGCATATAGGGTGGCCATCATGTCAAATAGAAATGAAATAACTTGATGGTGTGAAACAATGCAGCGGGCAAGAGTTTGAGGGGTAAATTTATAATAAATAGTAACCGATGGAAATAATTTAATTAATGGTTTAATGGGGTGCAAGAGGTGTAAATGTTCTTATATGACTCGATATGGTAAAGCCAAATCCTAGCCCTTACTGCAAGACGCGAGAAACTTGGCAGGAAGCAAGAGCACTTAACCGGATTCATAGTACTTGTTTATGTCTGAATCCAATAGGACCCTCACATGAATCTTCTGTGGGGTTTGGAGCTCTCCTCTCCTACCGACAATATGGAAACCTGTTAGATAGGAAAGACCGGTGGGAACCGATCGGTTGCTCTCTGATGCCTAAGTAAGTATAATTGGATTCAGAATAGAGTCAGAAGATGAAGCTGCTCAATTAGTGACTACCATTTAATGAATGTCGTTGGGCCAATATATGGGCTCCCAGCAGCATGAGCTGAGCTCATCTCTTGACGTAGGATTGGTAACCCCTTCATTACAATTTGGACGCCTATTCGCCCCTTCTTCATGGGCTTCAACCACTATTGATTATCGGGTCTCGGGCCTCAAAACACATGGGTTTGTGTTTCCGGTCCTATTACGGGCCCGTGGGTCCCCAATAACCGCTCTGTTGCTCCAGTCAACAGTACTTAACCTCAAACCAATTTTGAGTGGCACTCAAAATCTCTTCACTGCGTTTTTATTTTATTTATTTATTTATTTTATTTTATTTTAGAATGCTCTACACTGAGTTCACTCTCAAACAAATCCGGAACCAAACTTCGAAAGCGTCAGACGCCGGTAGACGCGTGGGTTTATGACGTACAAGAAAACAACACAAAATGTGAAAACCCACAGAATGGGAATACAATACAAGTAAATTGTCCAATTTGCCCCCCTTTCACTCTCCTTATTTATGGTAAATTTTATTTATTTTTCTCTCCTTTTTATTTACTTGGATGCCACTTTTCCTCTCTCATTCTCTCTCTGAAATTTTTGCTGTCAATCTCTCTCTCTTTCTCTCTCTGAATTGGGATTAAAAATCGAGTCTTTGGGTGTTGTTGTGAATATGAAAGTGGACCCAGAAGAGAAGCCTTCAGGAATGCACTCTGCATTTTCAGGTTTGCAATTGATTTTTACCCTGTAAATAATTCGTGGTGGGTTTTCTCTTCTGCAACTGATTCCGGTGTGATTTTTATTTATTTACGGCAATGTCACTGATTATTTTAACTGTTTCGCATCTCTGTTTTGTCTACATTTGTTTGTTCTGTGATTGCATTATAACCCCATGTTTTTTTAAAGAGTTTTGGTCCCATGATTCACAATGTGTGTTGTTCCAGGTGGCTGATGATTTTCTGGGTTTGTTTGTTTGTTTTGATAATGTATATCATGTTGGGGATTGAGGTTAATCTGTATCTGGGTTTTGGGTTTTTGTGGGTCAATCAATAGAGTGAGACATTGTTTATATTGGTTATGGTTTATATATAAGGGAAGAGATAGGGTGACTAGTGGTAACTTCCAGCATTGGCTTATTGCCTATTGGGAATTTGGGATCATTAACCGTCTGAGAGAGAAGACTGGATTTTAGAACTGTTTATGCTTTTTGTGAATGATAACTCATTAGTGGGATGATGATTTGATGGTTAAAAACCTCAGTTATGAAGTTTAGGTTTATATGGGAGGGGGTGGCTGAAACAGTTGGTGTTCATCAGTTATTGATTTTAACTTACCTATTATAAATACATAATGTGGGCGCGTGTGTGTGATTTCTTTGTTAGGAAGTATTTCAGAACAGTTTTAATCTGGCGTGTGAGGCTTTGTAGTTTAATTATTTATTTGCATACAGGTATCGTATCTGTATATTTTTCTTTTTCCTTTTGTATTGTGTTGGTTACTCCAACAAGGAGTCATTGTTCGTATTGGTTATAATATACATGGGAACAAAGTAAGGACTAAGGTGCCTATTTCGATTGATGGCACTGCCATCCATTCCATTGCCTATTGGGATCATTGACCACTTAAGAACACGAGACTAGTCTACCGAACTTTGCTTTTTCTTGTAGAATATATTCTCCTTGCTAATGGTACAATGAATCTTCGGTGATCAAGTTTTTTTTTTTTTTTTTTTCTCAACTAAGTCTAATAAAGTTCATCATCTTAATGGCATCTTGAACGGAGTGTAGGCTTATGAAGGAGAATGGCCGACTGATTTAGGTGTTGTGTTATGAAGGAACAACATTTTTTTGGGACTTTGGAATTTGGATCTATGGAGAGAAAGTTATTTACCCACACACGCAAGGCTAGAGTTAAGATAGTTATCCTCTTTTAGATCCTTTTAAAAACAATATCCCCAGTTTACCAAGAACAAGGGTGTATCTCAGGTTCAAGCTTGGTTCATGGTCCGAAGATTTTAGAATTACATATTAAAAGAAAAACATCGAAGGTTTTATGTCATGTGAATTGACTACATGATCTAGTAGAGAAAATTTGGAGAAAACCTTAACATTATAATCAGGTCTTCCTCAGTACACTTGCACGAGCCTTATCTTTAGGTTATTTGTCACAAAATGGATCTTCCAGAGTTGTTGGTGCTCTTCATGGTCTATGTTTTGTCGCTTAATATGAAAAATTAGGAATATTGCATAATTTTCTTTACAAATCTGTGGAGTTTCCTGGGACTATGTTCAACTTCATATTTTTTTTAATTCTTATAAGGCCTCCCAAATTCAGTTTTCAATTGTTTTTTTTCGTCAGGTTTTGTGCTTGACCCTGAAAAATGTAGCAGGCTAAGTTTGGGAGAAAAGAGAGAACTAGTCCATGAGATTGCTCAATGGTCAGAAGAAGCTCCACAGATGCTTAGTTCCTTTAGCAGTAAGGAGCTTGTTGAAATGATCTCTGCTGAACTGGGGGAAGAAAGGAAGTACAGAGGATATACGAAACCTAGACTTATAGAACGCCTGCTAAGTTTAGTTTCTGAGAAATCAAAGAGTAATACTAACAGTAATCCTGCATTTTCTCCAGCCAAAGTAGAAATTGGAAAGAAAAGGAAACAGATAACAGAAGGTTCCTTTCAGCCATTCACTGACAGAAGTCATGTTTCCATGGTGACTAGTAAAGAAGAACATGCTAAATTCCAGCTTTGTCAGAATACAGCATGCAGAGCTCCTTTAAGTTCAGAGCCATCATTTTGCAAGAGATGTTCTTGTTGTATATGCCATCGTTTTGATGATAACAAAGATCCTAGTCTATGGTTGACCTGTGACACTGATACTGTTGATGAGAATGGTCCATGTGGAATGTCATGCCATCTGGAATGTGCTTTAAAACATGAAAGAGCTGGGATAATGATGAATGGTTGCTGTCGCCAATTGGATGGAAGCTTCTATTGCATTGCTTGCGGAAAGGTCAATGATTTAATGAGGTAATAACTTTTTATTTTTCTAAGAATATGTGAATGTTTAAATCTCAGTTTCATAGATTTTAGATGCATAGGCAATGGATGGAGTGGTAGTAATTCTGTATGACAGGGTCATTCAGACTAGACCTACAAATCCAGCAGCTATTTAGTCTTTTTGCCTCTGTGAACACAGGTACTTGTACTGCAGTATTGGTTCCACATCAATAAGCAGTTTAATCACAGAATCCTACAAGCTACTGAAACATCTCTAACTATGTAATGTCATGCCTTCAGATACTAGGATCACCGATGTCCAACTCAGTCACCTTAGGATTGATGATGATGTCTAAAGTGCATACCCAAGATTGTCTAACAATGGATCTCCATTTTGGGGAGGTTATGGTGCTACAAACTTTAGTTTGTCTTTGTTTTGCTGAACTAATGGCGAATTTATATTGATGCCTGTTTGTTTGACCTTAGTTGATCATAGGAATGAAATGACATCCCAGAGTCTAACTTGAAATATTTGATGTAGCCACAGATGGGAAGCTTTTAAGTTATGTTAATGCCTTTGAAAAAATTTAGAAAGAAGTCAATATATTTATATTTTAATTGCTAATCTTTCTTTTTTGCCATAAACACTTTTATCAAGTATCAGAATGAAATAATAATCATAAGCTTTTGGTGAAGCAATCAGTTTCATTCTCGAACAACCTACCAAACTTAAGCTGGTGTTAGCACCAAGTTTGACTGTGGCTAATCGGACGACTGGCTTTGTGCAGAACATGGAGAAAACAATTAGTGATTGCCAAGGAAGCTAGACGAGTTGATGTACTGTGTCTACGGCTTTCTCTATCCCACAGAATTCTTTTGAATACGAAGAATTACCAAAAACTGCAGACCAGTGTTGAAACTGCCATAAAAAGCCTGAATGGGGAACTCGGGCCGCTTGAACAGGTTTGTGGAAAGATGGGACGTGGAATTGTTAACCGACTGTCTTGTGGTGCTGAAGTTCAGAAACTTTGCGTTTCTGCAGTTGAGTCTTTTGACTCCATGTTTTCGGATCCTTGTTCTGTTCATGTGGAAAAGAAAGATCAAGCAAGTAAGTTTGTTGTTATTTTTCTGTTTCTTTTCTTGTTTTCGGTAATATTCATGTCCTCTACATCTGCAGCGTCTAGGTTGACCACAGCATCAACAATTTAGTTCAGTTACAGCTGACTACTGTATAAATGCAAATTACTCTTTGGTAGCATAACCGTAGTCAGTTAAGCAACTGATTTAGAGAGGGTGAAAGTACGTTGGACTTTAGTTTGAGTGTCCACATGTTTTTAAACAAAATGACTTCTAGGTCCCAGTTTCATTTACATGTCTTTGTTGGTTTTGTTGCTTATTAAATTCTATTCCATCAGCTTGCGGCATCCAGTTTGAAGAGTCATCCCCTTCTTCCGTCATTGTTGTGCTAGAATATGAGGATCATCTTTTTAACAATTTCTTGGGCTGTCGGTTGTGGCATCGTAAGTCTGATGAGAAGGATTATCCAGACCAACCTTCTTTCATTGTTTTAAGGCCAGAAAAGAAATTTGCCATTGCTGATCTGCAACCTGCAACTGAATATATCTGCAAGGTTTCTTTGTTTAGCAACACAGAAACTTTGGGCGTTTGGGAAGCTGAATGGGTCACACCTGCATTGTATGATAGCGCTGTTGCATTTGAGAAACAGATAGGAGAAGAGAATACGGTAATTGGTCAGATTCTTTCCCAAGCAGAATCAACCAATTCTAGTGATATCAAAGGGGATCATCCTGTGAAGTTTCCATCATCAAATGACATAAAAAAGAACCAGAACAAAGGGCTCTACCCACCACCGCGTTCAACGGAAACTGCTCAATTGATCAAAGAAGCAGTTTCTCCATTGACACCTAGCAAATCCAATGGAACACGTAAAGCACCAAGCTTCAAATGTACAAAGCGAGTGGAGGAAAGTGATTATGAATATTCAGTGAGGGCAATCAAATGGTTAGAGCATGCGGGGCACATAGAGGAAGATTTCAGAGTTAAGTTTCTGACTTGGTTCAGCCTCAAAGCTACTATGCAAGAGCGAACAGTGGTCAGAGTGTATGTCGACACTTTCATTGATGATCCATCAAGCTTGGCTAGGCAGCTGATCCACACCTTTGTGGAGGAGATTTGTTTTCAGTCAAAAGAATACCGGTTTCTTAACATAGGCCTTGCACAAGGTTGTGCCATCAAATTTTGAATAGGGAATTCGGTTTTGTCCGGAAAATTAGTTGATATGACATGGTTTAGAAATGTAGGTTTTTTCAGACGGAAACTTAGTTATCGTCTAACCGATCATAGAAAGGAGTTGGCTCTTGATTTCAATTTCTCCTTTGTTAAGGTTAACGATTTACCTATTTTTTGGTCAGAGGTTTCATAACTACTGTCTGTAAAATAGACTAGTAAATTTTTTATATCTTTAAATTGCTCAAACATCACGTTGTATACGGAGAAAGGAAACCAGTTTCTAGTAGGGTTGCAAAAGCGCAACTATGTTTTTCAGTACAATGTTGAACATATGTAAGAAAATTGAGATAAATCAAACGGCAAATTCATCCTCCATTAGAGCATATGCACCGGTAGCTCACCATCACTTTAATTGGGCTACTATTGTGCTGGATTGATGAAAAAGTGGAATACAGCGGGAAAAAGAGAAGAAAGAAACGCACGTGGGCCCGCAAGAGAAGCAGCGAGATTAAAAAAAAAAATCCAAAAAATCCATCTACATGTGATGGAGGGAGAACATGTGGGACCCATGCACGTGGGAGCAGCCAGCGACATCATTTTTTTTTATTCTGGCGCGTGCAATACACACGCTTATTAAAAAAAAAAAGGTAACCGACTTTTCAAAACCGTTGGTCAGTCACTGGCTGCCACGTGACCAGTGCTGTCCAACGGCTCTTTTCCATTCTGAACGGTCATTTTTAGTTTTTTACTTATTTTTATATCTTCTTTTTTTTACTATAAATACCCCAACTCTATTCTTCACAATTTACACCACTTCTCATACACTTCTCCTCAATTTTCTCTCATCTCTTTCCCTCTCCCCTCAATAATTTTTTTTCAGTGTTCTTAAAAAATGAGTACTTGGCTTCCTTCCGAAGACTTGCAACTATGTGTTTCTTGGGTACGACAATCCACTTGCAACATCACCGGCCGATATCAATGCAAAGACAATTTGTGGAAGAAAGTCTATGACGATTACGCCAAGAATTGGTGTGGCAATCCCGACGAATCACGTTTTCCACGCTTGAAGAAAATGCATAAGAAGTGGCATACATGTGTCGCAAAAGCAAGAACTCGTGCGGCTAGCGGGATGAATTTGGTTGATGAGGTATGTGTAATCGATTTTTCATGTACGATTTTTTCATGGACTTAATATTTCGATTAATAAATTCTTCATAATCGTTTTGTCATTTTTTTTCTTAATTATTTGTTTGTTTAGATTTAATTTACATATAGGTCTAAATTTAATTATTATTTTTTGTTTTAGGAAACTCAAGCTCAATCATTATATTACAAAGATTTTAAAAAAGAATTTACGAAGAAAGATTGTTATGAAGCGATCAAAGATCATCCTCATTTTGTGACGGTTGAGAGTAGTACTCCTTCTCCGTGGGAGCGAAATTTTCTATTCCCTATCGTTGACACGGATGAGCATATCGACACAGATGAGCATATCGACACGGATGAGCATATTGACTTGGATAATGATGATGGATACACAACTCCACCATCTAACCAAGAGAGACATCGTCCCTTGAGTCCGGTTAGACCTATGGGAATAACGGCGGCAAATGAAGCAAAAAAGAAAGGTAAAAAAGGTATGACGGAGAAAGAAGAGATGTCTTTAGCGGTTTTTCCTAATATGCAATGTAATCAAAAAATATTTATGGAGGCTAGCATGAGAAGAGATGAGGAGAACCTTCGGTTGGATAGGGAGGGCTTAGAACTTGAAAAACAAAAAGAAGTAAGGTTGGCTCGACGTGATGCTAATTTGGAGTTGGAAGAAGAAATAAAAATTATAACAATGGATACGAGTACGGTGACCCCGGGAAAGTTGACCTGGCACACAAAGAGAAAAGCGGCGATCATGAGAAAAATGAATGAGAGTAGTAGCACTAGTGATGCTTATTATGTTTACTTTGATGAAGAGTTATATTATGTTGTTGTAATATTTTATAGTTATTTTATGTTCCTCAATTTCAAGTTATTATATATGAAATAATTTTATGTTCTAATACTAGTAATTTTATGTTTCTCATTTTCAAGTTATTTTTTATACGAAATAAAATAATATAAATATAATAATAATGCCAAATAAAATTACAATGTCAAATAAAATTACAATACTAAATTAAAATACAATACCAAATTAAAATACAATGCAAAATCAAATTACAATACTAAATTAAAATATAATACCAAATTAAAATACAATACCTAACCAAATCCACAATTGATTATTGTTGGTTGGCTTCTAAAGCCGAATTGTACTCCACTACATCATTTTGAAGAATGTTGTGGATATAAACTGACTCGAGGTGGTCAGTACGGTCCCAAAATACATGTTGGTTTCGTCCATCTCTTCCCACTGGTAAAAAAGGAATTCGAATCCCTTTATCATCAACCGGCCCATCATAAACTCTTGCAGCTAGTGGGTTTAGTAGATCTTCTTCTTCCGGCTCGACAAATTCATTTTCCACAAATTCATCCTCTACAATCATGTTATGCAATATAATACAAGTCATCATTATGCTTCTAAGTGTCGACCTTTTGTGTAACCGAACTTCATGCCGAATGATCGCCCAACGAGATTGCAGGATGCCGAAACACCTCTCTACATCTTTGCAATATGCTTCTTGTTTCTTTGCAAATAGTTTATGTGCTTGAGATTTAGGGTTTGGCATAGTTTTAACAAATGTTGAGTACCTTGAATATATTTCGTCAGCCAGATAATAAGCATTGCTATATCTCCTTCCGTTGACGTGAAACGTCACAGATGGGGTGTTTCCGGCTATGAGCCATTCAAAGACCGGTGATTGATCGAGCACGTTAATATCATTTTGAGCTCCTGGCACACCGAAGAAAACATGCCATACCCTTGTGTCATAGGAGACCACTGCCTCAAGAATAATTGTGGGACGTCCCTTCCGTCCAGTGTAAGCCCCATGCCATCCGGTTGGACAGTTCTTCCACTCCCAATGCATGCAATTGATGCTTCCGATCATACCTGGAAATCCCCGGTGATGAGAAGCCTTCGAAGGTCAGCCTTTGTTGGAGTGCGGAGGTACTCTGGACCAAAAATACCTTCCACTTCTTGACAGAACTTCTTCATGCACTCTAACATAGTTGATTCCCCCATCCTTGTTATCTCAGTACATTGATCAGCAGCTGAGCCGTACGCCAACATACGTAGGGCACCTGTCATCTTCTGTTGTGGCAGCAACCCTAGTACTCCAAAGGCATCTGCTCTTTGATGCCAATAACGGTCGTGGTTACAGAGGGCCGTGATGCGATTGAACACATGGCCGTGCATCTGGTACCTCCGACGAAATTCTTCCGGTCCGAAGATCGGACGCTCGATGAAGTAATCTTCCATGAGATTTTTTCCCCTTGATAACCTGTATCTTGGGTGATTGGGAGAGCGACCAGGACGTGAACCGCGTCCTTGTGGTTCATCTGAAGTATCAAGATGTGTCATCATCATGACCGTGTTATTCATCATCGTATCCATCATCTCATCGTCTTCTTGACTGTGTTGTTGATTCTGCTTCAACAATTTGCGAATGAAGCTCATTGTAGTGCTGAGGGAATGTGGAGAAGTAAGTGAGGGATTGTGTTTTGGAAAATTTCAGATATGAGTTGTGAAGGTTGAGTGAGTATAGAGTGGGTGATGAACCTTATTTATGGTAAAATTCGGATCATACAGTTTGAAAATCATGGTACGTGTCGAATCGTCATTCGTCGAAAATCCTATCGAAAATCCAATGACATTATTTGACCGACAAACACACACATGTCGATTTTTGGTTCGTCGAAAATCTCATCAAAAATCCTATCGAAAATCCAACGACATTATTTGGTCGACAAACATACACGGGTCGAATTTTGGTTGGTCTGAAATCCTATCGAAAATCTATACAATTATTTTGGTGATAAAAAATAAAGAAATGCCACATGTCATTTGACTATTGGTTGATTATTATGTACAAAATTTTTAAAATAAAAAATTTAATTGATGAATAGTGATTGCAAGAGTGATGGAGCTACATGGGTGCATAAAAATTGACCCAGAAAAATAATTTGCAGTGAATAGTATCTGATTGAGGCAATTAAATTGATGAATTGATGGATTGATGGAGAAGCATGGGTGCATATGCTCTTACAACTTTGACTGGAAAAACATGCCCTATAAAATACTAGCACACCATGATATATAACAAGTTATAGTAGCTAACAGTTAGTTTTCTACCAAAAAGTAACAAGCCATTTGGTGCATCCAATGATCCATAGTTCCATACGATTGAAAAGTGAATGCATACTGAGTTATCTGATTCTGTAACTGAGGAGCAAGTGTTGTTTAGTATTAGCACTGAATGATGGAACAATGTGGCCAAGTACTAGCTGAGTCAAATTTTTGTGCGACCCTTCTGAATGTAGTTTTGCATTTTTCCGATAGGAGCATTGTACAACATTTCTGGAACCCGGGGGCAATTGTCATGAAGTTGGTCCCTCATGGATAGTTTCGTTCAATGAGGCAGCCAAAAACTTTGCCAAGTTTGGCTGGGGGGTGGACCTGTTTGAACTTTCTGAAACGCTGGCTTTGTTTTTGTTACAACTGAAGGGAGTCTTTACCTCCTTCCGGATAAGAGGTGGTAAAGCTTGCCATGTAAAACAGGTGACAAACCTTTCCATGGATCTTCTTCAACCATGGAAGCATTGTAAAAGCGTTTTGGATCGAATGGACAATCATGAGAACCACGTCCACTTCTACCTCTACCTGATCCTGAACCAGGGTGTCCCCAACCTCTACCTGAACTTGAACTAGGACTATGACTATGAATCCTGGGCTTCCTGGTGGCCTAAATCATCGCTTCCCGGCGGCCTAATTAAATCCGGGGCTTCCTGGTGACCCGAATCCTAGGTTTCCCGGTGGCCTGAATTCGGCGCTTCCTGGTGGTCTGTATCCAGGGTTACCTGGTGGTCTAAATCTTGGGCCAGGAAACCTGCTTCCTCTGGGATCAGTAGGGAAATTACAACTTGGCAGACCTTCAGCTCCATTCCAGACTTCAGGTGGATTTCCATGATGCATGGCAAAAGGTCTTAACATTCCTGCAGGATTTCTTGAGGAATAAAGTTTTGTTGGTACATTCTCTGGTCTGGTGAGAAATGGCTTTGTATCTGATGAGGAGGAGGAGGCACTTCAGGGTTCATTGGCGTTCCTGAATCATCATTCAGAGAAAACAAGAATGATAAGAAAAAAAAGATAACAAAGAGGAAATCTCAAGTGTTGAATACTTCGGCATGAAGCATTACAAGCAATCATGCATGCATCAAATACTATAAGATGACACTTATTCTGTTTGGATAAGTTAAATGACACTTGCAAGGAAATGAAATTGTGACACAAGCAGTCACATACGGTTCATTAAATATGAAAAACAAAATCAAATGAGACCAGTAGAACACGAGACATTTTTAACAGAACTCAATACCTAAAGGATGTGGAGGTAATCTTGGCATAGGAAGACCACCAGTATCTATATGCATAAAACTATTCGATGCAATCTGATCACCAACTTTACACCTCTTGGTGTCTGCAGAGAAGCCCGCCAGAGGGGAGCGGCTCCTCCTGCTCCACATTACCATCAGCCAGTGGATTTGAAAGGTAACCCGGTACATCGGAACTTGTATCACCATGAGAACCTTCAGCTTCTAACCGCATTGCTCAAAGCCATTCCTTTTTCTTCTCTGAAGTCTCCATCTAACCTGAATATTTAACCATATGTACTTAGAAATTTCAAACCTTTTCACTTTCTATCAATCCCAAAACTTGAAATTAAAATCCTCAAATCCGTCATCAATATCTTATTCTAAAAATTCAAAATTTCCACACGAAATTGCAAAATCCCACAGTTAAGTATAAACCCAATTCCTAAATTTTATAACTTGACTCATTCCCTCTATTCATAAGCTTAATTTACATGACCCTTAAAACCCTAAATATGGAAATCGTCACAGGATAACAGTACAAGTAACGAATTTCAATAAAAACACAACAGAAATATGTAGAAGCCAGAGATTACGAATCAAATAGTTTTCGAAGTTACAAGTAGAAGCTGGGTCCTTACAGGAATCGAAGATTGCAGCAAAATTGAATGTCAGGAAAACAAAAAAGAACTGAATCGTAATCGTAAATCTGGAATTAAACGCTAGTGGAGATGAGAGAGAGAAGAAAATACTGACCTGAAGAGTTTGGGTGTAACGATTTTGTTGGGCGAAGTAGTTGAGCTTGATCGTTGCTGGGTTTAGAGGAAGGAGGGAAGAGAGCAGGAGGAGATGGAAATTTTCAACAGCTTTCTGCAAATTTAAAGTGTGTTGGATTTTAACCTAAAATAGAAAGGACGATCTTTGTTAGGCCGTGTCGGATTGTGATCAATCAAATTTGGTGAATGAGTTTACAGATTAGAGTTTAGAACTCAAAACTCAAAATTCTAAACCCCCAAACCCTAAACTAAATTCTCACCTCTAAACTCAAAACTCTAGACCCTGAACTAAGCTCTAAACTCTAAATAAACTCTAACCACTAAATTCTAAGTTCTAAAACTCTAAATTTTAGGTTCTTAGTGCCAAATCTAAGTTCTCAAAATCTAAACTCTAAATTCTAAAACCAAACACTAAACTTTAAACCATAAATTCTAAACTGTAAACTCTAAGTTCTAAACTCAAAAAACTAAACCCTAAACTCTAAATATTAAGTTCTAAACACTAAACTCTAAGTTTCAAACTTTAAATTCTAAGTTCTAACCTCTAAACTCTAAACTCTAAACTCTAAATTCTAAGTTTTAAACTGTAAACTCTAAGTTCAATGTCAAACTCTAATTTCTAAAACTAAACCCTAACTCTAAAATCTAAATTCTAAATTCTGAACTCTAAACTTTAAACTTTTAACTCAACACTTTATAAATTCTAAGTTCTAAAACTAAACCCTAAACTCTAAACTCTAAACTCTAAGTTTGAAATTCTAAACTATAAGTTCTAAACTCTAAACTCTAAACTCTAAACTCTAAACTCTAAACTCTAAACTCTAAACTAATAATTTCTATTCATAGTAAATTTTAATAATTTTTGCATTAAGAGTGTAGTTTGTCCTTAAATTTTAACATCGAACTCTTAACCATCTACTATTAACCCTAAACTCTAAACTCTAAATTTATGGAGCTTCCGATTCATAGTAAATTAAAATTAAATTCCGCGTTAATAGTTTAAATTGTCCTTGAACTTTAAAATCAAACTCTAAACAACAAACTCTTAATTCTAGACCCTAAACTCTAAATTTTAGGCCTTGATTCTTACTAAATTTTAATAATTTCACATTATAGTCTTGTTATATTAGTCAAAGCCTCATCTTAAATGGAACACCAACTATTTGAATAAAGTTCGACTCTTTTGGGTTCTTAAGAGCTAAGACTCTTGTATTCCCACTGTTTTAACATTAGTGAAGGGAAAATCGCAAATGTTCAAGGATTGAAATTTCGAAAATTTCATTTTTTTAGGTCAGCGATATTTCCCCCTCATTCCTTCCTTTTCTGGTGCGAAATATTCGAAATTTCGCGATATTTTCGAAATCTGAGGCGAAACATTCTTCACTTGCACTGAGTACTGACACATGTCGGCCACTGACGTGCTCTCTCCAACACGTGTCGGCCTGCTAAAAACCCACAAATTTGGGGGTGAAGTGAGATTCAAACCCCTCACCTCTCAGCATGCATGATAAGATTAATGAATTGGCCAATTGAGCTGAACTCATTTCTTGTTCAATCTCTTCATCTTATTACTTATATAATATGTTTACTGAAATCCGAAAAAAATGAAAATGACAAATTATGTCCTATCAAAAATCAAACTATTTGTTTTGGTAAAGATATGCTCTTATGTGTTCCGCACCTCTTATCCTTGATTTTTTCATACTATCAATTATGTGCTTGTTGAAATTTTTATAACTACAAAACAATTTTTTTTCCTATAAATAATCTCAATTGCAAATGCTTTCTTACACTTTCATCTTTTCTTTCTTCTCCGGTTGCTTCAATTCACTACTTCTATATCTCATTCTCTCCTTCGTATTTAGCTCATGCATTGATCTCAATTTTATGCTCTCATGCTATAATAGTTAATTAGTAATAGACTTTGGTAAGTGGTTACTTAGTAATGTTAGTATTATTAAATATTCCGTTCTTATGGTTAATTTTATTGTTTTGATTATTTGTAATTAGTATTATCTTGATACACTCATACATCATATAGGAGATTAAAATTTTAAGTTAACCCAAGTCCCTGCAGATCTATTATCTCCAGACGCAAACTTAGGGTTGACTTATGAATAAATGAAGATATTTATTTATTTATTTATTAATATTTACTATGCTTATATTTTTATTTTTTAACTTTATTCGATTTTTGTGAAGGAGCTTTCATTGGAAAAAATACAATGGCTAGTGGCGGAAGTAAACGTGATCCCGCATGGGAACATGGAGAGCAACTCCCCGGTAACAAAAATGGTAGCATATGCAAATACTGCGAGATTACGATAAAAAGTGGTGGAGTAACACGCCTTAAATACCACCTCAGCGGCCTAGATCCTGGAAATAACGTGCAACGTTGTGAATCTGTACCAGTAGAAGTGAAACAATTCATCAGATCCCTTTTGCTGAGTAAACAAAAAGACAAGGCGAAGAAACAACATATGATGGAGGGGATCCGAGCAGAGCTTTGTGGAGAAGTTATTGGTTCCCAAGATGACAGTGATGTTGAAGTGTATGATAATGACGACGACATGGGTCCTGAGGAACGTGCAGCAATGCGGCAAGCAATTCGAAACTCCAAACAATCACAATGGGAAAGAGAGCATCTCCACAAATTTCCTAACCGAGATGGGTCTAGTAGTGGGACACGCATACAACGATCATCAAGCGTCAGAGAATCACAACCTTTATTCTCAAGTCTCAAAAGCTCTTTTCATGCCCGTCAAAAGAGCATTAAAAATTCATTCTCAAAAGGTTCAATCAAGGAGACAATGGGCCGTTGGATTAGCAAGTATTTCATCTATGAGAATATCCCTGCTGAGAAAGCAGCAGGTCCTCATTATGAAAATATGGTGATTGGAATCCAAAGTGCAGGCGAAGGTGTACAACCCCCTACTCCATATGAGATCAGAAATAAATATTTGGATATGGAGTTCAAAGATGTTTCTGAATATGTTAATAAATTGAGGGAAACTTGGGAGACATATGGATGCACAATCATGGCCGATGGGTGGACATGACCAACTAGATTATCCATCATAAATTTCATGGTCTACTCCAAAGGTACCACAGTTTTTCTCAAGTCCATTTATTCTTCTGGTGACAAAAAAGACCATCAATATATATATATATATATATAAGGTGTTGAAGGATGTAATAAAAGAAGTTGGAGAGCACAATGTGGTTCAAGTAGTGACTGATAATGCTGCTAATTATGTCAAAGCTGGTAAGAAGTTGATGAAACACCATAATGTTTATTGGACTTCTTGTGCAGCTCATTGCATTGATCTCATGTTCGAGGAAATGGGGAAGAAAGAGCAACTTAAATGTGTGATTAATAAAGGTAAAATTATTTCAAAATACCTTTACAATCATAATTTTTTGTTGACCAAGATGCGAGAGTTTTGCAAAGGAGAAATTATTCGTGCTGCACCAACTCGATTCGCAACAAATTTCATTTCATTGGAAAGTTTGATTAAGAAGAAAGCAGGATTGAAATAATTATTTACAAGTGATTGGTGGGTGAGCAGCAATTTCAGTCAAACTCCTCATGGTCGCATCGTCGAAAATATTGTACTCGACCCACAATTTTGGCATATGGTGGAAAATGTGTGTAAAATTTCTAAACCCCTTTATAAAGTATTGCGGGTCGTTGATACAGAAGTCTATCCAACTATGGGTGCTGTATATGAGCTCATGCGTGTTGTGAAACAAGACTTGAAGAAAAAACATGGAGCAAAATGGGTCGTAAAAATCATCAATGATAGGTGGTTTAAAACTTTATCGCACGATTTGCATTCGACATGTATATACTAAATCTTTTATATTTAATATATATACATAAATAATTATTTAATGTAGACACATTTTGCTAACTATGACATATTAATTTTATATAGGTTATTATTTAAATCCTCGATACAACTACATACAAGGCGTTGGAGATGATGGTAAACTTATTGAAACTGTGCATAAAGTTTTTTCTAAATTGGACCCTAACTCTCCAACAATAGGCCAATTTGGGAAAGAGGTTAGATGCCTAAAACTATTTTTTAATTTGCAACTTGTTTTTTTAATTTTATAATCATATATGAGTAGTAATTTATTTGTATTATATTTAGCTGACATATTTCAAAGATGCAAAATTAAGTTTTGGAACAGCACCGACAATTGCAGCTAGATCACACATGTCTCCTAGTGAGTGTATAAAATTATAAATATTTTATAGAAGTCCATTTATTACTCTATTGAAAATCTAACTTATACCGTTTTTATTTCATGATAGCTGATTGGTGGGTAATGTATGGAAATAGTGCACCAACTGTGAGAAAGTTAGCAATCAAAATTTTATCACAAACAGCATCAGCATCTGCTTGTGAGAGGAACTGGAGCACATTCGCACTAATCCATACTAAGCAAAGAAACAAGCTTGGATATAATCGTCTAGAGAAATTGGTTTTTTGCTATTACAACATGAAGCTTAAACTTCGAGATAGAGAAGCAGTCCATTCTCATGTGGATGAAAAAGATCCATTGGATGTATTTGATATTGGTACTGAGTTCGATGATGAAGAGCGAGATCAGCTTTATCAATGGATTATGCCTCTGCATTTGGACGACGATGAAGACAATCCATCTCCTAGAGTTGCACAAGAAGCTTGTGCTGAAGGAATAAATGTCGAGCGAGTATTTCAAGAAGAGGTTTTAGAATCTGATAATGAATCTATTAATTTGTTATTGAATCAATCTAATATTTTACCTCGTTCCTCTCGTGGAGAAGCTAGTGGCTCACATATCCCCTCGAGGAGAAATGATCGTGGAGAAGCTAGTGGCTCACATATCCCCTCGAGGAGAAATGATATCTCTAGCACAAGATCAAGAGACTCCTCAAGCACCAGAGGTGATACTAGTGGAAGTTACAGCGGTGATACTAGTTGAGGTGATGATGGAGTTCGAGGTTATAATGAAAGTCCAGCAGATCGTATGAGCCCATTCACTTGTGAGCCAAACTTCACGCATGCAACACAAGATGAAGACCATGGATGTAGAGAAGCAGGACCAGGTATTGGTGCTATAGGAAAACACTATACACCAAGGGAAAGAGGCCAGGGAAGTATGTCAAGGCTTGAAGAATATGATTCTTTATCTTCCACTTTCGATTCATTTGGTCTTGAAGAAAACACTAATGGACCTTACCCTTATGGGGTTTGGCGATGCCTTATCCAACATATCCTTATGGGATGCAATCAAGTGAGAACTCATGGACACAATCTGATGGACAATCATCAAATGATTATGGTTATGGTCAAAGCTGAGGAATGCTAGATCCCTTCTATAACTACCAGTACCAAATTCCGCCATCAATCCTCCTTGATCCATATGGTTGGCATGTAAGTCAATACATGCAAAACTACAAAGGAGAGGTATCATTTAATGATTATTCTTCACAATACACTCAAGGCTCTATACAAAGAGATGATGAGGATAGTCAGGATACTGAAGATTTTGTACCGTATAGATCTTCTATGTGGTTCTAAATTATTCATGTAATGTCATGTCTAATGTATTATATGTGTATAAGGCGTGATGGCCTAACCTCCGATCCCTTTGGATTCCCAGCCATAAAAAAAAAATTAGATGTTAGTATATATTTTTATTAGAATTTTCAACGATTTAGCGTTTATATATTTCACCTTATATCACTACAACTCATTATAGACCAATGTTCATACACTACCAGAAAAAAGGCTTTTCCCGACGAAATAAAAAAAAACGGCCGACGAAATAAAATTTTCGTCGGCTATTCCCAAGAATGGCCGACGAATTTTTTTTTCGTCGCTAAAAAAAAAAATCGTCGGCTATTCCCCTAGAATGGCCGACGATTTGAATTTTCGTCAGCCTTTCTCTGAAACTTTAGCCGATTGGAAGTATGGCCGACGAGTACTAGGTTTGATTTCGTCGGCTATGATTAAAAGAAAAAAACAAAAACAGACCACCTTCCATTTTCTATCACGTACTATCGACAAACCATTGCTTCATCCTTCAAATGCAAATATGTCATCAAATAAAATATGACCGAAATAATGAAATACGTCTACGGTTGAAAAATGACAAGATTCCGACAAAATCTGTGTGCCGAATGTTGCGGTTAACTGTTTTTTACTTCCGTTTTCCTATGGGTAGCCTGACGGTCGGTAAATATTTTGAGGAAAATTTTTATGCGATTAGTTGCGTCTCATCGATTTGAAACTATTATCTGTTGAAGGTCAGGCCAAAAAACGTCATTTAGACAGGCCAATTACCATTTCTAAGCGTTTAAAGGGTTGACTCACCCGGTTGACCGTCCCGATCGAGCCTTTAACGTTGTCAGATGTAGTTGGATTTTTTTTTCATACATGTATTTAATCTAAACGGTGATATCTGACGGTTGGAATAGATTTTCCAAACTTTTAGATTCAAAATCGGAACATATGTACTAATGTTCCTTAACTTGTTTACTAAGTGTTTAAGTGAATGTATAGTTTCAAATAGTTACTATACGTACACTCTTCAAATGCAAATATGTCGTCAAATAAGATATGACCGAAATAATGAAATACGTCTACGGTTGAAAAATGACACGATTCCGATAAAATCCGTGTGCTGAAATAATGAAATAAGTCAAAACCCGGTTTACTGTAGATTTGGCGTCCGGCGTCCGAATGACGATTGTGATACCATTCCGGAAAGGGAACGACGTCAGGAATCAAACACGTAGCTTTGCTACGATGTGTGGGCTTTTTCGGGCTTTCGAGTTCGTTTAGAGCCTCAAAACGGCAGTTTAGTATGTTTTCATAGAATAGCCGATGAAACATTGTATTTCGTCGGCTATTCTCTAAGTATAGCCGACGAAACATTGTATTTCGTCGGCTAAACTCTTGATCCGCGCCTTTTTATTGTCGGCCGTTGGATGGCTCAGATCTGACGGCTGTTGATCTTCCAAAGTATAGCTGACGAAATCTTTTAAATCGTCGGCTATTCTCTAAGTATAGCCGACGAAATTTTTTATTTTCGTCGGCTATTCTCCTTCTAAATCTTTTAAATCGCTTCCTCCCGCCTTTTTTCTCTCCTCCTTCCCCCCCCTCCCTCCCCCCCCCCCCCCTCCTCCTCCTCCTCCTCCTCCCAGGTATACAATCCATGAGAATGCTAAGCACAAAAAATTCCAAGTTTCATGAACATGTAACATCAATAAAAGCATGCGAGAGCAACATATAAACATGAAAACATATTAAGCTAATTCGATCCTCCTCACTAGGCATACTCTCTTCTTTTCACTCAAAGCATGGCATTCACTTAATAGTATATGCAAGAGAAAGATAATGAATTACAAAGAGTAACTTACATATGTCAAGAAAAGAAAGCACTTTGTGAATTAATGTGGAAAAACCTCATATAACAACTATGTGCACCAATGAACCAAAACCATATGCTTACTCTTGAGATAATCTCCACAAATCAATTTTGACCATCGTAAGAATCATGAAAAGATCAATAAAAGGAATGTAATGGGGCTTGGCTAAAGGTATTCGAAATTTATGGGATAAGGAGGCTCAAAACGTCACTAAGGCCTTTAGCAAAGCTCGATTCTCCTTATGTCTTCTCGTCAAGGGTCGAATTTCTTCTTGTTGGACCCATACTTCATTCTTTTCTTCCCCAAAACATAGTGAATATGAATAAAAGTCAAAATATAACAATGCTAGACCTTCAACTCCAAATTCACAAGATTAGACTTGGCAATTTTTCTTTTGAAATCAAACCGTGCCTACCTTCTTTCAGACTCAAATTTTTCTTTCTTTTCTTTTATTTTATTTTTCTGTCCGATTCAAATTGTTCTTTTCTTTTCTCATAGGCACGGCTCACATACAATTTTTACACAATTTTTAGCTACGTCTACCCCACACTTGTTCTTCTTCATCACTTCACAGGAAAACTCCTTCGAAAATCAGGCTTTGCCAAAACTTTGATCAAGGGTAAGGGCATCACTATACTAAGCTCATGGAAAGTATTTAAGGGTGATGAAAAAAAAATACTAATTGTAGGCTCAAAGGGGGTTTACTAAGGTGTCACACGACGGGCACAAATAGGCACATGCTTTATTTGACAATGGTGGTAAACCTAAAAATTTTTTTTAATCACTTTCAAAATCAAGGTATTTTATGACTAAGAACGTTTTGAAAATCAACAAGAGTAAGTTCTAGCATTCTAGATTTCACTAAAAAGCTATGGCACATAATCATTGAATATGCAAAGAATACTGATGTTTCATGCTTTCTATATGTCTATCGAATTTTTATCTTTTTATCACTCAAGAAGAAATCAAATTGGCTCTAAAGCTCACATAGGTTATTATGGAAATAAACTAGCTAAAACATGTATGCTTTATTAATCAACAAGTCCTACATGCTCCTACCAATGCACATAACCCATGAAACTCATAATTTAAATTATATGCATAACTATCATCTATGGATGCAAAGAGGAGAACAACATTATTGACAATTTAGGGGCATCCTAAGACTCGAAACAAACAATTTAAACACTCTAATTTTGTGGAACAATTTTCTGAATATTTTTTTTTATAGTAAGCACACAAAACCATAAATGGAATACGTTATCCCACCCCACACTTAGAAAATTACATTGTCCTCAATGTAAGCACAAATCTATATCAACGAACTTCCTAAGTATGTAATCAACTAACACATTCCAACATATCATCATAAACCAAAGAAAAAGAGAAGGGTTAAGAAATTTCAAACTCTCGGTGATGGCTCCTTCACTTTGCTTTGATCAACTTGGGTTGCCTCCCAATTAGCACTTTGTATTTATAGTTCGTAGCCTATACTTTTAACCGTTGTGTATTGCATGTGTTCATCTTGGTCCAAATGCTTGGAGCTCGGCAGCAAGTAGCTCAAGTAGGTGCGCTTGGCACCAAGCATTGCTATCATAAAGTTGCTTGCTATCGGCAGCAGGTGCGGTAGCCTTCACGTGGTGCAGTATTGTATCTGTATCGGCAGTGAATTGATGCGCCGTATCGTCAGCATTGTGTTCAGTACTGGCAGCAGTAAGCTGCCTCTCGGTGGGGGCAAGTGTGTCTGTATCGGCATCTATGCTTGTATCGGAAGCGTGGCCTGCAGCTAGGTAAGCAGGCTGCACGTTTGTCTCGGCCGGGGGGTCTCCTTGCCTCTTAGCAGAGGGCAGGCTGCATGGCAGTTTATCGGCAGAGACTGCAGCCGAGAAAAGCTGAGTTGCGGAGCATCATGCAATGGGAATGCGTCGATGGGACGCTCTTGACAATAATCGTAATAAAGCTTGAGTCGATGACCATTGACTTTGAACACTTTGTTTGTGATTGGATTGAGAATCTCGATGGCTTCATGTGAAAATACTTGAGTGACTATGAAAGGACCAACCCATCGAGAACAAAGCCTAGTGTTAAATAAGAGAACTTTCTGACCAACCTCGAATTGCTTTCCTCGAATCATCTTGTCATGGTAACTTTGTGTTTTCTCCTTATATATCCAAGTGGCATCATAAGCTTCATTGCGGATTTCTTCAAGTTCGTTGAGTTGAAGCTTTCTATGAAGACCGGCTTTGTTAATTTCCATATTAAATGTTTTGACGGCCCACCATGCTTTGTGTTCTAGCTCAATCGGTAAGTGACATGCTTTGCCATAAACTAACCGAAAAGGTGACATACCTATTGGTGTCTTGTATGCAGTCCTATAAGCCCACAAAGCATCATCGAGACGATCACTCCAATCCTTCCTTGAAGGTTCAACCGATTTTCCTAGTATTTGCTTGATCTCTCGATTGCTTACTTCGGCCATGCCACTTGTTTGAGGATGATAGGGTGTAGAGGCCTTATGTGTGACTCCATATTTCTTCAACAAGGCTTCAATAGTGCGATTGCAAAAATGGGAGCCTCCATCACTAATCAAGACTCTTGGAACTCCAAAACGTGAGAATATATTAGTCTTGAGAAAATCGGCAACCACCCTTGAATCATTGGTGCCTTTGCTTTTATCCATTTTGACACATAATCAACCGCTAGCAATATGTAAAGGAAGCCCTTGCTTGATGGAAACGGCCCCATGAAGTCTATACCTCAAACATCAAAGATTTCAACAACAATAATAGGTTGTAGAGGCATTTGATCTCGGGCTCCTATGTTGCCGGTTCTTTAGCACCGGTCACATGTCACACATGCCATATATGCATCCTTAAACAACGTTGGCCAAAAGAAACCACACTCAAGTACCTTCAATGCCGTCCTCTTTGGCTTGAAGTGACCACCACATGCTTCGGAGCAACAAAAAGAAAGGATGGATTGATGCTCTCCTTTCGGAACACATCTTCTTACCACTTGATCGCTACATTGCTTCCACAAATATGGCTCATCCCAAAAGTAGTGCCGAGCTAGCTTCTTGATTCTATTCTTGATGTGGCTCGGCATGTCTCTAGGGAGTTGATGCGATGCTAGATAATTTGCAATGTCGGCATACCAAGGTTCACTTGTTGCATTGATCCGAAAGAGTTGCTCATCCGGAAAGTTTTCCAATAGGGGCAGCCAATCTTCCTCCTTGATTATCCTACTTAAATGGTCGGCAACCACATTGTCACTTCCCTTCTTGTCTTTGATTTCAATGTCGAACTCTTGTAGCAAAAGAATCCAAAGTATGAGCCTCGGCTTTACATCCTTCTTTGTCATAAGATATCTCAAGGCGGCATGATCACTATAAACAATTACTTTGGAATTCAAAAGATATGATCGAAACTCTTCCAAAGCAAAAATTACCGCCAAGAGTTCTTTCTCCGTTGTGGTATAATTGAGTTGAGCATCATTGAGGGTTCTTGAGGCATAATAAATAGCGTGAGGCTTCTTGTCTCTTCTTTGGCCGAGCACAGCCCCTAAGGCATAATCACTTGCATCACACATCAACTTAAATGGAAACTCCCAATCTGGTGATGCAAGTATAGGGGCCGAGCACAATGCAATCTTCAATCGGCCAAACGCCTCCTCGCATGCGTTACTCCATTCAAATGTCACCTCCTTTTGTAACAAGTTGCTCAATGGCTTGTCTATGGATGAGAAGTCCTTGATAAATCGTCGATAAAATCCGGCATAGCCAAGGAAGCTTCTCATGTCTCTAACATTCTTAGGGCTCGGCAAGTGTTGAATCAACTCTACCTTGGCTTTGTCGACTTGAATCTCCTCCTCGGATATAATGTGGCCGAGTACTATCCCTTGGTTTACCATGAAGTGACACTTATCTCAATTTAGCACAAGGTTGGTCTCTACACATCTCTCAAGCATCTCCTCCAAGTTCTCCAAACATGTGTCAAAGTTACGTCCATATACGCTAAAGTCATCCATGAAAACTTCGATCTTGTTTTCAATAAAGTCGGAGAAGATGTTGTTCATGCATCGTTGAAACGTACCGGGTGCATTGCATAGGTCGAATGACATCCGCCTATAAGCAAAAGTGCCAAATGGACAAGTGAAAGTAGTCTTCTCTTGGTCATCCGGGTGTATGGCGATTTGGTTGTATCTACTATAGCCATCAAGAAAGCAATAGTACTTATGGCCGGCTAGCCTCTCTAGCATTTGATCCATGAATGGCAAAGACATGTGATTCTCCCTTGTTGTTGCATTGAGCTTTCTATAGTCGATACACATCCTATGGCCGGTCACTAGCCTTTGTGGTACAAGTTCATTCTTCACAACCGTTACACCACTTTTTTTTTAAACTACTTGCACCGGTGAGACCCACTTGCTATTCGAAATAGGGTAGATAACTCCACAATCGAGTAGCTTGATGATCTCATCTTTGACCACCTTCATCACTGGTGGGTGAAGTCGACGTTGGCCCTCTCTAGTTGGCTTTGCTCCTTCTTCAAGTAATATACGATGAACACAAGTAGTATGGCTTATTCCCTTGATATCCGCTAAGGTCCAACCTATAGCGGTTTTATGCTTCTTAAGCACACGAACTAATTCTTCTTCTTGCTTCTTGTTAAGTGATGAGTCGCTTAAGCGAGCATCAAGCAATAATAACCCTACAATCGTTAGTAGCATAGAATAAGTAGTGATCGTTCTAGCCGGGGATTTAAGGGTACCTGAGATATAAAAATGTTAGAATAAAAACACACACACATATACACATAACGTCACACTTATATACATATATACATATATACACACGAAATCATGGGGGGATAAGAGATATGGTTCGACAGTAACAAGGCTGCCTCTAACTTCCTAGACATGAAAATAAAAAATCCTAAACTACTATGTACAAGTGATTATCATCTTTCACACCAACCAATTCACACAAAAGACTCTTTAACATATAGACTCACATGCAAGAAGGTAAGGAACAAGTATTTAGCATGTGCTTAAGACTCAAACAAGTTTCGACCACAACTAGAACGGAAACCGATCTTACCTAGTTGAAAGACTTTCTAATGTTTTAAGATCTAGCGATTCGCATAGTGACCCTAAAAGTTATGCTACCGTTATACAACTTGTAACATTGAAGCTCTAAAGTCTATAGTCGAAGACAAGCAAACAAGTAAGGTCATCAATCTTCTTATTTAACATGCAAGTCCTAAGGTTAACCACTCTAGGTGAGAACAACAGATCAAAGTGATCATACGTCTACTTAGTTCATTATAACTCAAGTAAATTAAACCTAATACCTAGATCATGTTCAAAGACAACACTAAGTATCGATTATAAGCCCTCACCTTAGTTCTAACCGGTTTAAATCCTAAACATGCTTCTATACCGCTGTCCTAATTATCAAGCACACGAAAATACTACAAGTTAAAGATTACAATTTGTCATACAAAATTCGCATGCATTCGAAGTTCATAAACAAAGAGTAAAACCAAATTCAACAACCATAAAAACATACAATCTTCATAGACAAAGTATTGTTAAATTACAAAACAATAAAGAAGCCATGAGAAGATGGAGCACTCCTTGCAGAAACCTCCAAAGAAATTCGGCAAGGGTGTGGGACGGATTTACATGGTGGTGGTGGTTTGGCTAAACTATTTTCTGTATAGGATTTATGGTGAGGCTTTAGAAGAGCTTTTGGCTAGTACTTGTGCTTGAGATGAGATGCCTTTCTGTATGGAATTCGTTGGCTATATATATGGGAAAGCCTAGGGTTTGCCGGCAGCCAAAGGGATGACAACTCCTTGTCCTAGTTGGTTTAGTTTTCCTTGCCGGCAAAGTAATGCTTCTTCTAGGTCTCTTCTTGGTCTGATCTTGGACTTGAATTTTCTCATTAAGTTAGCATGAACATGTCCAACATGTCTTTAGGTCCATAATAGCGGATCCATGCTTCCAAAAATCCAAAGGAGAGCTTTCCTGATGCAACCGGGAAACTTCAGTTTTCTCGGCAGAATTGACCTTGCTTCAGTAAATCAGGCATAACTCCATCCTCAGTGCTCCGATTGATGCGATTCCAAATTTTAGAAAAACTAGACTCATAGAGCTTTTCATCCATATAAGGCAAGTCTTCTGCTTCTAAGTGATGCGTCGTACAGATATTCTGGAAGTCAGGACACAGTCCCAGGAAAATCCTGGTAGTCCCTGGATCGTTTTGCTCAAACTGCCAAATTGCAGCCATCTTCTGAGCGACTTCCAAAACTCCGATTGATCTGAAATTTTGACACAACACACTTTAGCTTACCAATTATATGCATACCAAATTTCATCAAATTTAAAAAAAGATAAGTTATTTTAACACGAGTCTCAGAATCACGAAAAAGACAAATTTTGCATTATTTCCTCAGATTTCTATACTTAGTCATTTTTCAGATTATTAAGCACATTTTTCCAAAACTCTACTAAAACGACCCTAAGGGGGGTGGATTGTGATGACTCTGACCTGACCTAGATAGGGAAGGTAGCAGGTAGGCAGGTCACGCATCCCACATCGCCTGGGGAAGAGTGGATGCTGTGCTTATATGTGCAGAGTTAGCTCAATACATAGAGTCGCGTTTTTAGGGCTCAATGGCTTCAGAGGGGATGGGAACTCCGAAGTTAAGCTTGCTGAGTTTAGAGCAATCCCAGAATGGGTGACCTACTGAGAAGTTACTCGTGAGCTTCCAGAGACAAAACCGTGAGGGCCAGAGAGGAGAGTGCCCAAAGCGGACAATATCTCTAGTGTATGGTCTGGGCTGTTACATTCATAAACTCTGGGGTTCCAATCAAAAGAAAAAAAAACCCATAAATTCTTCTGCCTACAACCCCTTCGTCGAAAGAAAGAAAAAAAAATTCGCAGGGCCGCAAGTTCTGCCGACAACCTTTTGTCGGAAAAAGCAAAGTTAAACCCTGCCTACGACCCCTTTGTCGGCAGAGAATGAATATGCTCAGGGCACCCATGTGATCGTCTCCCTTGCCGCCGTCCTTCCTCATCACTGGTCGAGCCTCCTTTGACGCCTCCCCGCCACGAAGCTGCTCATCCTCGATGCGGTCCGTCTGGCTAGCGACCCCTCAGCCCATCGAATCCGTTGTTGGTTCCCTCGCCGGCGTCCCTCTCTCGATTGGCGCTGCAAATCCTACCCCGTAGCCGAGCCCAACGCCGCCCTCTAGCTCGACGGCGGTCTCCAGCCTTCCACGACTACAGCTCGAGTTGGGTGGGGAGGACGGAGTCAGAGAGGTGGTGGTGGGAGAAATGCTTGGCTATCGATCCGACCCCTACAGAGAGTGAGGGCAGCTCTGGTATTTTGAAAAATTCATTTAGCTACAGTGCTTCCGCTACAGTGCGCAGTGCGGAAGCAGAGCCGGCTTCCAAAAGGAAGCTACCCCCTACTTCTGCTTTTAAGGGAAAAAAGTAGGGGCTTCTTCCAGTCGGGAACCAAAAGCTGGTTTACCAAACAGCAGCATCTGCTGTGCTTATAATCAGGGGAGCAAAAAACTCCCCCCCCCCCCCCCCCCCCCCCCCCCCGTAGCCGAGCCCAACGCCGCCCTCTAGCTCGACGGCGGTCTCCAGCCTTCCACGACTACAGCTCGAGTTGGGTGGGGAGGACGGAGTCAGAGAGGTGGTGGTGGGAGAAATTCTTGGCTATCGATCCGACCCCTACAGAGAGTGAGGGCAGCTCTGGTATTTTGAAAAATTCATTTAGCTACAGTGCTTCCGCTACAGTGCGCAGTGCGGAAGCAGAGCCGGCTTCCAAAAGGAGGCTACCCCCTACTTCTGCTTTTAAGGGAAAAAAGTAGGGGCTTCTTCCAGTCGGGAACCAAAAGCTGGTTTACCAAACAGCAGCATCTGCTGTGCTTATAATCAGGGGAGCAAAAAACTCCCCCCCCCCCCCCCCCAAACGCAACCTATTATTGCTGCTTGGTGTTCCTGCAACAGCATTCATCATCAGAGAAAGGTGAGTGACCTTCTCATCTTCTTCTGTTAACTTATTGTGTTGTTTTTTTTTTTTTTTTATGAATCTCGTACTGGACTGTTTTGTGTTATTGATAAAAAAATTCTAATATAGTAGCTAAGTAGCATGGTTCAGTTTTGTTGTTCAATATAGAACCCAATTTCCATTACTGTGATATTTATCTTTTTCTTTTCTTCTCTTGATTGTATTCTGTTGATTGCTCCAAAGTAGAAAACCCCTACTTGAATGATTTGGGTGGGTTTCCTTTTCTACAGTTTTTTCTCAATCAATCAAGCTCTGATTAGTGTTGTTTTACATT
Source organism: Potentilla sterilis (assembly GCA_963682095.1). NCBI lineage: Eukaryota > Viridiplantae > Streptophyta > Magnoliopsida > Rosales > Rosaceae > Potentilla > Potentilla sterilis. The sequence continues at coordinate 3,456,621 of OY821765.1, forward strand.
TGAATTTCTGCTTCAACTAAACTAGCTAGAGAGTACAACCAAATCAATGGCTGACACCCAGGTCAAGTTGACTAGTCCCCCCTATTCTAATGCCGAAGACTGCAAGAAACATATAATGAAGGTTTACGAGGATCTGACCAAAGGCTGTAAGGATGAGAAATTGAGAAGACTATTTAACCGGGCTGTGGATTATGATGAACTTAATGCATGTGCAATTCGTCTGTTCAGTTGTCTGGCAGATAGGGGCCTCCTTGACGAAGCGAAAGAGCTCTTTAAGCCTCACCCTGAGCAGACCACACTGCCGGAAGTAGCTGTCTTTACCTTTGAGATGACGGGAATGTTGGCCTTCCCCAGCACCAAAACCATTATGGAAGCTCACAAGGTCTTCCAGCAGATGATAGCCTATGGTATCACCCCCACCACCTACACTTACGCTGTACTCATCCGCGGATTTACAAAAGACTTTTTGCATTCTAATTTTGTTGGGTATGCCAAGAAGTATTTCCTTGAAATGTTGGATAGGGGAATGAAGCCCCATGATGAACTCTACCTGCAGGTTGTAAGCGCCATTACGTATCAAGAGCCAGCGGAGGAGGTCAGGAAGTTCCTTGATCAGGTAAAAGCTAAGGGGTTCATCCCTGCAGTCGATTCTTTTCAGTACAACGAAGACCATGACACAACAGAAGCACTGCAAGCAGTGAAAACTTATATGAATACTGCCAGCAAAACCACTGACAAGGTTGTTCAAAAATTCTTTTGCGAGTCAGTTAAATCCGGTTGGCTTATGTGGGCGATTGAGATGCAGAAGGCTTTGTTAGATGATGGAAATGTGGACGAGGCCATCGAGTTCTCTCATACCATTCAAACAGAGTTTATGCCATTGGTCCAAGTTTACACCATTCTTATTATAGCCTACCTCACGTTTGGCAAGACCAAGGGGGCACTGGACGCATATCTAGAGATGTTAGCTACTGGGGTTGCCCCCCACTCCTACACGTACACTGTTTTAATTAAGGGACTCAATGCTGACCCCAAATTCTTTGGAGATGCCAAGAAGTACTTGCTTGAGATCATGGACAAGGGCAAAGAGTTTGTGGAGGTGATGATGGGTAAGGGGTTTGTGCATAATGCAAAGGCAATGAGGGAGGCTTTAAATAGCAGGCCGATACCTGTTATTCGAAGGATCATGAATATTGTTCTTTCCAAGTTGAAAGACTGATTCTTTGTTTCATTGAGGCTATGCTAGCAGCTTCAGTATTAGGTAGTTTCGTATATGGTGAGAGTAGAAAATCTGGTAGCATTGGGTTTGGTGATGTTCTATATATCATTTTGAATGTGACATTGATGGACTGATCTTTTGCTTGAGGTTATGCTAGCTTCTTTAGGATTAGGTGCTTTCTTATATGGCGGAGCTGTTAAGACTGGATAATCCTGTATGATTGTTTCTGTTCTCTGTCAGTTTGAATGAATCATTGTAGTGTGAATGCTGAAACTGAAATGTATTTCAATATTTGGTGGTGTTCTCTCTGTTTGTTCATGTTGACATTCAAAGTAGTCTATTGACATTCAAAGTAGTCTATAGCGCTGATTCCTTTATTTTCTGTTTCTTTTATGGTGGTTACTGTCGTTCTTCTCAACCTTTTTGGCCACAAGAAATTATCTATTTTTGAAGATCTGGGCCTCTCGAGGACAGTGTAGGTGATTACATTATTATGTAAAATATAATATTTTCCGATTTTTTTTTTTTTTAAAAGGGTAATGTAAGAGACCACAGGAGGCCCATGTGATTAACCCATCCTATTTCCGAAGTCTCAGCAGTGCCGAGCCAAAAACGCAGCTACACCCCATTTTCGCCCTTTTGAGTACTCCGCAGAGGGTTTGAGCTCCCCGCATATTTTCTGATTTTGATGTACTATCATTGATTTACTTCTTATAGAACTTCAGAACTACTTATACCTGGGGTCAATCAAAGTATTTTTGTATTTTTTATATTTAATTTTTTTTAAGTGTGATCTATCAAAGTTGGCAAAGTATCTACTGAGCAAAGAAATGGATGCTAAAAGTCGAGAGGATGGACAAATTAAGGTGAAGCCTATGGTGTATGCTGAATCTGCTCTGTTTTTAGGAAAAAGCATGGTGCTTGAGCAAGAGAGAGCGCATCATAAAAACCAGGTATATTTGTATGAGTTTGCAAAAGGCAAAATTTTCTGCTAAGCGATCATCAAAATATGTCTTCTGTTTATTATCATTGAGGAATGGAGCAATAAGCGATCGTACTTATGACTGAACGATTATGCTTGATTCTGCTGGATGCGAAATCTGATGATGCTAGTCAACCTCGTAAAAATGGTGGTTACCTGCATATCCGTATTGTATGTGCACTAGGAACCTTCCTGTGTGGAGATTCCACAACCTACATTTGGTACAGGATTGCTAGTGGAATGCAACCCAAGGACATTTTTCTCCTCTTCTACAGGATCCGAGTAAGTTCTTTACATGAGCAAATTAAAATGCAGAATTCATAATTGTTTGCACAGGCAGAAGTCATTTTATTATTAGGTAGACTAAACTCATAAATGTTTGCCTTTATGTTGCTTCCCAAATTTAGAATAACTTAAAATATAGAAGTTTGTATTTGAGTCCAGATCTACTAGTTCCACAATCATCTTATGCTTTATTTTCTTGTAGTTTGCTACCCACATGTAGGAGTAATTTCTGACATAGTTGGATACATATAAGAAAGTTGGAATTCAGCCCGATAGGTCTCTTACGACTTATAACTTAATTGATGCCTAGTTCTGTGTTAGTGATGTTTTTATTTGTTGAAATGGAACAAGAAATTAGTTTTTATAACACACATTGTAATCTGTTTGGTCGATATGCTTTCTCCATCTTTTTCTTAACCTTTCATGTATCTACAGTTTATAGCTACGTTTCTCCGTTATGTATAAAAGAGTAAAAGACTGAGAGTTCACAATTTGAATTGCAACCTGACAACAAGAATAAATGATTGGAAGAGTGGATGCCTTTCTGTAACTGCAAAAGTAGCCGGGTTTCTTTCTTAAGGGGGAGTGATCGTCGATAATGGGCCATTTCGTGTTTAGAAGTGAGGGAACTGGGTTGATATAAAATGACAACTATGAACCTAGGTGTCTTTGGTTCCAGCAGGGCCATCCCTTGAAATGACATTCAAAACTAGCTACTTTTGTCTGGTTTATGGTTGTTTGGAAAATAGGAATCAACCTTAGGAAAAGCATAGGCCTTACTTATTCAATATTTCTTTTCCCTCTGAAAGCTGCCCGAACTGGATAAATATCCATCCAGTGTTTATATGTGATAAGTGGATGCAAGGATCACATCTCCATCATTGTATACGGCTAGCTAGTATGATCATATGTCCAAGCGGCTTACTCTTGTAATGAGCTCATTTAATTGATGTGCTGATATGTGGTTTCTGTGCAGTCTACACTGGATTATATTAGTTATATGTCATCCTGCTAAAGTGCCTCAAAAGAAGGGTACGTAAGATGTCTGCTTTGTCGCCTGTCTTGTGTTATTTTCCCGCAAGATTTTCTCCTAAGGTTATGAATGTCTGCACTATTGGTATAATTCTATTCCACATATAGTTCAAACGATCGAAGAGAATATGGATCTTTCTATATAATACTTTGCCTAATCATCAAGACTAATATTTTAGATCCACTATATGTTGAGATAAAGTCACTTTCTAGTCATCCTGCAGGTTTAGAAGAGTTAAAGCGGTGACATTTACAGTTGTAATGTTGTGATGTCAGCTTACCTATGTGATAAGCTTTCTTAGATATTTTAGAATACTTGTAGTAGTTATCTGTTTTGGTCATTTAGTTTAAGTAGAAGACTTGTGCTTCTGTTTTATATAGAAGAAGCGTAGGCTGGTGAGAAAACAAAGAGAGAGAAGAGCTGTTTAGAGAGAGAGAAGAGATAGGTTTCTCCTTAACTAAGGTCTTTCCTTTGTTTTAAAGCCTGTAGTTTTTCTCCTGGTATATAAAAGAAACTGTTGTATCTATGTTGTATCTAATTTGCTGTAAGTAAAGTCTTCTCAGTTTGCCTAGTTTCCTGGTGTTTTCATACAGTTTCTTGTTTCTACTTCAATTGTAGTTTAGGGTGCTTCAGATTACAATTTCATAACAGTGGTATCAAAGCCACGGGTTAATAGCCGGGTTCATGCTACAGGCAGATCCAAGTACTGGTAAGAGGCATTCTACGATGGCAACGAAGTATGAAATAGAAAAATTCAATGGAAATAATTTCTCATTGTGGAAGATGAGAATGAAGGCAATTTTGAGGAAAGATAATTGCTTGGAAGCAATTGAAGATAGGCCTGAGGAGATTACTGACGATGGCAAGTGGAGTGAGATAGATGGCAGTGCTATTGCTAATCTACACTTAGCTCTAGCTGATGGAGTTTTGTCAAGTGTGTCAGAGAAGAAAACAACAAAAGAAATATGGGATACACTAAACAAGTTGTAAGAGGCCAAATCACTGCACAACAAAATCTTCTTGAAGAGAAAGCTCTACACTCTTCGGATGATGGAGTCAACTACAATGACTGACCACATCAACACCCTTAACACCTTATTTTCACAACTCACAACAATGGGACACAACATAGAGATAGGTGAACGAGCTGAAATTTTACTTCAGAGTCTACCTGATTCATATGATCAACTCATCATCAATTTAACCAACAACCTGCAGCCGCTGTTCTTGAAGAAGAAAGTAGGCGCAGGGACAAAGAAGACAGGTATGGAAGCTCACAGTAGGCTAAAGCTTTGATGATTAGAGGGAGATCAATGGAACCTGGTCCTAGTGGGAGTCGAGGGCAGAGTAGATCAAAATATAGAAGTAAGAAGAATGTGAGATGTTATTTATATAACCAGAAAGGCCACTACAAAAGGGAGTGTTTGCGTCTGAAGAAGAATGCAGAATACAAAAGAAGGGCACTACAAATGGGAGTGTTTGCGTCTGAAGGGCACCTGAGTCTTCAAAAGCTCAAGGTTGTGTAGCATATATCTAAGATGATTGTGAAGTCTTTTACATCGAGGCAATGGCAGTTGCTGATGATAGGGACAAATTTGCTAATGTTTGGTTTATGGACTCAGCAGCAACATGGCATATGACTCCTCGACGAGAATGGTTCCATCAATATGAACCTCTCTCTAGAGGGACTGTTCATGGGAGATGATCATGTCTTGAAGATTGTTGGTATTGGAACCGTCAAAGTGAAGATGTATGATGGCTCAATACAAACCATTCAAGAGGTTCGACATGTGGAAGGCCTGAAGAAAAATCTATTATCATTGGGACAATTAGATAGCAGTGGGTACAAATTTGTTGGTGAAAATGGAATTATGAAGATAATTAAAGGTGCACTTGTGATAATGAAAGCTGAAAAGAAAACTAGAAATCTGTACATGCTTAAAGGAGAAACACAATTAGAAGGAGAAGCATATGTTGCGTCAGCAAGTTCTGTAGAAGAATCAACGATGTTGTGGCATCGTAGGCTTGGCCACATATCAGAACGGGGTATGCAGATTCTTACTGATCAAAAGCTTCTTTCAGGGCTCACAAAGGTTTCATTACCATTTTGTGAGCATTGTGTTATTAGTAAGCAGCATAGGTTAAAGTTTAAAAGTTCTATAGCTAGAAGCAAAGCTATTTTAGAACTTATTCATTCTGATGTTTGGCAAGCAACAGAGCTATCTCTAGGAAGTGCAAAATATTTCGTATCTTTTATTGATGATTACTCCAGGAGATGTTGGGTGTATCCAATCAAAAAGAAGTCAGATGTATTTTCAGTTTTCAAGATATACAAGGCATGTGTGGAGCTTGAATCAGAAAAGAAGATCAAGTGTTTGAGATCAGACAATGAAGGAGAATATACCAGTAATGAATTTAATAACTTCTGTCAACAAGAAGGTATTAAGAGGCAGCTGACCGTGGCTTACACTCCACAGCAAAACAGAGTAGCGGAGCGGATGAACAGAACCTTGTTAGAAAGAACAAGAGCGATGTTGAGGACTGCGGGGATGGACAAGTCTTTTTGGGCTGAAGCAGTCAAGACCGCCTGCTATCTGATCCATCGGTCACCATCAACCGCAATTGATCTGAAGACTCCAATGGAGATGTGGACTGGTAAACCAGCTGATTATTCTCACTTACATGTTTTTGGAAGTTCTATATATGTTTAATATAATGCTTACGAAACATCAAAGCTGGATTCAAAATCCAGAAAGTGCATGTTTCTAGGATATGTTGATGGAGTTAAGGGGTACCGCTTGTGGGATCCCACTGCCCACAAGGTAATAATCAGCAGAGATGTAATATTTGTAGAAGACAATGTACAGGGAAAAGAAGATGATAGCATTTCAAAACAGAAGCCAGAGACTATTATCGTTCAAGTTGAAGATGAACAAGAATAAGAAGTTCCATATTCCTTTGAGGCAATATTAGAGCATGAAGTACAAGAAGAAGAAGCTGTGTTTGAAACTCCTCAAGTTCAACGATCAACTCGGGAGAGAAGAAGACCAGCTTGGCATTCAGACTATAGAATGGAGGGTAATGTTGCATATTGTCTATTAACAGAGGATGGAGAGCCTTCAACCTTTCATGAGACTGTGGAAGGACAAGAAGCTTCTTTGTGGATGGCTGCAATGTAAGAAGAAATTGAAGCCCTCCATAAAAATAAGACATGGGATCTTGTTCCACTACCACAAGGAAGGGAGGCCATTGGGAACAAATGGGTCTACAAGATCAAAAGAGATGGCAACGACCAAGTGGAGAGGTATCGTGCTCGATTGGTGGTGAAAGGGTTTGCTCAAAAGGAAGGTACTGATTTTAATGAAATATTTTCTCCTGTTGTTCGACTTTCAACAGTTAGAGTTGTTTTGGCAATGTGTGCTACATTTGACTTGTACCTAGTGTAGTTAGATGTAAAAACTGCGTTTCTTCATGGAGAGCTTGAAGAAGAGATTTATATGCACCAACCAGAGGGATTTGAAGAAAAAGAAAAGGAGAACTTTGTTACAGGTTGAACAAATCTCTATACCGTCTCAAACAGGCCCCGAGATGTTGGTATTAGAGATTTGACTTCTTCATTATGAGCTTTGATTACAGTAGATTATGTCCAGACCCTTGTACTTTCTACAAGAGATTTGGTGATGGTGAGTTTATTATTTTGCTGTTGTATGTTGACGACATGTTGGTAGCAGGTCCCAACAATGATCGCATTGATGTTTTGAAGGCTCAATTGGCTAGGGAATTTGAAATGAAGAACTTGGGACTAGCAAACAAGATTCTAGGGATGCAAATTTACCGGGACAGAAATAGTAGGAAGATTTGGCTATCTCAGAAGAACTACTTGAAGAAAATCTTGCATCGGTTCAATATGCAAGATTGTACGCCAATCTGTACCCCTCTTCCTATTAATTTCAAGTTATCCTCAAGTATGAGTCCTAGCAGTGAAGAAGAGAGGATTGAAATGTCTCGAGTACCGTATGCATCAGCAGTGGGTAGTTTGATGTTCGCCATGGTTAGCACAAGACCTGACATAGCACAAGTTGTGGGAACAGTTTGTCGATACATGGCGAATCCTGGTAAGGAGCATTGGAGAGTTGTAAAGAGGATCCTAAAATATGTCAAGGGTACCTCAAATGCTGCATTGTGTTATGGAGGATCAGATTTTATTATTAAAGGCTATGTTGATTCAGATTATGCAGGTGATCTTGACAATAGCAAGTCCACCACAGGTTATGTGTTCACTCTTACTGGAGGAGCTGTAAGCTAGGTTTCAAAACTGCAATCGATTGTGACTACATCTACAACAGAGGCAGAATATGTTGCAGCTACACAAGCTAGCAAATAGGCAATTTGGTTGCAAATGCTAATGGAGGAGCTCGGACATAAACAAGAGAAGATTGCACTGTTTTGTGATAGTCAGAGCGCTTTGCACTTAGCAAAGAATCCATCATTTCACTCAAAGACAAAGCACATAAGAGTTCAGTATCACTTTGTGCAAGAGAAGGTGGAAGAGGGATATTCAGAAAATCCATACAGATGACAACATAGCAGATGTTCTAAGAAAGCCAATTAACAATGATAAGTTTATTTGGTGTCGATCCTCTCTTGGCCTGAAAGAATCATAAGCAGCAGAAACATGGAATTGAAGAATGGTAGAAGTGACTTTAAGTGGGAGATTTGTTGAGATAAAGTCACTTTCTAGTCATCCTGTAGGTTTAGAAGAGTCAAAGCGGTGACATTTAGAGCTGTAATGTTGTAATGTCAGATTACCTATGTGATAAGCTTTCTTAGATATTTTAGAATACTTGTAGTAGTTATCTGTTTTGGTCTTTTAGGTTAAGTAGAAGACGTGTGCTTCTGTTTTGTGTAGAAGAAGCGTAGGCTGGAGAGAGAGAGAGAGAGAGAGAGAGAGAGAGAGAGAGGAGATAGGTTTCTCCTTAACTAAGGTATTTCCTTTGTTTTAAAGCCTGTAGTTTTTCTCCTGGTATATAAGAGAAACTGATGTATCTATGCTGTATCTAATTTGCTGTAAGTAAAGTCTTCTCAGTTTGCCTAGTTTCCTGTTGTTTTCATACAGCTTCTTGTTTCTACTTCAGTTGTAGTTTAGGTTGCTTCATATTACAATTTCATAACACTATAGGTGTGTTAAAGATCACATTTGTTTTGAAGCATGGCACAATAGGTTTATGACGTTCAGGTGTTCTAATTGGTGAAAATATCTCGAATAATAGGATGGAGCTTAAAGTCATAATTTAGAGTGTTAGGAATACAGATTAATATGGCAATGTTGTTTGGTCGCTGGCTGTTCTGCACTGCAAAGCTAGCTAGGCAATTGGCCTTTTCGATTTTTGAACAGAAGAGGGAAATGAATTGAAAAAAAAAAAACAGTACCGAGCATGAGTGACTTTACATTGTGCTCGACAACATATAAAATATAACATTACATAGTTTCCGCTAAATCAGTAGATAAAGATGGTGGAAGTAATGTGGGTCATATCATTTCATTAGGAGATAGATTTTTCATCCCCAGGACTTCTCATATTCTGTGATACCACTGCATTTCCATTCTACACAAGTTCTTTAGAGTTTGATTTTTAATTCTCTTATCATCTTCAGCTTTCTCAATCAGCAAGAAGTTTCTGAGCTTTTATTGTTGTACCACACCCTGGGTTTGCTCTATATGGAGTGAGAGCAGAGTTAGGGTTTGGTTTGAAACTGAAGACGAAACTATTTTATTTTCTGGGTCCAATATCCAACGGGGTTTTGATCCAATTTTGTGGGAATCAAGCATTCTGGGTGTTGGGTATCTGAGCTCAATTTCATCCTCTATGCTCTGCTCGGCTCTGCTCTGCTCTGGGCCAATCAAGTTTCTGGTTCAACCCGACAGGAACAAGAATTTGGGGATGACATGTATCAAGGTGATCATGAGACTCTCTACTTCATTAAATCCCTTTATTCAAGTTCAAAGCTTTACATTGGTTCATTTTTCAATACTATAACCCATTCAAGTAAAACCCATTTTGTATATATGCTTCTGTGTCTATGTATAACTTTTCTGTAATCATTGCTATTGTCTTGCTTGAGGTGTGAAAATAAATGGTTGGTTGTATACTGTAATTAGATATACTAATTATTCGTTTGTTAGATTGTGTGCACCAGTTTTGTCAATTTGACTAGCGTAGGCTTTCATAATTAATGGATACAAATGACAAAATTTGGAATTCAGCTGAGAAGTTTCCCATGACTTGTAACTGACTTGATCTAACAGTTTTGTGTTAGTTATGTTCTTGCTTGTCAAAATGATGCAAAAAGTAGTCTATAACACACAACATAATCTTTTTAGACAGTAAGGTTTGGTGACCTTTTTCTTTACCTTTCATATTTCTTCAAGTTATAGGTAGCTTGCTCTGTTATGTGTAAAAGACTGAGAGTTCACACTATGAAATGCAACATGATACCAGTAATAGTATGATCATTTGTTCAAGCTGTTTGCTCTTGTTATAAGATTAAGTAATTTTTGTGTTTATATCTGGTTTCTGTTCTGTTTATTGGCAGTTTACTCTGGACGCTTTTAGCTATATGTGTTCCTCCTAAATTGCCTCAGTATGGAAGGGTAAAATGTCTGCTTTGTTTCACATCTCATGTGTCCTTTCCGGCTAGTCTTTCTCTGAAGCCTACGATGGTCGTTACCCTAAGCCTGCTCTTCTGTGTCTGGACCATACGTAGGTATGATTCTATATCATATATAGTAATATTTCAAGTTGAGAGAATGAATCTTTCTATAAAGAGGCCCAACTTTGAAAGCTAATGTTTTTACGTCTACTTCAGAGTATTAAGCATCACATTTCTATTGAAGCATGGGATATGCTATAGGTTTCCAAAACCATGATCTGTTGTATTGTCATGAGCTATGGACATGGAACTCATTTCCTCATGGCTTATTTGCCAGGGAAATATATAAGCTTCAATACTCTGCTCACTGTTGTTCATTGCTTGGCTCTTTAATTGTTGTTCATAGGTTCAAACATGTGGACTTGCTTTTTGCCTCATAGCAGAGTTGTATCATCTTATACACGTACTCTGCTCGCTGTCTTAATTTGTCAGGCACACCAGATGATGGAGTATGAATGCTATATGCCTGCAGTTACTCTCTTAGACTACTCTAGCGATTTTCTCTTTACTCTATTGTAGATTCACAGGAAGATGCCAAAGAATAGCAATGCTACTATGGAGGAAAAGCATTTCGTAGCGCAGTATAAAGAAAATTCACTTCAGAAATTAGCAGATAGTGGATTCTGGGAAATTACAAATTCAAGAACAAGCTAATTTCTTGAATGTCTGCAGCAAGGGAGGCTGATCACTCAGAGAATGTTGATCTACTATGTAATCGATTCTTGAGGAAGAAAGTCTGCAATGCCATAGTGCGTGAGCGAAGTCTTCATTATATACATCTCGCTGATCTCGTTTGTAGATGGGCTGATCATATCGATCAAGTTGATGCATTTGTCGACGCAACCTCTCATACTGAGGAACCCAAAGTGGGAATGAGGTACATAAACTATGGTCTCTATCGCAAATCTCGCTTCTAGTAAAGATAGTTTACATCCTCAATTTGAGAAAGTTTCTTGTACTAGTAGCTGATTGCAATGGAGAGTTGTACTATGAGATACTACTCTACATTCAAAGTGTTCAACAACTAAAGCAACTAAAACCCGGACCTTGGCTTAAATATGCCCAATTGTGCAACTTCATGTTTTACCTAGACGTGGTTTTTCTGCAGTTTCCCGCATACTTCAGCTCAACTCAACACAAATGTTAAGCAACAACAAAAGCTTGAACAAATTTACTAATAGCAATGGTATTGGTGACCGATTCTATTTAGTCTTAGAAGTACCAAAAAAAAGAAAAGAAGAGACCTATCACAATGCATATTAAGCTTCTCTAGAACTTACCAAGGTAAATATATACTCGTTCATTTCTATAGAGGGTATGTTTACTAAACGGAAAAGAAAATGACTCTATAGGGAGTGACTCTCATTCCTTTTTAAATGGATGTTTACTAACTAATTGGAGAATGGATTCTGTATGGGCCCACAACATTTTTCAGGATTGATTCTCCCATTTTCATTCTCTTAGGGGGGAGGTAATATTGATTTCTAATAATGAAGGAATAATTTTTTATTTCAAAATTATCCTCATTATTTATTAATAATCTAGAAATACCTCTATAAATACAAATTATTCTTAATTCAGGTTGTGATTCCTACATATTAATAAAAACATAAACGGGAATGAATCCTAATATTGAATCTGATTTCAGATTGCAAGTAAACATAGACACATGAATGACTCCTCCTCTCTCTCATTCATCTTCTCTCCCATTTCTGTCGCCTATTTCTTATCAATTCCATTACGATTTAGTAAACATGGCCAAACTTCAAGCTCAACTCATTTTTACCGTGAATTTTAGCCTACCCAACTACTAACAAACAGCCCACGACAAGCCGGATAGGTCTCAGCAACCACTGTAAAAAACAATTTACTCAATGTAAAGGGTAAGTTTAGCTATGATTCATAGCCTATGAACGAACCTATGGGCGCTAGTTTAGCCTAGCCTCATATATAGGCCTACAAAGTCTTCACTCTTTCATCCGGTACCGTGCAAAACGGAGAATGGTAATAAAGTGAAGCAGGTGCTCCCGTGGTCCCCAACACTTGCAGTTTCACATTTACCATTTACCGCTTCCACAGACCAAGGCACACCAAGCTCCCCAATTTTCCACCTCCATTTTCACCCAAACCTCCCATTCTGCGGACACCTGTCACTCAGAAGAGCTGGTAGGACACAGAATTGCATGCACCTAGGGGGTGATTGTATCAGTTGACAGGGGTCACACTCGGTCTCTGTGTGTGTTGTGGCGCCCATAAAGTTGGTTATAGCAGCGTACATTCCCTCATACAGTGACTCACACTCACACTCCCTTCTTCTTCTTCTTCTTCTTGTTCCGTGAAATTAGCTCTTCAATTCTTTCTCTCTCTTCCATTTCCGGCGAGCGGCGTCGGTGCCGCACAGTCTCACCGTGACGGTGACGGAGTTGAGTAGGGGAAGATGTTCTACTCTCACAGCCTCCTTGCTCGCAAAGAGCCGCTCGGCCAAATCTGGTAATCAAATTCAAACCCATTCGCTTCTTCTTCTATTGACTCTATCTCTTCATGATTTGGCTCTATCTCTCTGGAAATGAAATGAAATGAAAATATATGCAATGCTCTATTTCTTCGTTAACTCGGTCTCTGTTTTTCCATGTATGCAAGGATGGCCGCCACGATGCACGCCAAGATGAACAGGAGAAATCTCAACCAGATCGACCTCATCAGAATCTGGTGAAGCTCTCTCTCTTACATTTTTGGTGTTGATGCAATTTTGTGATTCAATTTTGATTTTGCAGCGAAGAGATTCTGAACCCGAGAGCTCCAATGGCTCTCAGACTCTCCAGTATTCTCATGGGTATATAACTACTTTACTTACTTAGATTCACCTCTCTTACTCTATCTTTGTTTCAAATTACCTGAATAAGCTCATCCTATAATGATTAACCTCTGTTTTCAGGTGGAGTCGTCATCGTCTACGAACGCAAAGTCAAGCTCCTATTCGGTACCTTTCTTCTTCTCTTCTTTTCTTTCTTTTCGATTCTAATTTTTGTATTCCAACCATTTCTCATGTTTATTTTTAATTTGATAACACAGACGATGTGCACCGTCTTCTGGTAATTTTCAATTTTCTTAACCATTTTTGGCTCCTATTCCTTTTTTATTCGGTGTGATTTTAACTGATGAATTCCAATATTGTTTTCTAAGGATCAATTAAACGAAGCATGGAAGAAGGTCAAATCCAACTCAGACTCCACTGTCCTACCCAAACGGAGAGCTCAGGCCAAGTCAGTACAACGCTGCGTTTCCTTCTCGATCATATTGTAATTAGAGAGGAGGCTAGGGGTATATTTGTCTATTCCTGGATTTACTGTGGGTTTGTTGCAGGAAAGAAGCAATAACGCTGCCTGAGGTTGAGCATGAAGAAACAGATGTTGACATCGAGCAGACGCTTGATTTTTCTCACCATGCCTCGCTTTTCCAGCAGCAAACCGGCTATTTTCTCATGGTAAATGATCTTAGTGGCCTCTAGTTTACCTACAGTCCTCTAATTTTATGTGAGGGTATTTCTGTCAATCAGTAGAAGCTATGGCTAGATAGAATGTGTGTTTTCGTGTGCTTTTAATACTAGACTGAAAGCACTGGTGGGTTCATAATCCCCCATATTGTTTTATGGTAATGAATGCCTGTGAAAGTTTTTCTGCCGGCTACAGTGAGATTAGCCATTAGCCTGGGGAATGACCTGTTTATAAGTTTTTATTAACTTGTTTATTCACCTGTTGGTGCTCGGAAGATGTTTGTTGAAATGCCCAAATGAGCTCATTAGAATGCAACTCTATAGTGAAGAAAATTAGTTCAATAGAAGCAAATGTGGCCCTCTCTCTCTCTCTCTCTCTCTCTCTCTCTCAGATGTAACCACCTGCTAGGCTACATATATTAGTTTCTTTCTATTACTGTTCTGATGCACCTTGAGTCTTTCCTATGCTGAACAGGAATGACACTTTTCCTCTCTATATTGCCTTGTATGAAATGCATACATAAACTTCATAATAGATGGATCCTTTGCCATGTCTCATGTACCTTTTCTACCCAATCAATGTCTCATGTACCTTTTCTACCCAATCTTTTTTTGAGCTTGCAGCAACTGGATAGTCTAGATGTGGGAGAACCACTTATCGATAATGCAGCAGAGGGAGATCAACATCAGAACTTACATCAAGGTCCTTATTCATTTAGTCTTCCTTCAATAATTACTTTTAATTGTCATCGCCATATCCTCAATCTGTTCATCTGCTGACATACCCCACCGCTGTCTCTCGCATTCAGCTGATCCTGAGGATATCACATTGCCTAAGCGTTATGATCCATCAGATTCTCATGCAGATTTGTTCAACCGTCGCTATGAGAGGTGAATCATTACCACAATACACTATAAGTAAACTTTTGGTTTTAGAGTCCTATTCTTGAAGGAATGAAGGTTGGGAAAACAAGTTTTCACGCTTTTGTGTTTCCAGTAGAGTTTGAGAACCCTGTCCCTTGCTAATTTCTTGTCCTTTCATTTCTGTTGTACTATATACTTGATTAGTCTGTTGCAAGAATCATTATCATATTCCAATTTACCATTCTCGACTTTGGATGATATGGCAGATTTGAAATTGAGGGAGATGACTTGGACTTCACATCAGGAGAGCCCATACATGTCCGAACGCCTTCTCCAAATTATTTAATACCTTCTCCACCTCGCCAAGACCAGCATCAGGAAGGACAGCAGCCTGACAATGTGGTTGGTGAAATGGTGCCGATGCAGGACATTCAACAGAATGCTCAACAGAGGAAGGGGCCTATACGGAGGAGAAAGAGAAAATCACCTGCCTCTGTAATTGATAATGACCAAACCATTCATCCTGCTCATGTATACCAATCTTGGCTACAAGATACTTCAGATATAGTTTCAAGAAGACGAAGAAACCAAAGGGTTTGTTCCTGATGTCCAAGAATATCCTTCAATGGAGTTAAGCGTACTCTTTATGTATATTTTATTTGCTGTCTTTGTGTTCTCTTTGTTGCAGCCCAAGAACATAATGTGTACTATGAAGATTGGTAAACTCATGGAGCAGCCGGTTGGTGTTCTCATGGGTCGCTTATTTAAACATGGAAGTGGAGAAACATATTATCCAGCTCCTCTCTTAGAGTTATTCAAGGAAAAACCTATCCATGACTCACCTTCAGGTGGTTAGTATCATAGTATGCTTTGAGAACTTTTGCATAAATAATAGAAGTTCAGAAAGTGAGCCTTGATTATGGTTTTGTTTGCAGCATTTAACTCGCGACCTCTGCCTCCAGAATCATCGTCACGCTCACCACCTGGAAGACAAACTTATCAAGATCTGGTGAAATATTTAAGTCAATACAGCTAGGTTGTTACCTTAATTTCATGAAACTATAACTAAGTCTATATCTGACAAGTGACAATATGTTAAATGTGAAGCCTGTTGAAGATTTTCATAATGGAGGTGGCTCCCAGTCATTTGCTACTCCCACAGAACAGATACGGAGAAGTTTATTCGACAATGATGCACCACCACCTGACATCATGGATGAACTGATAGCCAATCTAAATGGCACCAGAGGAGCTCATACCAACTTGGCAACACCAAGAAATTCTGGTACAGTATAATTTCTACTCCTCTGTCACTTCTCATGTTATTGAAGCATTTATATGTCAAATATGAACGGTAATGGCTACCTATTTTTTTGCTCACAGGAGATGAAAGAAGATCTGTCCTGAGCTCGTCATCTGGAAAGGGAGTTAACAAAAACAGTTCAGAAGTCAATTCAGGACGGTTAGCAAATTTTATATCCGGATCTTTAGGAACATTTATTTTTTCGCTTGTGTACGTTTGATTGGAGTACTGATGGTCTGAGATCCAACAGGAAAAGGCGATATTCATCTAAACATAGCAGTGACGGACTTGAACCAGTATCAGAGGATAATGTATATCATCACCCTGATCCAAACTTCAAGGTATCAAGGTTATCTGGAAATGGTCCAACACTGGAGCAAGGTAAAATTTACTATTTGATGAATTGAAGTAGCATGATTATTATGGGTTTATAACTCTGAATTGTTTTTGTCTGGAGATTTCTTTGATCCTCATGTCTATTTTTGCAGAACTATTGATGGAAACTGGACCGACCCAGACACAACAATCTATCATTAATCAGCCACTGGAAAAAATGACTGATGCAATTCAAAAGTATGTTTGTCTCACACATCATCTACATTGTCTGGTGAACAAGTAGCTTTGATTAGATTGCATTATGTCAAATGTTGTCAAATTATGCTCGTCTCAAACATCTGTTTGATCTGACTCTATTTTTTACTTTTACTCAATTCTTTCAGGGAACTGAAATCTTATTTTGAAACACCGGGTGGCCCTCAAGTAGAATCCCTGAACAAACTGACTGCTGGATTGAATCGAAAAGGAGCGGCTATGCTTTTCTATCAAACTTGTGGTAGGAATCCGTACTTTCTTTCCCCCTTCCTGCTTATGCTATGTGCTTGTGTTTTACATCTAGGATGCTCATGTTATGTTTATGTTCTGTCATCTGCAGTTCTTGCTACTCGTAATTTTGTAAAAGTTGAACAAAATGCGCCTTACGAGGATATTCTCATTACTAGAGGACCAAATATGTGATGGTGGTAAGATTACCTACACTTACTTGTCCATATTGCCTACTGACATGAACATGTTAACGACACTACGCTGACCTAAATGTACTGTTCTATAACAGAACTCGTGCTGGAATGAGGACACTGATGCTAGTTAATGAAGAAAGTTGGCATTGCTCCTTTGGTTGAAGCTGATGCTAGTGTTAATAGGCTTTGGTGATGAAGCTGCTGCTGCTTTAACAGCAGGTGCCATGACCTGATGGCTGGGTATAAATGAACTTGCGCTAGTTGTAGACTTGCACGTGTGTGCCTGGGTAACAATAACAGAAACAAATGCACAATGGCAGTTTCAGTAATTGGATACTAGAATATTTCAAAACTTGGAAGCTAATTAGCTCCTATCCAACTGCCTACCTCAAATTTGTTCTTGACAGTGAAACATTTAGGACGCAGATTTTCTTTTCCATGGACAAACTGCAAGAAATTAAAGTTTGGTCAAGTCAACAAAGAGTAAATTAATTAGTGTGAATAAAACAATTTTCTTGCACAAATGAAAAAACCATCTCAAAACACACAACTGACTCATCTCATAACAATGAAAACACCAGTTAAATTTAAGGAAGATATGAAGGCAGCATAACCAAATGAATTACAACACCATCAAGGCACCATAAGTCCATCCAAAGTTCTTACAGCTATGTGAGATCAACATGTTCAGCATTTAAAGAAGCCTCCAAAATTTCAGAGCGAGAATAAGGAATCAACTTTTTTCATTTAGTAATGAATTGTTTTACAACTGCACTAAACAGTCACCACTACCTAACCTTTGCATCAGAACAAGTTACATGTAATGGATTATAGTCCTGCAACATTGATATAAGAGAACAAGTGAATCATTTGAATATGACAATACACTAGAGCAGAAAGTAAGAGCATTACAAACCTATAACTTGTGTGTCGTGCTTGTTGATGCAGCAGAAAGTAAGAGCATTTTCTGCTTTGAGCGACAGATAATCATGCAACGATTACTGTTTGATAAATTTTGAAGTTTAAATGGAAGTTCTCAAGTACATGCTTAGGAAGCTTAAAAGCTTCAAGAGTTTAAGGGCACCACCGAAATTAAAACGCACAAGATAAAGAAGTCCAATGCAAAACACTCACCTTTTTGCAACTATCCAAAAGGTGTTAAAGATAACAAAAGTGGTAAATACTTAAGTTGTTCTCATAAACAATTGATTTAAGTTAAATCAAGCCCATCAGTTTGACTAATCCATTCCTCAATGGAATTTTAAATGTTGCAATGTCTTTTATTTGATTCTTATATGCTCTCTAATCCACTAAAGCCAACAAGGATTAATAGCACTTTCTGCATATTAGTTAAGTGCATGAACCCTAAAACTAACTCAAGTTTGCATCTTGCAGATCTAAGAATCTCACACCAAGTTTACCAGAGCAATTTTCCACACTCCGAACCAACAAGTCGAAACAAAAAATCACACAGACACTAATCACATTGCACCAATTGTTAAAATCAACCAATGAAAATTGACCAAATAACGAATTTCATGACAATCTATTACTTTCAAATATCATCAAGTAAACATAAATCGATGAACCAGAGAGAAAGAGAGAGATGGAGACCTGGCCTTTGGAGCCGTAGCTTCAGGCAACCTCCACCGTTGGCGGCGCGATGCGATTCTGTAGAGGCCCGAGCGGCGATGGTTGACGACGGCAGTACTTGAAGACGTCGATCGGCGGCGACTGAGAACCTCGCAAGTCGAGGTTTTCCATGACTCACTCTGCCGCAAGAAGACAAGGAGATGGTGACAGATTGAAATCAATTTTCCCGCCAAAACTTGAGATTAGGAATAGTACCAAATGCAGAGGACAGGATTAGGTTTAGAGTGAAAATCGCAGAGGACGAAAGAGAGGACCAGATAAGTGGATACTGTAGTACTAAGAAATGAGTGCGATTAAGGGAAAGCCAGAAATGAGAGCACGTTAATTTACTTGGAATGAAATTTATATGAAATAGGAATCGGAAAGAATGAGAAACGAAATAGAATAATATGGGAGGAATGAGAATTAAACTATTATAATTGTTATTGTTTACTTACGATAAGGAATTAGAATTAAATTTAATTTAATTACTAAAATACTCTTTTAAAATATTCTTTTGAAATAAATCATGAGTATATTTTCGGTAGAAATTTTTCATTCCCATTTCGTTTCTCCATTCCCACCCCCGGCCTTCCTTCGAAATACAAATCTCATTCTTTCTCGGAATTCATTCCCAGGTTCAGAGGTGGGTCCCACTACTATTCACATTCCCATAAAAATCTGAGTGTATTCAATACAGACTTTTGATAATCCATAAAAGTCTTAGTGTATTCAATATGGATTTTAAAGTCTTCATGAAATCTATAAAGTTTAAGAGTATTCAATTAGGACTTTTAAAAATGAATAGAATTTTGAGGGTATTCAAAATATCATTCATACTTATGGAATTAGTAACTCATGGATAATTATGGACTTTGTGGTGTAAATTATGCACACAAAACTCCAATATTTTTCCAGTCTCCAAACTAAAGATTTTGAAAAGTCTACGACATAACTTTTCTGCTTATGAAGAGGTTAATCCTCCGTCATCTCTTAATTTTTTAACATATCATCTGTCTTTCATGTTTTTCGTTCCTCTCATTTTTTCTATAATATTTTATGCAATCAAACTTTTATACAAACATGTTAATTATTGTTGAATTTATTTTTCAAATACTTTTAATTTATTTCTCATTTATTTATGAAATCCTAAAACACAAATATTATCTTTTGCACAAGTTACTTATGGAGTTTTCAATTTCATTTTTGCCAATACTCTTTAATTAATGAATAAGATTGATCAAATGAATATAAATCAAACTAAATATTTGTAGTCGGTCTATAATGTTTTTGTCATGATTAACATCTTATATGAGGATGGACGCTCAATTATTTCGTGACTAGAAGTTTTGCTTCCCCTTTTATGTAATGAATCGATTATGCGTAGCAGATTGGAACATCATCCTACATCAACTCAAATGAATTTTTTTTTTTTTTAAATTTTTGTTTGTTAGTATTAAGAATCTGTGCAAGTCGTTCATAATAAAATTTATAAATTTTTATAAATCAATATGAAGTCTGTGTAAAAATTGATGGTTTTGAAGAATCAATAGAAATCTGTGAACATTTTAAATAATGTGTAGACTTTTTAAAAGTTTGTGAATTACAAAATATCCATACAAATCCAAATACAATACATGAGACAGTTCTTAACGGGTATGTCACTTTAGCAATCTCACCGAACGAGTAAACTTGTTGTATATATCTTAGGCATTACTTGTCATATGTATATAGTTTTCAAGGAGGGATCCTGATGTAAAAAAGTAGCAAACAAAAATAATAAAAAAAAGAGTATACAACCGTATCTTTTCATTTGGTAGGACGAAATATCTATTTTATATTTGGACATAACCCATTTCTTTTCTCGGCACCGTTTTCTCTTCCTGGATTTCTTCAACGCTCCTGAGTCTTGAGCTGCAGCTGTGCCGAGCATCACAGAAAGGTGAGTGAGTTTTCTTCCCTTCTCGATCATCATGATCGTCTTCTACTTTCGAACCCTCGCAAAGCTTATTGATCTAAATCTCTCACAGTAGCTACTACTTAACTTCAATTTGGAAAAATGGAAAACCCAACTTCATAGTTCACTGCAATTTCCTTTCCTTTTAGGTCAGTGAGCTTCACCCATTATATAGTCTTCTTTTGGAAACCGTAAACTAGAGTAATAACCCGGATTAGTGACAAGTAGCTACTGATTTAGTTGGTTTTAAGTAAAAACCCTCACTAAATTTCCTTGATTTTTTACTTCTCTATACTCTATTTCAGTAATGTTGTGACTTGGTTGATTTCAATTCGGTTCAAATTTAATTTCTGCTACTGCTAAAATTACAGGGAACGATGGCAGACGCTAGAACCCCCAATTCGTTACTCTTTTGCCTCAATACACGTTTAGTGAAAGTTGGTAATAAGGATGCCAATAAAGTGCTTGAATATCTTGGCATGGTTCGGGACAAAGACTCCCTTAACAGATATGGGGCAAATCTGTACAGATCTATAGCCAAACTCGGCATTTTCGAGGACGCCCTCGTTATTGGGAGCAATGGAGCAATGTCATACTCTTATTCTCGCAATTCGTCTGCTGATGAGCTCAAGGATCATGCAATGAAGGCTTTCAAGGATGCGACAAAGGATTGTGACGATGAGGAAATTAATGAACAGTTTGACATGATTCAGGACTACAGTTCACTTAAGAATTTGTGTTTATGTACTTCAATTCTATGGTGAAGTTGGGCTTCTTTGACGAAGCTGAAGAGCTCCTTAAGAAGGCCGTACTGCCTGTTGTGACGGTATACACCTATGTCATTGGGGTTGGGGTCACTGCCTGCAATACCGATGCTGCTCTCAAGGCCTTTCAGCACATGTCTACCTCTGGGGTTGCTCCAAACTCATATACTTACACAGTTTTGATCAAGGGACTCACTTCTGACCCCAATTACTGTGGAGATGCCAAGAAGTTCTTGCTTGAGATGATGGAAAAGGGTATGAGGCCCAATGCTGCTACCTATACTGCGGTGATAGAGGGATTTGCAAGGCAGGAGGACAAGGCAGCTGAGGAAGAGGGCAAACAGTTGGTCGAGGTGATGATGCATAAGGGGTTTGTGCCAAATGCAAAGGCTATGATGGAGGTTCTAAAGGGAAGGCCAACACCTTTAATAAGAAGGGTCATCAACATTGCCCTTTCCAAGTTGAAAGGCTGATGTGTTGTATCATCGATGTAATGCCGGCAGCTTCAGGATTAGGATGTTTCAGATATAGGGTAGCTAGTTAACGTAGGATATCATGTAGGCTTAAATTTGAATAGGGGATGTGCTGCTATTCACTATCATTGTGAATGTGACATTAGAGTAATGTGAGTGCTGGGCATTGAATTTGATAATCATCTAGGATTGGTTTTCAATGAGGGAAATGCTGCTGTATTTTGCAGTCTGAGTTCTGAGTATTTTGCAGTCTGCTAACTTCTTTAATTTCTGTGTCTTTTATTCTCGTTTTTGCATTCATCCTTTCTCTTTCTTGTTTGTGTTAAAGAAGTTTTTAATCAAATGAAATTATCTGCTTTTCACATGTTGGGCATGCATGAGGATATGGTGGTGTTCATCCCACTGGAGTGTCAGCAAAGTACCAGTTTAAGTCTCGTCTTCTGCATTGTAGAGTTTGCCTCCTCAGGGAGCTTTGATGGTATGGGTTTAGTTTGAAATGATACTACTGTTATTGATGACATTGGATATTAGTCTAATGCTCTTCTATTCTTGCATTTGTTACAAAAATTACACTTGTTATTGATCACATAGAACGATATGCAGTGATCATTTAACTCGCAAAAACTTCTTAATGCATGGTTGTGTTCAAATAGGGAACTTTTTTTTCAAGGAAAAGTGCAACTGATGCTTATAATTGTAGACGTACACTGTAATTCATTAGGTAAAGATGGTGGAGGTAAACATGGACTTTCCTCTCGTCTGTTATGATGAGTTTTGTTCTTCAGAAACATGGAGTTTGACATCCTTGAGAGATGTATAAGCAGTAGAGCATGTCATTTCATTACGACCTGTAGGTATCAGACATATGACATGCTCGTATTACGTCCATGCGTTGGATGCACTGCTCATACCTTTGTACTGTAAACCTTGATATATTTCTTGCCCAATTGCTTTGACCAAAAAAGAAACTTACAGGCAAATGAATAATAACTACTTTCGGATACAAAAGTGCTTTAAAAACTAATGGGGGACTTGATCCAAATGGAATGTTGTAGTCTACTAGATACAATTGAGTTGTAACACCCTCAGTCGATCTCAGTCTTGCTTAGGTGGAAACCTTTTCAGAGTTTTGATGTAGGTTGATCTCTAATCGTCAATTGGTGCCCAGGAAAAGTGTGACACCTGAAGCCATTGGCTACTCTTCGGACTTCTTTCTTTTTTGATGTAGCAACTCACAAACACAACAAATGACACCTAGCCATACTGGGCGCTGTGATCTTTCTTGGCATGGCATTACCCACCAATGTCATCTACAAGTGCTTGGAAGTGGTTATGATTCTTAGTTGATCATCTAAAAGAAAGATTGTGTTGTAGGGATAATAATATTTGTTCATGGGGTAGCTGCTAATGCCATTGTGAATGCTGCTCTTCAAAAAATGGAGTCAGCATGGTACAGATATGTATAAGGCATTAGGTTGAGTCATTTCATTTCAGAAATAAAGAAATTGATATCTAGGAGGAGAAATAATCTGGCATGTTAGTTACTCTTGGTCCACAGTTCAGAAATAAAGAAATTGATAGATCAAGTGAACATAGAAAAATTTAAAACTTCAAAGTCAATGCAGGAGCTCCTGTGATTTTCGAGTTCCCTGCGTATTGTATTACTTGTACTTAGGGTGTTGTCTTTTTTTAAACATAACCATCCCCATCACCCAAATTTGTGCTCAAGGGTTACTTCAGTTAATACTTAATTGTTGTCATCTCCATTTGAGTTGAAAGGAATAGCAATTCCGGTGATTGAAGTAAAGATGCTTCTTTTCGTCTGATAGGTGGTATTTGAAGTGAACTGTTGTACTGATCAGATCAAATCAGTAAGAAATATGTTCGAATTCTGCCTATAAGGCACTAATCATTCATTTTTTGTACCTACAAGTTTTGCACATTTCAGTTGAATGACATTGTAAGCTCTTTTTATTATCTAGTCCATAGTAAATGCAGCATCTTCTTAGAAGTTTCAAGTTTGAGTAACAAATTCGACTACAGGCAGATAAAACTTTCCTTCGTCCAGTATAATTTTGAATTTAACACAGCTTGCTTGGAGTTTTGTCTCTGCTTGTGCCTTATAAGCATTTATTTTCTTCTGACATTAATGCTAAGACATGTGAAGATGCACAAAGATAAAGCTTTACATTGATGATTTCTAAACTGGGGCGTGATCAGATGTTTCTGGGACTATTGGTAAGTCATTTTGATCCCTGATGGTAATGAGACCTGGATTTAGAAATAGCGAGATAGCCGTGGTTTTTCCACTGTCAAACAAGTTATTCTGCTGAATATAATGTACTATGTTTTTTGAAAAAAAAAGCCTGTGCATGAAAGACAGCATCTGGGAAATGAAGGATAGTGTGTAGGATCATGTAAGTTTGAAACAGTTACATAAAAAATTAGCACCAAAAGAGCATAATAATAGTCAACTTTCTCATAGAAATAATGATAGTTATCTGGCTTGTGGGCAAAAGCAAGTCTGTTATGTAGATTCTAACGTCTGGGATTTGTTCCACTACCCTATACACTCTCTGATCATGGTTACAGAGCTGGAACCTGAGTTCTGTTCTAAACTCAGTTGGAAGAATTTTGTCTGTCTAATGAGATTATTATCAAAATGTGAAACTTTTTTATCTTGCTGGTGCATTGTACTGCAGAGGTGGGTGTTTCACAAGGCTCAAACAAAATGTGCAGGAGAGTCGGAAAATTAATTTTTCTGCCCATATGTATATATAGGAGCAGGATACAAGTTTAAACCCTTCCTAATCTATGCAACTGTATTCAAGGCTGTAAAGAGGATTCAAAGGCTTTCTTGTATAAATCTGAAGTTTCACTGATTTCCATCCACATTAATCTTAACAATTCCAAGAGACGGAGGTTTCCATTTCACCCTCCTATTCATTCTCACCCCATGCCACTAGAGCCAGGCTTCAGTTTAATTAACCGAAACTCACTCAACCTAGCCATACTTGAAATAACCATATTCATAGCAGTATCATTCATAGCATCCCAGACTCTGTTGTTCCACTCTTTCCAAATACCCGATAGCAAATAAAACAAGCTCCCCAAGCACAGAAGAAAGAGAGAGTAGAGAAATTTCTTTTTGTTTTTGTTTAGAAGAAAGAAGTCTTTTTTTTGTTTTTCGTTAAAATTAATAATGTCACCACACAAGATCTGGTGTTCAGGTTTCCACTTCTGCATATGTGAACAAAAGATCAATTGGCATTTTTGCTGGTTTTGAAGGTTCCATTTGGATCATCACTCCAAATTAAAAATGCTAGTTACTGAAATCAGCATGAACTGTATCTATATGTCTCGAATGATCGATGGGAAATGATACTGCATCTATAGACTACATGGGAACTGAATATAATGATATACGTACAAGTTGAAATACATATTTTTTTTTTTGGCAACATGTACAAGTCAAAAGTTCTCAATGATCGATTAACAACTTAACGACTGAGTTTTATGACTTTGGATTTGATCGCCTCTCTTTCCCTTAAACACGACTACATACAGGTTCTAGTCTTTGGTTTATGTACAGTCACATTGTAATATCAAACATATATGAAGTTTTGCCGTTTAAGAGGCTACAGAAAATATGGCAATTTCAAACTCCACCAAGAGTCTATCAGAAAGATACATCACAAAACAAAGTTATACAATGCTAAGAAATATGGCAATTTAAACACTTGGCGAAGAGTATCAGAAAGATCACTAAACAAGGTAATACAATGCATGCCGCAACAAATATCACATTAGATGGAGCCAGAGTTGTGTAGAGTTGAACAACCATAGGTTTTTTGCCCTGTCCACAAGCACAGGCCGTACTGTAACTAAGTTCCCAACACCCATAAGACATGGGTAAGTCATAGATTCATATAGGGAAATAAGTAGAGTAGACTTTTAAAACAAGACTCATACACAGTACATTACTTGTCCTCGTGCTTCACCCCATCCTCGTTCTTCACCTTCATCCCATCCTCGTTCTTCATCTTCACCCCATCCTCGTTTCTTAGCCTGGTCAGTATAAACATTTGGGCAGTCCTCAGACTGGTGAGAACGACCCTTGCCACATTTAAGGCACTTCATCTTATAAGCAAATAGTTTGCGTCCATCCCCGGGGTTGAAAGAACCCCATGCCCATCCCTCAGGTAAAGGTTCTGAAGGATCGAATTTTGGTAAGAGTCGCGATTGCAAAGGAACGTGTTTCTCATCTTGCACCCAGAAAGAGAAAACAAAATGAAAAAGATTAAAACGTAGTCTTGAATGAAAGACATAGAAAAGTCATGACAATGAAATGTGTATTTTATGAGAGATGATAATGGCACAGTGAGGAGCAAATCAAATCACATCAAATGAATTCAATCCGAAATAACATGCGCGATCAGCAGTGGTGTTGGGGATCATTGGAGTCACAAACTTAATACACATATATGATACATAGCGCATAATTAAAATAAGCAAATTTGATCAATATAATTTTGTTCTTACTATTCTCTGTTCTGGAATTCATTCATTAATTCAAATGCAATGCAATGTAATGCTGCAAACAAAAAAAGCACGCACTAATCAACTTGCAGATAAGAGCTACATGGTCAAATCAAAGATACGAAATCAAGAGCATACTTGCAAAATAGAAGGCCCAACTCTTTCTGGCACGTTCTTGTGGCGTGAGTGATAGATCTGCGAGAGTCAAACCTATTTTGGCTAATGAAGATTCTTGGTCGGGGCTGTTCGGCCTGGGCTTCTTGGATGGGTTCGAGTCCGTCGGTGGGGATGAGGGGTTCGGGTCCGATGATGAGGATGTGTCGTTCGGCCTCTTCGCTGGGTTCATTTCCGGCGGTCAGGATTTGGGGGCTGAGGGACATGGCTTGGCTACGATTAGGGTTTGGCGTGGCCTCCAATTTCGTTGTTATTTCGATCCAAGAAGCAGGGCCTTCTTTGTTACTATATAGGATTTAATTGGTTTTAATAAGAAAGTGACACGTCATTACAATACTATCTTTTTTATTTTGAACAATATTATAATTTCCTATATCTCTATATATAAAGCGAGAAGTTCTTGAATTAGTACAAATCTGGAGTAATAAATAGACCATTATTTTAGGAAAAAAAGAATAGATGCAAAGCGTAACCTTTATTGATATATAATGAGGCATTTATATAGACATTACATCAAGTATCTCGAATAATCAAGAATTTTCTACCAATTTAGTCTAATTAGATCAAAACACACATATGAAGTTATAGAATTATTCTTCCTTCAACACTCCCTCTTGTGTCGCGTACCTACTGTGACACGGTGTATAACATGTTGCCTCGCTAAAACCTTACCAAGCAAAACAAAGCCACTTGGATAAAAATAAAAAGCTTGGTCAAAGGGAAAAGAACATAACGCACCGACTACAATTGAAGATTACATGTGAGGTTGACTTGCCCTGATTGGTAACTCAATCTCAGAGTTTAGATTAATGGCGTATACAAACGCTCCTCACAAGCTTCAAATTAGGCGTGGCCAATGATCTAGTCATTGAATACGGTCACATTATCTTTGTGTTAGACCAGCTATACTTAGTTTTACTTGGTCTTAAGGAAGAAGGTAGCTTAACAACTCAAAACTAGAGTTTGCGTTGAAAATCAGATTCACGTGCAGCATGACCTTTTTGTACTTAAACAGTCATAACTCCTTCGATATAATAGATATGAACAAACCTTAAAGAATTCTGGAAACTAGACACCAATATATTTCCAGTTATATAAAGTACACAATGTGGTTCATTCTGAGCTGATCACAAAGCTCTGTCGAAGGTGACTGATCTGCAAATTACCAGACATATTCATCCTACTTTACCAAAACAGCCATAACTCACTCAATATGGTAGCTATGATCAAATAGTTAGTATCCCTGAAAAGTAGACACACAAACCTTTCCAAAGGTATCAGATTTACTAATTCCGACGAGTGATCTATCATGTAGGTCTCGGAGAAGTTCACGTACAGAACCAGGCAGATTCTGGAATTGCCTATTAATGTGTCTTTCATGATGTGATCGAATGAGCCTATACTTTTTACACTTGAAAGAAAGTACCGCCATATACCATGGCATTGTGTGGGTGCATCTAGACATTACCTTGACTTTAGAAGATTATAGTGAATGAGATGTCGAGTCGAGCATATTATAATAAGTACATGATTGGGCACATGGTACTTAGATGGAGAGTTTCATCTCCCAAGACTTCTCATCACATAGACGAAACGAGTCTTCTCAAGACATCGACTAATTATGGGATATAGATAGGTTTTGGTTTAACGTCCATTAGATAGTCATAAGCCGATAGATGAATGAGTTCATCACTAACGGTTCTCACATTTGAGACCAAGTATTCCCAAGATATTTTCATTCTTAACGACGGATTAGTGATACTTCAATCACAAATCATCCTAAGTTTACACGCAAATAGACATGATTCCTTTCATCTCATCTTCAATCAAGTAGTCACTCAATCGTGGTTTTTTACTTACTTGATTTGGGTGAAAACTAATCCGTTTAGGATGTTTATGTACATCTCTTTACTTAGTCCCAACAGAAATAATACGAGCTGCATGTTCAGTTTTTTGAAACTACCTAACTGACAAGGTAAGTGCAATATGACTCCATTACGAGAGCACATGCCATCGTAATCGGTTCCAGGGCGTTTGTGAGAGACCTTGCGCCATAAGGTGAGTCTATGCTCTTTTTCTCACTATGCTTTCAATCAAATATTATGGATAGGGTTTACACTTGCATTGTCGGCATCACCTGACCAACGACCTATCTCTTTGTTTAAACTGGATTGCATATCTTTCCATGTGGGCCAATTTACAACGTTGGTATTTGCTTCAATGAAGTGAATGTATTCGATATTTAACTCATACACCACGTTCTCATGTACACTAGTGTAATTCGCATTTGTAGAGATCTTTATATGGATTGGCTTCTCATTGAGGCGTCCCCCAATGATGACCATAATCCTGAAAATTCATTAGACAAATGAGTTGTCATTGATCGAAGGATCAAGTTGTGTCATACTCGCATTCGGCGAGTGTATATGGAACTAAGTGTCCTCTCTAAACTTCTGTGAGAGTTACGGTCTAGTGACACTATCTACCACTTTTGTGGAGTCACCATGTCACCATTTATGAGTGACAATATGTCCATTAATTCAGACATCAATCCTTACAGGCATGTTTGATACAAGAGTACTATTGATCAGGTCGAGCAAATCTTATGCTGCAACGCCAGGGCTGGGCTCGATGAGGCTCGGATTGGCGACGTCCAAGGCTGCCAGGCGGCGGCGCCAAACATGGGATTCGAGAGCCATGGTCTGACTTTGTCCTCAGAGGCTGTGACGTCAGAGGGCTAGGGCTTTGTCGAAGGGGCGAGGAGGTCCGCCGGATTGAAGCGGCATCGGGTTGAGGTGTCGTCTCTGGATTGTGTCGCGGCGCGAAGGTTCCTCTTTCTGGGTGCCCAAAGTTTTTTCATCCTCTGCCGACAAGACTGTCGTCGGTAGAAGTTCCTCTTTTCTTTGCCTACAAAGAGTTGCCGGCAGAACTTGGAGCCCTGGGAATTTTCTTTCTTCCGACGAAGGGTGGTCGGCGAAAGATAATTTCTGACTTCTTTGCCGACAAGCAGTAGCAGGCAGAAAAGCATATTTTAGGGTTTCTAAATTTTTTTTCAGCAAAAAAGCTATCGGTTTTTTCTATCAAACACAGGGTTTGAGACTACGTGCTGATAACGTGTTCTAGGAGAAAAAGAATAGATGTAAGCGTAACCTTTATTGATAGATAATGAGGCCTTTATATAGACATTACATCAAGTATCCCGAATAATCAGGGATTCCCTATCTACTAAGGTAATTACCCATATAGTCTAATTAGGTCAAGACACACATAAGAAATTACGGAATTATCATTCCTTGAATAGCCATGTCTTTAAAAAGGTTTTTTGCAAACTAGTTTAAAACCGTGATGGATAGAGAAGAGAAACCTTTAGCTGCTGCTGTAGTCTTCTTCTTCTTCTTCATCTTCTTCTTGTCATCTCATCAAATAGACAAAGGGAATTATTTACATATATAAGAGGAAGGAAATAATCTATATACACAGGTCAAATAAGAGGAAGGAATTCACCGAAGAAAAAAAAAATAAGAGGAAGGAAATAAGTGAATGTTACCTTTGATGGACTGCCACAAAACAGAAGCAGAATGCTTGTTTCTCTCTCATCAGTATTAATTATACAGCTTCACCTTATGAAACTGTCAAACTCCATATATGTTCTTACGATGTTTTTAGAATTAATTTCAGTTTACATACTTAAACTTTAACCCAATCATCATTTTACTCTCTATTTTTTTATTTCATCAGTTACACCCTATGCTTTCTAAATTAATCAACCGATGCTAATAAAAGTTACCATATGATTTGTTTTTATTTGTTTTCTATTGTTCAGTTTAATTATATAATTTGTTTAGTCTTGTTTATAATCGTAATATGGTAACGATGCATTAGTGTAGACAAAAAGTACCAAAAAGGCTTTAGTATTGATAGATCATTTGAACAAAATTTACAAAATTGATAACAGTTGATTAATTTAGGAGGTTTGTAGCTGATAAAATCAAAAGAATAAGGACTATTAGCCCAAAGTTTAGGTAAACTGAAATTAATTCATGTTTTTAATTAATAATTTTTTTTATTTTTTATTGAAATTAACAATTTTTTTTTTTGAAATTAAATTCACTAAAATCTTTAAATTCCTTCCGATCACCAAAAAAATAAAATTAATTCTTGGGATCTTAGCCGGCGAGAGTTGGCCGAGAAAAGTCAAAAACGCGTCAGGGTTCTTATTACGACGCAAAAACAACGGTCATAATATCTGGGCGTCTATAAGTAGACGCCTCCAATCAACTCCAGTCTCCCACTTCACTCGCTTGCAATCTCTCTCTCTCTCTCTCTCTTTCAATTTGGGGCTAATCTCTTTCTCTCTCTCGCTCCCTCTCTTTCAATTTAGGGCAAATCTGTAATGGGTGATTTCTCAGGTCTTAATCTCCTCTCGGAGGTAGCGACAACAACAGCGGTGTCTTCTTCTTCTTCTTCGCAATCTTGCGATGTCCTTGCTGTCCAGATTCTGAAGAACCTTATGATCATCAAGAACAAAGGCCTTCTTCTCTCTCATCTTCAAAAGGTGGACTTCTTGGTACCCAAGAAGAAAAGATCGACAAAGAACAGAACTGACTTGTTGTCTTTCATCGTACCCAGGAACACAAGATCTAAACGTACTTGTCACCAAGACAGGGCCAACAACAAGAAAAGAAAGATGACTCTGTGTTCTGGATCTGATCAGGATATTCAACTCAAGAGGCAGAGGACACTCTGGTCTTTTCAAAAGAAATCCCAGTTTCGGTTTTCCCTTATCAAGATCCCTATGTCTTTCAGTACAACTGCAGTTTGTTAGTTGTTCACGTTCTCAGGTATATTTTGAGGTTCTGAGATTACTTTGTTCCAAAAATTCTACTGTTGCAACTTGCAACATATCAACTTGATTTTTCTACTTCTTTGTTAGCACTGTTAGAATAGTTAAAACAAAAACAAAAAAAAAATCTGTTTAGAATTGTGAAGATATTGACAGTTGGTGCATAGTCAATATTGTGGATAAGCTCCTTTGGCGCTCATCCTCGATCTGAAGTATGATATACGTGCGAGGTTGGACAGTCACACGGCTTCACTGGTTCGTGGTAAGCTTGCTAGTTTCTTTGTTGAAAGTGACATTCTCAGTATTTAATACGTACTGATGGTAAATTGAGGATAAAGGGTATTGTTGAGTTGATTTCTTGTTATTGAGAGAGTCATTTGTGCTTCATAATCGGGCACGTGTAGCTGCTTATGCTAATGATGATGCTTCCAAGGGTTTTTCTAACTCAGGTAGAAATCATGTCTTCTCTTGGACCTTCCCAATTTGAATGTTGGAATGCTGGTGCTAAATTGTTTTCTGGTATTATTAGTGATTCTCAGAAGTTCTATTTTATTGATATATCAGGCTATCTAATTATCAGAGTTTGGTTTAAATACTTCTGTTTATGGTTATCCATTTCCTTCAATCAGAAATGGTACCCACATTTGGATGATTTTCATTCACTTGATAGTCTTCCTTGAATGCTGGTAGGTAACGACACTGATTTTGTGTCTGTAAAATATGTTGCTGTTGCTTCTATGAGGGGTGATGCAGGTACTGCTTGCTGGATGGATTTGAACTGGTTACTTCACCTACGATTTATTGGATCTCAGATTTGTCTGGTTGACGAAGACATACAGTTATTGGCTGATTGGGAACTGTAAGAAGACGGGGTTTGACAAATTTGTTTGCAATATATTTCATGGTGCAGGAGTTTCCTGATGTGTTATGTAACACTTCCTTAGACTGAAGCCAGACTACTGCACCTTTTGGTTTAGCGGAGTCATATCACTATTCTAGAAAGCAAGATAAGCTTTTCATTATTGTCAAGCACCTGTGTTCATTATTTTATGTAGAGGGAGTCCTGAGCTGCTCGTGTTCAAAAGCTGAAGGTGTATGTGTGGTCATCTTTGTTTCACTAGTAGCCTACCTTGGAGTCAGCTAGTACCTCACTTTGGGGCCGATTGGTGGGTGATGAAGGAAGAACCAAGCATCTTAGTTTGGATCATGATAGCTTTTATTTAGTTTTTTTTTTTAATTTTTTTTTTCCGGAAGGATGATAGTGTTAGTTTGCTACTGTCACTAGCTAGTTGAATTTGCTGTTGCAGTCTAGGATATTTGTAGATGTTAAATCTTTTCACATTGTATTTCCAACTATTACTTGAGTAAATAATATTTACTTCTTGTTCATATGCAAGCTCTCTCTGTTATTTTATTTCAGTTGTTGCTTCAGAAATTAAATCAATTAATTAATTTGATTGTATTTCCAACTATTACTTGAGTAAATAATATTTACTTCTTGTTCATATGCAAGCTCTCTCTGTTATTTTATTTCAGTTGTTGCTTCAGAAATTAAATCAATTAATTAATTTGATGCTGAATGAACAAATAATTTCGTTTTTGACAGCTGAATGAACTAACTAATAAAAGTACAATCTGCAAACACTTCAAAATGGCAGGACTTCCTTCGTTTTTGGTAGCTAAATGAACCAATTACTTAATGTACAATCTTCAAGCACTGCAAAGTTTCTAGGAGTTCCTTCTACTAAACTCTCAAGTTCCAAGGAGCATTCTTTTCGTTTGCTCTTTACCTCTTGTTAGTTGCTGCCTTCATTAGGCAATTTGAACTATACACATAAGAACTCATCTTGGTTTAAGGCCTATTAAAATCGACAATCCTTACTGTGTTCAATGGCTTGACAGTGCGAGCCCTTTTTGAAAGGATACAGGTGATGATTACTTCATTCGACACAATGCATTGTGCCCTGTGGTAATGAAATTACTTCATTTTCGACATGATATACACAATGTGTCTTTTCAGTGCTACTCTATAGCATTATTGGTTAGTTGCCTTCCTATAAAAAGGTAATTAGCAGTAGACGAATTTACCACACCGAACTATTTACTCGGTAAATCTTCAAAAAAAAAATTATATATGGGAGGTGGAGACTATTATGGGCATTTCGAAATTTGAAGTCTTGCTTGCTTGGTCTTCTCTCCGCAAAACGCAGAGTTTCAGTCCTGCAGAGCCATCGCTGCAGATCATCACAGAAAGGTCAGTGACCTTTCTTCATCTTCCAGACCACTGCTATCTATTGATTTAAATCTCAGCCGGTTGCTTTACTTGAGTTCATTTGTTAAACCCCATATTCGTTTGGCTGATTTTTCTTTTCCTTTTATGTACTCTGTTTTAGTAAAGTTCTGATCTTTGCACAGTTTTGCTGTGGCATATTGTTTGATTTATACCAAAAAACCCTAGCTTCATCTTGACTAATTTCGGTCTAATTTAATGGAGGACACTAGATTCCCCAATTCCTCCGCCGATGACCTCAAGAAACATGTAATGAATGTTTTCAAGGAGGCCAACCAAGACTGTGAGGAGGACACCGTCTTGTAAAAATTGTTTGACTCAATTGGGGATTACGACTCCCTTAACAAGTATGCGTTTCAAAAGGCCAGTGATTTGGTAGATTCGGGCTTCGCTGAGGAAGCCAAAGAGCTCTTTAAGCCCGCAATGCGTGGGGCATTCTGCTTGATGTGGCTGTATTCACCATTGTCATTGGGGTCTATGTCAATGCCGGCAATCTCGGCAGGGCCGAGAATGCTCTCAAGGTCTACTACCAGATGATAGCCACTGGTGTCGCCCCCTCCTCGATCACTTACAATAAACTCATCATGACGCTTGCATCACACTCATCTTCTGTTGTCAATTATGTTGGGTATGCCAAGAAGTACTTTCTGGAGATGTTAATGAAGCCCCATGTCGATGTCGTTCTACGCCATTGCCTGCCGTGACTCAGTGGAAAAGGCCAGGGAGTTCTTTGAGCACATACAAGCAAAGAGGTTTACCCTTGACCCCAATGTTCCTAGAATTGAAGAAGGCAACCTCATAGAAGCTATGAAGATGTGTGATGTTGTCTTTAGTAATATACCACTGATAAGGATGTGCGAAAATATTGCTCAAGTGGCTTACTCCCGTAAAATATCAGAATGTAGTTCTACTGCATAATTGGAACTGAGATTATATTTTACAGTTGTAAAAAGGTTTGAAGTTTCATAAAAGAACTATGAGCTATTTTATCTATGTTGACAATAATCGGATGAGAGATAAATAGCAGTATACTATCTATTTGAAATCAAATTCGTATTGGTGAAGTCATTAGGACACAGATTGGATTAGGACAAGTTGTTTGACAGTTTCTTGATGGAAGAAACAATTAAATAACTGTCGTAAAACTGTCTGCGACAGTTTTTCATGACAACAAACTTATATATGCCAATTGATCCCTTCTAGAGCACAAGTAACATTCTCATACATTTGTCCCATCAAACAAACTGAGTTTATTCAGAAGTGAATCTGGAAGAAGATCAATATAGATACTGGAATCAAAAACACCAGTTAGTATTTCTAACTGATATACATTTGATCTAATATCTGTCATAATATATATATATATATATATATATGTGTGTGTGTGTGTGTGTTTATATACTAAACTGTAAAGTACATTTTAACAATTGGTATCAGAGCCTTTTATGCTCGGATATTAGATTGATGTTTGTGTTCTTGATATTATATCATGTTTTCCTGGGACTATAGTTTACATATCTATGAATTATGCAGTTTTGTGAACTCTTTCATAATGTTCTTCTCCTATTAGATTGTCTACATACATATATGCATATTGATATGATTACTAATAATTGATCAATAATTTTGTATTAAAAGTTTGAAACATTTCATACTCATATGCAAAATGCTGCCACAGTAGCTATGCATCATACATATTTTCATTGAATGTATCATGCTGCCACAGTAGCTGTACATAAATGATAGATGTATTGAAATTAAGTCACTTTCTTCCAATATGATCTGAAACTGATGTATTTTTCTATGCTAACACATTAGCCGAAATATATATTAAGTTGAGAGATAGGAAGAATCACAGAAAAACATGAAAATTTGGAATGAAATTTAATCTCCACAGCAGTTGAATTTCTGAACTAAAATTCTTGTTTTAGTTGTATGTATCAGATACTCATTCATGCATTACATCAGAGATGAGTGTATCACACATGATGCCAATATCTTGAAAATGTTTATGCAGTTTCATCTGTGCTATGACACTTCATTATATGTATCAATATGATATAACTTTTGGGATTAACATGTGTATATTTGGAATTTAGCAAATCTGAAAATACATGTGTATATAAAGATTTCCGACATGACTGACTTTAGTTTAAAATTCATTTCAGCCATGAACTTCCCTCTGAACATTAATCAGTATCAGCTGCTTAATGGTCATAATTATCAGAAATGGAAGGCAGATATAGAACTCAATTTGGCAATGTTGGATATTGATCAAGTGCTGAAACAAGAACCACCTACTGTAGTTGCTGAAAATGCATCCAAAGAAGAGAAAGAGAAATACACAAGTTGGGTGAAGCATAACAAGATGGCACTGATTTGTATTAAGAAGAGCATGAATGATGCTGTGAAAGGTGGTATACCAGATTCTGAATTTGCCAAAGTGTATTATAATTCAATTGCTGAGAAATATAAGACATCTGACAAGGCTGAGTAAGGCAGGCTGATGAATAAATTGACTGCAATGAGGTACAATGGGACTGGAAGCATAAGAGAATACATAATGAATGCAGCAAACATTGCTGAAAAGCTGAGAGGGCTGAAGATGAACATTGATGAATCCTTTTTGGTTACTCTGGTTCTGAATTCATTCCCTGATGAATATAGTCACCTCAAAAGTCTCTACAACACACAAGAAGAAAACTGGAGTCTTAACAAATTGATCTCCATTTGTGTGCAAGAGGAGGAGGACAGAATCAAGAGGGGAAAAGCTGTGACTGTGAACTACATTAACAAGCCTAAGAAGAACTTTGGAAATAAAAATTCTGGAAATAAGAATGGTGCATCAAGTTCTGGCACCAAGCATGATCTGAAAAGAGGAAAGTTCATAAAGAATCATGGAGCAATAAAATGCTTCTTCTGCAAAAAGTCTGGTCATTTTAAGAACTGGTTTAACAAGAAAGGTACTTTTTCTGTTGAAAAACGTTTTCTCATTAGAGTCTCATGCATGTGTCAATAAAAATTCATGGTGGTTTGATACTGGTTCGCCTATTCATATTGTGAATTCTATGCAGGGATTATACAGACAAACAATCTCAAGAAAGAATGAAACAAGAATCTGTGCAGTAAATGGGCAACAAGTAACAGTTCAAGCCATAGGGACTGTGAGGCTTATGTTTAGGAATAATTATGTATTAGTATTAAACAATGTTTATTGTATTCCTTCAATAAAGAGAAACTTTATCTCTGGTTCTCAATTTGTATTAGATAATGCATGTAGTTTTTCAAGTAATAATGATAAGTCTATGTGTTTATATAAAGATTTTATATGTTTTGGTACTGCTGATATGATTGATGGCTATTGGCATGTTAATTGTGTCAATATAGCTAAAGCTAATGAAGTACTGCATATTTCAAAAACAATAGGAGTTAAGAGAAAACATACCTCCACAGTTTCATCTTTTCTATGGCATAAGAGATTATGACATATTTCAAAGACTAGATTACATGAACTGGTCAAACAAGGCATTTTACCAACATTAGATTTTACAGATTTTGAAACTTGCATAGATTGTTTGAAAGGAAAGATGACAAACAAAAGAAAGTTTGATTCAAGAAGGGCTACTGAATTACTGGAACTCATTCATACAGATGTTTGTGGCCCATTACCAGTTCAGACAATATGTGGAAATAATTATTTTGTGACATTTATAGATGATTTTTCTAGGTTTTGTTACATATATTTACTGTCTGAAAAATCATCTGTTTTAGATATGTTCATTATTTTTAAAACTGAATTTGAGAGACAAACAGAAAAGTTAATTAAGACAGTTAGATCAGATCGTGGTGGAGAGTATTATGGAAAATATTCAGAGAAAGGGCAACATAAAGGTGCTTTTGCCAGATATTTAGAACAATGTGGCATTGTTGCTCAATACACAACTCCATATACACCACAGCAAAATGGAGTTTGTGAGAGGAGAAACATAACTCTCATGAATATGGTTAGAAGCATATTTTCCAGATCCAAATTACCAAGGTTTCTATAGGGAGAGGTTTTAAAAACAGCCAACTATGTTTGTAATAGGACTCCTAGCAAGTCTATTAATAAAACCCATTTTGAAATCTGGAATGGCTATCAGCCTAGCATAAATCATTTGCATGTGTGGGGATGTAAAGCTGAAGCAAGAGTGTACAATAAGGAGAATGACAAGCTGGAGTCAAGATCAATTTCAGCCTATTTTATTGGTTACTCAGAAAAATCTAAAGGCTACAAGTTCTACTGAACTAGGAGAAATAACAGAATTTTTGAGACTCATTGAGCCACTTTTATTGATGAATTCTTTGAACCCGAAGTTGATATGGTGATGAATGATGCTGCACAAGAAAATTATTTCAACATGGATGAGTAGTTTGTGTATAGAGACAATTTACAGCAGATTGGAAATTCTATTAGAGAAGAAGAATTTACAGATGTAGTTGTGGGAAATCAAATTCTACAGAAAAATGATGCTGCTCAAGATGAGTTACAAGAGATTAACAATTCAGCAGTTGAAAATGAAGATGTTCAACAAATGGAACCTGCTGAAATTCCACAAGTCGTTCAACAAGAAGTTGCAAATGTTGATGCAGTTCCAATTTTAAGAAGATCAGAAAGAGTAAGAAAGCCTGCAATTTCCTCTGCAGATTATCATATTTATGAAGTTGAATTTGATTTGGGGGAAGAAACTGATCCAACTACTGTTAAATAAGCAATGCAATCAAAGAATAGTCATAAATGGAAGCTTGCAATGGATGATGAACTTTCAAGTATGTCACAAAATGGTGTTTGGTCTCTAGTTGAAAGAACTACAGAAATGAAGTCTATTGGATGCAAATGGGTTTATAAAACTAAAAGAGATGCAGATGGCAAAGTTGAAAGGTACAAAGCAAGACTCGTAGCCAAAGGATACAATCAGAAGGAAGGAATTGATTACAATGAGACCTTCTCTCCTGTTTCTACAAAAGATGCTTTCAGAGTCATGATGGCATTGGTGGCACATTTTAATCTTGAATTGCACCAAATGGATGTTAAAACAGCTTTTCTAAATGGAGATCTATTGGAAGATATTTACATGTTGCAGCCAGATGGTTTTGTGGAAGATGAAAAGATAGTTTGCAAGTTGCAGAAGTCAATCTATGGTCTGAAGCAAGCATCTAGACAATGGTACTTAATATTTGATGCTGTAATTACAAGTTTTGGTTTTGAAGAGAATAAATTAGATGAATGTGTGTACTGCAAGATCAGTGGGAGTCATTTCATATTTTTAGTATTATATGTGGATGATATCCTACTAGCAAGCAGTGATATTGGATTACTCAAAGTCACCAAGAAGTTCTTGAAGGAAAACTTTGACATGAAGGACATGGGGGAAGCACATTATGTGCTTGGCATAGAAATCAGTAGAGACAGAGAAAGAAATGTGTTGGGACTGTCACAAAAGAATTACATTGATAAGATAATGAAGAGATTTGGAATGGAGAAGTGCAGATCTGGAAAAACACCTATTTCTAAAGGTGATAAACTTCATAAAGGGCAGTGTCCTAGAAATTTGTTGGAAAACAAATCCATGGAGAATGTGCCTTATGCAGCCTTGGTGGGCAGCCTCATGTATGCACAAGTGTGTACAAGACCAGACATAAGTTTTGCAGTGAACATGCTTTCAAGATATCAGGCAGATGCAGGTGAAGAACATTGGATTGCAGGAAAGAAAGTGCTGAGGTACTTGAGAAGCACTAGAGATCATATGCTTGTGTACAGGAAAATAGAAGATGAGGAATTGGAAGTAGAGTGTTATGCAGATGCTTCATACAAAGCAGATATGGATGATCTGAAATCCACTTCTGGTTATATTTTTATGTTAGCAGGAGGAGCAATTTCCTGGAAAACTAGCAAGCAAAGTCTAACAGCAACTTCAACATTTCAAGCAGAATATATTGCAATTTTTGAGGCTACTGCACATGCCATATGGTTGAGGAATTTTATATCAAGAATGAAAGTTGTTGATTCTATTGAAAGGCCTTTAGTGATCTATTGTGATAATGCTACAGCAGTATTCTTCTCAAAGAACAACAAAAGAACTTCAGCCTCAAGGAATATAGATGTGAAGTATTTTTCAGTAAGAGAAAGTGTTGAAGAAAATGAAATTAAAGTTTTCAAGATTGGAACTAAAGAGCAGTTAGCAGATCCATTGACTAAAGCATTGCCAGTTGAAATTTTCACAAATCATGTGAAAAATATGGGAGTTCTAAACAAGTTTGATGATTAATGCTGCAAAATTGATGTAAGACAATTTTTATACAGCATATATATAATTCTTGATGTATTGATTATTCAAATTTGTTATGAAATCTTTACATTCAGAAACTTACTTTAAGTTTTCATAGTAGCTGCATAAACTACTACATGTATACATACAATTCATTATATTTTTGTAATGAAAGTTTGTAGCAGCATTTAGCCATCAGGATCATTTGTTTGAATCGATTATATTCAGTCAAACAAGATTTCACTAGAGGTAATCCATGTGATTAAATTCTTTTATAATGTGATTGTAAAAGACAGATGATTTACTAAATCATCATGATCTTCTACAGTTCATTATATTTGTTTTAATTGACAGGGTTTTGGAAATAGATGCAAATCGAAGTGAAATTTCAAGTGCGCACCTAAAGTAAATCTATTTACATATTATAAAATATAATCCTAGTTCAGTGGGAGATTGTAAAATATCATAATGTAGTTCTA
Organism: Potentilla sterilis; assembly: GCA_963682095.1. Classification (NCBI taxonomy): domain Eukaryota; kingdom Viridiplantae; phylum Streptophyta; class Magnoliopsida; order Rosales; family Rosaceae; genus Potentilla; species Potentilla sterilis. The sequence continues at coordinate 3,496,986 of OY821765.1, forward strand.
CTGCATAATTGGAACTGAGATTATATTTTACAATTGTAAAAAGGTTTGAAGTTTCATAAAAGAACTATGATCTATTTTATCTATGTTGATAATAATCGGATGAGAGATAAATAGCAGTATACTATCTATTTGAATTCAAATTCGTATTGGTGAAGTCATTAGGACACAGATTGAATTAGGACAAGTTGTTTGACAATTTCTTGATGGAAGAAACAATTGAATAACTGTCATAAAACTTTCTGCGACAGTTTTTCATGACAGCAAACTTATATATGCCAATTGATCCCTTCTAGAGCACAAGTAACATTCTCATACATTTGTCCCATCATACAAACTGAATTTATTCAGAAGTGAATCTGGAAGAAGACCAATATGGATATTGGAATCAAAAACACCACTGATATACATTTGATCTAATATATGTCATAATATATATATATATATATGTTTATATACTAAACTGTAAAGTACATTCTAACAACTCCCGACAACCTCGACATGACATTCAAGATGGTGGGTGCTTTGATAGATGATGGCAATGGAGACGAGCCAACAAGCTTTTTAATCGTTTTTGTGAGACTCATATGCATCCCAAGGTATTAGTCCACACGTGTTATTGAAGCCTATCTCAAGTTTGGCAAGACACAGGGTGCTCTGGTGGCCCACAGGAGCATGTTAGCTGCTGAGGATGCCCCAAACTCCTACACTTACACGGTTTTGATCAAGGGACTCACTGATGATTTTAGCTTCATTGGAGATGCCAAGAAGTGCTTGCTTGAGATAGCAGGGTACTTTGACCTTGTTTCTTGAGGCTTTTCCTGTACCCTACTTTCCATACATCCTTGAACTTTTAGACTTCTGATGTGACCTGTAAGGAGTTGTATGTTATTGTTCATTTTCCTTATGTGCTGTATTTTAACTCGCTGCAAATTATGTAACCACATCTTCAGGAGTTTTAACTGTGTTAGTTATGCAGGCCTGGGTCACTATGTGGACAACATCAATCCTTCGAACAGAAATTGCCTTTTTTTTTTTTTTCTTTTTTTTTTTCTACCATTTTCAGCTGATCCAAATGGAACGCTGAAGACACGCAGAGGGGAAAACAATTAAATCATAGCGAAGGAGAATGATTATCATAAAAAGTATGAGCCTTGTGAGCTAGTTTATCGGCCAAGAAGTTTGCCTCCCGATGAACATAACAAATGACAACTAATGAGAAGCTCTATGCAATAACTGCAAAATATCTTGAATAAAACTTTTTATACACCAAGGAACTGAGGCTTTTCCACTAACAGCATCAAGCACCAACTTTGAATCACCTTCGATAACAATATTCTGGAAACCTAGAGTAACCAAAATATGTGCCCTTGTAACAATTTAGTTGTAACAAGTTACGATGTGCATTAAAAGTATTAGTTATGACCAGACACGGACCCAGGGAGGGGCTCGGGTGTGCTGCAGTCCCTCTCAATTTTGGAGAAAAAATTAGCAGGTATGTGTATATACATATCAGCAGTTCAGTACCATCCTTGAAAAAAAAAAATTAAGTCAACCTTACCTTTCAATTAAACAAAAACGACAAGAAAAACCATTGATTTATTATCAATTGATAATAAACGACAAGTAGTAATTAGTGAAGTGTGGTCGTGTGTTGTATTAAGTATTCTCTATTGCACTTCTCTTCTCTCAGGTCCTCAAGATCACCTACTCTCATTGTACCAACCTTATTCAAGGCTATTTTTCTTCTAATGGGATGACTCGGCTTAGATTTGAGAGAAAATATTTCTCAAAATGATATGAAATTTTTTTTGATAAGTTTTTAAGATTAATTTTCTTATCAAATCTGTGTATGATTTAGTCTCCTCAATTTTTAATCCTGATTCCGGTTATGACATGCATTTTGCTAATCTTAACGGTGGAGATTACGTAATGAATGCTAAACACATGTGGTTGTATTTTTATTTTATTTTAGTCGATAATAAACCAAGCTAAGAGGTTTTGGCATTTCGAAATGACGAGTCTCATTTCTCTTGCCGGACCAAAACGCAGAGTCCCAGTCCTACAGAGCCACCGCGCGCCCCAGATCATTGGAGAAAGGTTAGTGAGCTTTCTTCATGTAAGAAACCACTGTGTTCATCTAAATGTCAGACTCTAGCTCTAATTTGTGTATCTGTTTCTAATACAAAACCCTAAATTCATTTCATTGATTTCCCAACTCCTTTTCTGCTCTCTGTATTCATTAAAGTTCTCATCTTTACACTCCGGCGATGGTATCTTGTTTAGTTTGATTTAGAATACAAAACCCCAGTTTCACTTCACTTTGATCTACCTTATTTGGGTCTAAAGTTCTGACCTTTGTAGTTTCTAATTTAGTTTCTGCTGCTACTAAGCCACAGTGAAAAATCAAATCAATGGAGGGTACCAATTGCCCCAATTCTTCAGCCGATGAGCTCAAGAAACATGTCATGGAGGTTTTTAACAAGGTCACCAAGGACTGTGAAGACTTTTTCTTGAGATTTTTTTTTGACTCACTATGGGACTACGACTCCCTTAACAATTATGCCATTCAGGTGTTCAATACACTGACTAATGCCACCCTCGCTGACGAAGCCAAAGAGCTCTTTAAGCCTCGTCCTGAGTCGGGCATTCTGACTGACGTGGCCGTCTTCACTATTGTCATTTGGGCCTACATCTATGCCGAGAAGACCGACGCTGCTCTCAAGGTCTACCACCAGATGATAGCCACCGGGTATCGCCCCCACATCCTGCACTTATTAAATGCTCATCTGCTCACTTGCAATGTGCTCGTCTTCTGATGTCAGTTTCATGGGGTATGCCAAGAACTATTTTTTGGAATTGTTGGGTACGGGGATGAAGCCACATCTGGCCTCCTACACTACTGTGTTTGATGCCATTGCTTGTCGTGAGTCAGTGGAGGAGGCTGGGGAGTTCCTTGAGCATACAAAAGCAAAGGGATTTGTCCCTGACTCCAAAGTTCATCACCTTAAGGAAAACAACATCGCTGAATCAATGAAGGGAATGAAGATGTATGATGATCTTGTCACCAATACCACTGACAAGGATGTGCAAAAAGTATTCCTCAAGTGCCGCACCAAGCGCAGTTGCTTCTACAAGGCGTCTTTGAAGATGTACACGGCTTTGATAATAGAACTTTATAAGAGCATTGTTGGTATGGGTCTAACGCCCATGGTTGTAATCCACACTGGCGTTATTGAAGCCTATCTCAAGATCGGCAAGACCAAGGGTGCTCTGGAGGCGTACTGGGGAATGTTAGCTGCTGGGGTTGGCCCAAACTCCTACACTTACACAGTGCTAATCAAGGGACTCACTGCTGATCCCAACTTCTTTGGACATGCCAAGAAGTGCTTGCTAGAGGTGATTGGGGAGAGGGGTGAGGCCCAAAGCTGCTACCTACACTGCTGTCATTGAGAGTTTTGCAAAGCAGGAGGACAAGGCATCTGAGGAGGAGGGCAAAGAGTGTGTGGAGGTGATGATGGGTAACGGGGTTGTGCCAAACGCAAAGGCCATGATGGAGGTTCTAAAGGGAAGGCCAACACCAGGGTTAAGAAGGGTCATGAACATTGTTCTTTCCAAGGTGAAGGGCTGATGCTTTGCTCTATGGAGTTTGTGCAGGCCACTGTAGGTTTAGGATGTTTCAGAGATGGCGTAGGTACTCAGAGTAGGAAATGAGGTAAGATTCTGTGAAGAGGGGATCCGGTGATGTTCTCTAATATTTTAAATGCTGACATTGAGGTAAACTATCATGTAGGAATCGGTTACAAAGTGGGATTTTGTGATGTCCTCTCTGATTATGATTGTTGACATCAAAGTCGATTGTGGTAGCTAATTTCTTTAATATCGGTTTCTTATTCTGTGTTCTGCATTTTTGTTTTCTCTTATTTGTTCTTCTTCTTATTTTACTTTATTCAAAGGTGGGGCATGAAGAACTGCAACTTATTTGGCATATCCTAATCGATAAACAATCTGACACTAGTTATGCTACATTTACTTTTCAGAACTAAAAGATTGATTGATTGAGGGAACAAAAAGAAACTTAAAACTTCAATCTCAGTACAAGGGTCCTCTGGTTATGCATTCTGTGCTATTTGTATTTATTTATTTTGGATTCATTCCTCCCCTCTGTTCACACTCAACGGACTTCTGTTATTAATGCGTGCGATTACTTTATGGATTACATGACTTCATTCAGTTGTTTCTGTATTCATTTCAGTCAGAGGAACATGGGAAAAACAATCCTCTCGTTGAAGTAAAGATGTCCCTTTTAGACCGATTAAAGGGCTTTGAAGTGAATTTTCTACTAATTGTCTTTTTGTTTTATTTGGAAAAGAGTAGGTTGTGGCAGTACATCTAAGGTAATGTTCATTCATTTCCTTATCTCTTATTTGAATGTGTGGGAACATATTTAGATTATGCACTTTTCAGTTTGATGACATGACATTATATTGTTATCAGATTCTCTGTCAATCATCAAAATAGATTTGAATTATGACTATCAAAAAGTTTAGACTACTGGCAAAAATAGTTTCTAAATCCATCATGATATTATAAGGTGACTTTTGAACCTCTAATTTTCATAATTTCTTTAGGATTTGTTGTCTCTAATATTGGGAAAACGCTAACGAAGAAAAGTTTACCAATAATACACGTTGAAGGTTCACATTGAAGTAGACATGGAGTGTCTTTGCTGCTAATTCTTTTAGTTTCTCTTTCTTACTATTTTTCTGGTGTTCTGCATCCATATTAATAATCTGCTTTTGACAGGATAGGCATGAATAAATACTTCATCTTTCTTGTCTCTGAAAGGAGAAATAATCTGGCATCTTAGTTATTCTAAGTTCACAGTTCAGAAATAGAAAAAAAAAAAAAATTTATAGATCATGTGAACATAGAAAAACTTGAAACTTCAAATTCAGCACAGGAGCTCCTGCAAGTATGAATTCCCTGCATATTGTATTATTTATTTTTAGGACAGTTTTTTCTTCAGTTAAAAACTTAACGACCCCGTCATCCTAATTTATGCAACCGAGTTAAATATTGCATGACTTCATTTAATTGTTGTCATTTCTATTTGATAGAAAAGAAAAGCAATTCCAGTGGTTGAAGTAAAGAGATTTCTCTTTTTTTTTTTCTTTTTAAAAAGTTGTCTTCAAAGTGAAATGTTCTACTGTATCAGATAAAATCAGTAAGAAATGTGGTCTGGTTCTGCGTATAAGGTAATATGCATTCTTATCCGTGCTCTTATTTAAGGGAAAATTTAGGTATTGTTTGCATAACTCAGTTGAATGACATGGCAATATCTTGTTAATAGATAATCTATCAAAAATAAATGCATGGCATAATTTCCCCAATTAGACTACTGGCAGATATAAAAACTTTCCTTCATCCTGTATAGTTTTAGGTTCGACACAACTTACATGGATATTTATTTCTGATTGTCCCATAGTTTATTAGCATATATATTTCTCTGATTTTAATGCTAAAACTTGTGAAGATGCACAAAGGTAAAGCTTTACATTGATGATTATTAAACTAAAGCGTGACCAGAGGTTCATAGGACAGTTGGTAAATCATTTTGTTGTCTACAGAACTTTTAATCTTCTGTTTTTGTTCTGCGATGGAATCTAACCTCTAAATCATTTTCAATTCTTAAGCCTGCGTTATTACTATAAATTGTCTGTTAGGATTATAGCAATTTGTATCACAAGGGCATTTTTGTCATTCTAGATCTTTCAGCCTTATATGTAATTGTTCTAACCACATTTTTCCTCAGTCAATACAATCTAAACAACATATCTATCATTTTTGTATAGGAACTTGGCTGAAGAAGAAATGCACTTGAAAGCTGACTGGTTTTTGGTTGGGGATTGGTGACGTTTGGGATTTGTTACACTGCTTTGGACTTGCCTCTGATCATGGTTACTGAGCAGTAGAGGTGGAACCTGACTCTCCTGCACATTTTGTTCTATTTCTCAAACTCAGTTGGTAAGTTGGTTTCTCTTTACAGCCTTGTATACAGTTGCAAGGGGTAGGAATTAAACTTGCATCCAGCCTTTGTATACATCTAGGCAGCAGAACTGTATTTCTGACTCTCCTGCACATTTTGTTTGAGCCTTGTGGAACACCACTTCTGCACTGTACTGCACCAGCAAGACATCGAAGTATTGCATTTTGGACAATTATACGAGAACCATTAGGGAGAAATCGGAAGTTTTACTACGGTGTCCTATTATCTAGCATGAGTACTTCCATTCCAGAAGCAGAGAGCCTGTCGCTTATGGTATGATATATTACACATGAGTAAATAGCTGATGTAGCATCTTGCTCTGCAGATTATTAATTTTTTCTCCTTGCTTGTCATCAAATTCTTGGTAAACCTAAAACTTTATATTGATAAAATCGGTAGAGATTCATATAATTCATTAGATATCTGGTGGCTGACTGGCAGTTAACATGGTCTTTTTGTCCTTGAAAAATTGATGCAGTTCCACATGCTAGAGAGATGTATAAACTGTCACTTTTCAGCTAGATCTTTTACCTTATGAATTTCGACATGTAGATCTACTTAAGTTAATTATCTTGGCTTCTGTTGTTTGTCACCCTGAAGTTTCTGAGCTTTACGTTGTCTACTGCTGCTTTATTGGTTTTGCTACATCCTGTTTTTTTTTTCTATGAATCTGCACAGTAAATTATAAAACTTAACATATCGTCTGTAACATCATATCTTCTGCTTTACTTGCACAGTTTTTTGCAATACATTCTTTCTGGAGAGCAAGTTCAGATGTGCTTCACCTGCTTACAGTTCCACACGATGTTGATGATCTAAAACATATAGAAGTTTTCTGGCTGGAAAGACGGTGAGCGAAATCCTTTGTTGGTTAGAATCGAATTACTATAAAACTAGAGAAAATCTCCAGGCTCTAGTTTCATTAATCGGGAGTACCAAAAGATAACATTAAATTTTTCTGTTAAGCCAGTAGATAAAGATGGTGGAAGTGGATATGGACTTTTCTCTGTTCTGCTAATTTGAACTTTTCTCTTTGAAAACAAGAAGTCAACAGGCTACATAGATGACCAGATGTATAAGCATTAAGCAGTAGGACAACTCACTTCATTAGGAGATGGATCTTTTAATTTCGAGGACACTTTGTACTTGATTCAGTTATAAACTGCATGGTCCATGGCATGTGATAGGTTTCTGCAAGTCCACTGTTCAGATCTGGATGTTTCAGGGTTTTGGGGATCTCTTGATCGATTTTGATCGACATTTCAGGTTTTGCAGCTTAGTTTGGGGTAATTGTTTCTCTTCAAGTTTGATTCTTAATTTTTAGTTTCCCATTTATGCTTATGCCATTTTTCATGGTTGGGATACAAACTGGTAGCTTTTCGATTAGTGTACAGGAGGTTGCACATTGTTAATGAGGGTAAAAAATTGTGGGTTTTGGGTAAGTAGTCTATACGACAGTTAGTCTATCACCACCGATTTCTAAACGCTCAACCTAGCCTTTGTACGGTAATTAGATGCTGTGCATCAAGTTATAAATTCAGATAAGAGCTTGAATTCAAAATGAGGCATTCTAAAATTTTAATTGAAGCTTTAGTTTTTTATTATGTACCATCCAGTTCCAGGTTCCATCATCTGGGCTTTGCTATCTTCGTTTATATATATATATTTTTTTCTCCTGTGATAAAGCCGCGCACAATTATAGTGAGAAACGTTTTCAGTATCATCCTTTTTTCTTAACTAATTGTGCTATGTATATAGTGTTATATGATGATTGTGACGGCTGATGAGTTGGATTTCTTGATTATTATGTGTTTTAACAATGTGAAAGTAAAGGACACTAAGCTTTTATTAGCTGCTAAATTTGTAAAAGCTTACAGTTTCTTTTTGCCATCAACCGGTGACCAAAACAATGTTTATTTTTTGTTCTACTATTTTCTTTTTCTTGCTTAGTAAAGGTGTCAAATTATGTCAAATCTTTTCAGTTTTGATTTTTTCCTCTATCAAAGTTGTTTTAGTTTTTGGATTTCTGCTATGATTTCAACTGTATTTGGAATCAAGTAACTTTTAAATGTGAGTAATATTATGATTAGTTTTTAGTTTTTGCAAATACTGTTCAGAGACGTATCTTACTCCAAAAACCCTCATTTATAATGACAAGTTGCTTGACTCAAAAAAAAAAAAAAAAAATTGACGAAGAGTGAAGTCTTTTGGATTTCCTTGCGATCCTATTACTTTTAGATTTCATGATAGAGCCTTTTTGGTTAGCAGGCTCCATAACCTTATAGAGTCCCTTTGGTTTACTAAGAGGTAGAGCTACTAAGCTGTTATTGACCAAATAAAAATGTACAAGCTTATAAATATGACACTGATAGATGAAAGTATTTGAGCATACAAATTCATCTATACAGATATATATCATAATTCTGTTTTTTATTTTCTTTTTCCCCCATGTCTAAATTTATTTAGTTTTTCGATTTGATGCGAAATGACACTTTCTCCTTCTGTTGTTTACAGCTGCAATGCCTGAAGGCCCTGAACAGAGCACCAGCACAAAGTTGAGGCTCTCTGCAGCTATATGCCAAACAAAAACAAAAGCCGAGAGCAACATCCTTTTAACAGCAGTAACACTGACCAAATATTGACAAGTTAATGTTTTGTATATCTTTTTAACAGTCATATCTTTTTGAACAGGTCATACGACAATTTTTTGTAATCAAGTAATAATATGAGATGAAGATACTGCAGAATCACCGGTCACAGGTAGAAGAAAGAGAATCAACTTCATTCAAGAGAAAATAACAAAGTAGTGTAAAGGAATAGACTTTATAAATGTGCAATATATATGGCAAAATTACAAGATTGAATTGGTTTGATAAGCAAACATACCAATAGAGATTGATACTATACTCGAATCTGGAACACCTCCTAGCTTGCTAGAGCTAACAACTGGGTTACTACGTACTAGACTAGAAACCTAAAAGTGGCCGGGTCACAATTGAACTTGATCGAAAATCAAAAGATGGTTCTTCTACTCATCAGTTGGATCAAATGAAGCCATGAAAACGTTGATGATGCCCTCGTCGTCGTCAAACTGGTCATCCACAACTGACGGTGGGTTTTCAACATTCAACGACATGTCGCCAAACGCCTCTGCCACCGGAACATGAAAATCACGATGAAATGACGTCGTCTGATCGAGAAGAAACTCATCCTCAGTGAATATCAAATCCAAATCCAAGGGGTCTTGATAGAGAAGCAACTCATCCGCAAAGAGAATTGGATCCAGATTTTGAGTCAGATCAACCAATAACTCATCTACTGAGAAGGTTTCAAGTTGAATCTGCTGATTCGCCGCCCTCTTGTTCATCTTGTTCTTCTTCACAAGATGAAGATCTGCCGAGTACTTGATCTTTCTCACGCGAATGGGCCTCATCCTTAGCGAATCGATAGGCAATTTCAGAGGCAGAAATTGCAATTAGGGCTGGGCGAGTGGGCTTCCCAAGGAATTGAAGCGATTTCAGGGCGAAATTGCAGAGACCAGAAACTAGGGTTTGGTGGGCAAGAGAGAGAGAGAGAGAGAGAGAGAGAGTGAAGTGGGTGTGGAGAAAACTGGAGCGGATTGGTTGGGTTTATAAAGAAACGCGCCTTAGGGCGGGGGGTGTGGTTCCTCGTAACGCGCCAACGGTAACAAATTGACAACTTGGCCTTATCCCTTCGGCCTAAAACCGACCAGCTGTACAATTTGAAAACTTGCTATGAACAAAAACATAGCCTACCGAAACCAAAACCATAATAACGTGGGAAATATATATATATAATAATAAAATGAGAATTCGTCTATTTATTTTATTGATAATATTTTTTTATATACGGTGAGTATTATAATAGAATCTCATAATAATTGATACATTTATGATAATAATGATTCATCATTTTAGTTATAAGTATTGAATGCTAACTACATAATTATCTCTCGTCAGTTACATTAACGAAGGTACACAATGTATTTTTCCTTCAATACTCCTCTTTGTACCGAGTCAGAGATAAAATGGTACATGAGGTGTTGCCTCATTAAAAACCTTGTCAAATAACAAAAACTTAATGTGAGAAAATAAAACTTTGGTCGAAGGAGAAAAAGAGCATAACGCACCTATTACATTTGAAAACAACATGTATGTGCTAGACTCCCCCTTATGTCTGCACATTCCCCTGATTTTTACATTAATTATGAGATTCTCTCCGATTCTTTAATTTGATCAAGGGAGTTTCAATAATCTTAACATAGTTATGCATTTTCACATGTTTTTCAAATATGAT